>OU343163.1:53573301-54173301 GCA_910595825.1 Philhelius pedissequus
CACAGTTAAGGCCTTAAAACAGCTGAAAAATGCTTAATGGCTCTTGTATAATGAAGGTTATCAAAATCCGAGAATGAGAGTAATAACGGATTTTGATAAAAGATAGACTGTGCTATAATAAATACTAATCAATTTTTGTTTAACATTAATCCGAAAGTCACTATTTTTAAACACCTCAACTTTAAGCTCTGGACTTTACCTTTTAGCTTGCAGCAGATAAGCGCATTCTACAAATGGTTTTGATTCGTGCTAATTCCATAAACTAGTGGGAGTAAATTAAATACGGCCAGTTTGCATGAATTTCAATAATAATTATCAAATTCTTACTGATAAAGATTGGTGGTATCGAAAATACTACATAAATATATTCAAAAGATATAATTTTGAATCGAACTTTCTCAAAACAAAACTATGAAATTCAACATTTCTATAAAAACTTCTATAAAGTTTAGTTCTTATACTCACTACAAAATCCAATTCAATATGGCGTACACCAATAACTGTGACTATATACCTTCATAGACTTTTGTGTTACATTTCATTCTCTCTAAAATCGTTACACAAGAAGTAAGTAGCAAGTTTACACCACGGACTATAAGCTATACTTTGGGTGCAATGACGCTTTTCAAAAGTGTCGTTCATTTATAATCATATTAATAATATTTTTAAGTCTCACTGCAATAATATTTTGTATTTTTCAAAAATAATATATTCAGAAACATACCTTGTAACGGACCGGTGAAGTTTTCCAAATATCATTACCGCTAATGATTTGTTATTATATCGATGTATAGTTTAGTGACGTGATAGGTATTTTTTTTTTGTTGTAAAAGAAATAAAATATGTTATGAGATGACTATACTAGTACGCTAATATGTATATCGCAGTTCTTTAAGAATAACAGTACTTCGTTGATGCAAGTAGCAATTGGTACTGAATTACTCGCACTTCTTCAACTCCCTCGTTATATAATTTGTATATGTTATTTTTTTTCTAGAATTGTATTCTTCGTTTAATTGAATTTAAGAAAAGAAGAAAAAAAAATAGCCACAACACACAACATGACGTCCATTTTTGGTTATTTATCTGTTGCCTTTAGCAAGGGGGTCCGGTCTATTCCTAATCGCATTCGTTCTATGATAAGAGCACCATATTCTTTCGCTAAATTATTGACAAAAGGAAAGTAGCATTGATATTTTAATGGAAAAATACAGATTCTTTTTCTTTTTGTTAACTTCTCTGTGTACCAAAATATGTAGATCACTTATATGTAAGTAGCATTTAGTCTTAGGCATTACATTGGGATGAATTGGATTTTAATTTTTTTGCAATGATAACGCATTGGGTGATAACGAAGATTTGGTTCACGCACACATTTAGATTTTGCATTTAAATTTTGGACTGTATTATCGATAATTTAGTTTATATAATTTATGAGTGTTTAACGGCTAGGTACCCAATAGAGAAGGGAAACCGTATATGCAGATAGTATACTTTATGACATTCTAAAAACTTGTCGCAGAAAGATGTCCTTACCTATCCCAATCAGAATTAAAGATATATTTTATTCATTTTGTTCACTAATTTTCACACAAATATGTAGTGTAGAACGGTACGACCTTGCTCTTGTAGCTAACAACTTTAACGTAGCTAAACATTGACGCTATGTTAGTAGGTAGTTAGTCTAGTTATAATATGTAGGTTTAAAGCCGGTGTAGGTCGGATTATCTTTATTCTTGGTATAATGAATTGTTGAATGGGTGATTCAAGGAATAGATACATAGGTACCTATCTACAAATGTATATTTAAATAGATTTAAATTATGAAAATTAAGGTGGTAATATTTACCTACTTACATAGAACCTAGGTATGTTAACAGGTAAGTAAGATAATAAAGAAATTGAAGGTTATAGGTGGGTAGGTAGCAATATGCATAATAACTTTAAAATTAAGGTGCAATATACATATGCACATACACATAGGTACATAATATTTAGGTAATTTTATAGATATACATACATATATATAAATCAATGGGGTCTATATTGCATATATGTAGCTATTCAGTGACGTACGCAAAAATGCGGGTATAATAAAATTATTTTAGATCACTTAGTTGTTAAAATTTGAGGAAAAAACATGCAATTTAGTATGTTGGACAAATATAAGAATATGTTTAAAAAAAATCAAAACGAAACGCCATTTTCAAATAATTATTAACATACATTTGCCGTGATCCATACAAACTCGAACTTTATTTTATAGGGGTATTCACGATCTGGTGTACCAAGTCTTGTAAAATTGTAAAATTTTATTTTTTTACAACAGCCTGTGAACACACCTTTACTAAACTGTAGCTACACTGAAGCAAATGACAAAATCTGTTTCATATTTGTTGTGAAGAAGGCTTA
This sequence comes from Philhelius pedissequus, assembly GCA_910595825.1. NCBI lineage: Eukaryota > Metazoa > Arthropoda > Insecta > Diptera > Syrphidae > Philhelius > Philhelius pedissequus. The sequence continues at coordinate 53,575,714 of OU343163.1, forward strand.
AATTTGTGTTAAAAAAATCTTACACCCTTGTATTTTTCTGTTACAATAGGGTTCGGGTATTGTAAAAGTGTAAAAGTGTAAGATTTTGACATTCAGTATATTTTGTTGTTGTAGTGCCAAAATATGCTACACTTTTACACTTTTACAATGATACAAGACCAGATACACCGGATCGTGAATACCCCTTTATGCATTTTAATATGGAGGGATTTTCACATCTGTGTTTTTTTCTGTCAAAAAGCATACAAAATACAAGGAGAAAAAGAAATACAAACATAGATTTCTAAAAAAAATCACTTCAATGCCCTCATAATTGAATAGACTTACTAATTATCGGAACTCAATTATATTTCGGATGAAAAGGAAAAGTAATTCCCAGTATGTTCTTATTGTTGGTTTCCTTGTTATTTTTTTACTTTGCTGTACTTGATAGCCACGATAACACGACTATTCTAAAATTTTAATTTAAAAAAAATCAGTTACTGGTTTTGAAAAATTGATTTTTCAAAAAAAAAATTATTTATTTTTTAAAGATTGGAAAAAAAAGGTGTTTAATTTTTAATTTCAGTTTTCAGCTTTATTAACACTTCTAAGAAGCATTTACATAAAAAAAATAATTTTTATCAGTTAATCCAATAGTGAGAAAGTCGAATTATGAAAAGTTGTTCTATTTGAAGTACCGTTAATAAGTACGCAAAATAAAATATTTGCTTACCTAAAAGTGGACATCACTAATTTTAGAATACACACATCTTTTTATCCAAATTTTTGAAGTCGTTTTTGAGAAATATATTTTTTTCTTAACGGTTTCTTAACATTAGTGTGGGAGGTACGTTTTTTATTTCAGGGAAATAGTTTTTTTTTAACTCTTCAAGAAAATGTCAACAAACTTTTGAAAAAATCGATTCGGAATTTCGAATTTTCAAAAAAAAAACTTTTTTATTTCTAAAAAAAACGTTTTTTTATTTCCATTGTTTTTTTTTGAAAAATTGTAATTTACATTAGTGTGTAATGCTTCTGCATTAAAAATTTCAAAGAAGTCAAGTACCAAAAATAACCATTTTTTTCCAAAAAAAATTACCAAAAATATACTTTTTCCAGAACAGATAGAGGGAATTGCGGGACCCACTTTTTTGATGTGCTCCATCACCGTAATGTCAAGTTGGATCAAAATCTCGAGTTCGATTTTTTTTACGAATCCCTCATTTGCCAATATGTGGCATTCCGGTATCCCTTTTCGATCCGGAACCCGAATCACTACTAAACACTTTTTTGAAATTCTGACGATTCTGAATTTTAATGTTATTGTATGTGTGAAACTAATTTTGTACGTGAAAATACAGTCGAACTTCGATACGTCGAACTTCGATAACTCGAATATTTGATAACTCGAATGAAATTGGTAGGCAATAGCGCGAAGCCTGAAGTTTACATGTAATTTTTGTTTGATAACTCGAACTTCTATAACTCGAATGCTTCACCTTCGATAAGTCGAATTTTTTAGGGAAATTATCAAATTCTGTGGATTTTTACAAGTTTATTTTATAATCCTTTATTGCATTGCGTTTGTGGGCACTGTGTTTGTTTGTTCTATGACCTTGTAGAAATATGTGTGTGTTAAAAATTGATATTCCGTTAAATGTGAGTAAAAGCTGGCATATTATGGTGTTAGAACACATATCATTAGGTTGATATACGTATGTATTATAATACGAATTCAAAGTTTTATTTTAAAAATAAAAAAAAGACGAAATGAAATGTGTAACGAAACTTACGTAGATGGTAGATATTAACAGTACAGTGTGAAGTTTTTATTAAAAGTAAAGCTAACGTGGATATGTCCTTAAACGAACATTAAAAAACATCGTTTAAATATAATTATTAAGAGGTGGAGAGTGGGTCAAGAAAGAAGGATGGAAGTATTAAATATAGCATTCTGGCAAATCCATTCGTCAGTCAAGTATAACAGAATATTTTAAATAATCACAACAACTGTACTTTTTTTATTCGCAAATAAATATTACGTAATTTATATTAATTTTCTGTTTTACTTGATAACTCGAAGTCTTGATAACTCGAATCATTTTTTTGGCAAGTGATGGTTCGAGTTATCGAAGTTCGACTGTATTCAAAAGCAAAAATAATGTTTGAAATGACAACAGTCCAATTTGACGTTCAAGTAGGTATATGAATGTGTGAGTGCTCCTGGTTTCGATTGTGATTTCAAATCCGAAAGCAAAATTCTCTTCTTGTCAGAATCAGAACTGTCATTTTTTCCCAAGTCAACACTTTCAAGAGTCCAGCAGGCTTCCGGATTGCCAAATAAAAACTACATAATTAAACGATGCATACTTCATAATTGTATGTATGTATGTAGGAACATACAAAATGCTGAACCAATTTTATTGCATATTTTGAGGAGTTTAATTTTTTTTTAATTTCAAATAAATCTTCATAATTAAACTACCGACACAGTCATCATTTGATATCACTAATTACTTTAATGTGGGTCATTATTAAATAATATCCTTCATAAAATCAAAAAAAAAAAACCTAGGTCCTTAACGATTATCAACTCGTAATAGTGCGCAAATTTACATTACATACTTACATTACCTGGCCATATCGTTATGCCTGTTTTTTAGGTACCTATTGCACCTAAGTAAATAAAATTAAAAAATATTACGATTGTCAATTATCAATTTGATTATTGATAAACACTGAAATTTGGTTATAAAACTTCGGCTTATTTAACTGCACAGCTATTTAATGGTAATTATCGACTTTCTTCTAATTCACAATGGTTAGCATCATTCTCAATTACAAAACTCTTATCAATGAGGTTATTTAATATTAAATTTCAGAATTTATCAACCATCAATGTGCGATTGACAATCATAATATCTGGGGGTGAAATTTTTGTTCAAAATAATTCTTTTTGTTATAAGTATGAGTTGACAATATTACGATCGGTTGGTTGATTTTCCATATTTGAAGAAGTAATAAAAAAAATAATCGTTTTCACTGCATACTTGGTCAACGCTCACTTTTATTATTCATCGTTAGTTTTTTTTTTTAAGAATGATTTGACCTTGATCTTGAAAATAATTTTTTACTTTTTCGGTCCGGGATCCCTACTGAACACTTTTTTTAGTTCTGGCGATTCTGAATTTTAATGTGACTGTATGTGTGAAAATACTTATTTACTCGGAAATATTCAAATTAAAAAAAAATGTTTGTTGCACATTTATGATACAAAAAATGATAACAGTCGAGTTTGACGTTCAAGTATATGAATGTGTGAGTAATCCTGGTTTCGATTCTGATTTCAAATCCAGAAGCAAAATTATCTTCTTTTCAGAATCAGAACTGTCATTTTTCCCAAGTAAACACTTTCAGAAGAGTTCAGAAGGCTTCCGGATTGTCAAATAAAAACGACATAAGTTGAAAGTCTAATTTTAAGTTTGAAGGGTGGATGGTATGTGGAACGCGAATTGAGTTCGATTATAGGTGCGTTTTTTTGCAATCCCCGGGGGAGTTGGTTGAAAAAAACGACCAATGCGCTTAGTGAAATACTTGGTAGCTCTATTAATAAGATGACATCTGAAGAACAGCTGTAATGCAAGAAAAAAATAAACAACACTGTTTACCTCATCCTCATTCTTCTAAAAATCATCGGGTTGATTTGTTTTGTGTAATTTCGATATATTTATTGAATTTAAACTACTTTTCTATTAAAATAACATAAAAAGAACCAAGTTAATTATTATTTATACAAAAAAAATGTGAATCAAGTAATTTGAAAATTGAAATCAAGTATTTTGGAAATTGTTTTAGCCGATGTGATTTTCTTTTAATTTAATTTTCACAAATACAGTAGTACATAGAATTCAACAACTTGAAAACTACCCCATTAGTCGGTCACTGGTAACATGATATTAGTGGACGAGTTGCTTATTCTGTCGGGTCGCTCAGTTCCTATTTCATTAGGAATATAGGTCTGAGCAAGAGCGGACGACGATCAAGAAGATTGAAGTATGCCAAGGATGTAGCTCCCGTGGACAACAAAACGCAGCCGAAAACAATCTTCTCAGAGAAACCTTTGTTTTGTTGTTCATTCAATTCTTGTTAATTGAACGAATATCAACTTCAGGAAATGCTTTTTTATTTAATAATAATTTCACAGTCAAGTTGTAATATACCTATAATAAAAATAAACGCAAAAATGAAAATCGCTGTAGAAGGTTGTGCTCATGGCGAGGTGGAAAAAACCATAGAGGCAGTACAAAAACGAAAAATGTTAAAATTGATTTGTTGTTGTGTTGCGGAATGTATATTAAAAGGTAGGTTAGGTTATACTACGTTTTCACCTACCACTTAATCCAGATTTAAGTGGATTAACCATAAATCCTCTTTGAAATCTTCTAAATCTTGGAGATTTCCCATACAAATTTTAATCTCCTTAAATGAAGATTAGAAATTAATCTCATTGAAATCTTCTTCGAAGTAGAAGATTCTCAAAAGAAACAAACCTTATTTCATAGAACGCGCCTATTCGAGTGCCATATTTTCTCCATTGACATTCAGCAAAAAAATAAAAAACTGTCCAACATTATTTAATTTGTTTTTTGTCGGGTATAATTTGTCATTGCCTTCAAATTCTGTTTTTGTTTATAAATAAGTATAAAAATAAAAAATGCACTAAAGCTACAAAGACCAAAGCTGTCGGTGCTCGAATTTGTAATGGAAAATGTTTTAGCTATCCTACAGTAATACTTTGAAGTTCGTCTTTCCCAAATATATAAAAACGAAAACCTTGCAAAGGTGGTTGAAGTACGAGTATTTATGTAAATATATCTATTTGCTGCAAGATGTTGGGATAACAATATTTTAATGTTATTACTCATTTTTATTCATTGAAATTCAATTTGTTTACTGCACCGAAATTATTATTCTTCTTCCCAAGTATTTTGTGTTTGTCTTGTTGTGTTGACTTTTGAATGACAATTCATAGTGAAAACGTCAAACTAATCTTTTTTTCACTGGTGAAAACACTTGAAGATTAATTTTTAATCTTCTCAATTTAAACCGGATTATCTTTAGGTGAAAACGTAGCATTAGGTTGACATGGCCGTCAGGAAATCAACTGACACACTTAGACCAAATGCTCAACCAATCCAAACAAAATTGATAATTATCTGAAATGTCAAAATGTCAGTTTGGAAATTTCTATACATTTTATCGATAACTTAGTGAAAAAGTTTTTGGTAGCACAGTTTTTATCCTCTCCAATAGCTAAGCCCCTAGAATTCTCTGGTGTCGATTTCGTTTCAATAATTAGGATTCGCTACTAAAACCAATACTTTTTGGCTTTGAAAAAAACGATTACGGACCGAATCTCTTTTTGGGACTGTGTGTGTTGCTTGGCAGCTCTAAAAAAAAAACAAATCTTCAATTCGTTAAAACATCATTATTTCGTTTTAATTTCCCGATTCCGACGCGGGGGAGTTCCTAAACCCACTTGCACTTTTTAAATATTTGTTTCCAAGAAGTTTTTAACAATTTTTTTTATTTTTTAATATATTAATTTACTTTTTCTGTACACTGCCACAAAATAAAAATTAATTCACAACACAACAATTGAGAAACGTCAAAACAAATATTGTAGTGTGTGTACGAATCTGTGCACAAATCCGTTTTGAATCCGTCTCCAAAAAGAGATTCAATACGGATCTGTTTTTCCAGAAAAATATTGGTTTTAATTTGAAACGAATTTGATTTTCAGAAAAAAATTGACGGCGGATCGACGGCAAGTCGATGTTTTTGTTGAAACGAAATCGACATGGGTTTAAGCTAAGCACCCCCGGGGATTAGTTGTTGTTGGATTTAACATGCAAATTGTTAATCCTACTCATCGTTTTTTTCATCCAATTTCCCCGGGGCTTAGAAAAAAACACGCCTTATGTTGAATTCGCCACTAACAATATTGTTTTCTCAAATTTATATAATTTTGGCGATTAAAAAGTGAATTAAATTTGTATGTCTAAACATTAATATAAATTATATTTCTACAATTTTGGTTAGAATTTAGGTTGGTAAATTGTTTTAAATGGAATTTATTCGTCGGTCGATTCCACGTGAACAGTACTTAAGATTTAATGTATAAGTAAAATATATAAGTTTTAAATAAATTCATATTGCCGGTATGTAGTTACATACATATGCACAAAAATACAATACATTTTGTATAAATGATTTACCTATTATTGCTTTGTACCTAAAAAAATAATGAATCTGATTTTTGTAATAAATATACATATATGAGGAAAAACATATGTTTGCATTTATTAAAAAAAAAAGAATTATTTTTGAATATTACTATATTACTGTTAGAGGTTCTGTGTATAAAAAAAAATATCAAATCAGTTAATCACTTATTGCCAAAAGTCCACAATAAAAACAAATATTCTGTTCTTTTGGTAACAATTTTTGATCAAATTATTTTCTGTTAAAAATTAGGCCGTATCTCCTTAGCTAACATAAAAAACTTTTATTAAATACATAATGGTCAAAAACTGCTAATTTAACAAGGCATACTCAAATCGACTCTGAAATTTTCGAAATATGTACATTATACTTACTGACTATAAATAATATTTTTTTTGAAAGTTTTTGTATACATACCTACGATATACATGTATATTATGTATCCTACATACTTTTCAGCAGCTTTAACATATAAAATTTAACCAAAATTGGTTCTAATGTGTATTCCAAAAAACAGGTTCTACCAAAATGTGGCCCTATCATCGTCATTAACATCTTGAGTTCGATTTTACGACTGCATATTTTGTCGTACTTATGATACAAAACGTTTTTATTTATTAAGTACCACACCGTATCGAACTGTTTGCTATATACAAACGCGACAAATGATCATACATACTTTCAGCCTTGGTGCTGGGTGACACGCTACACGCGCAGCAACCGTGCAATTTCGTAACCGTGTCGTTGAGTGCAGTGTCGAGCACGAGTACGGACTTACCTTGCATTTCTGAAACCATATGTTCTGTTCAAAATAACTATCTAAATAAAAACCCTTCAAATTGTTGACAAAGAAAGTAATTTCCTTTATGTATTTCTTTACAATACAATTTTCAATATTATTAACTTTACAATATCTAAATGCAATATTAAAATGCACACATTTTTATTTAGTTTCAACTTAATTGATTGTAATCATAATTATGTAATTGAAGTGTATATTTTGTTTTAATAATGAACTCCATATTTAAAATCAAATGCACGTATTATATTACAATTTAATTTTTCTAAATTTATACCAACACAGTAAAAAAGATTAATCAACAATGTGCTTTCAAGGTCAGCAAAAGGATGATATAATAACAGTTTACATCAAAAAATGTTGTCTTCAAAATTATGTTAATTACCACTATCGGGCATATAGATTTTTTTAATGTGGAGTTCATTGGCCTTAATCTATTTGTGATAATAAAAAAACAAATACAAGACAAGAAAGTAGAGAAAAAAGATGAATAGACACATTTGGTTCACATATATTATTATTATTTTTTTTTGGGCGATTAAATATTTATTTATTTATTTATTTATATAGTTTACTCTTTAGGATAATTATTTATAACTGGCTTTTATTTCCATACATGTAGTTGTATGTATCTCTTTGGATAGTTAAATATTTATAGATGAAATTATCGTGTATTCTCACATGTTTATCTACTAGTTTCGTTGTAAATTACTTGGAAGCGTAACCTTTCGGATTTTTGCTTTGCCAACGCCATGTATCTTCGCACATTTCTTTTATTCCGAGTTTAGCTTTCCATCCTAGTGCTGTTGTTGCCAATGAGGCATCAGCAAAACTGGTTGCTACATCTCCAGGTCTACGTGGGACTAGTTCACGATGGATTGGCTTCCCGGAAGCTTCTTCGAATGCTTTTACCAACTCCAGCACTGAGCACCCGACTCCTGTTCCCAAATTATACGCAAAGAATCCTGTCTCACTGCCATTTTTGAGCTTGTCTAAAGCTTTAACATGACCCTCAGCAAGATCGACTATGTGTATATAATCGCGCACACCAGTACCATCTTTAGTTGGAAAATCAGTTCCATATACTTTAAGCAATGGACGGCGACCAACTGCTACTTGAGCAATATATGGCATGAGGTTATTCGGTTCACCATTAGGATCTTCTCCGATATTACCACTCGGATGGGCTCCAACTGGATTGAAGTAACGCAGAGAAACAACTGCCCATCGCTTAAATAAGTAGGAAATACAAATACTATGAAAATTTTATAAGAATATTTATAAGAAAATTATTTTTAAAAAATTACTAAGCCTGTTCTCAAAAACTGCAAAGTATGGTACAAAGACTTCCCATTGCCTCTGAAATATAAGCGGAGGAAAATTGAATAGGTAGATTTTTCTTTAGAATTAGAAAAATAAAATTCATAACACACAGGTGGGGTCTTTGTTGTCATATTAGTAGGATAATTGGAGCAAACGGTTTTTTTTTATAACAAAAATCAAATACACAGTTGTTATGAACCAGTGTTTTTCCATAATTAAATTACTAAATAAAAACATAACGCAGTTAAAATGAGGGTTTTTTTAAATCAAGGGTGAATGCTAAATAAATAAAAGATTTTAGTATTTCAAGTGAGAGAACAACTTTGAGTATGTTGCGTTGATATCAATATTTGTTTAGCTCCTAAATAACAAATAAACATGGTATTTACCATGAGACGCCAATACGATAAAACAAAGATATGTCTGACAATACGTATGTACGTTATTAAGGGCATACAATTGAAAAGATTTGATGAAATAATTTAGATGAACTAGGTATATTTTTTTCAAACCTAAGGAATTCAGGGTTATTGAAAATGTGTACTTTAATGTACCCTCTGTTTGCTAAACTTAATACTAATATTTGCAACCCAGATAGAAACCTGGATATCGTGTTGTTTTGTTAATAGGTGGTAAAAAATAACCCAGACCTATACACGTAGATAATAAAACAATACTTTTATTTTTGTTTCTATTTCTAAAATAAGATAAAAGCCCCATTCGATTTAAAAATAGGTATATTTTTTTAATGAGGGAAAGGGATTTGTCAAAGAAAGATCCCATATTACTGACGAAAGTTTAGTTTATAACGTTTGTTTTTTCTGGTTTTAATAAAAGTAACAACAAAAAAATGTACAACAAAGGACAATTCCTACACACTGGGTACATTCAAATGTTGATAGGATAGTATATCAATGATGCTGCCAAAAAAAATCTCAAGCTATTTGAAAAACTTTGGTTTATTTTTGTATCCAACGAGAAATGTCAAAAACTATACAAAAACTCATACAAATTTAACCTACCCGATGTTGGTTGTTCAGGAGCTTAAGTGGATACTAATCTATCTTAGATATGGTATCGTACCGACATTTGAATGTACCCATTGGCTGACCTTCCGTTGCATCATTTTTTCAGTGAATGGGATCCCGAGAAACTTGTTAAAGATAATCTGTTTTTGGCCAACATTTTGTTCAGGGATGAGGCCCATTTCTGGCTTAATGGGCCGAACAACAACCGGCAGAGGTTCAATAGTTGCCGTTACATCAGCTCAAAATAACAGTGTGGTGTGGTTTATGGGCCGCCGGAACCATCATCGGTCCGAATTTCTTCAAAAATGAGGCTGGTGTCAACGTTACTGTAAATGGGACTGGTTATCCCGCCATGATAACGGACTATTTTTTGATAACATGGCTACTTGCCACACAGCCCGTGAAACAATGGACATATTTAGAGGACCGCTTCGGTGGTTATAATCACGCTTCGTACCAGTAAATTGTCCGGAAAATCATGCGATATCACACCTTTTAGACTTTTTCCTTTGGGATTACGCAAAGTCTAAAGTGTTTGTGAATAAGCCAACTACGTTTTAAGCATTGGAGGCCAACATTACCCGTGTTAATTCGCGAGATACCGACGAATATGCTCGAACTCGTCATGTATTGAACATATACTAACATATACGCATAGAAAGGTCGAACCAGGACCAAGCTTAGTAAAATATAGATATGCCTACTATCCCAATTACCAAGGCGCATACATATGGACAATGCACGAAAGTGGACACGCTACGAAGCTTCGCACAAAGAGGAGACCGAGAATATAAAATACTGTGTAATGTATTTTATCGCATTCTCTCGCCGACTTAATCATATACATTTTTCCTCTTGATTGATAATCCATTTTAAAAGTTTTCTATCATTCTTCGATGCCGGAATATTTAGCATTATTTTGTTATACGATTTAATTGAAACTTTCAATTCGAGCGAATGTTTCATTCAATTTGCCTTAAAATTTTCTAACTAATAGCGAGTTTCATTCAAGATTTTGGGGGTGGCCGTGGCGCGATAGTTGTGTGTTCGCCTGTCAACCTCATGGTCACAGGTTCGAACTCTGCCGTAGTCTATGTCTTCGTATTTTTCCATTAAAAACCAATTCTAAAAATAAATGTCATACAATGAGTTGCTGATTTACTCATTACAAGCTCTTTAGGCATAGAACTAACAACATGTGATTGAGTAAAACTAGTATTCCGATAAAATATGACAAAGAATTAAAAAAATGAATGCGAATTATAAGGGACATCGATAAATAAGACACGGAAATTTATCTTCATTAGTTCAGCCGCCATCCCTGGAAATAAAATCCGAGACAACAACCACCTACAGTCTCCGAATATCGCGCCACACATATTTTACTATCATTCATTCTCTTCCTTAACCTCACCCTCACGCCCGCGCTGTGTTGAAACATTTAAAGGGTATTCATAATCCCTTAAGCGCGTGTAGATTATAAAAAAAAAAAAAAAAAAAAAGATGGCTCTTTCTTTGAAAAGATTGGATCTCTTTGAAATTTCAGAGTTTCATTCTAACAAAAAGAGCATATTTAGATTAAATCTTAGCACGACAGATCTGATCTCTGATGGGTTGGCAGATTTGTTCTAAATGCACACATACATGAAAAAGTATTTTCTTTTGTTGTGAACTAGTGCTAAAAAAATTTAAAAAATGAATAAATAGGTCCGTTTCCGTACTCCATAAAACTGCGAAAATCTACGAATTTCTACGAAAAACAGTCAAATGCTGTTCCCGTACTCTAATGTTTCGTAGTTTTTCACAGAAGAGAGCGCTCATGAGAGAGTAAAATATTTCCCCAGGCTGCGAATTTTAGTCCAAGAAATTTTTTTCTGTCAGTTGTCATGTGTATCGTTAAAAAAATTGAAAATAATGGAATTTATAGTCTGGTCTGGTTTATTCGTGCAAGAAATTAAAATTTGTGATATCAAATTGGTAATTTTAAGAAATAATTTCACGTAAATCTTTAATAAACATTTTCAAAAACACACTTTTACGTTGACGTTTAAAAAATGGCAAAAATTGTTGTTCAAAGCGTTCCCGTACTTTTGTGAAACTTTGTTATGCTCTGAGAGATTTTTACCCCCACTCTTGGAAAAATGACAGTCTTCACATTTTTGTGCAAAAAGTACGGGAACACACTTAATAATGGACCAAGATGTTAATAATTTAGATTTTATAAATTTAGTGGAGTTTTTGATTGCTTCGTCTTCGTCTTCCTCGTCATCTGAGACAGGAATGTGTGTGTCAGTCATTCACCAATACTACAATTATATCTGGAAAAAAGTTTCATTGAAAAGATCAAATCTCGATTTTGATAGGTGATCTTTGAAATTTGAATGAAACTCGCTATAAATCTTCTATCGTTCGAGGGCACGGTGTCACCGAAATATTTTTTTTTTTAAATCCCCAAAGCAATCTCAATGTTAAAATTTTATTTTAATTGTTATTTATATAAATTTTATTTTACATCCGAAGCCAGAAATCAGAATTAAAATGTTCACGCGGACATTTAGTACAAATGATTTTTTAAAAAATGTATGTGAATTTCAAAGACAAGGTGCATGGGATTTCAAATTTGTCTCATTTAACATCTTTATGCAAACAAACTTAACTTAAAAACTAAGAAGTAACAACTACATAGATTTGTAACCACTCTAAAATAATCTTTCTAACTATCTGCCCCTTGAAGATCTAAAGAAATGTATTTTGTTCGAAGAAAACTTTAATAAGTTATTTTTAATGTTATCATTTTCAAGCAAGATATGAGCTGGAAAGAATTGTTTACTTACAGCTTATGAAAAATGAAAAACAAACATCATGCAGTAAAAGATAAAATAATAAAAACAACATTTAAGTGATTTAAGAATAAAATCAATTTGTGTAAAAAATAACATCGGTCGAAATGTATATGTAGGATTTCTATTGACAATATTGCAAGTATCTCAGAAAATATCTTATCTTTGTTTTTTAAAATAAATAACACACACTGATTTGGTTAAGAGAATCATTTTTAATGGCAAACATGAACATGGATAGCAACATAATGGAGTTAAAAATTGTTTGAGTTATTTTTTTTATAAACGATCGGAAAAATGATCATGCCTGGTAGATATATTATGATTATATGGGAGGGAGCAGTTACTACATTCAGTGAAACACATTAAAACCAGGAACTTTTCTTTTTCTAGGGTATTAGTTCAAAATGATCAGTCCTTTTCTACTATCCAAATATTCAAGAAGCGAAACAAAAATATCATTTTGCTATTGTCAATTAAAGCCTTGCCTTATGAATGCAAGAATTCCCAATTTCATTTAAATTTAAAAATACGAGTAGAATAATCATTTCTCACAAGATGTAGATAATTTTTAACCATGGATATTATATTCCAACGTAGTATGTATAACAGAATAGTACTGCATATTGTAAACAACTAATTAAGTTAGTAGGACAAAATCTATTAACAATTTTACTAAGATGTAGCATCAAACATATATAAAACATTCCTGATATGCATACGTGGTATATGTATCATTATTTTTGTTTATATACTTACATCGTCAGAGGTGCAAAGATCCTTTAGGATCTCTTCGGTGAAGTATTTAGTTTTTCCATATGGACTCGTACAATTACCAGTTGGGTGTTTCTCAGTTATTGGCAAGAATTGTGGTTCTCCATAAACTGTCGCACTCGAACTGTAGACAAATTTAAATACATTATTTTCGGCCATGGCTTCTAGCAACATATTAGTGCCGGTCATATTGTTTTGATAGTATTGCAATGGATAACGACATGATTCACCGACAGCCTTTAAAGCCGCAAAATGTGCAACCATATCAATTTTATGCTGAAATCAATTAAAAAAAAAATAACTAATTTAGATAAAACGAATAAATTATGTAGAAGTAGGTAAACTCATACAAATTTATTTTTAAAAAATTAACGATTTATTTAATTGTTTCTGTTGTCCTGAGTATAAAATGTCGACTTTTTACGAGACAGGGGCCCTATTATGTAACTTCTTTCTAATTTCGCATCTCTTCGAAAGTTGTTTTCAATTCTTTTCTTAAGAGGTACTGTATTGGAAAGTAGCATCCACTGTTTGCGTATTTGGACACATTACCTCCAATTAACTGTGTTCTTTTCAGTTAATAAGTGCTTTACTAAAGAATCAGCAAGTTGAAATTTTGCGAATTCGAACAACTTTATTGTAGAATCAAATAATATAGTTGGGCTACAGTTTCATGTACTGCACCGAAACTTTGGATATAACAGAAATGAGTTTAGATTTATTGACTTGATTCTTTTAGTTTCTGGTTCTCATGACAAATAAAACATTTATGCCATTTAACAAATCGACCAATAATTCAAATAATGGCGAAATGGAATACATATCGGAATAATACCTTATTAGATATCTCGCGGTAAGGATTACAGACAAAATTAATTTCGTTGTATGTTTCATTTGGAGACGTCCATTTTGGTATGTTATGTTTCACAACAAATTGGCTTTTCCTTACCGCATTTAATTTCATTTTTCATGCCTACGAAAAATTTGGGTTTTTCAGCTGAATTCAACAGATCATTATTTTAATAAATTGAGTAGGTATGCCATCTTTATAATTTGAGATGCCCTTTTGATGGGGACAACACGAGTAAATTAATTAAATCTCTTTTATAGTTTGTTTATGATAATAAGGAATTGCTTTCGTCAATACAACATTAATCGACTACGATTTTAAAAATCAAACATATTTAAATTTAAAAATAATTAAATAAACAAACATTGGACTAACACTAACGTAACATTGCATTTTAGTCAGTTAACACTGTCCCAATAAGTACAAAATGACAAGCAGGTAGTAACTTGTTATCTTTTATGTAAATTTTATGTTAAATTTACATAATACATATTTTGGGCGTCAAATGTCATTGACCCTATAATGAGCATGACGTTTAGTTTTGTCTCTTCTAGTTTTTCTAGTGAATGAACATCACAAAAAAAAATTAATTGTTTTTACATATACATTACAGAAAATAAAAATAGTAACAATTTATAATAATAAACATTTTGACCTCTATCTATCCGCTGTACAATCGATCATAATATTTTATCTGATAATGATCATGTACTATAATAGTGCAACCACTCATCTTTGAGTATTGTCTTCTATGTAACACAATGCCAAGTTTTTTTTTTTAATTTTAAATTAAAAATTTACTCAAATATGTTCATTCTATTTAATTAAGGAACACACACATTTGTTAGATGCAATATTTGTTCAAGTGCTTTTTTAACTATGTACCTACTCGTATTTTATATGCATAAGTATATCTCTTTCTTATCAATAAGTTAAGTTACGTTTTTTTTTTTATTGTCGTCTTGAGCTTTCAAAAGATAAGCAGTTTAAATTTTGCCCACACGAAAACAAACAACACATTTTGGTTCAAATACAAAAAAAAAAAATTAACTTACTTTTTTGAAGACAGCTTTAAGACTTTCGCCGTTGGTTATGTCGACACGATGGAATGTCATCGTTTTCCCGGTTATTTTCTGGACCCTTTTGAGGGCTTCAGGCATAGCATCTTTACCTTCGCTATAGGCATTGCACATATTGTCTATGCATATTACATTGTAATCTGCATTGAGCATCTCTAACGCTGTATGCGATCCAATATACCCCGCCCCACCAGTGATTAAAACTGTTGGTGCCATATCTGAATTAATTAAAAAATTTAAATTGATATAGAACTTAACTAGGTATACTAAAGTTGATTATTTATTATTACTCACTATCGTTTATTTATTGGAATTTCAGTAGAAAAAATATAAAGCCTGTGGAATGGATTTCGTAGAAGCAACCGCGCACCAATAAGTTCTCTCTCCTACTGACCTGTTATCATACAAGTTGCCAGGGCCTAGAGTTGTCCTAGAGTGTCAGTGTCAGTCAACTATGTATGTAGGTTTCAAGCCACAAACTTTAATATATGCCTATAGCTCTGCTCTAGCAATTGCTTGGAATTGAGAATGTTTTTCTGATGTCGTCGTCCCCACCAAAAAAAGAAAACGATATGACTTTGTGTTATTGTTCTTATCGTTGAACGAAATATATCTCATTTTAATGGAACCGCTCGTATTTATATTGCTCGGATATCATGTTGCTCTCTCATAATATTTTATCAGAATTTTTTTTTTAATTTTATCAATCCTGTAGTGGTTATTGCAACGTATTCGGCTTTTCTTTCTCCATAAATTTTGTTAGTACAGTGCGAGAGGTTTCAAATGTAAACAAAATGTTGTCATATTTGACTTTTTGATGACGTTTCCTAAAATTGTCAAAAAATAGAAAAGCGACATCTTGTGGTAGAATCTCGAATGATTAATTTTATTAAATAAGTGTTACCGTGGTGTTTATATATATTTACTACTCGATTCTCCCAAACATCACTGATACCTCACAAGTCCTAAGCAGGGGCCCAATTCCGCAAGCGTGAGTTTTCTCTGTGTACACAGAAAGTTGTGTACACATTCATTTTTCCGATTCCGCAAAGGTGCGTTGCATATTTTTTTGTCAGATAACATGTACACAGATAAGCAAATTTTTTCACGCATATTTTGAGGGTGAATAATTTTTTTGCACGGAAAAGCTTTCACGGTTGCGGAATTGGGACCCAGAGGTGAAATTAATTTTGTGACTTTCGAATTCTCCCCCAAAGTCACAACTTGTGAAAGTCATAAAAGCGATCAATTCACGAATAGTTTGAGTTTCGACATTTCGATGAGACATTCGATACAATATTTTGTGAAACAATATATTCTATATCCCAACATAAGTAAACAGAAATATGAAACTTTAATTTGAGATGGAAACTTCAGCAGCTACTACCAGATAGAAGGAAAAAGTGTCAGAGCTGCCTAAATAAACACTTTATCAGTAGTCACACAATAGTGTGATTGCCTGTAGGTATTCTGTTCAATCTATACCATTCCAGATAGATAAATGCTTTTACATTTTCTTGTTTGAAAATTAATTAAACGGATTCTCTTTGATAGTTGTTTAAACAAAAATAAATTCATTTATTCATATTTGCTAAACTTTATTATTACAGCTATAATAAATAATCCGCATCAATTTCAATTTTTATTTTGTTTTTAATATTCAGGTGTTCCAATAATGCCACTACGCAATTCACGTTTAGCTGTGGTGAGTTTCGTTTTGAGTTTTCTTGTGACGATTGGGGAAAAATTCGATAAATGTTATAGAAGGCATGTTTTTTCTAAGCCCCGGGGAAATTGGACGAAAAAAACGATGAGTAGGATTAACAATTTGCATACTAAATCCAACAACAACTAATAACCGGGTGTGCTTAGCTTAACCAAGAGAATTCTCGGGGCTTAGCTATTGGAGAGGATAAAAACTGCGCTACCAAAAACTTTTTCACTAAGTTATCGATAAAATGTATAGAAACTTCAAAACTGACATTTTGACATGTCAAATAATTATTAATTTTGTTTGGTTTGGTTGAGCTTTTGGTCTAAGTTTGTCAGTTGTTTTCCTGACGACCATGTCAACCTAACCTAACCTACCTTTTAATATACATTCCGCAACACAACACCAAATCAATTTTAACATTTTCTGCTTTTGTATTGCCTCTATGGTGTCGTGGATTTTTTCCACCTCGCCATGAGCACAACCTTCTACAGCGATTTTCATTTTTGCGTTTATTTTTATTATATGTATATTAAAACTACTTGACTGTGAAATTATTATTAAATAAAAAAGGATTTCCTGAAGTTGATCGTTCAATTAACAAGAATTGAATGAACTACAAAACAAAGGTTTCTCTGAGGAAATTGTTTTTGGCTGCGTTTTGTTGTACACGGGAGGAACCTAATACAGATTCTCTGCTACATCCTAGGCATACTTCTATCTTCTTGATCGTCGTCCGCTCTTGCTCAGACCTATATTTCTAATGACAGGAACTGAGCGTCCCGTCCCGAATAAGGGGGGGTAGTTTTGAAGTAGTTGAATTCTATGTACCAGTGAAAATTAAAATTAAAAGAAATCACATCGGCTAAAAACAATTTCCAAAATACTTGATTTCAATTTTCAAATTACTTGATTCACATTTTCTTGTATAAATAATAATCAACTTGGTTCTTTTTATGTTATTTTAATAGAAAAGTAGTTTAAATTCAATAAATATATCGAAATTACACAAAACAACTCAACTCGATGATTATTAGAAGGATGAGGATGAGGCAAACAGTGATGTTTGTTTTTTTCTTGCATTACAGCTGTTCTTCAAATGTCATCTTGCAAATTTATAGTGCTGCCTAGTATTTCACTAAGCGCCTTGGTCGTTTTTTCAACCAATTCAACCGGGGATTGCAAAAAACGCACCTAAAGTCACAATAATCCTCACAAGGAATGGTCACAAGGGCTTCTGACTTGTGATTCGTCGCAAGGGGGATAATCGAGCTGTTAGTAACCTAAAGAACTCTAACATCATTTTGAGTATGAGACGGGTAGCTTTCATGGCGCGGTGTAGACACAAAATTACAAATTAAAAAAGAAATCAAGTACAAGAAAGAGAAATTGTATTGCATAGAAATAAGTGTGTTCCCGTACTTTCTGTACAAAAATTTGAATACTGTCATTTTTCCAAGAGTGGGGGTAAAAATCTCTCAGAGCGCAACAAAGTTTTACAAAAGTAATTGTTTGAACAACAATTTTTGCCATTTTTTAAACGTCAACGTAAAAGTGTATTTTTGAAAATGTTTGTTAAAGATTTAAGTTAAATTATTTCTTAAAATAACCAATTTGATATCACAAATTTAATTTATTGCATGGATAAGCCTGACCAGACTATAAATTCCATTATTTTCAACTTTTGTAACGATATACATATGCTAACTGACAGTATTGTTTTTTTCTTTCTTCCTTCATTTGACAGTCTGCATAATTTTGTCCAAGGAAATTTCTTAGACTAAAATTCCCAGCATGGGAAAATATTTTACTCTCTCACGAGCGCTCTCTTTTGTGAAAAACTGAAAATTTGGAGTATGGGAACAGGATTTGGCTGTTTTTCGTAGAAATTCGCAGATTTTCGCAGTTTTAGGGAGTACGGGAACGGACCTAATTTGTTGTGTAATTGTTTCTTTTTACTGTTTATATATATGCCACCTTGGTGTAAGTGGTTACCTTCTTGCATTTTATACGCCATTTGCTGGCCTTTAATAAAAGAAATGTAAGCTAGTAATTGCGAAAAACAAAACTAATATGAACACGTAAAAGAATGAATTGGAATAATCGTAGATGTCGCTAAAAAGATCTCTGAGATCTAAAGAAATAAAATAATAAAATAAAACTTAATAAATTTAAATTATTTTATAAAATAAATGCTAAAATAAAGTTTAACCAAAATTTTATGAAAATTAAAGTAAATTCTAGTAAGTAAATTCTTTAGGCTAATAGGTAATTATTCTCGTTAAACATTTCAAATAAATCTTATTAATCGTATAATAATTTTAATATTATTTTGTTATTTAGAAAAAAGACACAGAATTTAAAATTTTACAATTTATAGGAACATTTTTCGAGAAAAATAGGATCTTCAGTTGTAGTTTATTAATAATAACAGTCCTTATTCATTGAATTCGCTAAACGCGTGCATAGTTGTTAAGTGCAAACGGATTCATGTAGCCGCTTTGAAAAATCCTTATACAATAGACATTTTCTTCCTATTATAGTTATAATATAGGGTTTTCCAATAAGAGGTGTTATTTTGAATAGCCCGCTATTTCGGTAGCTGTCACTTTTGAAGCTGTCATTTTTTGACATTTGACAAGTAGAAACTACGCTATTAATAAAAATGGAACGATACACGCTTCAACAACGCATTTCTTTTTTTTGAATATCAAAATAACACCTCGTATTGGAAAACCCAGGGGTTTTCCAGGGTTTTCCAATAGAGGTGTTATTTTGAATAGCCCGCTATTTCGGTAGCTGTCACTTTTGAAGCTGTCATTTTTTGACATTTGACAAGTAGAAACTACGCTATTAATAAAAATGGAACGATACACGCTTCAACAACGCATTTCTTTTTTTTGAATATCAAAATAACACCTCTTATTGGAAAACCCATTATAATGTGCTTATGTCCAAATGAAGTATTCATGTGTACACTATTATTTTCTCTTTTTGACACACAAGAGAGTTTTGTAACAAAAAAATTACCCCAGCTCCGAAAGATATCGACTTAGTCAGTCAGCGACAACAACCGAGAAGCATATGGGCTTTCCGCATAGTATCGAGTCGTCAGTGCTTCTGCTCGGTACATGCCAAAAATATACATTTGCCCACCTTAAAACAAGGAAAATTACATGGGCAATGTCAAATCGTTTATAGAAATTATAGAGAGAATATATATAGTCTTGTGTACTATATTACATAAGTATTATTTATCTTTCTTTCCTGGAGCACTTGATCCTAGCGCAACAAAATGCTGTTACTGTTTGAGTTGGTAACTAGAAAAAATTTGTTTGTCTTTTTCCAACATACATATTCAATCCTATCTCATATTTGAAGTTTTACAAAAGTATTTTACTTTCATGTAAGTGTATACTTAAAATATCATTCAGTTTTTCTAACGTATTTTATAAATACATAAACCTGAACATATTGTAACTCTGAGTTTCGGACTTGCAATTAAATATCTTCAGTGTTGGTAATTTCTAGAAAATACAATAAGGGTATTAATACATAACGGCGGAAAACCCAGATAAACCTCAGAAACCAGATAATTTTATCTCTGCAGAAATGAACTGCCAAAGTTTGTATGGGAAAAATATTCTGCAAATCAGATAAAATTATATCACGAATTTGATGTAGAAAGAGAATAAACAAAACTCATAAATTAATTTCAATGAACATCTGATTATTTCCCACATTTAAGCAAGTATTTTTAATGGGTGTTCATGCAAACATCGGGGGGGGGGGTGTATTATATCTTTCTGCAAAGCGGAAAATTATCTCGTTGCATGAATCCCCTAATGTAAATTGAAATCATTATAAAATGCAAGAGCTTTAAATGAACTTACTTGAATAATGTCTTTAGTTTCATTTTTTCACATTTAGTTTTCGAACGCCAAAGCGGCTTGGGTAGTCCAACCTACAGAGGACGATAGAGCTGCGGACGAATCTGGAGCATTTCACTGCTCTCAGACTATTATTTTCTTTTGATTAACAGCCCTATTCTGCCGTTGTGATGCTCAGAGGTCACAATTTTTTTGTGAGGTTTCTTATGAGGCGGTCACAATTTCGTAGCCTGTTGAGACCCTCATAAGAAACCTCACAATAAAACTCACCATTGGAAGGTGATTTTTTTTACTGATGCCGGCGAGCTGATTTGTCAAAACAAATAATATCAAAGTAATCTGCAAACAACAAAAGTGATGAATTAATAAAAATTTGTTTAAAAACATCTGCAATATAATAATTTATTTGAGAAGAATATAATTATTAATTAAAATCGGTGTTATAGCTTGTAGATGAACTGGGAAGATGGCCGGGATTCTCAAGAAGAACTTTCGGAGCTTAAGCCATTTTTTTTTTGAAATTTAGGTATGCAGTTTTTCAGAGTTTATTAATATACATACATGTTATTAAAGAATTAAAAAATAATAAAATTTAACTATAAAAAACAAATTAATTAAATTTTGTTGCGTTTTCCTCGATTTTCTTAAAATTCCTTGTGATGTTTTATTTTCTGAATGTGATGCAGATACATATTGTATCTTCAGATTTATGTACTCGGGCATGGGTGTCCGTAAAGTATAAAGTATAGCAGCAAAGATGACACATTCGATTTTGGACAATTCCGTGTACGTTGAAATCATGAGATTTTAATTTCAGTACATTTGGAAAGCTGAAATAATTAAAAATTTGTAGAAATTTCTAATCGTGGATTAGTTCTTTATCTGACTTTATAATAAGATAAAAATCCCAGATATACAATTTTTTTGTTTATTAATTCAATTTCATAATGCGAATCCTTGTGGTCATGACTTAGGTCAGCACCCAACCTAAGCCAACTTCGTTCTTTACCGTTTCGTCAAAATGTCATCAATTTCGCAGTTCAGTGTTTCACTGCCTTTCCTTTTTCTTAAAATCAGTGGCTATGGTAGGTTCCATTTTGTTTTCGTCTACTAAATTTTGTTCAAATATTCATCGATTTCTTTTCAAATCTTTGAAAATATAATGTAAAACAGAAAGCACATGTTTTAAATTATCGGTTTAAGTGAAATTTACCATGTGATGTGGTAATTATGTGGCTGATTTTCATGGATTAAAAATAAAACTTCTATGCTTCTTTCATATACCATCGCTACAGCACGAAAAAATATTTGCCTCAATTTCAGATGATTGGAAACAAAATTATCAAGCCTAATGGCGCTGAGCCTGATGAGTTCGAGAAATCCATTGCACAAGCTCTACTAGAGCTGGAGATGAATTCTGAATTGAAGCCACAACTGAGAGATCTTCACATTACCCGTGCTCGTGAAATTGAATTCAACAACAAGAAGGTAAATCAAAAGAAATAATTTAATTCCTTATAAGAACCATTCGCTAAATTGTTTTATTACTTGTTTGCAGGCGGTCATCATCTATGTCCCAATTCCAAAGCAGAAGGCTTTCCAGAAAATCCAAATTCGTTTGGTCCGTGAGATGGAAAAGAAATTCTCCGGCAAACACGTCGTGTTCATTGGTGAGCGCAAAATTTTACCTAAGCCAACCAGGAAGTCGAGGAATCCATTGAAACAAAAGAGGCCACGTTCCCGCACTCTTACCGCAGTGTACGATGCCATCCTCGAAGATTTGGTATTCCCCGCTGAAATTGTCGGCAAACGCATTCGCGTCAAGCTCGATGGCACACAGCTAATTAAGGTGCACTTAGATAAGAACCAACAGACCACCATTGAACACAAAGTAAGTAATTCTACAAAACTCTATAAAGTTTCTATATAAGTTAATGTCCTCGTGTTTTTGCCAGTAGAAAATTGTTAAACTGGCTATTGTCAAAAAGGACAGACAATAAGTTGTGGCAACTCGTTATTGTTTTTCTTGAATTTTTGAAGAGAAAAGCATATTCCATATGCCCCAAACAGTTTTCTTTTTTATAAAATTTAAAAATATTGTTGATTCTTTTTTTATTGAAAACACTTGTAGAAAGTGTACATTATAGTAGTGTATACTTGTTGTGTCGACTGTCGATTGAAATGACATGAAGAAACATTTTATTAACTATTTGTTTATTTATAACAATGTCCTCGTGTTATTTGCCAACAGAATTCCATCGTTGGTAATCTTCAAAAAGGACAGACATTAAAATTCTAGAATCTCGTTATAAAGTTTTCTTCAATTTTGTGTTGAGAAAAGTTTGTTCCATATTTTAGAGACATTTTAATTCATTTAAATGTGTTATTTCGCTGCTTTGCCCCCCTTTTATGATTGTTTTTGTTATAATAAAAGGGGCTTCTGTATTTAGCGAAAATTAAAATCTTGCTAAACAAAATACGATCTTGCTTACATTTATCGTATTTGATTTGTTATTATAGCAAGAAACATATTTTATATAATGCATTTGAATTAAAACAGCCTGGAATCCCAATTATATATTAAAACGTGAAACGTGAATAAGTATTATATAACCTACCAATGCATACAAAGGACACAAACATACATTGTTGGAATTATTTTGAAAGATTTTTTATTTATTAAAACAGTCCTTGTGTTTTTTTTTTGCTTGTCGTTTATTTAAAGAAAGTACAGACATTAAAATTATCGTTATATTCTTATTGTTGAAAAATTTGTTTCATATTTTAGAAAGATGTTTCCTTATTGTAATGTAAGGTTATCCAATACTTTTAATACATGCAAATATGGTTAGGTTTAATTGAAATTTAGTTCATTTTATCAAAAAGAGTAAGGCCCATTTAGACGATCATTTCAGTTTCAGTTAAGCTATCAGTTAAGCTTTCAGTTAAAATGATGTCTAAACGCAAAAACTGAAGCGTTTAACTGAAAAATAAACTGAAACTGATAGAATTCCCATAAGTTCGTCATCAGTTAAACTGATATGTAAATGCGTTTCAGCTCAGTTCTCAGTTAAGTCGTGATTTCAATTCCAGTTTTTTTTTTTTTGTATAATGCGATCGTTAGGAAAATAGGAAAGGATTAAAAAGGTGATACCAATGGACATTAGTTTTGAAGTTTAGAATATTAAAATGGGAGGGAAAAACCGAGCATGGTAATGCATTCCACATTCGTATTGTACGGCTAAAGAAAGAATCCCCGTACTTGACAGTACGACCGATGTAGGACGCCAGAGTAAGCTGATAAGCATTCCTAGAAGCGCGAGCATTACGGTTAAATAGTTTGAGGGGAGGAATGCAACTGGCTATTTCGCTAGAACATTGTTTATAAAAATAGCGATAAAATAATGAAAGACATGATACATTTCGTTGGTGTTCGAGAGATCAAAATGTTTCAATTATAGTTCTATCGCCTATCATTCCTAGAGCTCTGTTTTGAATTCTATCTAAGAGCTTCAAGTAATAAAGGCCTTATAGATTACAGCCAGATCTTTAATTATAAAGTTTGAACGTTGACATTATGTGTGAAACACTAAAGTCACCACGCGAATTGTTGCAAGCATCGATTCTTTTGAGGTAATTTTCGACCACTTTTTGACACATATTGGGCGGAATCTCAGCCATAACTTGAATGTTGGTTTTCAAGTGCTCAAGAGTTAAAGGTTTATCTGCATAAACACGGTATTTCGCGTAGTCCCACAAAAAAAAGTCGGGCGGTGTCAAATCGCATGATCTTGGTTGCCAGTTGATATCGCCACGACAAGAAATTACGCGGCCAGGAAATGGCTTGCAATAAAGCCATATTCGCTCGAGTTGTGTGGGGGCACCGTCTTGTTGAAACCACATATTCTCCAAGTCGTATTCTTCAATAGCAGGCAAAAAGGTCCATACCGCTCCGAATTGACGGTGACAGTCGTTCCATCGTCGTTTTCGAAGAAATAAGGTCCAATCACACCTCCGGACTAAAGAGCGCACCAACCAGTGACTTTTTGTGGATGTAATGGCCTCTCTTCAATTACTTGAGGATTCTCAGAACCCCAAATACTACAATTTTGTTTATTAACATACCCACCGTGTGAGAAACGTGCTTCGTCGCCGTCCACCGCCTGTTGTTCAAGCACCCATTCGACATATCTACGACGTTGTGAATGGTCAGCTGGCTTCAGTTGTTGTGTGAGCTGGACTTTATATGGATGTAGGTGTAGATCCAAATGCAAAATACGCCATAATGTGCCGTAAGACAGTCTTAATTCCTGAGAACGACGAGGAATCGACACATTCGGGTCTTCGGCAACACTTTCACTTACAACAGCGATATTTTCAGTGGTACGAGCGAAACGATGATGAACAGGCCTTACAATATCTGTAACCAATCCAGTCTCTTCAAATTTCTTCACAGTTTTGCCAATTGCTTGCCTAGTTGGACGATTATGTAAACCATAATCTAATCTTAAAGCACGATATGTGGCTGTGGCAGAATCACCATTTTTGTAGTAGGTTCTAAAAATTTGTATGCGTTGTGCGATAGTTAAGCGATCCATTTTCATAAATGTCAGACTTTCAACTGCAAAAAAAATTGGTTTAACAACTTAGTTTGACAGAGCAGACATTACATTTATATTTTTTAAAAGGATATCTTGAATTATTGGAAAAAAATATTAAATATCTCAAGAACAGAATTTGCTTCTCTTATGCAACGTGCAAACGGCACATTTATGCTGTAATTGCTTCTGAAAAAAAAACATCTATTATTATATTTTGCTTTTATTTCAAGCGTTTGAACATCAATAAGGATTGTATTTCCATATTCCAGTTTAATTTATGGAATGCATACCTAGTGAAAGTTTTTTTTGTATCCTCTATTCTAGAAGAATGGGTAATACCATAGGCCATATGGAATCCGAACTATACTGCAATATTGGAGTACTGATCTTACAATTCTGAAAATTCCCTAGAGTTTCTTCTGATAAACCCTAACATTGCATTAGCCTTTTCCACTATGAAGTCGATGTGCATAATAAAATAAAGCATTTCATTCAATATTACTCCCAAATCCTTTTTTGCACTGACGCTTTTTAGGCCCGTTTGCTGATACGAATAATATATATTAATGTTCAACTTAAAATGTTTAAGGGTATCAAACGGTCCTTAATTAAATTATTTATTTAAAATTATTGATATAATCAAATATAATATGGTTTTTTTCTGTAGCATGTAAAGTTTTGACATTTAGCAACATTAAAGTAATATGCACATGAGAACGACCAACGAACAATGAATTAACGAATATTCGTCCATTTTGATTTTTCGTTCACATGGCTTTAATTTTATTCGTCACGAATACAAGTTGAAAGTCTGATTTTGAGTACAGTTATACAGAATACAGTTTTTTACAATCAGATACAATTCGCGACTACCAATATTGTTTTCTCAAATTTATCTTATTTTTGCGATTAAAAAGTAACTTTGTGTCTAAACATTAATGTAAATTAAATTTCTACAATTTTGTTTAGAATTTGTGAAGGATTTAGGTTGATAAATTGTTTTAAATGGAATTCATGAAGTTGAACATACATAAATATTGAGGATGCGTATCAGCAAACGGGCCAAAGAAACAATTGGTGAGATTCACACAATTCAGCCAGTTTTTGAATATCTTTTTAGAGCGATAAAGACAGTGAGAAGGTGATCTAAAAAGCAGGATATTTTGTACATCGGCATAAATAAGATACTTTGAAGATTTAAAGTTTACTGGAATGTCATTTATAAAAAGGCCAATATGACTTCTTTTAGGAACACCTAAAGAATGGCATCCAAGCTTTGAAAGCTTAAAAATTAATAAACTATATAGTTAAATCTGTCGAAGCCTTTAGCAAAATCCGTAAAGAAATTTCAGTCTGTAAACTATTGTCAAAGCCACCAAGTAACGTGTTACATCGGATTAAAAGATTTCTAGCGGTAGCTGTTCCAGATACGAAACCATGTTTTATTCAAATATTATTTACTTAATTATTTTTGTTGCCAACGAGCATTTCAAATATTTTTGGCATCACTAATAATTTGCAGATAGATATATGGTTAGTAACATTTTGCTTTCAGCCTGACTTATAAATTGGGGTTTTATAAGAAATCTGCTAACAGTCCAAAAATTGGTTGAAAATTCAGCTAAGCGTTAATACCAGAAATGCAACGCAAGGTTTTAACACAAGTGAGGCATATTATCTTTCCCAGCACTTTTATTTACCTCTAGAAACAGTTTGGTCTATATTTGCAATATCAATGACTTTCGAAGGTGAAAAATTATCAGGTTCGGACAAAAAAGAAGGCAATCAGATAAAAACAATTCGCAAAAAAATCGCATATATCATATAAATCACTGAACAAACTGTCGGACTAGTTCATACATTATACATTTTGGCACAAAATTTTAAACAGTCTGATGTTAAGGGCTTAGCATGATACTACTTAGCACTTTACTAATATTTTCCTAAACTCTTTGCAAAAAAGTAAGCGAACATAACTTTTTGACGTTTGTAAATGTCAAAGTGGCATATTGATTTAGTACGATACTAAAAAAAAAAAAAATAGCCATTATTGATTTTAACTTTAGTAAAATGTTAATAAAATAGTACTACACTAAGCTGGTTTAAAATTAGCAAAATCCTCTTTTTAGTCTAGTATCATACTAAAAATGATTTAACAAATTACTTAATTCGTTTAAAATGTTGCGCCTTTGTTTTTAGGATACTTCTTTTTACTCGTTCAAACTCTTACTTTAAAATTCCATAGTAGAAAAATATTAGATAGTGTCTATGTCTAATTGGCAGAGGTTGTAAACATGATTTGAATATACTCTCGGTTGTGTACTTCCAGTTAAGTCGGAGGTAACATTTTTTATAGAATTTTTCAAGATTTGTAATTATTTTGTGTTAATTTTTATTGTAGAAAAAATACATAAAATGTCCTCGTGTTATTTGCCAACAGAATTCCATCGTTGGTAATCTTCAAAAAGGACAGACATTAAAATTCTAGAATCTCGTTATAAATTTTTCTTCAAGTTTGTGTTAAGAAGAGTTTGTTCCATATTTTAGAAACATTTTTATTTATTTTGCTTCAAGCTTGGCCTAAAGCTATTCAAATAACACTATGGTTAGGTTGAGACTTCCGGATTTTCGGAGACTTCCTTCTTTCTCGCTCATTTAATATTTTCAAGTGATTTAAAAATCACTTGAAGTATACCGGTGCCTCAATTGTTTGGGTAGCTTTTGCAGAACAACACAAACACTCGGGTGGTGTGTTTTCGGCTAAGTTGAAGCAATTTTGTAATCTGTTATATTAATTTGTTATTAGTTATTACATAATAATAGAATGTCCTTGTGTTGTTTCCCAGATATTCCTAATTCATCTGGAGAGCGTCTAAAAGGACAGACAAAAAAATTCTTAAATGTCATTATAAAATTTTCTTAAAAAAACTAAGAATATTTTTTTCATATTTAAGGAAACATTTATAAATTTAAAAAAATATATCTAAACTCTTAACAAAAAAAACATTCTTACATTATTGATGGTAATTTTATTAATTTAGGACCAGTTTTCCAGTGCGAGATCATTCTAGTTTCAGGGTTAAGCTTTGAGTTGCAAGGATTTTTTTATAATTGAAATCCCGAGTTAACTCAACAAGTTCGTAGAGTTAAGTCTAGATGATATTTCTATTAATTTTTATTGAAACATTTGAAATCAATGTGAAACTGTGGAAGCGATTTCCATAGTGTTACACGGATTTCTATAGTTTTTTTTACACATTTTTGGAATACCTACTGAATTAATTCGACGAATTTATTAAGTTAACTCGGGATCTAATTTGCCTAAAAAAAAACATTTCAAGAGTTAACTAGGATTAGCCTTGAACTTACTAGGTTGATCTCGCACTGACTAGTAGTTGTGAAACATCTTACATTACCAAACTAAGATTTACTTATTTGACGAAGCAGCATCTAGTATAGAAATTATACAAATTTACTTATCTGCTTTACAGTCAGTAGTAGTTTCTTCTCCAAATTAACATTAAATAATAATTGTAATGATATCCTTGTATTATTTATCAGTGAATCATTAACAGACAAAAATATCTGAAGCGAAAAAGCTTATTTTACATTTTAAAAAACAAATTATTCCATGTATGTATGTGTTGTAGTATGTATGGTTATTTTCGTATGCTGATTTCAATCGACACATTGCATCGCTTTTTTGCCCCCCTTTTACGATTTGATATTGCTAGTAAAAGGGTCTTCCTTATTTAAGCGTATAAAACTTCTCGCTAGACAACTGTTTTTTTGTCCTTTCTATCGAGGCTTAAAAAAAACTAGTGAGGAACAAATGATCATCAAACATTTTTAATTAAAGAATCACTATTAACAATCTATCGTCTAATAGCTTTACGGTCGCCTAGTGAAAAAATCATTATTTGACTGATTTTTCAGACGAAGATAAATTTTCAATACTTAATAAATTATTTTTCTAATTAATAATTTGGTATAAATATTGAAATACATTAAAAAAAAAAACAATTCGTAAAATCTTATTGAAAGTTTATTAATTTACTAATTAAATTATTTATTTATATTTCAGGTTGACACCTTCACTTCCGTGTACAAGAAATTGACTGGACGAGATGTCACTTTCGAGTTCCCAGAAAACTACTTGTAATTTTATTTTCAAGATTACCTTTACACATTCGACAGAAGAATAAAAAAGATACATTTGTAAAATGATTTGTGTTCTTATTACTTGTTATCTATTAATTAATCATCGCTACTAAGTTTTATTTCGCCCATTGCACACTTTTACGCCGTATAACCAAAGCCTTAAAAGTGTTAATTGGGCGTAGATTATTAAATCATTGATTTATTGGTTCCTGATTTCTATAATTAGGAATCAATACAAATTATGGTACAATTTTTTAAACAAATGATGCGTTCTTTTAAATTGCACACTTTCTTGCTGTTTACGTAAGCTTTAAAGTGCTAAACTGAACGTAAATAAATGTAAATCGTTAATATCATTGAGTATGGACTTCATTTCATTCTTCAACAACTAACGATACAATTTTAAATTACATTCAAAATTTCGGAGTGACCTTTGAGTTTGTGAATAACCCTAATATTGTCCACTCATATTGCACACTTTTTTATCGATTACATTGGGATATTGAAGCGCTGATTTGGACAAAGAAAAACCACTATATTTAATAGTAAATATTTTTTGAAAATTTTGAAATGTTTGCTTTGAGGTATAGTAACAATAAAATTTATGAAATAACGTAGAATTTTCTGTTTTCTCAATAGTTTCTGTTCATTTTTATTGCACACTTTTAATCTATTTAACTTGGATATTAAAGTGCTTATTTGAACAAAGAAAAACTACTGCATTAAAAAAGCGAATGTTTGTTGAACATTTAAAACATTTGTTCAGAGGTGTAGTACAAGAATTAATGCTTCATTGTCTAGAAATTGTTTGCATAAGGATCTGTGGTGTGAAATTGTACTGTGGTGGTACCTATATTTCCCAAGCAATATTCGCTGTAATAAATAATACATTAATGAAAAAAACGTCTCTTTATTGAAATGTCTGTGAATTTGCCAGTTTTTTTTAGTTAAGATAAATTGTTTTGTTTATCGCAGATATGCCAAAGCTTCGAAATATGAAAGGCTTGGGGTGCTTTCATGAATGCATGGTTGCTTTGTTTACATGCGATCAGTTGCGATCATATTGACGTCAGAAAAACTACTTGCGCATGCATTTATGAATAATTCCTCTGATATTTTTCTGTGGACCAGAAACAATTCTAATGTGTATTTTTAATTTTGAGTTCAACTTTGAATTTTCTAGAAGAGATTTGGACAGATGTGAACAGTAAGGGAAGGTGTACCACAGTTTACATCATACTGCCTAAGAAAAAAATCGGAATGCATGTGAAATTTTATATTTGCATTTTACATTTATGACACTGACATTCATCATTTGCATTTATGAATGCTATGCATTCGTCGGACTTTCGCAACCATGCATTTATGAAAGCACCCTTGCTTGGCACTCGAATGCCGCATCAAACGTTTGCGTTTGAGTTAAACTGGTAACGATGGCCAAATCTAGCGAGTTTCATTTATGGCCTTTCGATTGGCCGTCCAGGAATGTTCTGACCCCCACAAAAAGACAGTTGTTACTCAGAACCATAAACTAATAATGTAAAGACCGGAAACCTCTGCTTTCATTTGACATTTGCCTACAAGCTGAAACACGCACACAAGTAACTTTTCTGTTCCTCTTCCTATAGACACATTGATAAAAACGCACACAAGAATCTTTTCTGTTCCTCTTCCTATAGACACATAGACAACACAGCCCAAGTAATTTGTTTTTGTTTTGCTTTTCGATTTCCCATCTATTCATGGATAGAGTGTCAAAGCTACAAATACAACAATGTAAACAAATGGGTTTTGGGGGGTGAAACGTACGAAGGTTTCCAATCTTTATTATGGCTTATTTGTGCTCAGAACAGAACACTATTCTGGATTTCATTTCAGAATCGAAAACAGAATTACTAATACACTCACATAATTAAAATGTCAAAATCATCGGGTTGTTTTGTTGTGTAATTTCGATGTGCTTATTGAATTTAAACTACTTTTCTGGTAAAAAGAAGCAAGTTATAATTATTATTGATACAAGAAAATGTGTATCTATATTGAAATCAAGTGTTTTGGAAATTCTTTTTAGACGATGTGATTTTTTATTTAATTTTTACAAATACAGTGATGCATACAATTCAGAATCGGTCAAATTGTTTCCGGGCGTTTTATTGGGGGAACGTGTTCCGGACGGCCAATCAAAAAGGCCATTAAATTTCAAAGAACTCCAAATGGAGATTTGATCTTTTAAATGCAACTCGTGTCCAAATTTAATTATAGTATTGGCCGCGTTCGGTGGCATACCTAAACAATCCGAATTGCTTTGTGTTGTAACGCCAAAGCAAAACCAGCTGATGAACTAAACATATGTTGTCAAACACAAATGGGGACGTTCACTCAATTATTCTCAGCGAACTGGAAAAACTTTCTGTTGTAATGCGTGCAAAACCACATCTGATGAAAAAACAGCTGCTCTCATGAAAACTCTTGAGTTATCCCAAAAAAATTGGAATAACTAGCTATCCGAGAACAAATGTATAGAACCAGCTGACTGCAAAATTCGTTGGTATGCGTTTTGCTTTGATTATTTGACAGCTTTCAGCTAACCTATCTGATTCGTCCCCAGATATACCCCGATAGCTTGGTATCCGAGATAACATATCTAATAAGTGAGTGATCGCCCGCAATCTCAAGCTACCCAAAATTTTGTATTAATTTTAGGAACAGCTGATTCAAAACTTCTGATTTGTATGCAATACAACTGACTTAACAGAGAAAGCTTCCTAGATCGTTCGAAAACAAACCCGCTACTATGGTATCCTGGCTAGCCTATCGGCATTGCACCGAACGCGGCCAATGCTGAATGGCTGACACACATTTCTGAAAAAAAAACATCTTTATCAGATGATTAGGAAGATGAAGACAAAGCTATAAAAAACTCCACTAAATTTATAAAATTTAAATTATTAACTTCGTCTATTATTTGTTAGTTTAATATTTTAGCAGGGATTGACACAATTTCACAATAAATTGATAACAAAATAGTTTCCATTTGATGTTTGACAGAAAAAACGTTTTACATGTATGCGTGCATTCAGATCAAATCTGCCTACCCACCAAAGATGAGATCTTTCGTGTTGAGATCTGTTGCTCTTTTTGTTTAAATGAAACTCTCAAAATTCATCAAGATGAAATCTTTTGTCAGAAAGATCAGATCTTTTCTTAAATGAAACTCGCTATAAATGTAAAATTTGAACTGCGCAACAAAATTTTGAAACTTGCACAAAAATGTTTGCGCAAAATAAAACAGCGTTTTGGAATATTTGGCATTGCGAGGGATTTTTATGTTTGTGCTTAGCATATTGGGCCATATCGAGAATCTCGCAGGAAATTTCGATTCCACGAAATATTTAGCCCTATCACAGATTCCATCGTGAAAAATCTTCTAATGGATTTTTATTCTAATAACCCCAAAAAATTGAGTTAAGATAATCCGAATGAGCAAATATTTCGGGTAAAAGATATTCCGGGCGAAACTCAAATCAGACTGTGGGCTGGTAAGGGAATAAGAAGCGAATCGTTTTTAATTCGATATCTCATTTTCGACTCGCTTCGTTTTGATCAAGTAACGAATTCGAAGCGAATCGTAAATGCTACTTCCAAGATTTCCAGATAATTGACAGCTGATTGCCAGTGAATATTTATTATTTCAATCAAAATCATGTGTTTTGTCCGAGGTGCACTAACTTTGTAATAAAATATTTATTTAAATAAAAACTGGACAAATGTTATTTATATAAATGCTTAACGTGAAGAAGAAAAAGAATCTTAAAATTCGAACTTGAGAAGAAAATTATTAAGAAGTGCTTCTTCACCTTTTGATCTTCCTTGCTTCGAGTCAGTGTTTTTGCTTAACGTGTTTATTATTTGTTAAATTAGCTTTATTTTATAAAAACTTGGTTCGATAAGTTGTTTCGCCTTTCAAAAGAAACATTTAAAATTGTCTTGGACGAAATAAAAGACAAATATAGACCACAGAACAATAATGGGACACCACCAATTAAAAAATTAGCTGCAACATTGAGATTCCTTGCAGACGGATAATACCAGAAATTGGTTGGGCAGGATACAAACATTGCCCGAAGCGCTAGACATATTGCAGAGAACGTTGTATGTTGTGTCCTTTGGATATCCCTTCGTTTTCCCTCATAAATTCGATGAGCGGAGGAAATTGTTGCTGGTTGGTGTCTTGCTGTCTTGGGCGCCTACATGTTTATTACAAAACAATTATTGTTTATTTCTTTAGTTTGTTTTTATAAAAACACTCACATTTTATTTATTTAAATGAACAAAATACACCAAAATATCACTTTCGACCGTGTCAGGGTACACATGTACCTATCTAAACAAAACATATTGAAATATCTCAACATTGCTTTGCTATTTTCGCATAGAAAAAGTGAAAAGTAGCCACGTTGCTACAATTCAAAATCCTAAAATATACCAACTATCTAAAATTTGAAAGAAAAATTTAAAATAAATTCTATAATAACCTATACATGCATGTATATCAATATACATTCTTACTTCAAATTCATGTATACGCCAATAGCCTTGATATAATTTATTTATACCCACCATATTTTGAAGGTTGCCATGGCAAAAACAGCTTATTCAGTTTTCTCCCTTACCCTCTATATTGTTGTCAGAACTAATAAATTTCGACCGTCTCCCTTGCTTTTTTTCGTATTTGCCTCTACATTTACTTCTTCCACTTCAACAATTCAATATCAAGAAAAAAGAAACTAGCGCCCTCATCGACGGAACTACTAGCTAAAAAATTCTCTCTCAGTAGTAGCTACTATAGGTTTCATATCCAAAGGTTTTGGCACAAATCGAACGATATCGCCCCAAATAAGTTCTTCAGTTTGTATCACACCGAACTATATGTAACAGCGCGCACATTAAATCAAAATATTGTCTGTGTGTTGGTTTATCTCGTGGATTGTTATTTTAGTTGCTTATGTGCGGGATCATTGTTAAACTAGTGATTAAACTATTTCGTTTCGGAAAAATTGCATTTGCGCGCCTAGTTTAATCCTACGCTAACGAAAACCACGAGGAAGGATGAGCAATTTTGTTTGGGACGTCTTTCACCCACGTGTTTTAAATTCACAAACAAAATTCATAAGTGAAAACCCGGAACGCATACGCCGAGTAGCTGTCAAAATCAGCCTTTCCGTAATTTTTATTTTTTGATCGGGTTTAGATTTTTGTAATCCGTTTTAACATTTTATCGATGAAATAAAATGGTTCAACCATCAAAAATACAAATACTTCGCCTTTATAAGCACCTCATAAGATACGGTAACCAATTGCACCTAACTGACAAATCATATTTCCTTGGTAGAATTCGTGGCGAATTTCGTTCCAACAGAGAACTTTCAAACCAATCGGACATCGAATTTAACTTCAAGGTAGGTACCGCCGGGGTTTTTCTAATTTGAAAATTAAGTTAATAATTTTCTCTGTTTCATCAGCGGGGTGAAGCTTTACTAAGGAATGGCCGCATTGTATAAATCGACAGCCATCCACACATTTCTACGTAACGTCTTTGTAAACAGTCATCGTTTTAAAGCTACCCTAGATTTTTCAAAGTACCCAAAGTTGATTGAATCGGAATTGGAGGAAACCTTTGTAAGAGGAAGTGGACCTGGTGGACAAGCAGTCAACAAGACTTCCAACTGCGTTATGCTCAGACATATACCAACCAATATTGTTGTCAAGTGTCACATCCATAGAGTTACGTCCCAGAATAGAGAAGAGGCTCGAAAAATTTTGTTGAAAAAATTGGATCTACTCTATAATGGTGAGAATTCCATTGAAATGCAACAAAAAGCTATCGACGGTCAAAAGTCCAGCGAAAGGAATCGCCGGCAGAAGAAACTAGCTGAATTGAAGGTAAAATGGAAAGAACGGGAGAATTTAAAAGATGAATAAATACAAAATACTATACATTTAATACAGATTTATTTGAAACTTTAACTAACTACCATGATTTAAAGTCTCCAAATTGAGAGCTATTATTTTTTCGTTTCTTTGGTGGTGCACCTAGAGCCAACAAAGTCGGCGGCGTCGAACTATTTGAAACTTTTAATTCCTCTTTTACGCTGTTCAGATCCAAGTATTTTCCCACACCTTCTCTAAATACTTTGAGTTTCTCGTTCATTCGTTTTTGTTTGGCAACATCAGTTATTGTTTTTACTTGCTTTGCTGCTTCTTCTGCTCGTTCACGAGCCAATTCTTCTTCAGCTTCCTGAAATGGATCAACAAATACTTGAACTTTTTGAATTATGATATTCTCTATGGGGCGATCTTTATTGTCAACTTCGATTTTCTCCATTTCATTGAGAGTGTCCATGCCACCCACTAATTTGCCGAATATTGTATGTTTTCCATCCAAATGGCGACATGAGCGGTATGTTATGAAACTGAAGGATTCCAATGAAGAAAAATAAAATTTAAAAAATTATATGAACGCACTTACAATTGGGAGGAATTTGTATTTGGCCCTGAATTCGCCATTGATAAAATGCCTCGCCCTGTATGGGAAAGATTAGGTCGGAATTCGTCCTCAAACTTCTTGTTCCAAATTGAATTTCCACCTGTTCCAGTGCCAGACGGATCTCCGCCTTGGATCTAAGTAGAAATATTTTTTTTAATATTATTTGGATATCGAATATGTATAGAGAAATATAAGCCGAGTTTACGTGTGGCAATGGCGCAGTGGATTTAAATGCTTGACTGCTAACTTTGACATGTGGGATCGATCCCCACGCTAGGCGCATTCTTTTCTATACCTCTAATTTTAATTGGAAGCCGCCCGTGGGTTAAAATGAGACAGTTAATACCTGATTCTCAAATCCATTGTGCCAACAAAATATTGTTTCCTTCTAACTAGTGCCGGTTGCATTTAAAAGACCTTAGGTATTACAGGCATATAGTTAGTTAAAATTATTATTATTACAATCTTCATACAGCAATTGATTTAGAAACATTGAAATAGATCCAAATGGAACACAGCAACTATTGCATAATACATTTACATCAAGCTTAGGTTTTCCCTCAACATGGTGTTATACCCTTTAATAAGCCACTTAGAGACTAATTAGTAAAGCAGACATCACCGCCTTTTACGTTACGGGATACGTTGGACAAAATGATAATGGAATGTTACATAGCTAGGCCACTGTTTTAAATACACTCTCAGATAGTTTTATTCACTTGTTTTAAAACCAATTTGTTTATTTCAATTTTATAATTTGAATTAACTGTAGGTTTTAGATATTTATTCTTTTAATATTAAAAACTTTTCATTCGTCACGTCTTGCTTTTTTTAGTTTAAAAAAGGAAAGTCCAAGACTAGAATACGATAAACAGCTTATGTACTCGCCAGGTAGTATGCGCCGTTAAGGCAGCCGAAACATCAAGTGGAAACTATGTTACTTAATTTATTTTTCTTAAACTAGATTTTTTTAACCTTGAAAAGAAGACCGACTGGTTGGTTAAGGATTCAAAAAAAAAACTTTTTGCTTCACCAAAGATATTCCAATTCAGTAGTTGATTGAATTCAAAAGGTAAGGAAAATAGAAATCTAACTTTATTGTCTAGTAGGATGAAACTCAAAAATTGGACTTTTAAAATGCATGTATGCAGGAATAGAAGGGAATAATAAAATGTCGAATTTACCATAAAATTCCGAATGGACCGATGGAATATAGTGTTGTCATAGTATCCGTCTGCGCAGTGTCTGATAAAATTTTCGCTCGACTTTGGAACCGAATCACAGTGAATTTCAAAATTAAGGGGTCCAAAATTTGTAGTTATCCGAACGTAACCCTTCTTCTTAACTCGATCATACTTAACAGTATCATCATCAATACGTGCTGCTTCGTGATTGGATACCGGAACCATAGCTGTGGATGTAAAACTTGCTGCGACTGCTCCAGTTGAGAAATGAGCTGCATTGAATTTATCAACAAGTTTTTTTTCTGCAACTGCAGCTTCTACAGCAGGTTGGTAGTCCTTCTCCAACTGAGCTAGGGTTTCTTTGGTTTCCAGATTCATTGACTTTATACGACCTTTTGAACCCAACATCTTATCCGTAATCTCATCATCCGTCAAAACTCGCAGATTCTTCTTTATGTGATAAAATTTTGAAATGTCAAACTTTTCTAAGTGCTGTGGATCTTGGATGGTTATCAAGTCCTTTCGTAGAAATGGTGTATCATCAACTAGATCTTTCCAATTTTTAGATTTGATGTTTAATTGTTCAATTGCCTCCCAGGAGAATACATTTCCTGTGACGGCGACCGCTACGATATGGGAATTCTTTGTGAAAGGTTTGAACAGTGCTGGACAGTGGTATTCGCTGTCGGAATTCTTGTGAAACTTCAATGGAACCATGGACTTGGCATCTTGCGGTTTGCCAGTTATTGGATTGATTTTAAACATCTTAAGGAAATCCACGATTGCTTGGAGTTCGAAGACATTGCCATCTCTGTCACTATAAGGGATTTCAAACGGAATCATAGTTATGCAGCAATGGTCGTAGGGGAGGCGCTTGAATTTGATGTGCTCGTTTTCAGCGGATTCGGTCTTCTTTCCTCCATACAATTCTGACCACTCCGTGTACGTCAGGTACCTGTAAATAGACCAATATACATTATACGCGACCGAGTGATTGGTTGGGTTGATTTTACATTTTGTCCTTTTGATGCTGTCGTTTACCCATCTCTGTGTTTTTCTTTGTCGGAAATAGTCTTCAATATTCAATTCTTTGAGAAATAAAACTTGAAAACAGCTTCAGCTTACAAAAATTTCTATTTTGGTTTTTGCTGGCTTCTTCAAGTTGTTTATTTGTTATTTTTGGCGTTTAAAGTAGTGCGTCCAGTGCCTTTTTCGTGTGACGCATTCAGAAATCGAGGGCATTTACAATTTATTGTGTTTTTCCATTGGGACAAGAATTCAATTCTTTTTTGATACAAATCTGCCAAAATACGGATTTTTACAATTAAATCCTTCCATTGGGCGATGCAACTTTCCATTAGGGGAGCACGCGTAGAACTTTAATTTTTTTGCAGTGAGCTAGGGGTCTCTATAGAACAGCTTTAAAATATTACGGTGAGGAAACACTAAAAAATGTTTTAATTTTCAATGTTGGCCTTTTTAGTACAACACTTTTGTTCAATTTGTCTTTAAATTAGAACGTATTTCAACACACGGGTACTTATATTCGGTAGATTTATTATTAAAGATAATAATTAAAACTTTTTAAATATGAAAATATAAGTTCTTTTATTTTTAGCATATTTTTAAAGTTTGCACAATTAATACACAATATACAAAATTCGCGGCATCGAAAAACTATACTTCCCTCAGGTAGTGTTCGGATAAGTTTTTTTTGTACGAGTACCTAGGTGCTTTTTTTTGGGAAATTTTAATGGAAACAGTTTTTGGATTAAAAGTATAAGTGTAGTTTTTTTCAACAATAAAACCTACGTGAAAACATTTAACTAAATGAAATATCATATTTTTCGAAAAGTAGTTATGCATCACTTTTAAAATACATACATATGTACTCTCAGTAAAAACCAATTGCCAATTAAAAAAAAAATTAAACAAAACGTATGTATAAATAAAAACCTCCTTGTGTGAAGTTTTTCTGTAATTAAGTTCACAGCGTACAAAAAGCTCGGCGGGTAAGGGGGGCATGGTGCACCCATGCCTGGGCCAATTATAGGATTTAGGTTGGGGTCAAGGTTGGGTGTATGCAAAGTTTTTTTAGGATTTGACACAAAAAAAAACAACAATAGTACATAGTTTGAAATCAATTTATATTATCCCAAGAAAAATGCACATACCACAACACTTACAATACCGAAGTTGCATACAGTCATCTGTGGATTGGTAAACAACTGTCAACACAAACAAAAAAGTTGTCGGTAGTCATCATTTGCATACATTTTGTATGAAAAATGAAAACTTTAAAAATTAATTAAAAGTAGAAATACAAGTTTTGTTATATTTATTGTATTTAAGCATAAATCTACCGAATAAAAGTATCCGCGTGGTTCCCAAGTATATTCGTGGTTCCCTAAAGAAAAGTTCAGCCCATTGGGCAACAAAAATAATTTTTCTTTTTCGATTCTGAATCAAACCATAGTATCGTTTTTTTTTTTAATGTTACCAAAGCCCTTCGGCATATACAAAACTATTTTCATGATTGTCAACCCAACTGCATTTGATGGTAAGCAAGCCAAGCAAGAAACTGCGGCTTTTATGGGGTTTTCTTTTGGTAACAAAAATTAATCTTTTTCGCCTTCAGATCTGTCAAAATACAGATTTTTACAACTAAATGGGCAAACAAATCAATTTATTTTTTTATCAGAAATTTTTCAGATCTGGATTTTTCGGCAGATTTACCACTGTTTTACTAATACCATAACACCATCAGAACAATTGACAGCCGTCGTTTTGACAAGATTTCGTTTTCAGTAATTATGTGAATAGTGAAATAAGGCTGTGAAAACATACATACATTTTAAAAACATAATAGCAATTATGTATTAACAATAATTGTGTAATCCTCAAAATTAATTTCGTATTCATTTTTTAAACATTGAGATCGCTTCGTGTTACAAAAGAAAAAAAAACTTGAATGAAAAAACAATTTTCAAATCATTTGCCATCAGATACCTTCTTGTTCCACAAGCACGAATATACACCAATACCGCGATAAAAAAATAAATCTAAAATCGTATACCATTCGCGACCAAAAAAATCAAATATCCGATCAAAATCTTAAATTAACAAAAGAAAACCCCATTAGTGCTCGAAAGGTATTCAACTCCTGGCCTTTCTATTAGTGTAAAATTTTCCGACTTAATTTTTTTAATATTTTAGAAAAAATAATTTTCAAAAATGTTGCTAAATCCAAAACAAAGCTCTAGCCAATACCCAACAACCATGTGGGTGGCAATGGCGCAGTGGATAAAGTGCTTGATTACTAACTTAGACGTGTGGGTTCGATCCCCACGCTAGGCGCATTCTTTTCTATACCTCCAATTTTAATTGGATGCCGCCCATGGGTTCAAATGAGATAGTTAATACCTGGGCTCATCGATGGGTTTGGGGAACATTGTTGAAAATGTAATTTTTTTCTTGCAAGGGGTGCCTTGATTTTTTTCCAAAATGTCGAAAAACGTGAAGTCATGAATTGTACAACAATTTGTAAAACAATGGAAAGGTCTGTGAAATCCCTTTCGAGCACTGGCAGCCCCAGATTTTTGCGGAGTTTGGTTGTGGAGATATCACCATCCAAAGCAAGTCGAATGCAGTTGGGTGGAAAATCATGCGAATAACTTTGAATTAAAATATCTCAAGAACCGGCTGTGGCAGATACTTATTGTCATCAGCGGTGGATAGGTATTGAACAGACCTTTCTTTTGATGTGTATATCGATGGGTTTGGGGAACATTGTTGAAAATGTAATTTTTTTTCCAAAATGTCGAAAAACGTGAAGTCATGAATTGTACAACAATTTGTACAACAATGGAAAGGTCTGTGAAATCCCTTTCGAGCACTGGCAGCCCCAGATTTTTGCGGAGTTTGGTTGTGGAGATATCACCATCCAAAGCAAGTCGAATGCAGTTGGGTGGAAACTCATGCGAATAACTCTCAATTAAAATATCTCAAGAACCGGCTGTGGCAGATACTTATTGTCATCAGCGGTGGATAGGTATTGAACAGACCTTTCTTTTGATGTGTATGTCGATGGGTTTGGGGAACATTGTTGAAAATGTAATTTTTTTCTTGCAAGGGGTTAGCCTTGATTTTTTTCAAAAATGTCGGAAAACGTGAAGTCATGAATTGTATAACAATTTGTACAACAATGGAAAGGTCTGTGAAATCCGTTTCGAGCACTGGCAGCCCCAGATTTTTGCGGAGTTTGGTTGTGGAGATATCACCATCCAAAGCAAGTCGAATGCAGTTGGGTGGAAAATCATGCGAATAACTTTGAATTAAAATATCTCGAGAACAGGGTGTCGCAGATACTTATTGTCATCAGCGGTGGATAGGTATTGAACAGACCTTTCTTTTGATGTGTATATCGACTGGTTTGGGGAACATTGTTGAAAATGTAATTTTTTTCTTGCAAGGGGTTAGCCTTGATTTTTTTCAAAAATGTCGAAAAACGTGAAGTCATGAATTGTACAACAATTTGTACAACAATGGAAAGGTCTGTGAAATCCCTTTCGAGCACTGGCAGCCCCAGATTTTTGCGGAGTTTGGTTGTGGAGATATCACCATCCAAAGCAAGTCGAATGCAGTTGGGTGGAAAATCATGCGATTCATTTGGAATTAAAATATCTCAAGAACCGGCTGTCGTAGATACTTTTTGTCTTCAGCTGTGGATATGTATTGAACAGACCTTTCTTTTGATGTGTATATTGATGGGATCCCTTTCGAGCACTGGCAGCCCCAGATTTTTGCGGAGTTTGGTTGTGGTGATATCACCATCCAAAGCAAGTCGAATGCAGTTGGGTGGAAAATCATGCGAATAACTTTCAATTAAAATATCTCAAGAATCGGCTGTGGCAGATACTTATTGTCATTAGCGGTGGATAGGTATTGAACAGACCTTTCTTTTGATGTGTATATCGATGGGTTTGGGGAACATTGTTGAAAATGTAATTTTTTTCTTGCAAGGGGTTAGCCTTGATTTTTTTCAAAAATGTCGAAAAACGTGAAGTCATGAATTGTACAACAATTTGTACAACAATGGAAAGGTCTGTGAAATCCCTTTCGAGCACTGGCAGCCCCAGATTTTTGCGGAGTTTGGTTGTGGAGATATCACCATCCAAAGCAAGTCGAATGCAGTTGGGTGGAAACTCATGCGAATAACTTTCAATTAAAATATCTCAAGAACCGGCTGTGGCAGATACTTATTGTCATCAGCGGTGGATAGGTATTGAACAGACCTTTCTTTTGATGTGTATGTCGATGGGTTTGGGGAACATTGTTGAAAATGTAATTTTTTTCTTGCAAGGGGTTAGCCTTGATTTTTTTCCAAAATGTCGAAAAACGTGAAGTCATGAATTGTACAACAATTTGTACAACAATGGAAAGGTCTGTGAAATCCCTTTCGAGCACTGGCAGCCCCAGATTTTTGCGGAGTTTGGTTGTGGAGATATCACCATCCAAAGCAAGTCGAATGCAGTTGGGTGGAAAATCATGCGAATAACTTTGAATTAATATATCTCAAGAACCGGGTGTCGCAGATACTTATTGTCATCAGCGGTGGATAGGTATTGAACAGACCTTTCTTTTGATGTGTATATCGACGGGTTTGGGGAACATTGTTGAAAATGTAATTTTTTTCTTGCAAGGGGTTAGCCTTGATTTTTTTCAAAAATGTCGAAAAGCGTGAAGTCATGAATTGTACAACAATTTGTACAATAATGGAAAGGTCTGTGAAATCCCTTTCGAGCACTGGCAGCCCCAGATTTTTGCGGAGTTTGGTTGTGGAGATATCACCATCCAAAGCAAGTCGAATGCAGTTGGGTGGAAAATCATGCGAATAACTTTGAATTAAAATATCTCGAGAACAGGGTGTCGCAGATACTTATTGTCATCAGCGGTGGATAGGTATTGAACAGACCTTTCTTTTGATGTGTACATCGACTGGTTTGGGGAA
The DNA here is from genome assembly GCA_910595825.1 of Philhelius pedissequus. Classification (NCBI taxonomy): domain Eukaryota; kingdom Metazoa; phylum Arthropoda; class Insecta; order Diptera; family Syrphidae; genus Philhelius; species Philhelius pedissequus. The sequence goes on from OU343163.1 coordinate 53,618,778, forward strand.
CATTGTTGAAAATGTAATTTTTTTCTTGCAAGGGGTTAGCCTTGATTTTTTTCAAAAATGTCGAAAAGCGTGAAGTCATGAATTGTACAACAATTTGTACAACAATGGAAAGGTCTGTGAAATCCCTTTCGAGCACTGGCAGCCCCAGATTTTTGCGGAGTTTGGTTGTGGAGATATCACCATCCAAAGCAAGTCGAATGCAGTTGGGTGGAAACTCATGCGAATAACTCTCAATTAAAATATCTCAAGAACCGGCTGTGGCAGATACTTATTGTCATCAGCGGTGGATAGGTATTGAACAGACCTTTCTTTTGATGTGTATGTCGATGGGTTTGGGGAACATTGTTGAAAATGTAATTTTTTTCTTGCAAGGGGTTAGCCTTGATTTTTTTCAAAAATGTCGAAAAACGTGAAGTCATGAATTGTATAACAATTTGTACAACAATGGAAAGGTCTGTGAAATCCGTTTCGAGCACTGGCAGCCCCAGATTTTTGCGGAGTTTGGTTGTGGAGATATCACCATCCAAAGCAAGTCGAATGCAGTTGGGTGGAAAATCATGCGAATAACTTTGAATTAAAATATCTCGAGAACAGGGTGTCGCAGATACTTATTGTCATCAGCGGTGGATAGGTATTGAACAGACCTTTCTTTTGATGTGTATATCGACTGGTTTGGGGAACATTGTTGAAAATGTAATTTTTTTCTTGCAAGGGGTTAGCCTTGATTTTTTTCAAAAATGTCGAAAAACGTGAAGTCATGAATTGTACAACAATTTGTACAACAATGGAAAGGTCTGTGAAATCCCTTTCGAGCACTGGCAGCCCCAGATTTTTGCGGAGTTTGGTTGTGGAGATATCACCATCCAAAGCAAGTCGAATGCAGTTGGGTGGAAAATCATGCGATTCATTTGGAATTAAAATATCTCAAGAACCGGCTGTCGTAGATACTTTTTGTCTTCAGCTGTGGATATGTATTGAACAGACCTTTCTTTTGATGTGTATATTGATGGGATCCCTTTCGAGCACTGGCAGCCCCAGATTTTTGCGGAGTTTGGTTGTGGTGATATCACCATCCAAAGCAAGTCGAATGCAGTTGGGTGGAAAATCATGCGAATAACTTTCAATTAAAATATCTCAAGAATCGGCTGTGGCAGATACTTATTGTCATCAGCGGTGGATAGGTATTGAACAGACCTTTCTTTTGATGTGTATATCGATGGGTTTGGGGAACATTGTTGAAAATGTAATTTTTTTCTTGCAAGGGGTTAGCCTTGATTTTTTTCAAAAATGTCGAAAAACGTGAAGTCATGAATTGTACAACAATTTGTACAACAATGGAAAGGTCTGTGAAATCCCTTTCGAGCACTGGCAGCCCCAGATTTTTGCGGAGTTTGGTTGTGGAGATATCACCATCCAAAGCAAGTCGAATGCAGTTGGGTGGAAACTCATGCGAATAACTTTCAATTAAAATATCTCAAGAACCGGCTGTGGCAGATACTTATTGTCATCAGCGGTGGATAGGTATTGAACAGACCTTTCTTTTGATGTGTATGTCGATGGGTTTGGGGAACATTGTTGAAAATGTAATTTTTTTCTTGCAAGGGGTTAGCCTTGATTTTTTTCCAAAATGTCGAAAAACGTGAAGTCATGAATTGTACAACAATTTGTACAACAATGGAAAGGTCTGTGAAATCCCTTTCGAGCACTGGCAGCCCCAGATTTTTGCGGAGTTTGGTTGTGGAGATATCACCATCCAAAGCAAGTCGAATGCAGTTGGGTGGAAAATCATGCGAATAACTTTGAATTAATATATCTCAAGAACCGGGTGTCGCAGATACTTATTGTCATCAGCGGTGGATAGGTATTGAACAGACCTTTCTTTTGATGTGTATATCGACGGGTTTGGGGAACATTGTTGAAAATGTAATTTTTTTCTTGCAAGGGGTTAGCCTTGATTTTTTTCAAAAATGTCGAAAAGCGTGAAGTCATGAATTGTACAACAATTTGTACAATAATGGAAAGGTCTGTGAAATCCCTTTCGAGCACTGGCAGCCCCAGATTTTTGCGGAGTTTGGTTGTGGAGATATCACCATCCAAAGCAAGTCGAATGCAGTTGGGTGGAAAATCATGCGAATAACTTTGAATTAAAATATCTCGAGAACAGGGTGTCGCAGATACTTATTGTCATCAGCGGTGGATAGGTATTGAACAGACCTTTCTTTTGATGTGTACATCGACTGGTTTGGGGAACATTGTTGAAAATGTAATTTTTTTCTTGCAAGGGGTTAGCCTTGATTTTTTTCAAAAATGTCGAAAAACGTGAAGTCATGAATTGTACAACAATTTGTACAACAATGGAAAGGTCTGTGAAATCCCTTTCGAGCACTGGCAGTCCCAGATTTTTGCGGAGTTTGGTTGTGGAGATATCACCATCCAAAGCAAGTCGAATGCAGTTGGGTGGAAAATCATGCGAATAACTTTGAATTAAAATATCTCAAGAACCGGGTGTCGTAGATACTTTTTGTCTTCAGCTGTGAATAGGTATTGAACAGACCTTTCTTTTGATGTGTATATCGATGGGTTTGGGGAACATTGTTGAAAATGTAATTTTTTTCTTGCAAGGGGTTAGCCTTGATTTTTTTCCAAAATGTCGAAAAACGTGAAGTCATGAATTGTACAACAATTTGTACAACAATGGAAAGGTCTGTGAAATCCCTTTCGAGCACTGGCAGCCCCAGATTTTTGCGGAGTTTGGTTGTGGAGATATCACCATCCAAAGCAAGTCGAATGCAGTTGGGTGGAAAATCATGCGAATAACTTTGAATTAAAATATCTCAAGAACCGGGTGTCGTAGATACTTTTTGTCTTCAGCTGTGGATAGGTATTGAACAGACCTTTCTTTTGATGTGTATATCGATGGGTTTGGGGAACATTGTTGAAAATGTAATTTTTTTCTTGCAAGGGGTTAGCCTTGATTTTTTTCCAAAATGTCGAAAAACGTGAAGTCATGAATTGTACAACAATTTGTACAACAATGAAAAGGTCTGTGAAATCCCTTTCGAGCACTGGCAGCCCCAGATTTTTGCGGAGTTTGGTTGTGGAGATATCACCATCCAAAGCAAGTCGAATGCAGTTGGGTGGAAAATCATGCGAATAACTTTCAATTAAAATATCTCAAGAACCGGCTGTCGCAGATACTTATTGTCATCAGCGGTGGATAGGTATTGAACAGACCTTTCTTTTGATGTGTATATTGATGGGTTTGGGGAACATTGTTGAAAATGTAATTTTTTTCTTGCAAGGGGTTAGCCTTGGTTTTCTTCCAAAATTTCGAAAAACGTGAAGTCATGAATTGTACAACAATTTGTACAACAATGGAAAAGTCTGTGAAATCCCTTTCGAGCACTGGCAGCCCCAGATTTTTGCGGAGTTTGGTTGTGGAGATATCACCATCCAAAGCAAGTCGAATGCAGTTGTGTGGAAAATCATGCGAATAACTTTGAATTAAAATATCTCAAGAACCGGGTATCGTAGATACTTTTTGCCTTCAGCTGTGGATATGTATTGAACAGACCTTTCTTTTGATGTGTATATTGATGGGATCCCTTTCGAGCACTGGCAGCCCCAGATTTTTGCGGAGTTTGGTTGTGGAGATATCACCATCCAAAGCAAGTCGAATGCAGTTGGGTGGAAAATCATGCGAATAACTTTCAATTAAAATGTCTCAAGAATCGGCTGTGGCAGATACTTATTGTCATCAGCGGTGGATAGGTATTGAACAGACCTTTCTTTTGATGTGTATATCGATGGGTTTGGGGAACATTGTTGAAAATGTAATTTTTTTCTTGCAAGGGGTTAGTTAGCCTTGATTTTTTTCAAAAATGTCGCAAAACGTGAAGTCATGAATTGTACAACAATTTGTACAACAATGGAAAGGTCTGTGAAATCCCTTTCGAGCACTGGCAGTCCCAGATTTTTGCGGAGTTTGGTTGTGGAGATATCACCATCCAAAGTAAGTCGAATGCAGTTGGGTGGAAACTCATGCGAATAACTCTCAATTAAAATATCTCAAGAACCGGCTGTGGCAGATACTTATTGTCATCAGCGGTGGATAGGTATTGAACAGACCTTTCTTTTGATGTGTATGTCGATGGGTTTGGGGAACATTGTTGAAAATGTAATTTTTTTCTTGCAAGGGGTTAGCCTTGATTTTTTTCAAAAATGTCGAAAAACGTGAAGTCATGAATTGTGTAACAATTTGTACAACAATGGAAAGGTCTGTGAAATCCGTTTCGAGCACTGGCAGCCCCAGATTTTTGCGGAGTTTGGTTGTGGAGATATCACCATCCAAAGCAAGTCGAATGCAGTTGGGTGGAAAATCATGCGAATAACTTTGAATTAAAATATCTCGAGAACAGGGTGTCGCAGATACTTATTGTCATCAGCGGTGGATAGGTATTGAACAGACCTTTCTTTTGATGTGTATATCGACTGGTTTGGGGAACATTGTTGAAAATGTAATTTTTTTCTTGCAAGGGGTTAGCCTTGATTTTTTTCAAAAATGTCGAAAAACGTGAAGTCATGAATTGTACAACAATTTGTACAACAATGGAAAGGTCTGTGAAATCCCTTTCGAGCACTGGCAGCCCCAGATTTTTGCGGAGTTTGGTTGTGGAGATATCACCATCCAAAGCAAGTCGAATGCAGTTGGGTGGAAAATCATGCGATTCATTTGGAATTAAAATATCTCAAGAACCGGCTGTCGTAGATACTTTTTGTCTTCAGCTGTGGATATGTATTGAACAGACCTTTCTTTTGATGTGTATATTGATGGGATCCCTTTCGAGCACTGGCAGCCCCAGATTTTTGCGGAGTTTGGTTGTGGTGATATCACCATCCAAAGCAAGTCGAATGCAGTTGGGTGGAAAATCATGCGAATAACTTTCAATTAAAATATCTCAAGAATCGGCTGTGGCAGATACTTATTGTCATCAGCGGTGGATAGGTATTGAACAGACCTTTCTTTTGATGTGTATATCGATGGGTTTGGGGAACATTGTTGAAAATGTAATTTTTTTCTTGCAAGGGGTTAGCCTTGATTTTTTTCAAAAATGTCGAAAAACGTGAAGTCATGAATTGTACAACAATTTGTACAACAATGGAAAGGTCTGTGAAATCCCTTTCGAGCACTGGCAGCCCCAGATTTTTGCGGAGTTTGGTTGTGGAGATATCACCATCCAAAGCAAGTCGAATGCAGTTGGGTGGAAACTCATGCGAATAACTTTCAATTAAAATATCTCAAGAACCGGCTGTGGCAGATACTTATTGTCATCAGCGGTGGATAGGTATTGAACAGACCTTTCTTTTGATGTGTATGTCGATGGGTTTGGGGAACATTGTTGAAAATGTAATTTTTTTCTTGCAAGGGGTTAGCCTTGATTTTTTTCCAAAATGTCGAAAAACGTGAAGTCATGAATTGTACAACAATTTGTACAACAATGGAAAGGTCTGTGAAATCCCTTTCGAGCACTGGCAGCCCCAGACTTTTGCGGAGTTTGGTTGTGGAGATATCACCATCCAAAGCAAGTCGAATGCAGTTGGGTGGAAAATCATGCGAATAACTTTGAATTAATATATCTCAAGAACCGGGTGTCGCAGATACTTATTGTCATCAGCGGTGGATAGGTATTGAACAGACCTTTCTTTTGATGTGTATATCGACGGGTTTGGGGAACATTGTTGAAAATGTAATTTTTTTCTTGCAAGGGGTTAGCCTTGATTTTTTTCAAAAATGTCGAAAAGCGTGAAGTCATGAATTGTACAACAATTTGTACAATAATGGAAAGGTCTGTGAAATCCCTTTCGAGCACTGGCAGCCCCAGATTTTTGCGGAGTTTGGTTGTGGAGATATCACCATCCAAAGCAAGTCGAATGCAGTTGGGTGGAAAATCATGCGAATAACTTTGAATTAAAATATCTCGAGAACAGGGTGTCGCAGATACTTATTGTCATCAGCGGTGGATAGGTATTGAACAGACCTTTCTTTTGATGTGTACATCGACTGGTTTGGGGAACATTGTTGAAAATGTAATTTTTTTCTTGCAAGGGGTTAGCCTTGATTTTTTTCAAAAATGTCGAAAAACGTGAAGTCATGAATTGTACAACAATTTGTACAACAATGGAAAGGTCTGTGAAATCCCTTTCGAGCACTGGCAGTCCCAGATTTTTGCGGAGTTTGGTTGTGGAGATATCACCATCCAAAGCAAGTCGAATGCAGTTGGGTGGAAAATCATGCGAATAACTTTGAATTAAAATATCTCAAGAACCGGGTGTCGTAGATACTTTTTGTCTTCAGCTGTGAATAGGTATTGAACAGACCTTTCTTTTGATGTGTATATCGATGGGTTTGGGGAACATTGTTGAAAATGTAATTTTTTTCTTGCAAGGGGTTAGCCTTGATTTTTTTCCAAAATGTCGAAAAACGTGAAGTCATGAATTGTACAACAATTTGTACAACAATGGAAAGGTCTGTGAAATCCCTTTCGAGCACTGGCAGCCCCAGATTTTTGCGGAGTTTGGTTGTGGAGATATCACCATCCAAAGCAAGTCGAATGCAGTTGGGTGGAAAATCATGCGAATAATTTTGAATTAAAATATCTCAAGAACCGGGTGTCGTAGATACTTTTTGTCTTCAGCTGTGGATAGGTATTGAACAGACCTTTCTTTTGATGTGTATATCGATGGGTTTGGGGAACATTGTTGAAAATGTAATTTTTTTCTTGCAAGGGGTTAGCCTTGGTTTTCTTCCAAAATTTCGAAAAACGTGAAGTCATGAATTGTACAACAATTTGTACAACAATGGAAAAGTCTGTGAAATCCCTTTCGAGCACTGGCAGCCCCAGATTTTTGCGGAGTTTGGTTGTGGAGATATCACCATCCAAAGCAAGTCGAATGCAGTTGTGTGGAAAATCATGCGAATAACTTTGAATTAAAATATCTCAAGAACCGGGTATCGTAGATACTTTTTGTCTTCAGCTGTGGATATGTATTGAACAGACCTTTCTTTTGATGTGTATATTGATGGGATCCCTTTCGAGCACTGGCAGCCCCAGATTTTTGCGGAGTTTGGTTGTGGAAATATCACCATCCAAAGCAAGTCGAATGCAGTTGGGTGGAAAATCATGCGAATAACTTTCAATTAAAATGTCTCAAGAATCGGCTGTGGCAGATACTTATTGTCATCAGCGGTGGATAGGTATTGAACAGACCTTTCTTTTGATGTGTATATCGATGGGTTTGGGGAACATTGTTGAAAATGTAATTTTTTTCTTGCAAGGGGTTAGTTAGCCTTGATTTTTTTCAAAAATGTCGCAAAACGTGAAGTCATGAATTGTACAACAATTTGTACAACAATGGAAAGGTCTGTGAAATCCCTTTCGAGCACTGGCAGTCCCAGATTTTTGCGGAGTTTGGTTGTGGAGATATCACCATCCAAAGCAAGTCGAATGCAGTTGGGTGGAAAATCATGCGAATAACTTTGAATTGAAATATCTCAAGAACCGGGTGTCGTAGATACTTTTTGTCTTCAGCTGTGGATAGGTATTGAACAGACCTTTCTTTTGATGTGTATATCGATGGGTTTGGGGAACATTGTTGAAAATGTAATTTTTTTCTTGCAAGGGGTTAGCCTTGATTTTTTTCCAAAATGTCGAAAAACGTGAAGTCATGAATTGTACAACAATTTGTACAACAATGGAAAGGTCTGTGAAATCCCTTTCGAGCACTGGCAGCCCCAGATTTTTGCGGAGTTTGGTTGTGGAGATATCACCATCCAAAGCAAGTCGAATGCAGTTGGGTGGAAAATCATGCGAATAACTTTCAATTAAAATATCTCAAGAACCGGCTGTCGCAGATACTTATTGTCATCAGCGGTGGATAGGTATTGAACAGACCTTTCTTTTGATGTGTATATTGATGGGTTTGGGGAACATTGTTGAAAATGTAATTTTTTTCTTGCAAGGGGTTAGCCTTGGTTTTCTTCCAAAATTTCGAAAAACGTGAAGTCATGAATTGTACAACAATTTGTACAACAATGGAAAGGTCTGTGAAATCCCTTTCGAGCACTGGCAGTCCCAGATTTTTGCGGAGTTTGGTTGTGGAGATATCACCATCCAAAGCAAGTCGAATGCAGTTGGGTGGAAAATCATGCGAATAACTTTGAATTAAAATATCTCGAGAACAGGGTGTCGCAGATACTTTTTGTCTTCAGCTGTGGATATGTATTGAACAGACCTTTCTTTTGATGTGTATATTGATGGGATCCCTTTCGAGCACTGGCAGCCCCAGATTTTTGCGGAGTTTGGTTGTGGAGATATCACCATCCAAAGCAAGTCGAATGCAGTTGGGTGGAAAATCATGCGAATAACTTTGAATTAAAATATCTCGAGAACAGGGTGTCGCAGATACTTATTGTCATCAGCGGTGGATAGGTATTGAACAGACCTTTCTTTTGATGTGTATATCGACTGGTTTGGGGAACATTGTTGAAAATGTAATTTTTTTCTTGCAAGGGGTTAGCCTTGATTTTTTTCAAAAATGTCGAAAAACGTGAAGTCATGAATTGTACAACAATTTGTACAACAATGGAAAGGTCTGTGAAATCCCTTTCGAGCACTGGCAGCCCCAGATTTTTGCGGAGTTTGGTTGTGGAGATATCACCATCCAAAGCAAGTCGAATGCAGTTGGGTGGAAAATCATGCGATTCATTTGGAATTAAAATATCTCAAGAACCGGCTGTCGTAGATACTTTTTGTCTTCAGCTGTGGATATGTATTGAACAGACCTTTCTTTTGATGTGTATATTGATGGGATCCCTTTCGAGCACTGGCAGCCCCAGATTTTTGCGGAGTTTGGTTGTGGTGATATCACCATCCAAAGCAAGTCGAATGCAGTTGGGTGGAAAATCATGCGAATAACTTTCAATTAAAATATCTCAAGAATCGGCTGTGGCAGATACTTATTGTCATCAGCGGTGGATAGGTATTGAACAGACCTTTCTTTTGATGTGTATATCGATGGGTTTGGGGAACATTGTTGAAAATGTAATTTTTTTCTTGCAAGGGGTTAGCCTTGATTTTTTTCAAAAATGTCGAAAAACGTGAAGTCATGAATTGTACAACAATTTGTACAACAATGGAAAGGTCTGTGAAATCCCTTTCGAGCACTGGCAGCCCCAGATTTTTGCGGAGTTTGGTTGTGGAGATATCACCATCCAAAGCAAGTCGAATGCAGTTGGGTGGAAACTCATGCGAATAACTTTCAATTAAAATATCTCAAGAACCGGCTGTGGCAGATACTTATTGTCATCAGCGGTGGATAGGTATTGAACAGACCTTTCTTTTGATGTGTATGTCGATGGGTTTGGGGAACATTGTTGAAAATGTAATTTTTTTCTTGCAAGGGGTTAGCCTTGATTTTTTTCCAAAATGTCGAAAAACGTGAAGTCATGAATTGTACAACAATTTGTACAACAATGGAAAGGTCTGTGAAATCCCTTTCGAGCACTGGCAGCCCCAGATTTTTGCGGAGTTTGGTTGTGGAGATATCACCATCCAAAGCAAGTCGAATGCAGTTGGGTGGAAAATCATGCGAATAACTTTGAATTAATATATCTCAAGAACCGGGTGTCGCAGATACTTATTGTCATCAGCGGTGGATAGGTATTGAACAGACCTTTCTTTTGATGTGTATATTGACGGGTTTGGGGAACATTGTTGAAAATGTAATTTTTTTCTTGCAAGGGGTTAGCCTTGATTTTTTTCAAAAATGTCGAAAAGCGTGAAGTCATGAATTGTACAACAATTTGTACAATAATGGAAAGGTCTGTGAAATCCCTTTCGAGCACTGGCAGCCCCAGATTTTTGCGGAGTTTGGTTGTGGAGATATCACCATCCAAAGCAAGTCGAATGCAGTTGGGTGGAAAATCATGCGAATAACTTTGAATTAAAATATCTCGAGAACAGGGTGTCGCAGATACTTATTGTCATCAGCGGTGGATAGGTATTGAACAGACCTTTCTTTTGATGTGTATATCGACTGGTTTGGGGAACATTGTTGAAAATGTAATTTTTTTCTTGCAAGGGGTTAGCCTTGATTTTTTTCAAAAATGTCGAAAAACGTGAAGTCATGAATTGTACAACAATTTGTACAACAATGGAAAGGTCTGTGAAATCCCTTTCGAGCACTGGCAGCCCCAGATTTTTGCGGAGTTTGGTTGTGGAGATATCACCATCCAAAGCAAGTCGAATGCAGTTGGGTGGAAAATCATGCGAATAACTTTGAATTAATATATCTCAAGAACCGGGTGTCGCAGATACTTATTGTCATCAGCGGTGGATAGGTATTGAACAGACCTTTCTTTTGATGTGTATATCGACGGGTTTGGGGAACATTGTTGAAAATGTAATTTTTTTCTTGCAAGGGGTTAGCCTTGATTTTTTTCAAAAATGTCGAAAAGCGTGAAGTCATGAATTGTACAACAATTTGTACAATAATGGAAAGGTCTGTGAAATCCCTTTCGAGCACTGGCAGCCCCAGATTTTTGCGGAGTTTGGTTGTGGAGATATCACCATCCAAAGCAAGTCGAATGCAGTTGGGTGGAAAATCATGCGAATAACTTTGAATTAATATATCTCAAGAACCGGGTGTCGCAGATACTTATTGTCATCAGCGGTGGATAGGTATTGAACAGACCTTTCTTTTGATGTGTATATCGACGGGTTTGGGGAACATTGTTGAAAATGTAATTTTTTTCTTGCAAGGGGTTAGCCTTGATTTTTTTCAAAAATGTCGAAAACGTGAAGTCATGAATTGTACAACAATTTGTACAATAATGGAAAGGTCTGTGAAATCCCTTTCGAGCACTGGCAGCCCCAGATTTTTGCGGAGTTTGGTTGTGGAGATATCACCATCCAAAGCAAGTCGAATGCAGTTGGGTGGAAAATCATGCGAATAACTTTGAATTAAAATATCTCGAGAACAGGGTGTCGCAGATACTTATTGTCATCAGCGGTGGATAGGTATTGAACAGACCTTTCTTTTGATGTGTACATCGACTGGTTTGGGGAACATTGTTGAAAATGTAATTTTTGCCTTGATTTTTTTCAAAAATGTCGAAAAACGTGAAGTCATGAATTGTACAACAATTTGTACAACAATGGAAAGGTCTGTGAAATCCCTTTCGAGCACTGGCAGTCCCAGATTTTTGCGGAGTTTGGTTGTGGAGATATCACCATCCAAAGCAAGTCGAATGCAGTTGGGTGGAAAATCATGCGAATAACTTTGAATTAAAATATCTCAAGAACCGGGTGTCGTAGATACTTTTTGTCTTCAGCTGTGAATAGGTATTGAACAGACCTTTCTTTTGATGTGTATATCGATGGGTTTGGGGAACATTGTTGAAAATGTAATTTTTTTCTTGCAAGGGGTTAGCCTTGATTTTTTTCCAAAATGTCGAAAAACGTGAAGTCATGAATTGTACAACAATTTGTACAACAATGGAAAGGTCTGTGAAATCCCTTTCGAGCACTGGCAGCCCCAGATTTTTGCGGAGTTTGGTTGTGGAGATATCACCATCCAAAACAAGTCGAATGCAGTTGGGTGGAAAATCATGTGAATAACTTTGAATTAAAATATCTCAAGAACCGGGTGTCGTAGATACTTTTTGTCTTCAGCTGTGGATAGGTATTGAACAGACCTTTCTTTTGATGTGTATATCGATGGGTTTGGGGAACATTGTTGAAAATGTAATTTTTTTCTTGCAAGGGGTTAGCCTTGGTTTACTTCCAAAATTTCGAAAAACGTGAAGTCATGAATTGTACAACAATTTGTACAACAATGGAAAAGTCTGTGAAATCCCTTTCGAGCACTGGCAGTCCCAGATTTTTGCGGAGTTTGGTTGTGGAGATATCACCATCCAAAGCAAGTCGAATGCAGTTGTGTGGAAAATCATGCGAATAACTTTGAATTAAAATATCTCAAGAACCGGGTATCGTAGATACTTTTTGTCTTCAGCTGTGGATATGTATTGAACAGACCTTTCTTTTGATGTGTATATTGATGGGATCCCTTTCGAGCACTGGCAGCCCCAGATTTTTGCGGAGTTTGGTTGTGGAGATATCACCATCCAAAGCAAGTCGAATGCAGTTGGGTGGAAAATCATGCGAATAACTTTCAATTAAAATGTCTCAAGAATCGGCTGTGGCAGATACTTATTGTCATCAGCGGTGGATAGGTATTGAACAGACCTTTCTTTTGATGTGTATATCGATGGGTTTGGGGAACATTGTTGAAAATGTAATTTTTTTCTTGCAAGGGGTTAGTTAGCCTTGATTTTTTTCAAAAATGTCGCAAAACGTGAAGTCATGAATTGTACAACAATTTGTACAACAATGGAAAGGTCTGTGAAATCCCTTTCGAGCACTGGCAGTCCCAGATTTTTGCGGAGTTTGGTTTAGGAGATATCACCATCCAAAGCAAGTCGAATGCAGTTGGGTGGAAAATCATGCGAATAACTTTGAATTGAAATATCTCAAGAACCGGGTGTCGTAGATACTTTTTGTCTTCAGCTGTGGATAGGTATTGAACAGACCTTTCTTTTGATGTGTATATCGATGGGTTTGGGGAACATTGTTGAAAATGTAATTTTTTTCTTGCAAGGGGTTAGCCTTGATTTTTTTCCAAAATGTCGAAAAACGTGAAGTCATGAATTGTACAACAATTTGTACAACAATGGAAAGGTCTGTGAAATCCCTTTCGAGCACTGGCAGCCCCAGATTTTTGCGGAGTTTGGTTGTGGAGATATCACCATCCAAAGCAAGTCGAATGCAGTTGGGTGGAAAATCATGCGAATAACTTTCAATTAAAATATCTCAAGAACCGGCAGTCGCAGATACTTATTGTCATCAGCGGTGGATAGGTATTGAACAGACCTTTCTTTTGATGTGTATATTGATGGGTTTGGGGAACATTGTTGAAAATGTAATTTTTTTCTTGCAAGGGGTTAGCCTTGGTTTTCTTCCAAAATTTCGAAAAACGTGAAGTCATGAATTGTACAACAATTTGTACAACAATGGAAAAGTCTGTGAAATCCCTTTCGAGCACTGGCAGCCCCAGATTTTTGCGGAGTTTGGTTGTGGAGATATCACCATCCAAAGCAAGTCGAATGCAGTTGTGTGGAAAATCATGCGAATAACTTTGAATTAAAATATCTCAAGAACCGGGTGTCGTAGATACTTTCTGTCTTCAGCTGTGGAAATGTATTGAACAGACCTTTCTTTTGATGTGTATATTGATGGGATCCCTTTCGAGCACTGGCAGCCCCAGATTTTTGCGGAGTTTGGTTGTGGAGATATCACCATCCAAAGCAAGTCGAATGCAGTTGGGTGGAAAATCATGCGAATAACTTTCAATTAAAATATCTCAAGAATCGGCTGTGGCAGATACTTATTGTCATCAGCGGTGGATAGGTATTGAACAGACCTTTCTTTTGATGTGTATATCGATGGGTTTGGGGAACATTGTTGAAAATGTAATTTTTTTCTTGCAAGGGGTTAGTTAGCCTTGATTTTTTCAAAAATGTCGCAAAACGTGAAGTCATGAATTGTACAACAATTTGTACAACAATGGAAAGGTCTGTGAAATCTCTTTCGAGCACTGGCAGCCCCAGATTTTTGCGGAGTTTGGTTGTGGAGATATCACCATCCAAAGCAAGTCGAATGCAGTTGGGTGGAAACTCATGCGAATAACTTTCAATTAAAATATCTCAAGAACCGGCTGTGGCAGATACTTATTGTCATCAGCGGTGGATAGGTATTGAACAGACCTTTCTTTTGATGTGTATATCGATGGGTTTGGGGAACATTGTTGAAAATGTAATTTTTTTCTTGCAAGGGGTTAGCCTTGATTTTTTTCCAAAATGTCGAAAAACGTGAAGTCATGAATTGTACAACAATTTGTACAACAATGGAAAGGTCTGTGAAATCCCTTTCGAGCACTGGCAGCCCTAGATTTTTGCGGAGTTTGGTTGGGGAGATATCACCATCCAAAGCAAGTCGAATGCAGTTGGGTGGAAAATCATGCGAATAACTTTGAATTAAAATATCTCAAGAACCGGGTGTCGTAGATACTTTTTGTCTTCAGCTGTGGATAGGTATTGAACAGACCTTTCTTTTGATGTGTATGTCGATGGGTTTGGGGAACATTGTTGAAAATGTAATTTTTTTCTTGCAAGGGGTTAGCCTTGATTTTTTTCCAAAATGTCGAAAAACGTGAAGTCATGAATTGTACAACAATTTGTACAACAATGGAAAGGTCTGTGAAATCCCTTTCGAGCACTGGCAGCCCCAGATTTTTGCGGAGTTTGGTTGTGGAGATATCACCATCCAAAGCAAGTCCAATGCAGTTGGGTGGAAAATCATGCGAATAACTTTCAATTAAAATATCTCAAGAACCGGCTGTCGCAGATACTTATTGTCATCAGCGGTGGATAGGTATTGAACAGACCTTTCTTTTGATGTGTATATTGATGGGTTTGGGGAACATTGTTCAAAATGTAATTTTTTTCTTGCAAGGGGTTAGCCTTGGTTTTCTTCCAAAATTTCGAAAAACGTGAAGTCATGAATTGTACAACAATTTGTACAACAATGGAAAAGTCTGTGAAATCCCTTTCGAGCACTGGCAGCCCCAGATTTTTGCGGAGTTTGGTTGTGGAGATATCACCATCCAAAGCAAGTCGAATGCAGTTGTGTGGAAAATCATGCGAATAACTTTGAATTAAAATATCTCAAGAACCGGGTGTCGTAGATACTTTTTGTCTTCAGCTGTGGATATGTATTGAACAGACCTTTCTTTTGATGTGTATATCGATGGGTTTGGGGAACATTGTTGAAAATGTAATTTTTTTTCCAAAATGTCGAAAAACGTGAAGTCATGAATTGTACAACAATTTGTACAACAATGGAAAGGTCTGTGAAATCCCTTTCGAGCACTGGCAGCCCCAGATTTTTGCGGAGTTTGGTTGTGGAGATATCACCATCCAAAGCAAGTCGAATGCAGTTGGGTGGAAACTCATGCGAATAACTCTCAATTAAAATATCTCAAGAACCGGCTGTGGCAGACACTTATTGTCATCAGCGGTGGATAGGTATTGAACAGACCTTTCTTTTGATGTGTATGTCGATGGGTTTGGAGAACATTGTTGAAAATGTAATTTTTTTCTTGCAAGGGGTTAGCCTTGATTTTTTTCAAAAATGTCGAAAAACGTGAAGTCATGAATTGTATAACAATTTGTACAACAATGGAAAGGTCTGTGAAATCCCTTTCGAGCACTGGCAGCCCCAGATTTTTGCGGAGTTTGGTTGTGGAGATATCACCATCCAAAGCAAGTCGAATGCAGTTGGGTGGAAAATCATGCGAATAACTTTGAATTAAAATATCTCAAGAACCGGGTGTCGTAGATACTTTTTGTCTTCAGCTGTGGATAGGTATTGAACGGACCTTTCTTTTGATGTGTATATCGATGGGTTTGGGGAACATTGTTGAAAATGTAATTTTTTTCTTGCAAGGGGTTAGCCTTGATTTTTTTCAAAAATGTCGAAAAGCGTGAAGTCATGAATTGTACAACAATTTGTACAGTAATGGAAAGGTCTGTGAAATCCCTTTCGAGCACTGGCAGCCCCAGATTTTTGCGGAGTTTGGTTGTGGAGATATCACCATCCAAAGCAAGTCGAATGCAGTTGGGTGGAAAATCATGCGAATAACTTTGAATTAAAATATCTCGAGAACAGGGTGTCGCAGATACTTATTGTCATCAGCGGTGGATAGGTATTGAACAGACCTTTCTTTTGATGTGTATATCGATGGGTTTGGGGAACATTGTTGAAAATGTAATTTTTTTCTTGCAGGGGGTTAGCCTTGATTTTTTTCAAAAATGTCGAAAAACGTGAAGTCATGAATTGTACAACAATTTGTACAACAATGGAAAGGTCTGTGAAATCCCTTTCGAGCACTGGCAGCCCCAGATTTTTGCGGAGTTTGGTTGTGGAGATATCACCATCCAAAGCAAGTCGAATGCAGTTGGGTGGAAACTCATGCGAATAACTTTCAATTAAAATATCTCAAGAACCGGCTGTGGCAGATACTTATTGTCATCAGCGGTGGATAGGTATTGAACAGACCTTTCTTTTGATGTGTATATCGATGGGTTTGGGGAACATTGTTGAAAATGTAATTTTTTTCTTGCAAGGGGTTAGCCTTGATTTTTTTCCAAAATGTCGAAAAACGTGAAGTCATGAATTGTACAACAATTTGTACAACAATGGAAAGGTCTGTGAAATCCCTTTCGAGCACTGGCAGCCCCAGATTTTTGCGGAGTTTGGTTGGGGAGATATCACCATCCAAAGCAAGTCGAATGCAGTTGGGTGGAAAATCATGCGAATAACTTTGAATTAAAATATCTCAAGAACCGGGTGTCGTAGATACTTTTTGTCTTCAGCTGTGGATAGGTATTGAACAGACCTTTCTTTTGATGTGTATGTCGATGGGTTTGGGGAACATTGTTGAAAATGTAATTTTTTTCTTGCAAGGGGTTAGCCTTGATTTTTTTCAAAAATGTCGAAAAGCGTGAAGTCATGAATTGTACAACAATTTGTACAATAATGGAAAGGTCTGTGAAATCCCTTTCGAGCACTGGCAGCCCAAGATTTTTGCGGAGTTTGGTTGTGGAGATATCACCATCCAAAGCAAGTCGAATGCAGTTGGGTGGAAAATCATGCGAATAACTTTGAATTAAAATATCTCAAGAACCGGGTGTCGTAGATACTTTTTGTCTTCAGCTGTGGATAGGTATTGAACAGACCTTTCTTTTTATGTGTATGTCGATGGGTTTGGGGAACATTGTTGAAAATGTAATTTTTTTCTTGCAAGGGGTTAGCCTTGATTTTTTTCAAAAATGTCGAAAAGCGTGAAGTCATGAATTGTACAACAATTTGTACAATAATGGAAAGGTCTGTGAAATCCCTTTCGAGCACTGGCAGCCCCAGATTTTTGCGGAGTTTGGTTGTGGAGATATCACCATCCAAAGCAAGTCGAATGCAGTTGGGTGGAAAATCATGCGAATAACTTTGAATTAAAATATCTCGAGAACAGGGTGTCGCAGATACTTATTGTCATCAGCGGTGGATAGGTATTGAACAGACCTTTCTTTTGATGTGTACATCGACTGGTTTGGGGAACATTGTTGAAAATGTAATTTTTTTCTTGCAAGGGGTTAGCCTTGATTTTTTTCAAAAATGTCGAAAAACGTGAAGTCATGAATTGTACAACAATTTGTACAACAATGGAAAGGTCTGTGAAATCCCTTTCGAGCACTGGCAGCTCCAGATTTTTGCGGAGTTTGGTTGTGGAGATATCACCATCCAAAGCAAGTCGAATGCAGTTGGGTGGAAAATCATGCGATTCATTTGGAATTAAAATATCTCAAGAACCGGCTGTCGTAGATACTTTTTGTCTTCAGCTGTGGATATGTATTGAACAGACCTTTCTTTTGATGTGTATATTGATGGGATCCCTTTCGAGCACTGGCAGCCCCAGATTTTTGCGGAGTTTGGTTGTGGAGATATCACCATCCAAAGCAAGTCGAATGCAGTTGGGTGGAAAATCATGCGAATAACTTTCAATTAAAATATCTCAAGAATCGGCTGTGGCAGATACTTATTGTCATCAGCGGTGGATAGGTATTGAACAGACCTTTCTTTTGATGTGTATATCGATGGGTTTGGGGAACATTGTTGAAAATGTAATTTTTTTCTTGCAAGGGGTTAGCCTTGATTTTTTTCAAAAATGTCGAAAAACGTGAAGTCATGAATTGTACAACAATTTGTACAACAATGGAAAGGTCTGTGAAATCCCTTTCGAGCACTGGCAGCCCCAGATTTTTGCGGAGTTTGGTTGTGGAGATATCACCATCCAAAGCAAGTCGAATGCAGTTGGGTGGAAACTCATGCGAATAACTTTCAATTAAAATATCTCAAGAACCGGCTGTGGCAGATACTTATTGTCATCAGCGGTGGATAGGTATTGAACAGACCTTTCTTTTGATGTGTATATCGATGGGTATGGGGAACATTGTTGAAAATGTAATTTTTTTCTTGCAAGGGGTTAGCCTTGATTTTTTTCCAAAATGTCGAAAAACGTGAAGTCATGAATTGTACAACAATTTGTACAACAATGGAAAGGTCTGTGAAATCCCTTTCGAGCACTGGCAGCCCCAGATTTTTGCGGAGTTTGGTTGGGGAGATATCACCATCCAAAGCAAGTCGAATGCAGTTGGGTGGAAAATCATGCGAATAATTTTGAATTAAAATATCTCAAGAACCGGGTGTCGTAGATACTTTTTGTCTTCAGCTGTGGATAGGTATTGAACAGACCTTTCTTTTGATGTGTATGTCGATGGGTTTGGGGAACATTGTTGAAAATGTAATTTTTTTCTTGCAAGGGGTTAGCCTTGATTTTTTTCAAAAATGTCGAAAAGCGTGAAGTCATGAATTGTACAACAATTTGTACAATAATGGAAAGGTCTGTGAAATCCCTTTCGAGCACTGGCAGCCCCAGATTTTTGCGGAGTTTGGTTGTGGAGATATCACCATCCAAAGCAAGTCGAATGTAATAATTTTTTTCTTGCAAGGGGTTAGCCTTGATTTTTTTCCAAAATGTCGAAAAACGTGAAGTCATGAATTGTACAACAATTTGTACAACAATGGAAAGGTCTGTGAAATCCCTTTCGAGCACTGGCAGCCCCAGATTTTTGCGGAGTTTGGTTGGGGAGATATCACCATCCAAAGCAAGTCGAATGCAGTTGGGTGGAAAATCATGCGAATAACTTTGAATTAAAATATCTCAAGAACCGGGTGTCGTAGATACTTTTTGTCTTCAGCTGTGGATAGGTATTGAACAGACCTTTCTTTTGATGTGTATGTCGATGGGTTTGGGGAACATTGTTGAAAATGTAATTTTTTTCTTGCAAGGGGTTAGCCTTGATTTTTTTCAAAAATGTCGAAAAGCGTGAAGTCATGAATTGTACAACAATTTGTACAATAATGGAAAGGTCTGTGAAATCCCTTTCGAGCACTGGCAGCCCCAGATTTTTGCGGAGTTTGGTTGGGGAGATATCACCATCCAAAGCAAGTCGAATGCAGTTGGGTGGAAAATCATGCGAATAACTTTGAATTAAAATATCTCAAGAACCGGGTGTCGCAGATACTTATTGTCATCAGCGGTGGATAGGTATTGAACAGACCTTTCTTTTGATGTGTATATCGACGGGTTTGGGGAACATTGTTGAAAATGTAATTTTTTTCTTGCAAGGGGTTAGCCTTGATTTTTTTCCAAAATGTCGAAAAACGTGAAGTCATGAATTGTACAAAAATTTGTACAACAATGGAAAGGTCTGTGAAATCCCTTTCGAGCACTGGCAGCCCCAGATTTTTGCGGAGTTTGGTTGTGGAGATATCACCATCCAAAGCAAGTCGAATGCAGTTGGGTGGAAAATCATGCGAATAACTTTGAATTAAAATATCTCAAGAACCGGGTGTCGTAGATACTTTTTGTCTTCAGCTGTGGATAGGTATTGAACAGAACTTTCTTTTTATGTGTATGTCGATGGGTTTGGGGAACATTGTTGAAAATGTAATTTTTTTCTTGCAAGGGGTTAGCCTTGATTTTTTTCAAAAATGTCGAAAAGCGTGAAGTCATGAATTGTACAACAATTTGTACAATAATGGAAAGGTCTGTGAAATCCCTTTCGAGCACTGGCAGCCCCAGATTTTTGCGGAGTTTGGTTGTGGAGATATCACCATCCAAAGCAAGTCGAATGCAGTTGGGTGGAAAATCATGCGAATAACTTTCAATTAAAATATCTCAAGAATCGGCTGTGGCAGATACTTATTGTCATCAGCGGTGGATAGGTATTGAACAGACCTTTCTTTTGATGTGTATATCGATGGGTTTGGGGAAAATTGTTGAAAATGTAATTTTTTTCTTGCAAGGGGTTAGCCTTGATTTTTTTCAAAAATGTCGAAAAACGTGAAGACATGAATTGTACAACAATTTGTACAACAATGGAAAGGTCTGTGAAATCCCTTTCGAGCACTGGCAGCCCCAGATTTTTGCGGAGTTTGGTTGTGGAGATATCACCATCCAAAGCAAGTCGAATGCAGTTGGGTGGAAACTCATGCGAATAACTTTCAATTAAAATATCTCAAGAACCGGCTGTGGCAGATACTTATTGTCATCAGCGGTGGATAGGTATTGAACAGACCTTTCTTTTGATGTGTATATCGATGGGTTTGGGGAACATTGTTGAAAATGTAATTTTTTTCTTGCAAGGGGTTAGCCTTGATTTTTTTCCAAAATGTCGAAAAACGTGAAGTCATGAATTGTACAACAATTTGTACAACAATGGAAAGGTCTGTGAAATCCCTTTCGAGCACTGGCAGCCCCAGATTTTTGCGGAGTTTGGTTGGGGAGATATCACCATCCAAAGCAAGTCGAATGCAGTTGGGTGGAAAATCATGCGAATAAATTTGAATTAAAATATCTCAAGAACCGGGTGTCGTAGATACTTTTTGTCTTCAGCTGTGGATAGGTATTGAACAGACCTTTCTTTTGATGTGTATGTCGATGGGTTTGGGGAACATTGTTGAAAATGTAATTTTTTTCTTGCAAGGGGTTAGCCTTGATTTTTTTCAAAAATGTCGAAAAGCGTGAAGTCATGAATTGTACAACAATTTGTACAATAATGGAAAGGTCTGTGAAATCCCTTTCGAGTTTGGTTGGGGAGATATCACCATCCAAAGCAAGTCGAATGCAGTTGGGTGGAAAATCATGCGAATAACTTTGAATTAAAATATCTCAAGAACCGGGTGTCGTAGATACTTTTTGTCTTCAGCTGTGGATAGGTATTGAACAGACCTTTCTTTTGATGTTTATGTCGATGGGTTTGGGGAACATTGTTGAAAATGTAATTTTTTTCTTGCAAGGGGTTAGCCTTGATTTTTTTCAAAAATGTCGAAAAGCGTGAAGTCATGAATTGTACAACAATTTGTACAATAATGGAAAGGTCTGTGAAATCCCTTTCGAGCACTGGCAGCCCCAGATTTTTGCGGAGTTTGGTTGGGGAGATATCACCATCCAAAGCAAGTCGAATGCAGTTGGGTGGAAAATCATGCGAATAACTTTGAATTAAAATATCTCAAGAACCGGGTGTCGTAGATACTTATTGTCATCAGCGGTGGATAGGTATTGAACAGACCTTTCTTTTGATGTGTATATCGACGGGTTTGGGGAACATTGTTGAAAATGTAATTTTTTTCTTGCAAGGGGTTAGCCTTGATTTTTTTCCAAAATGTCGAAAAACGTGAAGTCATGAATTGTACAACAATTTGTACAGCAATGGAAAGGTCTGTGAAATCCCTTTCGAGCACTGGCAGCCCCAGATTTTTGCGGAGTTTGGTTGTGGAGATATCACCATCCAAAGCAAGTCGAATGCAGTTGGGTGGAAAATCATGCGAATAACTTTGAATTAAAATATCTCAAGAACCGGGTGTCGTAGATACTTATTGTCATCAGCGGTGGATAGGTATTGAACAGACCTTTCTTTTGATGTGTATATCGACGGGTTTGGGGAACATTGTTGAAAATGTAATTTTTTTCTTGCAAGGGGTTAGCCTTGATTTTTTTCCAAAATGTCGAAAAACGTGAAGTCATGAATTGTACAACAATTTGTACAACAATGGAAAGGTCTGTGAAATCCCTTTCGAGCACTGGCAGCCCCAGATTTTTGCGGAGTTTGGTTGTGGAGATATCACCATCCAAAGCAAGTCGAATGCAGTTGGGTGGAAAATCATGCGAATAACTTTGAATTAAAATATCTCAAGAACCGGGTGTCGTAGATACTTTTTGTCTTCAGCTGTGGATAGGTATTGAACAGACCTTTCTTTTTATGTGTATGTCGATGGGTTTGGGGAACATTGTTGAAAATGTAATTTTTTTCTTGCAAGGGGTTAGCCTTGATTTTTTTCAAAAATGTCGAAAAGCGTGAAGTCATGAATTGTACAACAATTTGTACAATAATGGAAAGGTCTGTGAAATCCCTTTCGAGCACTGGCAGCCCCAGATTTTTGCGGAGTTTGGTTGTGGAGATATCACCATCCAAAGCAAGTCGAATGCAGTTGGGTGGAAAATCATGCGAATAACTTTGAATTAAAATATCTGGAGAACAGGGTGTCGCAGATACTTATTGTCATCAGCGGTGGATAGGTATTGAACAGACCTTTCTTTTGATGTGTACATCGACTGGTTTGGGGAACATTGTTGAAAATGTAATTTTTTTCTTGCAAGGGGTTAGCCTTGATTTTTTTCAAAAATGTCGAAAAACGTGAAGTCATGAATTGTACAACAATTTGTACAACAATGGAAAGGTCTGTGAAATCCCTTTCGAGCACTGGCAGCCCCAGATTTTTGCGGAGTTTGGTTGTGGAGATATCACCATCCAAAGCAAGTCGAATGCAGTTGGGTGGAAAATCATGCGATTCATTTGGAATTAAAATATCTCAAGAACCGGCTGTCGTAGATACTTTTTGTCTTCAGCTGTGGATATGTATTGAACAGACCTTTCTTTTGATGTGTATATTGATGGGATCCCTTTCGAGCACTGGCAGCCCCAGATTTTTGCGGAGTTTGGTTGTGGAGATATCACCATCCAAAGCAAGTCGAATGTAATAATTTTTTTCTTGCAAGGGGTTAGCCTTGATTTTTTTCAAAAATGTCGAAAAGCGTGAAGTCATGAATTGTACAACAATTTGTACAATAATGGAAAGGTCTGTGAAATCCCTTTCGAGCACTGGCAGCCCCAGATTTTTGCGGAGTTTGGTTGTGGAGATATCACCATCCAAAGCAAGTCGAATGCAGTTGGGTGGAAAATCATGCGAATAACTTTCAATTAAAATATCTCAAGAATCGGCTGTGGCAGATACTTATTGTCATCAGCGGTGGATAGGTATTGAACAGACCTTTCTTTTGATGTGTATATCGATGGGTTTGGGGAACATTGTTGAAAATGTAATTTTTTTCTTGCAAGTGGATAGGTATTGAACAGACCTTTCTTTTGATGTGTATATCGATGGGTTTGGGGAACATTGTTGAAAATGTAATTTTTTTCTTGCAAGGGGTTAGCCTTGATTTTTTTCAAAAATGTCGAAAAACGTGAAGTCATGAATTGTACAACAATTTGTACAACAATGGAAAGGTCTGTGAAATCCCTTTCGAGCACTGGCAGCCCCAGATTTTTGCGGAGTTTGGTTGTGGAGATATCACCATCCAAAGCAAGTCGAATGCAGTTGGGTGGAAACTCATGCGAATAACTTTCAATTAAAATATCTCAAGAACCGGCTGTGGCAGATACTTATTGTCATCAGCTGTGGATAGGTATTGAACAGACCTTTCTTTTGATGTGTATGTCGATGGGTTTGGGGAACATTGTTGAAAATGTAATTTTTTTCTTGCAAGGGGTTAGCCTTGATTTTTTTCAAAAATGTCGAAAAGCGTGAAGTCATGAATTGTACAACAATTTGTACAATAATGGAAAGGTCTGTGAAATCCCTTTCGAGCACTGGCAGCCCCAGATTTTTGCGGAGTTTGGTTGGGGAGATATCACCATCCAAAGCAAGTCGAATGCAGTTGGGTTTAAAATCATGCGAATAACTTTGAATTAAAATATCTCAAGAACCGGGTGTCGCAGATACTTATTGTCATCAGCGGTGGATAGGTATTGAACAGACCTTTCTTTTGATGTGTACATCGACTGGTTTGGGGAACATTGTTGAAAATGTAATTTTTTTCTTGCAAGGGGTTAGCCTTGATTTTTTTCAAAAATGTCGAAAAACGTGAAGTCATGAATTGTACAACAATTTGTACAACAATGGAAAGGTCTGTGAAATCCCTTTCGAGCATTGGCAGCCCCAGATTTTTGCGGAGTTTGGTTGTGGAGATATCACCATCCAAAGCAAGTCGAATGCAGTTGGGTGGAAAATCATGCGATTCATTTGGAATTAAAATATCTCAAGAACCGGCTGTCGTAGATACTTTTTGTCTTCAGCTGTGGATATGTATTGAACAGACCTTTCTTTTGATGTGTATATTGATGGGATCCCTTTCGAGCACTGGCAGCCCCAGATTTTTGCGGAGTTTGGTTGTGGAGATATCACCATCCAAAGCAAGTCGAATGCAGTTGGGTGGAAAATCATGCGAATAACTTTCAATTAAAATATCTCAAGAATCGGCTGTGGCAGATACTTATTGTCATCAGCGGTGGATAGGTATTGAACAGACCTTTCTTTTGATGTGTATATCGATGGGCTTGGGGAACATTGTTGAAAATGTAATTTTTTTCTTGCAAGGGGTTAGCCTTGATTTTTTTCAAAAATGTCGAAAAACGTGAAGTCATGAATTGTACAACAATTTGTACAACAATGGAAAGGTCTGTGAAATCCCTTTCGAGCACTGGCAGCCCCAGATTTTTGCGGAGTTTGGTTGTGGAGATATCACCATCCAAAGCAAGTCGAATGCAGTTGGGTGGAAACTCATGCGAATAACTTTCAATTAAAATATCTCAAGAACCGGCTGTGGCAGATACTTATTGTCATCAGCGGTGGATAGGTATTGAACAGACCTTTCTTTTGATGTGTATATCGATGGGTTTGGGGAACATTGTTGAAAATGTAATTTTTTTCTTGCAAGGGGTTAGCCTTGATTTTTTTCCAAAATGTCGAAAAACGTGAAGTCATGAATTGTACAACAATTTGTACAACAATGGAAAGGTCTGTGAAATCCCTTTCGAGCACTGGCAGCCCCAGATTTTTGCGGAGTTTGGTTGGGGAGATATCACCATCCAAAGCAAGTCGAATGCAGTTGGGTGGAAAATCATGCGAATAACTTTGAATTAAAATATCTCAAGAACCGGGTGTCGTAGATACTTTTTGTCTTCAGCTGTGGATAGGTATTGAACAGACCTTTCTTTTGATGTGTATGTCGATGGGTTTGGGGAACATTGTTGAAAATGTAATTTTTTTCTTGCAAGGGGTTAGCCTTGATTTTTTTCAAAAATGTCGAAAAGCGTGAAGTCATGAATTGTACAACAATTTGTACAATAATGGAAAGGTCTGTGAAATCCCTTTCGAGCACTGGCAGCCCCAGATTTTTGCGGAGTTTGGTTGTGGAGATATCACCATCCAAAGCAAGTCGAATGTAATAATTTTTTTCTTGCAAGGGGTTAGCCTTGATTTTTTTCAAAAATGTCGAAAAGCGTGAAGTCATGAATTGTACAACAATTTGTACAATAATGGAAAGGTCTGTGAAATCCCTTTCGAGCACTGGCAGCCCCAGATTTTTGCGGAGTTTGGTTGGGGAGATATCACCATCCAAAGCAAGTCGAATGCAGTTGGGTGGAAAATCATGCGAATAACTTTGAATTAAAATATCTCAAGAACCGGGTGTCGCAGATACTTATTGTCATCAGCGGTGGATAGGTATTGAACATACCTTTCTTTTGATGTGTACATCGACTGGTTTGGGGAACATTGTTGAAAATGTAATTTTTTTCTTGCAAGGGGTTAGCCTTGATTTTTTTCAAAAATGTCGAAAAACGTGAAGTCATGAATTGTACAACAATTTGTACAACAATGGAAAGGTCTGTGAAATCCCTTTCGAGCACTGGCAGCCCCAGATTTTTGCGGAGTTTGGTTGTGGAGATATCACCATCCAAAGCAAGTCGAATGCAGTTGGGTGGAAAATCATGCGATTCATTTGGAATTAAAATATCTCAAGAACCGGCTGTCGTAGATACTTTTTGTCTTCAGCTGTGGATATGTATTGAACAGACCTTTCTTTTGATGTGTATATTGATGGGATCCCTTTCGAGCACTGGCAGCCCCAGATTTTTGCGGAGTTTGGTTGTGGAGATATCACCATCCAAAGCAAGTCGAATGCAGTTGGGTGGAAAATCATGCGAATAACTTTCAATTAAAATATCTCAAGAATCGGCTGTGGCAGATACTTATTGTCATCAGCGGTGGATAGGTATTGAACAGACCTTTCTTTTGATGTGTATATCGATGGGCTTGGGGAACATTGTTGAAAATGTAATTTTTTTCTTGCAAGGGGTTAGCCTTGATTTTTTTCAAAAATGTCGAAAAACGTGAAGTCATGAATTGTACAACAATTTGTACAACAATGGAAAGGTCTGTGAAATCCCTTTCGAGCACTGGCAGCCCCAGATTTTTGCGGAGTTTGGTTGTGGAGATATCACCATCCAAAGCAAGTCGAATGCAGTTGGGTGGAAAATCATGCGAATAACTTTCAATTAAAATATCTCAAGAACCGGCTGTGGCAGATACTTATTGTCATCAGCGGTGGATAGGTATTGAACAGACCTTTCTTTTGATGTGTATATCGATGGGTTTGGGGAACATTGTTGAAAATGTAATTTTTTTCTTGCAAGGGGTTAGCCTTGATTTTTTTCCAAAATGTCGAAAAACGTGAAGTCATGAATTGTACAACAATTTGTACAACAATGGAAAGGTCTGTGAAATCCCTTTCGAGCACTGGCAGCCCCAGATTTTTGCGGAGTTTGGTTGGGGAGATATCACCATCCAAAGCAAGTCGAATGCAGTTGGGTGGAAAATCATGCGAATAACTTTGAATTAAAATATCTCAAGAACCGGGTGTCGTAGATACTTTTTGTCTTCAGCTGTGGATAGGTATTGAACAGACCTTTCTTTTGATGTGTATGTCGATGGGTTTGGGGAACATTGTTGAAAATGTAATTTTTTTCTTGCAAGGGGTTAGCCTTGATTTTTTTCAAAAATGTCGAAAAGCGTGAAGTCATGAATTGTACAACAATTTGTACAATAATGGAAAGGTCTGTGAAATCCCTTTCGAGCACTGGCAGCCCCAGATTTTGGCGGAGTTTGGTTGTGGAGATATCACCATCCAAAGCAAGTCGAATGTAATAATTTTTTTCTTGCAAGGGGTTAGCCTTGATTTTTTTCCAAAATGTCGAAAAACGTGAAGTCATGAATTGTACAACAATTTGTACAACAATGGAAAGGTCTGTGAAATCCCTTTCGAGCACTGGCAGCCCCAGATTTTTGCGGAGTTTGGTTTGGGAGATATCACCATCCAAAGCAAGTCGAATGCAGTTGGGTGGAAAATCATGCGAATAACTTTGGATTAAAATATCTCAAGAACCGGGTGTCGTAGATACTTTTTGTCTTCAGCTGTGGATAGGTATTGAACAGACCTTTCTTTTGATGTGTATATCGATGGGTTTGGGGAACATTGTTGAAAATGTAATTTTTTTCTTGCAAGGGGTTAGCCTTGATTTTTTTCAAAAATGTCGAAAAGCGTGAAGTCATGAATTGTACAACAATTTGTACAACAATGGAAAGGTCTGTGAAATCCCTTTCGAGCACTGGCAGCCCCAGATTTTTGCGGAGTTTGGTTGGGGAGATATCACCATCCAAAGCAAGTCGAATGCAGTTGGGTGGAAAATCATGCGAATAACTTTGAATTAAAATATCTCAAGAACCGGGTGTCGTAGATACTTTTTGTCTTCAGCTGTGGATAGGTATTGAACAGACAACAATTTGTACAATAATGGAAAGGTCTGTGAAATCCCTTTCGAGCACTGGCAGCCCCAGATTTTGGCGGAGTTTGGTTGTGGAGATATCACCATCCAAAGCAAGTCGAATGTAATAATTTTTTTCTTGCAAGGGGTTAGCCTTGATTTTTTTCCAAAATGTCGAAAAACGTGAAGTCATGAATTGTACAACAATTTGTACAACAATGGAAAGGTCTGTGAAATCCCTTTCGAGCACTGGCAGCCCCAGATTTTTGCGGAGTTTGGTTTGGGAGATATCACCATCCAAAGCAAGTCGAATGCAGTTGGGTGGAAAATCATGCGAATAACTTTGGATTAAAATATCTCAAGAACCGGGTGTCGTAGATACTTTTTGTCTTCAGCTGTGGATAGGTATTGAACAGACCTTTCTTTTGATGTGTATATCGATGGGTTTGGGGAACATTGTTGAAAATGTAATTTTTTTCTTGCAAGGGGTTAGCCTTGATTTTTTTCAAAAATGTCGAAAAGCGTGAAGTCATGAATTGTACAACAATTTGTACAACAATGGAAAGGTCTGTGAAATCCCTTTCGAGCACTGGCAGCCCCAGATTTTTGCGGAGTTTGGTTGGGGAGATATCACCATCCAAAGCAAGTCGAATGCAGTTGGGTGGAAAATCATGCGAATAACTTTGAATTAAAATATCTCAAGAACCGGGTGTCGTAGATACTTTTTGTCTTCAGCTGTGGATAGGTATTGAACAGACAACAATTTGTACAATAATGGAAAGGTCTGTGAAATCCCTTTCGAGCACTGGCAGCCCCAGATTTTGGCGGAGTTTGGTTGTGGAGATATCACCATCCAAAGCAAGTCGAATGTAATAATTTTTTTCTTGCAAGGGGTTAGCCTTGATTTTTTTCCAAAATGTCGAAAAACGTGAAGTCATGAATTGTACAACAATTTGTACAACAATGGAAAGGTCTGTGAAATCCCTTTCGAGCACTGGCAGCCCCAGATTTTTGCGGAGTTTGGTTTGGGAGATATCACCATCCAAAGCAAGTCGAATGCAGTTGGGTGGAAAATCATGCGAATAACTTTGGATTAAAATATCTCAAGAACCGGGTGTCGTAGATACTTTTTGTCTTCAGCTGTGGATAGGTATTGAACAGACCTTTCTTTTGATGTGTATGTCGATGGGTTTGGGGAACATTGTTGAAAATGTAATTTTTTTCTTGCAAGGGGTTAGCCTTGATTTTTTTCAAAAATGTCGAAAAGCGTGAAGTCATGAATTGTACAACAATTTGTACAATAATGGAAAGGTCTGTGAAATCCCTTTCGAGCACTGGCAGCCCCAGATTTTTGCGGAGTTTGGTTGTGGAGATATCACCATCCAAAGCAAGTCGAATGTAATAATTTTTTTCTTGCAAGGGGTTAGCCTTGATTTTTTTCCAAAATGTCGAAAAACGTGAAGTCATGAATTGTACAACAATTTGTACA
This sequence comes from Philhelius pedissequus, assembly GCA_910595825.1. Classification (NCBI taxonomy): domain Eukaryota; kingdom Metazoa; phylum Arthropoda; class Insecta; order Diptera; family Syrphidae; genus Philhelius; species Philhelius pedissequus. Next base: position 53,648,006 of record OU343163.1, read on the forward strand.
ACAATGGAAAAGTCTGTGAAATCCCTTTCGAGCACTGGCAGCCCCAGATTTTTGCGGAGTTTGGTTGGGGAGATATCACCATCCAAAGCAAGTCGAATGCAGTTGGGTGGAAAATCATGCGAATAACTTTGAATTAAAATATCTCAAGAACCGGGTGTCGTAGATACTTTTTGTCTTCAGCTGTGGATAGGTATTGAACAGACCTTTCTTTTGATGTGTATGTCGATGGGTTTGGGGAACATTGTTGAAAATGTAATTTTTTTCTTGCAAGGGGTTAGCCTTGATTTTTTTCAAAAATGTCGAAAAGCGTGAAGTCATGAATTGTACAACAATTTGTACAATAATGGAAAGGTCTGTGAAATCCCTTTCGAGCACTGGCAGCCCCAGATTTTGGCGGAGTTTGGTTGTGGAGATATCACCATCCAAAGCAAGTCGAATGTAATAATTTTTTTCTTGCAAGGGGTTAGCCTTGATTTTTTTCCAAAATGTCGAAAAACGTGAAGTCATGAATTGTACAACAATTTGTACAACAATGGAAAGGTCTGTGAAATCCCTTTCGAGCACTGGCAGCCCCAGATTTTTGCGGAGTTTGGTTTGGGAGATATCACCATCCAAAGCAAGTCGAATGCAGTTGGGTGGAAAATCATGCGAATAACTTTGGATTAAAATATCTCAAGAACCGGGTGTCGTAGATACTTTTTGTCTTCAGCTGTGGATAGGTATTGAACAGACCTTTCTTTTGATGTGTATGTCGATGGGTTTGGGGAACATTGTTGAAAATGTAATTTTTTTCTTGCAAGGGGTTAGCCTTGATTTTTTTCAAAAATGTCGAAAGGCGTGAAGTCATGAATTGTACAACAATTTGTACAATAATGGAAAGGTCTGTGAAATCCCTTTCGAACACTGGCAGCCCCAGATTTTTGCGGAGTTTGGTTGGGGAGATATCACCATCCAAAGCAAGTCGAATGCAGTTGGGTGGAAAATCATGCGAATAACTTTGAATTAAAATATCTCAAGAACCGGGTGTCGCAGATACTTATTGTCATCAGCGGTGGATAGGTATTGAACAGACCTTTCTTTTGATGTGTACATCGACTGGTTTGGGGAACATTGTTGAAAATGTAATTTTTTTCTTGCAAGGGGTTAGCCTTGATTTTTTTCAAAAATGTCGAAAAACGTGAAGTCCTGAATTGTACAACAATTTGTACAACAATGGAAAGGTCTGTGAAATCCCTTTCGAGCACTGGCAGCCCAAGATTTTTGCGGAGTTTGGTTGTGGAGATATCACCATCCAAAGCAAGTCGAATGCAGTTGGGTGGAAAATCATGCGATTCATTTGGAATTAAAATATCTCAAGAACCGGCTGTCGTAGATACTTTTTGTCTTCAGCTGTGGATATGTATTGAACAGACCTTTCTTTTGATGTGTATATTGATGGGATCCCTTTCGAGCACTGGCAGCCCCAGATTTTTGCGGAGTTTGGTTGTGGAGATATCACCATCCAAAGCATGTCGAATGCAGTTGGGTGGAAAATCATGCGAATAACTTTCAATTAAAATATCTCAAGAATCGGCTGTGGCAGATACTTATTGTCATCAGCGGTGGATAGGTATTGAACAGACCTTTCTTTTGATGTGTATATCGATGGGTTTGGGGAACATTGTTGAAAATGTAATTTTTTTCTTGCAAGGGGTTAGCCTTGATTTTTTTCAAAAATGTCGAAAAACGTGAAGTCATGAATTGTACAACAATTTGTACAACAATGGAAAGGTCTGTGAAATCCCTTTCGAGCACTGGCAGCCCCAGATTTTTGCGGAGTTTGGTTGTGGAGATATCACCATCCAAAGCAAGTCGAATGCAGTTGGGTGGAAAATCATGCGAATAACTTTGAATTAAAATATCTGGAGAACAGGGTGTCGCAGATACTTATTGTCATCAGCGGTGGATAGGTATTGAACAGACCTTTCTTTTGATGTGTACATCGACTGGTTTGGGGAACATTGTTGAAAATGTAATTTTTTTCTTGCAAGGGGTTAGCCTTGATTTTTTTCAAAAATGTCGAAAAACGTGAAGTCATGAATTGTACAACAATTTGTACAACAATGGAAAGGTCTGTGAAATCCCTTTCGAGCACTGGCAGCCCCAGATTTTTGCGGAGTTTGGTTGTGGAGATATCACCATCCAAAGCAAGTCGAATGCAGTTGGGTGGAAAATCATGCGATTCATTTGGAATTAAAATATCTCAAGAACCGGCTGTCGTAGATACTTTTTGTCTTCAGCTGTGGATATGTATTGAACAGACCTTTCTTTTGATGTGTATATTGATGGGATCCCTTTCGAGCACTGGCAGCCCCAGATTTTTGCGGAGTTTGGTTGTGGAGATATCACCATCCAAAGCAAGTCGAATGCAGTTGGGTGGAAAATCATGCGAATAACTTTCAATTAAAATATCTCAAGAATCGGCTGTGGCAGATACTTATTGTCATCAGCGGTGGATAGGTATTGAACAGACCTTTCTTTTGATGTGTATATCGATGGGTTTGGGGAACATTGTTGAAAATGTAATTTTTTTCTTGCAAGTGGATAGGTATTGAACAGACCTTTCTTTTGATGTGTATATCGATGGGTTTGGGGAACATTGTTGAAAATGTAATTTTTTTCTTGCAAGGGGTTAGCCTTGATTTTTTTCAAAAATGTCGAAAAACGTGAAGTCATGAATTGTACAACAATTTGTACAACAATGGAAAGGTCTGTGAAATCCCTTTCGAGCACTGGCAGCCCCAGATTTTTGCGGAGTTTGGTTGTGGAGATATCACCATCCAAAGCAAGTCGAATGCAGTTGGGTGGAAACTCATGCGAATAACTTTCAATTAAAATATCTCAAGAACCGGCTGTGGCAGATACTTATTGTCATCAGCTGTGGATAGGTATTGAACAGACCTTTCTTTTGATGTGTATGTCGATGGGTTTGGGGAACATTGTTGAAAATGTAATTTTTTTCTTGCAAGGGGTTAGCCTTGATTTTTTTCAAAAATGTCGAAAAGCGTGAAGTCATGAATTGTACAACAATTTGTACAATAATGGAAAGGTCTGTGAAATCCCTTTCGAGCACTGGCAGCCCCAGATTTTTGCGGAGTTTGGTTGGGGAGATATCACCATCCAAAGCAAGTCGAATGCAGTTGGGTGGAAAATCATGCGAATAACTTTGAATTAAAATATCTCAAGAACCGGGTGTCGCAGATACTTATTGTCATCAGCGGTGGATAGGTATTGAACAGACCTTTCTTTTGATGTGTACATCGACTGGTTTGGGGAACATTGTTGAAAATGTAATTTTTTTCTTGCAAGGGGTTAGCCTTGATTTTTTTCAAAAATGTCGAAAAACGTGAAGTCATGAATTGTACAACAATTTGTACAACAATGGAAAGGTCTGTGAAATCCCTTTCGAGCACTGGCAGCCCCAGATTTTTGCGGAGTTTGGTTGTGGAGATATCACCATCCAAAGCAAGTCGAATGCAGTTGGGTGGAAAATCATGCGATTCATTTGGAATTAAAATATCTCAAGAACCGGCTGTCGTAGATACTTTTTGTCTTCAGCTGTGGATATGTATTGAACAGACCTTTCTTTTGATGTGTATATTGATGGGATCCCTTTCGAGCACTGGCAGCCCCAGATTTTTGCGGAGTTTGGTTGTGGAGATATCACCATCCAAAGCAAGTCGAATGCAGTTGGGTGGAAACTCATGCGAATAACTTTCAATTAAAATATCTCAAGAACCGGCTGTGGCAGATACTTATTGTCATCAGCGGTGGATAGGTATTGAACAGACCTTTCTTTTGATGTGTATATCGATGGGTTTGGGGAACATTGTTGAAAATGTAATTTTTTTCTTGCAAGGGGTTAGCCTTGATTTTTTTCCAAAATGTCGAAAAACGTGAAGTCATGAATTGTACAACAATTTGTACAACAATGGAAAGGTCTGTGAAATCCCTTTCGAGCACTGGCAGCCCCAGATTTTTGCGGAGTTTGGTTGGGGAGATATCACCATCCAAAGCAAGTCGAATGCAGTTGGGTGGAAAATCATGCGAATAACTTTGAATTAAAATATCTCAAGAACCGGGTGTCGTAGATACTTTTTGTCTTCAGCTGTGGATAGGTATTGAACAGACCTTTCTTTTGATGTGTATGTCGATGGGTTTGGGGAACATTGTTGAAAATGTAATTTTTTTCTTGCAAGGGGTTAGCCTTGATTTTTTTCAAAAATGTCGAAAAGCGTGAAGTCATGAATTGTACAACAATTTGTACAATAATGGAAAGGTCTGTGAAATCCCTTTCGAGCACTGGCAGCCCCAGATTTTTGCGGAGTTTGGTTGTGGAGATATCACCATCCAAAGCAAGTCGAATGTAATAATTTTTTTCTTGCAAGGGGTTAGCCTTGATTTTTTTCAAAAATGTCGAAAAGCGTGAAGTCATGAATTGTACAACAATTTGTACAATAATGGAAAGGTCTGTGAAATCCCTTTCGAGCACTGGCAGCCCCAGATTTTTGCGGAGTTTGGTTGGGGAGATATCACCATCCAAAGCAAGTCGAATGCAGTTGGGTGGAAAATCATGCGAATAACTTTGAATTAAAATATCTCAAGAACCGGGTGTCGCAGATACTTATTGTCATCAGCGGTGGATAGGTATTGAACAGACCTTTCTTTTGATGTGTACATCGACTGGTTTGGGGAACATTGTTGAAAATGTAATTTTTTTCTTGCAAGGGGTTAGCCTTGATTTTTTTCAAAAATGTCGAAAAACGTGAAGTCATGAATTGTACAACAATTTGTACAACAATGGAAAGGTCTGTGAAATCCCTTTCGAGCACTGGCAGCCCCAGATTTTTGCGGAGTTTGGTTGTGGAGATATCACCATCCAAAGCAAGTCGAATGCAGTTGGGTGGAAAATCATGCGATTCATTTGGAATTAAAATATCTCAAGAACCGGCTGTCGTAGATACTTTTTGTCTTCAGCTGTGGATATGTATTGAACAGACCTTTCTTTTGATGTGTATATTGATGGGATCCCTTTCGAGCACTGGCAGCCCCAGATTTTTGCGGAGTTTGGTTGTGGAGATATCACCATCCAAAGCAAGTCGAATGCAGTTGGGTGGAAAATCATGCGAATAACTTTCAATTAAAATATCTCAAGAATCGGCTGTGGCAGATACTTATTGTCATCAGCGGTGGATAGGTATTGAACAGACCTTTCTTTTGATGTGTATATCGATGGGCTTGGGGAACATTGTTGAAAATGTAATTTTTTTCTTGCAAGGGGTTAGCCTTGATTTTTTTCAAAAATGTCGAAAAACGTGAAGTCATGAATTGTACAACAATTTGTACAACAATGGAAAGGTCTGTGAAATCCCTTTCGAGCACTGGCAGCCCCAGATTTTTGCGGAGTTTGGTTGTGGAGATATCACCATCCAAAGCAAGTCGAATGCAGTTGGGTGGAAACTCATGCGAATAACTTTCAATTAAAATATCTCAAGAACCGGCTGTGGCAGATACTTATTGTCATCAGCGGTGGATAGGTATTGAACAGACCTTTCTTTTGATGTGTATATCGATGGGTTTGGGGAACATTGTTGACAATGTAATTTTTTTCTTGCAAGGGGTTAGCCTTGATTTTTTTCCAAAATGTCGAAAAACGTGAAGTCATGAATTGTACAACAATTTGTACAACAATGGAAAGGTCTGTGAAATCCCTTTCGAGCACTGGCAGCCCCAGATTTTTGCGGAGTTTGGTTGGGGAGATATCACCATCCAAAGCAAGTCGAATGCAGTTGGGTGGAAAATCATGCGAATAACTTTGAATTAAAATATCTCAAGAACCGGGTGTCGTAGATACTTTTTGTCTTCAGCTGTGGATAGGTATTGAACAGACCTTTCTTTTGATGTGTATGTCGATGGGTTTGGGGAACATTGTTGAAAATGTAATTTTTTTCTTGCAAGGGGTTAGCCTTGATTTTTTTCAAAAATGTCGAAAAGCGTGAAGTCATGAATTGTACAACAATTTGTACAATAATGGAAAGGTCTGTGAAATCCCTTTCGAGCACTGGCAGCCCCAGATTTTTGCGGAGTTTGGTTGTGGAGATATCACCATCCAAAGCAAGTCGAATGTAATAATTTTTTTCTTGCAAGGGGTTAGCCTTGATTTTTTTCCAAAATGTCGAAAAACGTGAAGTCATGAATTGTACAACAATTTGTACAACAATGGAAAGGTCTGTGAAATCCCTTTCGAGCACTGGCAGCCCCAGATTTTTGCGGAGTTTGGTTGGGGAGATATCACCATCCAAAGCAAGTCGAATGCAGTTGGGTGGAAAATCATGCGAATAACTTTGAATTAAAATATCTCAAGAACCGGGTGTCGTAGATACTTTTTGTCTTCAGCTGTGGATAGGTATTGAACAGACCTTTCTTTTGATGTGTATGTCGATGGGTTTGGGGAACATTGTTGAAAATGTAATTTTTTTCTTGCAAGGGGTTAGCCTTGATTTTTTTCAAAAATGTCGAAAAGCGTGAAGTCATGAATTGTACAACAATTTGTACAATAATGGAAAGGTCTGTGAAATCCCTTTCGAGCACTGGCAGCCCCAGATTTTGGCGGAGTTTGGTTGTGGAGATATCACCATCCAAAGCAAGTCGAATGTAATAATTTTTTTCTTGCAAGGGGTTAGCCTTGATTTTTTTCCAAAATGTCGAAAAACGTGAAGTCATGAATTGTACAACAATTTGTACAACAATGGAAAGGTCTGTGAAATCCCTTTCGAGCACTGGCAGCCCCAGATTTTTGCGGAGTTTGGTTGTGGAGATATCACCATCCAAAGCAAGTCGAATGCAGTTGGGTGGAAACTCATGCGAATAACTTTCAATTAAAATATCTCAAGAACCGGCTGTGGCAGATACTTATTGTCATCAGCGGTGGATAGGTATTGAACAGACCTTTCTTTTGATGTGTATATCGATGGGTTTGGGGAACATTGTTGAAAATGTAATTTTTTTCTTGCAAGGGGTTAGCCTTGATTTTTTTCCAAAATGTCGAAAAACGTGAAGTCATGAATTGTACAACAATTTGTACAACAATGGAAAGGTCTGTGAAATCCCTTTCGAGCACTGGCAGCCCCAGATTTTTGCGGAGTTTGGTTGGGGAGATATCACCATCCAAAGCAAGTCGAATGCAGTTGGGTAGAAAATCATGCGAATAACTTTGAATTAAAATATCTCAAGAACCGGGTGTCGTAGATACTTTTTGTCTTCAGCTGTGGATAGGTATTGAACAGACCTTTCTTTTGATGTGTATGTCGATGGGTTTGGGGAACATTGTTGAAAATGTAATTTTTTTCTTGCAAGGGGTTAGCCTTGATTTTTTTCAAAAATGTCGAAAAGCGTGAAGTCATGAATTGTACAACAATTTGTACAATAATGGAAAGGTCTGTGAAATCCCTTTCGAGCACTGGCAGCCCCAGATTTTTGCGGAGTTTGGTTGTGGAGATATCACCATCCAAAGCAAGTCGAATGTAATAATTTTTTTCTTGCAAGGGGTTAGCCTTGATTTTTTTCCAAAATGTCGAAAAACGTGAAGTCATGAATTGTACAACAATTTGTACAACAATGGAAAGGTCTGTGAAATCCCTTTCGAGCACTGGCAGCCCCAGATTTTTGCGGAGTTTGGTTGGGGAGATATCACCATCCAAAGCAAGTCGAATGCAGTTGGGTGGAAAATCATGCGAATAACTTTGAATTAAAATATCTCAAGAACGGGGTGTCGTAGATACTTTTTGTCTTCAGCTGTGGATAGGTATTGAACAGACCTTTCTTTTGATGTGTATGTCGATGGGTTTGGGGAACATTGTTGAAAATGTAATTTTTTTCTTGCAAGGGGTTAGCCTTGATTTTTTTCAAAAATGTCGAAAAACGTGAAGTCATGAATTGTACAACAATTTGTACAACAATGGAAAGGTCTGTAAAATCCCTTTCGAGCACTGGCAGCCCCAGATTTTTGCGGAGTTTGGTTGTGGAGATATCACCATCCAAAGCAAGTCGAATGCAGTTGGGTGGAAACTCATGCGAATAACTTTCAATTAAAATATCTCAAGAACCGGCTGTGGCAGATACTTATTGTCATCAGCGGTGGATAGGTATTGAACAGACCTTTCTTTTGATGTGTATATCGATGGGTTTGGGGAACATTGTTGAAAATGTAATTTTTTTCTTGCAAGGGGTTAGCCTTGATTTTTTTCCAAAATGTCGAAAAACGTGAAGTCATGAATTGTACAACAATTTGTACAACAATGGAAAGGTCTGTGAAATCCCTTTCGAGCACTGGCAGCCCCAGATTTTTGCGGAGTTTGGTTGGGGAGATATCACCATCCAAAGCAAGTCGAATGCAGTTGGGTGGAAAATCATGCGAATAACTTTGAATTAAAATATCTCAAGAACCGGGTGTCGTAGATACTTTTTGTCTTCAGCTGTGGATAGGTATTGAACAGACCTTTCTTTTGATGTGTATGTCGATGGGTTTGGGGAACATTGTTGAAAATGTAATTTTTTTCTTGCACGGAGTTAGCCTTGATTTTTTTCAAAAATGTCGAAAAGCGTGAAGTCATGAATTGTACAACAATTTGTACAATAATGGAAAGGTCTGTGAAATCCCTTTCGAGCACTGGCAGCCCCAGATTTTTGCGGAGTTTGGTTGTGGAGATATCACCATCCAAAGCAAGTCGAATGTAATACTTTTTTTCTTGCAAGGGGTTAGCCTTGATTTTTTTCCAAAATGTCGAAAAACGTGAAGTCATGAATTGTACAACAATTTGTACAACAATGGAAAGGTCTGTGAAATCCCTTTCGAGCATTGGCAGCCCCAGATTTTTGCGGAGTTTGGTTGGGGAGATATCACCATCCAAAGCAAGTCGAATGCAGTTGGGTGGAAAATCATGCGAATAACTTTGAATTAAAATATCTCAAGAACCGGGTGTCGTAGATACTTTTTGTCTTCAGCTGTGGATAGGTATTGAACAGACCTTTCTTTTGATGTGTATGTCGATGGGTTTGGGGAACATTGTTGAAAATGTAATTTTTTTCTTGCAAGGGGTTAGCCTTGATTTTTTTCAAAAATGTCGAAAAGCGTGAAGTCATGAATTGTACAACAATTTGTATAATAATGGAAAGGTCTGTGAAATCCCTTTCGAGCACTGGCAGCCCCAGATTTTTGCGGAGTTTGGTTGGGGAGATATCACCATCCAAAGCAAGTCGAATGCAGTTGGGTGGAAACTCATGCGAATAACATTCAATTAAAATATCTCAAGAACCGGCTGTGGCAGATACTTATTGTCATCAGCGGTGGATAGGTATTGAACAGACCTTTCTTTTGATGTGTATATCGATGGGTTTGGGGAACATTGTTGAAAATGTAATTTTTTTCTTGCAAGGGGTTAGCCTTGATTTTTTTCCAAAATGTCGAAAAACGTGAAGTCATGAATTGTACAACAATTTGTACAACAATGTAAAGGTCTGTGAAATCCCTTTCGAGCACTGGCAGCCCCAGATTTTTGCGGAGTTTGGTTGGGGAGATATCACCATCCAAAGCAAGTCGAATGCAGTTGGGTGGAAAATCATGCGAATAACTTTCAATTAAAATATCTCAAGAATCGGCTGTGGCAGATACTTATTGTCATCAGCGGTGGATAGGTATTGAACAGACCTTTCTTTTGATGTGTATATCGATGGGTTTGGGGAACATTGTTGAAAATGTAATTTTTTTCTTGCAAGGGGTTAGCCTTGATTTTTTTCAAAAATGTCGAAAAACGTGAAGTCATGAATTGTACAACAATTTGTACAACAATGGAAAGGTCTGTGAAATCCCTTTCGAGCACTGGCAGCCCCAGATTTTTGCGGAGTTTGGTTGTGGAGATATCACCATCCAAAGCAAGTCGAATGCAGTTGGGTGGAAACTCATGCGAATAACTTTCAATTAAAATATCTCAAGAACCGGCTGTGGCAGATACTTATTGTCATCAGCGGTGGATATGTATTGAACAGACCTTTCTTTTGATGTGTATATCGATGGGTTTGGGGAACATTGTTGAAAATGTAATTTTTTTCTTGCAAGGGGTTAGCCTTGATTTTTTTCCAAAATGTCGAAAAACGTGAAGTCATGAATTGTACAACAATTTGTACAACAATGGAAAGGTCTGTGAAATCCCTTTCGAGCACTGGCAGCCCCAGATTTTTGCGGAGTTTGGTTGGGGAGATATCACCATCCAAAGCAAGTCGAATGCAGTTGGGTGGAAAATCATGCGAATAACTTTGAATTAAAATATCTCAAGAACCGGGTGTCGTAGATACTTTTTGTCTTCAGCTGTGGATAGGTATTGAACAGACCTTTCTTTTGATGTGTATGTCGATGGGTTTGGGGAACATTGTTGAAAATGTAATTTTTTTCTTGCAAGGAGTTAGCCTTGATTTTTTTCAAAAATGTCGAAAAGCGTGAAGTCATGAATTGTACAACAATTTGTACAATAATGGAAAGGTCTGTGAAATCCCTTTCGAGCACTGGCAGCCACAGATTTTTGCGGAGTTTGGTTGTGGAGATATCACCATCCAAAGCAAGTCGAATGCAGTTGGGTGGAAAATCATGCGAATAACTTTGAATTAAAATATCTCAAGAACCGGGTGGCGCAGATACTTATTGTCATCAGCGGTGGATAGGTATTGAACAGACCTTTCTTTTGATGTGTATGTCGATGGGTTTGGGGAACATTTTTGAAAATGTAATTTTTTTCTTGCAAGGGGTTAGCCTTGATTTTTTTCAAAAATGTCGAAAAGCGTGAAGTCATGAATTGTACAACAATTTGTACAATAATGGAAAGGTCTGTGAAATCCCTTTCGAGCACTGGCAGCCCCAGATTTTTGCGGAATTTGGTTGTGGAGATATCACCATCCAAAGCAAGTCGAATGCAGTTGGGTGGAAAATCATGCGAATAACTTTGAATTAAAATATCTCGAGAACAGGGTGTCGCAGATACTTATTGTCATCAGCGGTGGATAGGTATTGAACAGACCTTTCTTTTGATGTGTACATCGACTGGTTTGGGGAACATTGTTGAAAATGTAATTTTTTTCTTGCAAGGGGTTAGCCTTGATTTTTTTCAAAAATGTCGAAAAACGTGAAGTCATGAATTGTACAACAATTTGTACAACAATGGAAAGGTCTGTGAAATCCCTTTCGAGCACTGGCAGCCCCAGATTTTTGCGGAGTTTGGTTGTGGAGATATCACCATCCAAAGCAAGTCGAATGCAGTTGGGTGGAAAATCATGCGATTCATTTGGAATTAAAATATCTCAAGAACCGGCTGTCGTAGATACTTTTTGTCTTCAGCTGTGGATATGTATTGAACAGACCTTTCTTTTGATGTGTATATTGATGGGATCCCTTTCGAGCACTGGCAGCCCCAGATTTTTGCGGAGTTTGGTTGGGGAGATATCACCATCCAAAGCAAGTCGAATGCAGTTGGGTGGAAAATCATGCGAATAACTTTGAATTAAAATATCTCAAGAACCGGGTGTCGTAGATACTTTTTGTCTTCAGCTGTGGATAGGTATTGAACAGACCTTTTTTTTGATGTGTATGTCGATGGGTTTGGGGAACATTGTTGAAAATGTAATTTTTTTCTTGCAAGGGGTTAGCCTTGATTTTTTTCAAAAATGTCGAAAAGCGTGAAGTCATGAATTGTACAACAATTTGTACAATAATGGAAAGGTCTGTGAAATCCCTTTCGAGCACTGGCATCCCCAGATTTTTGCGGAGTTTGGTTGTGGAGATATCACCATCCAAAGCAAGTCGAATGCAGTTGGGTGGAAAATCATGCGAATAACTTTGAATTAAAATATCTCAAGAACCGGGTGTCGCAGATACTTATTGTCATCAGCGGTGGATAGGTATTGAACAGACCTTTCTTTTGATGTGTATATCGACTGGTTTGGGGAACATTTTTGAAAATGTAATTTTTTTCTTGCAAGGGGTTAGCCTTGATTTTTTGCAAAAATGTCGAAAAACGTGAAGTCATGAATTGTACAACAATTTGTACAACAATGGAAAGGTCTGTGAAATCCCTTTCGAGCACTGGCAGCCCCAGATTTTTGCGGAGTTCGGTTGTGGAGATATCACCATCCAAAGCAAGTCGAATGCAGTTGGGTGGAAAATCATGCGATTCATTTGGAATTAAAATATCTCAAGAACCGGCTGTCGTAGATACTTTTTGTCTTCAGCTGTGGATATGTATTGAACAGACCTTTCTTTTGGTGTGTATATCGATGGGTTTGGGGAACATTGTTGAAAATGTAATTTTTTTCTTGCAAGGGGTTAGCCGTGATTTTTTTCAAAAATGTCGAAAAACGTGAAGTCATGAATTGTACAACAATTTGTACAACAATGGAAAGGTCTGTGAAATCCCTTTCGAGCACTGGCAGCCCCAGATTTTTGCGGAGTTCGGTTGTGGAGATATCACCATCCAAAGCAAGTCGAATGCAGTTGGGTGGAAAATCATGCGATTCATTTGGAATTAAAATATCTCAAGAACCGGCTGTCGTAGATACTTTTTGTCTTCAGCTGTGGATATGTATTGAACAGACCTTTCTTTTGGTGTGTATATCGATGGGTTTGGGGAACATTGTTGAAAATGTAATTTTTTTCTTGCAAGGGGTTAGCCGTGATTTTTTTCAAAAATGTCGAAAAACGTGAAGTCATGAATTGTACAACAATTTGTACAACAATGGAAAGGTCTGTGAAATCCCTTTCGAGCACTGGCAGCCCCAGATTTTTGCGGAGTTTGGTTGGGGAGATATCACCATCCAAAGCAAGTCGAATGCAGTTGGGTGGAAAATCATGCGAATAACTTTGAATTAAAATATCTCAAGAACTTGGTGTCGTAGATACTTTTTGTCTTCAGCTGTGGATAGGTATTGAACAGACCTTTCTTTTGATGTGTATGTCGATGGGTTTGGGGAACATTGTTGAAAATGTAATTTTTTTCTTGCAAGGGGTTAGCCTTGATTTTTTTCCAAAATGTCGAAAAACGTGAAGTCATGAATTGTACAACAATTTATACAACAATGGAAAGGTCTGTGAAATCCCTTTCGAGCACTGGCAGCCCCAGATTTTTGCGGAGTTTGGTTGTGGAGATATCACCATCCAAAGCAAGTCGAATGCAGTTGGGTGGAAAATCATGCGAATAACTTTGAATTAAAATATCTCAAGAACCGGGTGTCGCAGATACTTATTGTCATCAGCGGTGGATAGGTATTGAACAGACCTTTCTTTTGATGTGTATATCGACGGGTTTGGGAACATTGTTGAAAATGTAATTTTTTTCTTGCAAGGGGTTAGCCTTGATTTTTTTCCAAAATGTCGAAAAACGTGAAGTCATGAATTGTACAACAATTTGTACAACAATGGAAAGGTCTGTGAAATCCCTTTCGAGCACTGCCAGCCCCAGATTTTTGCGGAGTTTGGTTGTGGAGATATCACCATCCAAAGCAAGTCGAATGCAGTTGGGTGGAAAATCATGCGAATAACTTTGAATTAAAATATCTCAAGAACCGGGTGTCGCAGATACTTATTGTCATCAGCGGTGGATAGGTATTGAACAGACCTTTCTTTTGATGTGTATATCGACGGGTTTGGGGAACATTGTTGAAAATGTAATTTTTTTCTTGCAAGGGGTTAGCCTTGATTTTTTTCCAAAATGTCGAAAAACGTGAAGTCATGAATTGTACAACAATTTGTACAACAATGGAAAGGTCTGTGAAATCCCTTTCGAGCACTGGCAGCCCCAGATTTTTGCGGAGTTTGGTTGTGGAGATATCACCATCCAAAGCAAGTCGAATGCAGTTGGGTGGAAAATCATGCGAATAACTTTGAATTAAAATATCTCAAGAACCGGGTGTCGCAGATACTTATTGTCATCAGCGGTGGATAGGTATTGAACAGACCTTTCTTTTGATGTATATATCGACGGGTTTGGGGAACATTGTTGAAAATGTAATTTTTTTCTTGCAAGGGGTTAGCCTTGATTTTTTTCCAAAATGTCGAAAAACGTGAAGTCATGAATTGTACAACAATTTGTACAACAATGGAAAGGTCTGTGAAATCCCTTTCGAGCACTGGCAGCCCCAGATTTTTGCGGAGTTTGGTTGTGGAGATATCACCATCCAAAGCAAGTCGAATGCAGTTGGGTGGAAAATCATGCGAATAACTTCGAATTAAAATATCTCAAGAACCGGGTGTCGCAGATACTTATTGTCATCAGCGGTGGATAGGTATTGAACAGACCTTTCTTTTGATGTGTATATCGATGGGTTTGGGGAACATTGTTGAAAATGTAATTTTTTTCTTGCAAGGGGTTAGCCTTGAATTTTTTCAAAAATGTCGAAAAGCGTGAAGTCATGAATTGTACAACAATTTGTACAACAATGGAAAGGTCTGTGAAATCCCTTTCGAGCACTGGCAGCCCCAGATTTTTGCGGAGTTTGGTTGGGGAGATATCACCATCCAAAGCAAGTCGAATGCAGTTGGGTGGAAAATCATGCGAATAACTTTGAATTAAAATATCTCAAGAACCGGGTGTCGCAGATACTTATTGTCATCAGCGGTGGATAGGTATTGAACAGACCTTTCTTTTGATGTGTATATCGACGGGTTTGGGGAACATTGTTGAAAATGTAATTTTTTTCTTGCAAGGGGTTAGCCTTGATTTTTTTCCAAAATGTCGAAAAACGTGAAGTCATGAATTGTACAACAATTTGTACAACAATGGAAAGGTCTGTGAAATCCCTTTCGAGCACTGGCAGCCCCAGATTTTTGCGGAGTTTGGTTGTGGAGATATCACCATCCAAAGCAAGTCGAATGCAGTTGGGTGGAAAATCATGCGAATAACTTTGAATTAAAATATCTCAAGAACCGGGTGTCGCAGATACTTATTGTCATCAGCGGTGGATAGGTATTGAACAGACCTTTCTTTTGATGTGTATATCGACGGGTTTGGGGAACATTGTTGAAAATGTAATTTTTTTCTTGCAAGGGGTTAGCCTTGATTTTTTTCCAAAATGTCGAAAAACGTGAAGTCATGAATTGTACAACAATTTGTACAACAATGGAAAGGTCTGTGAAATCCCTTTCGAGCACTGGCAGCCCCAGATTTTTGCGGAGTTTGGTTGTGGAGATATCACCATCCAAAGCAAGTCGAATGCAGTTGGGTGGAAAATCATGCGAATAACTTTGAATTAAAATATCTCAAGAACCGGGTGTCGCAGATACTTATTGTCATCAGCGGTGGATAGGTATTGAACAGACCTTTCTTTTGATGTATATATCGACGGGTTTGGGGAACATTGTTGAAAATGTAATTTTTTTCTTGCAAGGGGTTAGCCTTGATTTTTTTCCAAAATGTCGAAAAACGTGAAGTCATGAATTGTACAACAATTTGTACAACAATGGAAAGGTCTGTGAAATCCCTTTCGAGCACTGGCAGCCCCAAATTTTTGCGGAGTTCGGTTGTGGAGATATCACCATCCAAAGCAAGTCGAATGCAGTTGGGTGGAAAATCATGCGAATAACTTTGAATTAAAATATCTCAAGAACCGGGTGTCGTAGATACTTTTTGTCTTCAGCTGTGGATAGGTATTGAACAGACCTTTCTTTTGATGTGTATGTCGATGGGTTTGGGGAACATTTTTGAAAATGTAATTTTTTTCTTGCAAGGGGTTAGCCTTGAATTTTTTCAAAAATGTCGAAAAGCGTGAAGTCATGAATTGTACAACAATTTGTACAACAATGGAAAGGTCTGTGAAATCCCTTTCGAGCACTGGCAGCCCCAAATTTTTGCGGAGTTTGGTTGTGGAGATATCACCATCCAAAGCAAGTCGAATGTAGTTGGGTGGAAAATCATGCGAATAACTTTGAATTAAAATATCTCAAGAACCGGGTGTCGCAGATACTTATTGTCATCAGCGGTGGATAGGTATTGAACAGACCTTTCTTTTGATGTGTATATCGATGGGTTTGGGGAACATTGTTGAAAATGTAATTTTTTTCTTGCAAGGGGTTAGCCTTGATTTTTTTCCAAAATGTCGAAAAACGTGAAGTCATGAATTGTACAACAATTTGTACAACAATGGAAAGGTCTGTGAAATCCCTTTCGAGCACTGGCAGCCCCAGATTTTTGCGGAGTTTGGTTGTGGAGATATCACCATCCAAAGCAAGTCGAATGCAGTTGGGTGGAAAATCATGCGAATAACTTTGAATTAAAATATCTCAAGAACCGGGTGTCGCAGATACTTATTGTCATCAGCGGTGGATAGGTATTGAACAGACCTTTCTTTTGATGTATATATCGACGGGTTTGGGGAACATTGTTGAAAATGTAATTTTTTTCTTGCAAGGGGTTAGCCTTGATTTTTTTCCAAAATGTCGAAAAACGTGAAGTCATGAATTGTACAACAATTTGTACAACAATGGAAAGGTCTGTGAAATCCCTTTCGAGCACTGGCAGCCCCAGATTTTTGCGGAGTTCGGTTGTGGAGATATCACCATCCAAAGCAAGTCGAATGCAGTTGGGTGGAAAATCATGCGAATAACTTTGAATTAAAATATCTCAAGAACCGGGTGTCGCAGATACTTATTGTCATCAGCGGTGGATAGGTATTGAACAGACCTTTCTTTTGATGTGTATATCGACGGGTTTGGGGAACATTGTTGAAAATGTAATTTTTTTCTTGCAAGGGGTTAGCCTTGATTTTTTTCCAAAATGTCGAAAAACGTGAAGTCATGAATTGTACAACAATTTGTACAACAATGGAAAGGTCTGTGAAATCCCTTTCGAGCACTGGCAGCCCCAGATTTTTGCGGAGTTTGGTTGTGGAGATATCACCATCCAAAGCAAGTCGAATGCAGTTGGGTGGAAAATCATGCGAATAACTTTGAATTAAAATATCTCAAGAACCGGGTGTCGCAGATACTTATTGTCATCAGCGGTGGATAGGTATTGAACAGACCTTTCTTTTGATGTGTATATCGATGGGTTTGGGGAACATTGTTGAAAATGTAATTTTTTTCTTGCAAGGGGTTAGCCTTGAATTTTTTCAAAAATGTCGAAAAGCGTGAAGTCATGAATTGTACAACAATTTGTACAACATTGGAAAGGTCTGTGAAATCCCTTTCGAGCACTGGCAGCCCCAGATTTTTGCGGAGTTTGGTTGGGGAGATATCACCATCCAAAGCAAGTCGAATGCAGTTGGGTGGAAAATCATGCGAATAACTTTGAATTAAAATATCTCAAGAACCGGGTGTCGTAGATACTTTTTGTCTTCAGCTGTGGATAGGTATTGAACAGACCTTTCTTTTGATGTGTATGTCGATGGGTTTGGGGAACATTGTTGAAAATGTAATTTTTTTCTTGCAAGGGGTTAGCCTTGATTTTTTTCCAAAATGTCGAAAAACGTGAAGTCATGAATTGTACAACAATTTGTACAACAATGGAAAGGTCTGTGAAATCCCTTTCGAGCACTGGCAGCCCCAGATTTTTGCGGAGTTTGGTTGTGGAGATATCACCATCCAAAGCAAGTCGAATGCAGTTGGGTGGAAAATCATGCGAATAACTTTGAATTAAAATATCTCAAGAACCGGGTGTCGCAGATACTTATTGTCATCAGCGGTGGATAGGTATTGAACAGACCTTTCTTTTGATGTGTATATCGACGGGTTTGGGGAACATTGTTGAAAATGTAATTTTTTTCTTGCAAGGGGTTAGCCTTGATTTTTTTCCAAAATGTCGAAAAACGTGAAGTCATGAATTGTACAACAATTTGTACAACAATGGAAAGGTCTGTGAAATCCCTTTCGAGCACTGGCAGCCCCAGATTTTTGCGGAGTTTGGTTGTGGAGATATCACCATCCAAAGCAAGTCGAATGCAGTTGGGTGGAAAATCATGCGAATAACTTTGAATTAAAATATCTCAAGAACCGGGTGTCGCAGATACTTATTGTCATCAGCGGTGGATAGGTATTGAACAGACCTTTCTTTTGATGTATATATCGACGGGTTTGGGGAACATTGTTGAAAATGTAATTTTTTTCTTGCAAGGGGTTAGCCTTGATTTTTTTCCAAAATGTCGAAAAACGTGAAGTCATGAATTGTACAACAATTTGTACAACAATGGAAAGGTCTGTGAAATCCCTTTCGAGCACTGGCAGCCCCAGATTTTTGCGGAGTTCGGTTGTGGAGATATCACCATCCAAAGCAAGTCGAATGCAGTTGGGTGGAAAATCATGCGAATAACTTTGAATTAAAATATCTCAAGAACCGGGTGTCGTAGATACTTTTTGTCTTCAGCTGTGGATAGGTATTGAACAGACCTTTCTTTTGATGTGTATGTCGATGGGTTTGGGGAACATTGTTGAAAATGTAATTTTTTTCTTGCAAGGGGTTAGCCTTGAATTTTTTCAAAAATGTCGAAAAGCGTGAAGTCATGAATTGTACAACAATTTGTACAACAATGGAAAGGTCTGTGAAATCCCTTTCGAGCACTGGCAGCCCCAAATTTTTGCGGAGTTTGGTTGTGGAGATATCACCATCCAAAGCAAGTCGAATGCAGTTGGGTGGAAAATCATGCGAATAACTTTGAATTAAAATATCTCAAGAACCGGGTGTCGCAGATACTTATTGTCATCAGCGGTGGATAGGTATTGAACAGACCTTTCTTTTGATGTGTATATCGACGGGTTTGGGGAACATTGTTGAAAATGTAATTTTTTTCTTGCAAGGGGTTAGCCTTGATTTTTTTCCAAAATGTCGAAAAACGTGAAGTCATGAATTGTACAACAATTTGTACAACAATGGAAAGGTCTGTGAAATCCCTTTCGAGCACTGGCAGCCCCAGATTTTTGCGGAGTTTGGTTGTGGAGATATCACCATCCAAAGCAAGTCGAATGCAGTTGGGTGGAAAATCATGCGAATAACTTTGAATTAAAATATCTCAAGAACCGGGTGTCGCAGATACTTATTGTCATCAGCGGTGGATAGGTATTGAACAGACCTTTCTTTTGATGTATATATCGACGGGTTTGGGGAACATTGTTGAAAATGTAATTTTTTTTCTTGCAAGGGGTTAGCCTTGATTTTTTTCCAAAATGTCGAAAAACGTGAAGTCATGAATTGTACAACAATTTGTACAACAATGGAAAGGTCTGTGAAATCCCTTTCGAGCACTGGCAGCCCCAGATTTTTGCGGAGTTCGGTTGTGGAGATATCACCATCCAAAGCAAGTCGAATGCAGTTGGGTGGAAAATCATGCGAATAACTTTGAATTAAAATATCTCAAGAACCGGGTGTCGTAGATACTTTTTGTCTTCAGCTGTGGATAGGTATTGAACAGACCTTTCTTTTGATGTGTATGTCGATGGGTTTGGGGAACATTGTTGAAAATGTAATTTTTTTCTTGCAAGGGGTTAGCCTTGAATTTTTTCAAAAATGTCGAAAAGCGTGAAGTCATGAATTGTACAACAATTTGTACAACAATGGAAAGGTCTGTGAAATCCCTTTCGAGCACTGGCAGCCCCAAATTTTTGCGGAGTTTGGTTGTGGAGATATCACCATCCAAAGCAAGTCGAATGCAGTTGGGTGGAAAATCATGCGAATAACTTTGAATTAAAATATCTCAAGAACCGGGTGTCGCAGATACTTATTGTCATCAGCGGTGGATAGGTATTGAACAGACCTTTCTTTTGATGTGTATATCGACGGGTTTGGGGAACATTGTTGAAAATGTAATTTTTTTCTTGCAAGGGGTTAGCCTTGATTTTTTTCCAAAATGTCGAAAAACGTGAAGTCATGAATTGTACAACAATTTGTACAATAATGGAAAGGTCTGCGAAATCCCTTTCGAGCACTGGCAGCCCCAGATTTTTGCGGAGTTTGGTTGTGGAGATATCACCATCCAAAGCAAGTCGAATGCAGTTGGGTGGAAAATCATGCGAATAACTTTGAATTAAAATATCTCAAGAACCGGGTGTCGTAGATACTTATTGTCATCAGCGGTGGATAGGTATTGAACAGACCTTTCTTTTGATGTGTATATCGACGGGTTTGGGGAACATTGTTGAAAATGTAATTTTTTTCTTGCAAGGGGTTAGCCTTGATTTTTTTCCAAAATGTCGAAAAACGTGAAGTCATGAATTGTACAACAATTTGTACAACAATGGAAAGGTCTGTGAAATCCCTTTCGAGCACTGGCAGCCCCAGATTTTTGCGGAGTTTGGTTGTGGAGATATCACCATCCAAAGCAAGTCGAATGCAGTTGGGTGGAAAATCATGCGAATAACTTTGAATTAAAATATCTCAAGAACCGGGTGTCGTAGATACTTTTTGTCTTCAGCTGTGGATAGGTATTGAACAGACCTTTCTTTTTATGTGTATGTCGATGGGTTTGGGGAACATTGTTGAAAATGTAATTTTTTTCTTGCAAGGGGTTAGCCTTGATTTTTTTCAAAAATGTCGAAAAGCGTGAAGTCATGAATTGTACAACAATTTGTACAATAATGGAAAGGTCTGTGAAATCCCTTTCGAGCACTGGCAGCCCCAGATTTTTGCGGAGTTTGGTTGTGGAGATATCACCATCCAAAGCAAGTCGAATGCAGTTGGGTGGAAAATCATGCGAATAACTTTGAATTAAAATATCTGGAGAACAGGGTGTCGCAGATACTTATTGTCATCAGCGGTGGATAGGTATTGAACAGACCTTTCTTTTGATGTGTACATCGACTGGTTTGGGGAACATTGTTGAAAATGTAATTTTTTTCTTGCAAGGGGTTAGCCTTGATTTTTTTCAAAAATGTCGAAAAACGTGAAGTCATGAATTGTACAACAATTTGTACAACAATGGAAAGGTCTGTGAAATCCCTTTCGAGCACTGGCAGCCCCAGATTTTTGCGGAGTTTGGTTGTGGAGATATCACCATCCAAAGCAAGTCGAATGCAGTTGGGTGGAAAATCATGCGATTCATTTGGAATTAAAATATCTCAAGAACCGGCTGTCGTAGATACTTTTTGTCTTCAGCTGTGGATATGTATTGAACAGACCTTTCTTTTGATGTGTATATTGATGGGATCCCTTTCGAGCACTGGCAGCCCCAGATTTTTGCGGAGTTTGGTTGTGGAGATATCACCATCCAAAGCAAGTCGAATGTAATAATTTTTTTCTTGCAAGGGGTTAGCCTTGATTTTTTTCAAAAATGTCGAAAAGCGTGAAGTCATGAATTGTACAACAATTTGTACAATAATGGAAAGGTCTGTGAAATCCCTTTCGAGCACTGGCAGCCCCAGATTTTTGCGGAGTTTGGTTGTGGAGATATCACCATCCAAAGCAAGTCGAATGCAGTTGGGTGGAAAATCATGCGAATAACTTTCAATTAAAATATCTCAAGAATCGGCTGTGGCAGATACTTATTGTCATCAGCGGTGGATAGGTATTGAACAGACCTTTCTTTTGATGTGTATATCGATGGGTTTGGGGAACATTGTTGAAAATGTAATTTTTTTCTTGCAAGTGGATAGGTATTGAACAGACCTTTCTTTTGATGTGTATATCGATGGGTTTGGGGAACATTGTTGAAAATGTAATTTTTTTCTTGCAAGGGGTTAGCCTTGATTTTTTTCAAAAATGTCGAAAAACGTGAAGTCATGAATTGTACAACAATTTGTACAACAATGGAAAGGTCTGTGAAATCCCTTTCGAGCACTGGCAGCCCCAGATTTTTGCGGAGTTTGGTTGTGGAGATATCACCATCCAAAGCAAGTCGAATGCAGTTGGGTGGAAACTCATGCGAATAACTTTCAATTAAAATATCTCAAGAACCGGCTGTGGCAGATACTTATTGTCATCAGCTGTGGATAGGTATTGAACAGACCTTTCTTTTGATGTGTATGTCGATGGGTTTGGGGAACATTGTTGAAAATGTAATTTTTTTCTTGCAAGGGGTTAGCCTTGATTTTTTTCAAAAATGTCGAAAAGCGTGAAGTCATGAATTGTACAACAATTTGTACAATAATGGAAAGGTCTGTGAAATCCCTTTCGAGCACTGGCAGCCCCAGATTTTTGCGGAGTTTGGTTGGGGAGATATCACCATCCAAAGCAAGTCGAATGCAGTTGGGTTTAAAATCATGCGAATAACTTTGAATTAAAATATCTCAAGAACCGGGTGTCGCAGATACTTATTGTCATCAGCGGTGGATAGGTATTGAACAGACCTTTCTTTTGATGTGTACATCGACTGGTTTGGGGAACATTGTTGAAAATGTAATTTTTTTCTTGCAAGGGGTTAGCCTTGATTTTTTTCAAAAATGTCGAAAAACGTGAAGTCATGAATTGTACAACAATTTGTACAACAATGGAAAGGTCTGTGAAATCCCTTTCGAGCACTGGCAGCCCCAGATTTTTGCGGAGTTTGGTTGTGGAGATATCACCATCCAAAGCAAGTCGAATGCAGTTGGGTGGAAAATCATGCGATTCATTTGGAATTAAAATATCTCAAGAACCGGCTGTCGTAGATACTTTTTGTCTTCAGCTGTGGATATGTATTGAACAGACCTTTCTTTTGATGTGTATATTGATGGGATCCCTTTCGAGCACTGGCAGCCCCAGATTTTTGCGGAGTTTGGTTGTGGAGATATCACCATCCAAAGCAAGTCGAATGCAGTTGGGTGGAAAATCATGCGAATAACTTTCAATTAAAATATCTCAAGAATCGGCTGTGGCAGATACTTATTGTCATCAGCGGTGGATAGGTATTGAACAGACCTTTCTTTTGATGTGTATATCGATGGGCTTGGGGAACATTGTTGAAAATGTAATTTTTTTCTTGCAAGGGGTTAGCCTTGATTTTTTTCAAAAATGTCGAAAAACGTGAAGTCATGAATTGTACAACAATTTGTACAACAATGGAAAGGTCTGTGAAATCCCTTTCGAGCACTGGCAGCCCCAGATTTTTGCGGAGTTTGGTTGTGGAGATATCACCATCCAAAGCAAGTCGAATGCAGTTGGGTGGAAACTCATGCGAATAACTTTCAATTAAAATATCTCAAGAACCGGCTGTGGCAGATACTTATTGTCATCAGCGGTGGATAGGTATTGAACAGACCTTTCTTTTGATGTGTATATCGATGGGTTTGGGGAACATTGTTGAAAATGTAATTTTTTTCTTGCAAGGGGTTAGCCTTGATTTTTTTCCAAAATGTCGAAAAACGTGAAGTCATGAATTGTACAACAATTTGTACAACAATGGAAAGGTCTGTGAAATCCCTTTCGAGCACTGGCAGCCCCAGATTTTTGCGGAGTTTGGTTGGGGAGATATCACCATCCAAAGCAAGTCGAATGCAGTTGGGTGGAAAATCATGCGAATAACTTTGAATTAAAATATCTCAAGAACCGGGTGTCGTAGATACTTTTTGTCTTCAGCTGTGGATAGGTATTGAACAGACCTTTCTTTTGATGTGTATGTCGATGGGTTTGGGGAACATTGTTGAAAATGTAATTTTTTTCTTGCAAGGGGTTAGCCTTGATTTTTTTCAAAAATGTCGAAAAACGTGAAGTCATGAATTGTACAACAATTTGTACAACAATGGAAAGGTCTGTGAAATCCCTTTCGAGCACTGGCAGCCCCAGATTTTTGCGGAGTTTGGTTGTGGAGATATCACCATCCAAAGCAAGTCGAATGCAGTTGGGTGGAAAATCATGCGATTCATTTGGAATTAAAATATCTCAAGAACCGGCTGTCGTAGATACTTTTTGTCTTCAGCTGTGGATATGTATTGAACAGACCTTTCTTTTGATGTGTATATTGATGGGATCCCTTTCGAGCACTGGCAGCCCCAGATTTTTGCGGAGTTTGGTTGTGGAGATATCACCATCCAAAGCAAGTCGAATGCAGTTGGGTGGAAAATCATGCGAATAACTTTCAATTAAAATATCTCAAGAATCGGCTGTGGCAGATACTTATTGTCATCAGCGGTGGATAGGTATTGAACAGACCTTTCTTTTGATGTGTATATCGATGGGCTTGGGGAACATTGTTGAAAATGTAATTTTTTTCTTGCAAGGGGTTAGCCTTGATTTTTTTCAAAAATGTCGAAAAACGTGAAGTCATGAATTGTACAACAATTTGTACAACAATGGAAAGGTCTGTGAAATCCCTTTCGAGCACTGGCAGCCCCAGATTTTTGCGGAGTTTGGTTGTGGAGATATCACCATCCAAAGCAAGTCGAATGCAGTTGGGTGGAAACTCATGCGAATAACTTTCAATTAAAATATCTCAAGAACCGGCTGTGGCAGATACTTATTGTCATCAGCGGTGGATAGGTATTGAACAGACCTTTCTTTTGATGTGTATATCGATGGGTTTGGGGAACATTGTTGAAAATGTAATTTTTTTCTTGCAAGGGGTTAGCCTTGATTTTTTTCCAAAATGTCGAAAAACGTGAAGTCATGAATTGTACAACAATTTGTACAACAATGGAAAGGTCTGTGAAATCCCTTTCGAGCACTGGCAGCCCCAGATTTTTGCGGAGTTTGGTTGGGGAGATATCACCATCCAAAGCAAGTCGAATGCAGTTGGGTGGAAAATCATGCGAATAACTTTGAATTAAAATATCTCAAGAACCGGGTGTCGTAGATACTTTTTGTCTTCAGCTGTGGATAGGTATTGAACAGACCTTTCTTTTGATGTGTATGTCGATGGGTTTGGGGAACATTGTTGAAAATGTAATTTTTTTCTTGCAAGGGGTTAGCCTTGATTTTTTTCAAAAATGTCGAAAAGCGTGAAGTCATGAATTGTACAACAATTTGTACAATAATGGAAAGGTCTGTGAAATCCCTTTCGAGCACTGGCAGCCCCAGATTTTTGCGGAGTTTGGTTGTGGAGATATCACCATCCAAAGCAAGTCGAATGTAATAATTTTTTTCTTGCAAGGGGTTAGCCTTGATTTTTTTCAAAAATGTCGAAAAGCGTGAAGTCATGAATTGTACAACAATTTGTACAATAATGGAAAGGTCTGTGAAATCCCTTTCGAGCACTGGCAGCCCCAGATTTTTGCGGAGTTTGGTTGGGGAGATATCACCATCCAAAGCAAGTCGAATGCAGTTGGGTGGAAAATCATGCGAATAACTTTGAATTAAAATATCTCAAGAACCGGGTGTCGCAGATACTTATTGTCATCAGCGGTGGATAGGTATTGAACAGACCTTTCTTTTGATGTGTACATCGACTGGTTTGGGGAACATTGTTGAAAATGTAATTTTTTTCTTGCAAGGGGTTAGCCTTGATTTTTTTCAAAAATGTCGAAAAACGTGAAGTCATGAATTGTACAACAATTTGTACAACAATGGAAAGGTCTGTGAAATCCCTTTCGAGCACTGGCAGCCCCAGATTTTTGCGGAGTTTGGTTGTGGAGATATCACCATCCAAAGCAAGTCGAATGCAGTTGGGTGGAAAATCATGCGATTCATTTGGAATTAAAATATCTCAAGAACCGGCTGTCGTAGATACTTTTTGTCTTCAGCTGTGGATATGTATTGAACAGACCTTTCTTTTGATGTGTATATTGATGGGATCCCTTTCGAGCACTGGCAGCCCCAGATTTTTGCGGAGTTTGGTTGTGGAGATATCACCATCCAAAGCAAGTCGAATGCAGTTGGGTGGAAAATCATGCGAATAACTTTCAATTAAAATATCTCAAGAATCGGCTGTGGCAGATACTTATTGTCATCAGCGGTGGATAGGTATTGAACAGACCTTTCTTTTGATGTGTATATCGATGGGCTTGGGGAACATTGTTGAAAATGTAATTTTTTTCTTGCAAGGGGTTAGCCTTGATTTTTTTCAAAAATGTCGAAAAACGTGAAGTCATGAATTGTACAACAATTTGTACAACAATGGAAAGGTCTGTGAAATCCCTTTCGAGCACTGGCAGCCCCAGATTTTTGCGGAGTTTGGTTGTGGAGATATCACCATCCAAAGCAAGTCGAATGCAGTTGGGTGGAAACTCATGCGAATAACTTTCAATTAAAATATCTCAAGAACCGGCTGTGGCAGATACTTATTGTCATCAGCGGTGGATAGGTATTGAACAGACCTTTCTTTTGATGTGTATATCGATGGGTTTGGGGAACATTGTTGAAAATGTAATTTTTTTCTTGCAAGGGGTTAGCCTTGATTTTTTTCCAAAATGTCGAAAAACGTGAAGTCATGAATTGTACAACAATTTGTACAACAATGGAAAGGTCTGTGAAATCCCTTTCGAGCACTGGCAGCCCCAGATTTTTGCGGAGTTTGGTTGGGGAGATATCACCATCCAAAGCAAGTCGAATGCAGTTGGGTGGAAAATCATGCGAATAACTTTGAATTAAAATATCTCAAGAACCGGGTGTCGTAGATACTTTTTGTCTTCAGCTGTGGATAGGTATTGAACAGACCTTTCTTTTGATGTGTATGTCGATGGGTTTGGGGAACATTGTTGAAAATGTAATTTTTTTCTTGCAAGGGGTTAGCCTTGATTTTTTTCAAAAATGTCGAAAAGCGTGAAGTCATGAATTGTACAACAATTTGTACAATAATGGAAAGGTCTGTGAAATCCCTTTCGAGCACTGGCAGCCCCAGATTTTGGCGGAGTTTGGTTGTGGAGATATCACCATCCAAAGCAAGTCGAATGTAATAATTTTTTTCTTGCAAGGGGTTAGCCTTGATTTTTTTCCAAAATGTCGAAAAACGTGAAGTCATGAATTGTACAACAATTTGTACAACAATGGAAAGGTCTGTGAAATCCCTTTCGAGCACTGGCAGCCCCAGATTTTTGCGGAGTTTGGTTTGGTAGATATCACCATCCAAAGCAAGTCGAATGCAGTTGGGTGGAAAATCATGCGAATAACTTTGGATTAAAATATCTCAAGAACCGGGTGTCGTAGATACTTTTTGTCTTCAGCTGTGGATAGGTATTGAACAGACCTTTCTTTTGATGTGTATGTCGATGGGTTTGGGGAACATTGTTGAAAATGTAATTTTTTTCTTGCAAGGGGTTAGCCTTGATTTTTTTCAAAAATGTCGAAAAGCGTGAAGTCATGAATTGTACAACAATTTGTACAACAATGGAAAGGTCTGTGAAATCCCTTTCGAGCACTGGCAGCCCCAGATTTTTGCGGAGTTTGGTTGGGGAGATATCACCATCCAAAGCAAGTCGAATGCAGTTGGGTGGAAAATCATGCGAATAACTTTGAATTAAAATATCTCAAGAACCGGGTGTCGTAGATACTTTTTGTCTTCAGCTGTGGATAGGTATTGAACAGACAACAATTTGTACAATAATGGAAAGGTCTGTGAAATCCCTTTCGAGCACTGGCAGCCCCAGATTTTGGCGGAGTTTGGTTGTGGAGATATCACCATCCAAAGCAAGTCGAATGTAATAATTTTTTTCTTGCAAGGGGTTAGCCTTGATTTTTTTCCAAAATGTCGAAAAACGTGAAGTCATGAATTGTACAACAATTTGTACAACAATGGAAAGGTCTGTGAAATCCCTTTCGAGCACTGGCAGCCCCAGATTTTTGCGGAGTTTGGTTTGGGAGATATCACCATCCAAAGCAAGTCGAATGCAGTTGGGTGGAAAATCATGCGAATAACTTTGGATTAAAATATCTCAAGAACCGGGTGTCGTAGATACTTTTTGTCTTCAGCTGTGGATAGGTATTGAACAGACCTTTCTTTTGATGTGTATGTCGATGGGTTTGGGGAACATTGTTGAAAATGTAATTTTTTTCTTGCAAGGGGTTAGCCTTGATTTTTTTCAAAAATGTCGAAAAGCGTGAAGTCATGAATTGTACAACAATTTGTACAATAATGGAAAGGTCTGTGAAATCCCTTTCGAGCACTGGCAGCCCCAGATTTTTGCGGAGTTTGGTTGTGGAGATATCACCATCCAAAGCAAGTCGAATGTAATAATTTTTTTCTTGCAAGGGGTTAGCCTTGATTTTTTTCAAAAATGTCGAAAAACGTGAAGTCATGAATTGTACAACAATTTGTACAACAATGGAAAGGTCTGTGAAATCCCTTTCGAGCACTGGCAGCCCCAGATTTTTGCGGAGTTTGGTTGTGGAGATATCACCATCCAAAGCAAGTCGAATGCAGTTGGGTGGAAACTCATGCGAATAACTTTCAATTAAAATATCTCAAGAACCGGCTGTGGCAGATACTTATTGTCATCAGCTGTGGATAGGTATTGAACAGACCTTTCTTTTGATGTGTATGTCGATGGGTTTGGGGAACATTGTTGAAAATGTAATTTTTTTCTTGCAAGGGGTTAGCCTTGATTTTTTTCAAAAATGTCGAAAAGCGTGAAGTCATGAATTGTACAACAATTTGTACAATAATGGAAAGGTCTGTGAAATCCCTTTCGAGCACTGGCAGCCCCAGATTTTTGCGGAGTTTGGTTGGGGAGATATCACCATCCAAAGCAAGTCGAATGCAGTTGGGTGGAAAATCATGCGAATAACTTTGAATTAAAATATCTCAAGAACCGGGTGTCGCAGATACTTATTGTCATCAGCGGTGGATAGGTATTGAACAGACCTTTCTTTTGATGTGTACATCGACTGGTTTGGGGAACATTGTTGAAAATGTAATTTTTTTCTTGCAAGGGGTTAGCCTTGATTTTTTTCAAAAATGTCGAAAAACGTGAAGTCATGAATTGTACAACAATTTGTACAACAATGGAAAGGTCTGTGAAATCCCTTTCGAGCACTGGCAGCCCCAGATTTTTGCGGAGTTTGGTTGTGGAGATATCACCATCCAAAGCAAGTCGAATGCAGTTGGGTGGAAAATCATGCGATTCATTTGGAATTAAAATATCTCAAGAACCGGCTGTCGTAGATACTTTTTGTCTTCAGCTGTGGATATGTATTGAACAGACCTTTCTTTTGATGTGTATATTGATGGGATCCCTTTCGAGCACTGGCAGCCCCAGATTTTTGCGGAGTTTGGTTGTGGAGATATCACCATCCAAAGCAAGTCGAATGCAGTTGGGTGGAAACTCATGCGAATAACTTTCAATTAAAATATCTCAAGAACCGGCTGTGGCAGATACTTATTGTCATCAGCGGTGGATAGGTATTGAACAGACCTTTCTTTTGATGTGTATATCGATGGGTTTGGGGAACATTGTTGAAAATGTAATTTTTTTCTTGCAAGGGGTTAGCCTTGATTTTTTTCCAAAATGTCGAAAAACGTGAAGTCATGAATTGTACAACAATTTGTACAACAATGGAAAGGTCTGTGAAATCCCTTTCGAGCACTGGCAGCCCCAGATTTTTGCGGAGTTTGGTTGGGGAGATATCACCATCCAAAGCAAGTCGAATGCAGTTGGGTGGAAAATCATGCGAATAACTTTGAATTAAAATATCTCAAGAACCGGGTGTCGTAGATACTTTTTGTCTTCAGCTGTGGATAGGTATTGAACAGACCTTTCTTTTGATGTGTATGTCGATGGGTTTGGGGAACATTGTTGAAAATGTAATTTTTTTCTTGCAAGGGGTTAGCCTTGATTTTTTTCAAAAATGTCGAAAAGCGTGAAGTCATGAATTGTACAACAATTTGTACAATAATGGAAAGGTCTGTGAAATCCCTTTCGAGCACTGGCAGCCCCAGATTTTTGCGGAGTTTGGTTGTGGAGATATCACCATCCAAAGCAAGTCGAATGTAATAATTTTTTTCTTGCAAGCGGTTAGCCTTGATTTTTTTCAAAAATGTCGAAAAGCGTGAAGTCATGAATTGTACAACAATTTGTACAATAATGGAAAGGTCTGTGAAATCCCTTTCGAGCACTGGCAGCCCCAGATTTTTGCGGAGTTTGGTTGGGGAGATATCACCATCCAAAGCAAGTCGAATGCAGTTGGGTGGAAAATCATGCGAATAACTTTGAATTAAAATATCTCAAGAACCGGGTGTCGCAGATACTTATTGTCATCAGCGGTGGATAGGTATTGAACAGACCTTTCTTTTGATGTGTACATCGACTGGTTTGGGGAACATTGTTGAAAATGTAATTTTTTTCTTGCAAGGGGTTAGCCTTGATTTTTTTCAAAAATGTCGAAAAACGTGAACTCATGAATTGTACAACAATTTGTACAACAATGGAAAGGTCTGTGAAATCCCTTTCGAGCACTGGCAGCCCCAGATTTTTGCGGAGTTTGGTTGTGGAGATATCACCATCCAAAGCAAGTCGAATGCAGTTGGGTGGAAAATCATGCGATTCATTTGGAATTAAAATATCTCAAGAACCGGCTGTCGTAGATACTTTTTGTCTTCAGCTGTGGATATGTATTGAACAGACCTTTCTTTTGATGTGTATATTGATGGGATCCCTTTCGAGCACTGGCAGCCCCAGATTTTTGCGGAGTTTGGTTGTGGAGATATCACCATCCAAAGCAAGTCGAATGCAGTTGGGTGGAAACTCATGCGAATAACTTTCAATTAAAATATCTCAAGAACCGGCTGTGGCAGATACTTATTGTCATCAGCGGTGGATAGGTATTGAACAGACCTTTCTTTTGATGTGTATATCGATGGGTTTGGGGAACATTGTTGACAATGTAATTTTTTTCTTGCAAGGGGTTAGCCTTGATTTTTTTCCAAAATGTCGAAAAACGTGAAGTCATGAATTGTACAACAATTTGTACAACAATGGAAAGGTCTGTGAAATCCCTTTCGAGTACTGGCAGCCCCAGATTTTTGCGGAGTTTGGTTGGGGAGATATCACCATCCAAAGCAAGTCGAATGCAGTTGGGTGGAAAATCATGCGAATAACTTTGAATTAAAATATCTCAAGAACCGGGTGTCGTAGATACTTTTTGTCTTCAGCTGTGGATAGGTATTGAACAGACCTTTCTTTTGATGTGTATGTCGATGGGTTTGGGGAACATTGTTGAAAATGTAATTTTTTTCTTGCAAGGGGTTAGCCTTGATTTTTTTCAAAAATGTCGAAAAGCGTGAAGTCATGAATTGTACAACAATTTGTACAATAATGGAAAGGTCTGTGAAATCCCTTTCGAGCACTGGCAGCCCCAGATTTTTGCGGAGTTTGGTTGTGGAGATATCACCATCCAAAGCAAGTCGAATGTAATAATTTTTTTCTTGCAAGGGGTTAGCCTTGATTTTTTTCCAAAATGTCGAAAAACGTGAAGTCATGAATTGTACAACAATTTGTACAACAATGGAAAGGTCTGTGAAATCCCTTTCGAGCACTGGCAGCCCCAGATTTTTGCGGAGTTTGGTTGGGGAGATATCACCATCCAAAGCAAGTCGAATGCAGTTGGGTGGAAAATCATGCGAATAACTTTGAATTAAAATATCTCAAGAACCGGGTGTCGTAGATACTTTTTGTCTTCAGCTGTGGATAGGTATTGAACAGACCTTTCTTTTGATGTGTATGTCGATGGGTTTGGGGAACATTGTTGAAAATGTAATTTTTTTCTTGCAAGGGGTTAGCCTTGATTTTTTTCAAAAATGTCGAAAAGCGTGAAGTCATGAATTGTACAACAATTTGTACAATAATGGAAAGGTCTGTGAAATCCCTTTCGAGCACTGGCAGCCCCAGATTTTGGCGGAGTTTGGTTGTGGAGATATCACCATCCAAAGCAAGTCGAATGTAATAATTTTTTTCTTGCAAGGGGTTAGCCTTGATTTTTTTCCAAAATGTCGAAAAACGTGAAGTCATGAATTGTACAACAATTTGTACAACAATGGAAAGGTCTGTGAAATCCCTTTCGAGCACTGGCAGCCCCAGATTTTTGCGGAGTTTGGTTTGGGAGATATCACCATCCAAAGCAAGTCGAATGCAGTTGGGTGGAAAATCATGCGAATAACTTTGGATTAAAATATCTCAAGAACCGGGTGTCGTAGATACTTTTTGTCTTCAGCTGTGGATAGGTATTGAACAGACCTTTCTTTTGATGTGTATGTCGATGGGTTTGGGGAACATTGTTGAAAATGTAATTTTTTTCTTGCAAGGGGTTAGCCTTGATTTTTTTCAAAAATGTCGAAAAGCGTGAAGTCATGAATTGTACAACAATTTGTACAACAATGGAAAGGTATGTGAAATCCCTTTCGAGCACTGGCAGCCCCAGATTTTTGCGGAGTTTGGTTGGGGAGATATCACCATCCAAAGCAAGTCGAATGCAGTTGGGTGGAAAATCATGCGAATAACTTTGAATTAAAATATCTCAAGAACCGGGTGTCGTAGATACTTTTTGTCTTCAGCTGTGGATAGGTATTGAACAGACCTTTCTTTTGATGTGTATGTCGATGGGTTTGGGGAACATTGTTGAAAATGTAATTTTTTTCTTGCAAGGGGTTAGCCTTGATTTTTTTCAAAAATGTCGAAAAGCGTGAAGTCATGAATTGTACAACAATTTGTACAATAATGGAAAGGTCTGTGAAATCCCTTTCGAGCACTGGCAGCCCCAGATTTTTGCGGAGTTTGGTTGTGGAGATATCACCATCCAAAGCAAGTCGAATGTAATAATTTTTTTCTTGCAAGGGGTTAGCCTTGATTTTTTTCCAAAATGTCGAAAAACGTGAAGTCATGAATTGTACAACAATTTGTACAACAATGGAAAGGTCTGTGAAATCCCTTTCGAGCACTGGCAGCCCCAGATTTTTGCGGAGTTTGGTTGGGGAGATATCACCATCCAAAGCAAGTCGAATGCAGTTGGGTGGAAAATCATGCGAATAACTTTGAATTAAAATATCTCAAGAACCGGGTGTCGTAGATACTTTTTGTCTTCAGCTGTGGATAGGTATTGAACAGACCTTTCTTTTGATGTGTATGTCGATGGGTTTGGGGAACATTGTTGAAAATGTAATTTTTTTCTTGCAAGGGGTTAGCCTTGATTTTTTTCAAAAATGTCGAAAAGCGTGAAGTCATGAATTGTACAACAATTTGTACAATAATGGAAAGGTCTGTGAAATCCCTTTCGAGCACTGGCAGCCCCAGATTTTGGCGGAGTTTGGTTGTGGAGATATCACCATCCAAAGCAAGTCGAATGTAATAATTTTTTTCTTGCAAGGGGTTAGCCTTGATTTTTTTCCAAAATGTCGAAAAACGTGAAGTCATGAATTGTACAACAATTTGTACAACAATGGAAAGGTCTGTGAAATCCCTTTCGAGCACTGGCAGCCCCAGATTTTTGCGGAGTTTGGTTTGGGAGATATCACCATCCAAAGCAAGTCGAATGCAGTTGGGTGGAAAATCATGCGAATAACTTTGGATTAAAATATCTCAAGAACCGGGTGTCGTAGATACTTTTTGTCTTCAGCTGTGGATAGGTATTGAACAGACCTTTCTTTTGATGTGTATGTCGATGGGTTTGGGGAACATTGTTGAAAATGTAATTTTTTTCTTGCAAGGGGTTAGCCTTGATTTTTTTCAAAAATGTCGAAAAGCGTGAAGTCATGAATTGTACAACAATTTGTACAATAATGGAAAGGTCTGTGAAATCCCTTTCGAGCACTGGCAGCCCCAGATTTTTGCGGAGTTTGGTTGGGGAGATATCACCATCCAAAGCAAGTCGAATGCAGTTGGGTGGAAAATCATGCGAATAACTTTGAATTAAAATATCTCAAGAACCGGGTGTCGCAGATACTTATTGTCATCAGCGGTGGATAGGTATTGAACAGACCTTTCTTTTGATGTGTACATCGACTGGTTTGGGGAACATTGTTGAAAATGTAATTTTTTTCTTGCAAGGGGTTAGCCTTGATTTTTTTCAAAAATGTCGAAAAACGTGAAGTCATGAATTGTACAACAATTTGTACAACAATGGAAAGGTCTGTGAAATCCCTTTCGAGCACTGGCAGCCCAAGATTTTTGCGGAGTTTGGTTGTGGAGATATCACCACCCAAAGCAAGTCGAATGCAGTTGGGTGGAAAATCATGCGATTCATTTGGAATTAAAATATCTCAAGAACCGGCTGTCGTAGATACTTTTTGTCTTCAGCTGTGGATATGTATTGAACAGACCTTTCTTCTGATGTGTATATTGATGGGATCCCTTTCGAGCACTGGCAGCCCCAGATTTTTGCGGAGTTTGGTTGTGGAGATATCACCATCCAAAGCAAGTCGAATGCAGTTGGGTGGAAAATCATGCGAATAACTTTCAATTAAAATATCTCAAGAATCGGCTGTGGCAGATACTTATTGTCATCAGAGGTGGATAGGTATTGAACAGACCTTTCTTTTGATGTGTATATCGATGGGTTTGGGGAACATTGTTGAAAATGTAATTTTTTTCTTGCAAGGGGTTAGCCTTGATTTTTTTCAAAAATGTCGAAAAACGTGAAGTCATGAATTGTACAACAATTTGTACAACAATGGAAAGGTCTGTGAAATCCCTTTCGAGCACTGGCAGCCCCAGATTTTTGCGGAGTTTGGTTGTGGAGATATCACCATCCAAAGCAAGTCGAATGCAGTTGGGTGGAAACTCATGCGAATAACTTTCAATTAAAATATCTCAAGAACCGGCTGTGGCAGATACTTATTGTCATCAGCGGTGGATAGGTATTGAACAGACCTTTCTTTTGATGTGTATATCGATGGGTTTGGGGAACATTGTTGAAAATGTAATTTTTTTCTTGCAAGGGGTTAGCCTTGATTTTTTTCCAAAATGTCGAAAAACGTGAAGTCATGAATTGTACAACAATTTGTACAACAATGGAAAGGTCTGTGAAATCCCTTTCGAGCACTGGCAGCCCCAGATTTTTGCGGAGTTTGGTTGGGGAGATATCACCATCCAAAGCAAGTCGAATGCAGTTGGGTAGAAAATCATGCGAATAACTTTGAATTAAAATATCTCAAGAACCGGGTGTCGTAGATACTTTTTGTCTTCAGCTGTGGATAGGTATTGAACAGACCTTTCTTTTGATGTGTATGTCGATGGGTTTGGGGAACATTGTTGAAAATGTAATTTTTTTCTTGCAAGGGGTTAGCCTTGATTTTTTTCAAAAATGTCGAAAAGCGTGAAGTCATGAATTGTACAACAATTTGTACAATAATGGAAAGGTCTGTGAAATCCCTTTCGAGCACTGGCAGCCCCAGATTTTTGCGGAGTTTGGTTGTGGAGATATCACCATCCAAAGCAAGTCGAATGTAATAATTTTTTTCTTGCAAGGGGTTAGCCTTGATTTTTTTCCAAAATGTCGAAAAACGTGAAGTCATGAATTGTACAACAATTTGTACAACAATGGAAAGGTCTGTGAAATCCCTTTCGAGCACTGGCAGCCCCAGATTTTTGCGGAGTTTGGTTGGGGAGATATCACCATCCAAAGCAAGTCGAATGCAGTTGGGTGGAAAATCATGCGAATAACTTTGAATTAAAATATCTCAAGAACCGCGTGTCGTAGATACTTTTGGTCTTCAGCTGTGGATAGGTATTGAACAGACCTTTCTTTTGATGTGTATGTCGATGGGTTTGGGGAACATTGTTGAAAATGTAATTTTTTTCTTGCAAGGGATTAGCCTTGATTTTTTTCAAAAATGTCGAAAAACGTGAAGTCATGAATTGTACAACAATTTGTACAACAATGGAAAGGTCTGTAAAATCCCTTTCGAGCACTGGCAGCCCCAGATTTTTGCGGAGTTTGGTTGTGGAGATATCACCATCCAAAGCAAGTCGAATGCAGTTGGGTGGAAACTCATGCGAATAACTTTCAATTAAAATATCTCAAGAACCGGCTGTGGCAGATACTTATTGTCATCAGCGGTGGATAGGTATTGAACAGACCTTTCTTTTGATGTGTATGTCGATGGGTTTGGGGAACATTGTTGAAAATGTAATTTTTTTCTTGCAAGGGGTTAGCCTTGATTTTTTTCAAAAATGTCGAAAAGCGTGAAGTCATGAATTGTACAACAATTTGTACAATAATGGAAAGGTCTGTGAAATCCCTTTCGAGCACTGGCAGCCCCAGATTTTGGCGGAGTTTGGTTGTGGAGATATCACCATCCAAAGCAAGTCGAATGTAATAATTTTTTTCTTGCAAGGGGTTAGCCTTGATTTTTTTCCAAAATGTCGAAAAACGTGAAGTCATGAATTGTACAACAATTTGTACAACAATGGAAAGGTCTGTGAAATCCCTTTCGAGCACTGGCAGCCCCAGATTTTTGCGGAGTTTGGTTTGGGAGATATCACCATCCAAAGCAAGTCGAATGCAGTTGGGTGGAAAATCATGCGAATAACTTTGGATTAAAATATCTCAAGAACCGGGTGTCGTAGATACTTTTTGTCTTCAGCTGTGGATAGGTATTGAACAGACCTTTCTTTTGATGTGTATGTCGATGGGTTTGGGGAACATTGTTGAAAATGTAATTTTTTTCTT
The DNA here is from genome assembly GCA_910595825.1 of Philhelius pedissequus. Classification (NCBI taxonomy): domain Eukaryota; kingdom Metazoa; phylum Arthropoda; class Insecta; order Diptera; family Syrphidae; genus Philhelius; species Philhelius pedissequus. The sequence goes on from OU343163.1 coordinate 53,684,506, forward strand.
GCAAGGGGTTAGCCTTGATTTTTTTCAAAAATGTCGAAAAGCGTGAAGTCATGAATTGTACAACAATTTGTACAATAATGGAAAGGTCTGTGAAATCCCTTTCGAGCACTGGCAGCCCCAGATTTTTGCGGAGTTTGGTTGGGGAGATATCACCATCCAAAGCAAGTCGAATGCAGTTGGGTGGAAAATCATGCGAATAACTTTGAATTAAAATATCTCAAGAACCGGGTGTCGCAGATACTTATTGTCATCAGCGGTGGATAGGTATTGAACAGACCTTTCTTTTGATGTGTACATCGACTGGTTTGGGGAACATTATTGAAAATGTAATTTTTTTCTTGCAAGGGGTTAGCCTTGATTTTTTTCAAAAATGTCGAAAAACGTGAAGTCATGAATTGTACAACAATTTGTACAACAATGGAAAGGTCTGTGAAATCCCTTTCGAGCACTGGCAGTCCAAGATTTTTGCGGAGTTTGGTTGTGGAGATATCACCACCCAAAGCAAGTCGAATGCAGTTGGGTGGAAAATCATGCGATTCATTTGGAATTAAAATATCTCAAGAACCGGCTGTCGTAGATACTTTTTGTCTTCAGCTGTGGATATGTATTGAACAGACCTTTCTTTTGATGTGTATATTGATGGGATCCCTTTCGAGCACTGGCAGCCCCAGATTTTTGCGGAGTTTGGTTGTGGAGATATCACCATCCAAAGCAAGTCGAATGCAGTTGGGTGGAAAATCATGCGAATAACTTTCAATTAAAATATCTCAAGAATCGGCTGTGGCAGATACTTATTGTCATCAGAGGTGGATAGGTATTGAACAGACCTTTCTTTTGATGTGTATATCGATGGGTTTGGGGAACATTGTTGAAAATGTAATTTTTTTCTTGCAAGGGGTTAGCCTTGATTTTTTTCAAAAATGTCGAAAAACGTGAAGTCATGAATTGTACAACAATTTGTACAACAATGGAAAGGTCTGTGAAATCCCTTTCGAGCACTGGCAGCCCCAGATTTTTGCGGAGTTTGGTTGTGGAGATATCACCATCCAAAGCAAGTCGAATGCAGTTGGGTGGAAACTCATGCGAATAACTTTCAATTAAAATATCTCAAGAACCGGCTGTGGCAGATACTTATTGTCATCAGCGGTGGATAGGTATTGAACAGACCTTTCTTTTGATGTGTATATCGATGGGTTTGGGGAACATTGTTGAAAATGTAATTTTTTTCTTGCAAGGGGTTAGCCTTGATTTTTTTCCAAAATGTCGAAAAACGTGAAGTCATGAATTGTACAACAATTTGTACAACAATGGAAAGGTCTGTGAAATCCCTTTCGAGCACTGGCAGCCCCAGATTTTTGCGGAGTTTGGTTGGGGAGATATCACCATCCAAAGCAAGTCGAATGCAGTTGGGTAGAAAATCATGCGAATAACTTTGAATTAAAATATCTCAAGAACCGGGTGTCGTAGATACTTTTTGTCTTCAGCTGTGGATAGGTATTGAACAGACCTTTCTTTTGATGTGTATGTCGATGGGTTTGGGGAACATTGTTGAAAATGTAATTTTTTTCTTGCAAGGGGTTAGCCTTGATTTTTTTCAAAAATGTCGAAAAGCGTGAAGTCATGAATTGTACAACAATTTGTACAATAATGGAAAGGTCTGTGAAATCCCTTTCGAGCACTGGCAGCCCCAGATTTTTGCGGAGTTTGGTTGTGGAGATATCACCATCCAAAGCAAGTCGAATGTAATAATTTTTTTCTTGCAAGGGGTTAGCCTTGATTTTTTTCCAAAATGTCGAAAAACGTGAAGTCATGAATTGTACAACAATTTGTACAACAATGGAAAGGTCTGTGAAATCCCTTTCGAGCACTGGCAGCCCCAGATTTTTGCGGAGTTTGGTTGGGGAGATATCACCATCCAAAGCAAGTCGAATGCAGTTGGGTGGAAAATCATGCGAATAACTTTGAATTAAAATATCTCAAGAACCGGGTGTCGTAGATACTTTTTGTCTTCAGCTGTGGATAGGTATTGAACAGACCTTTCTTTTGATGTGTATGTCGATGGGTTTGGGGAACATTGTTGAAAATGTAATTTTTTTCTTGCAAGGGGTTAGCCTTGATTTTTTTCAAAAATGTCGAAAAACGTGAAGTCATGAATTGTACAACAATTTGTACAACAATGGAAAGGTCTGTAAAATCCCTTTCGAGCACTGGCAGCCCCAGATTTTTGCGGAGTTTGGTTGTGGAGATATCACCATCCAAAGCAAGTCGAATGCAGTTGGGTGGAAACTCATGCGAATAACTTTCAATTAAAATATCTCAAGAACCGGCTGTGGCAGATACTTATTGTCATCAGCGGTGGATAGGTATTGAACAGACCTTTCTTTTGATGTGTATATCGATGGGTTTGGGGAACATTGTTGAAAATGTAATTTTTTTCTTGCAAGGGGTTAGCCTTGATTTTTTTCCAAAATGTCGAAAAACGTGAAGTCATGAATTGTACAACAATTTGTACAACAATGGAAAGGTCTGTGAAATCCCTTTCGAGCACTGGCAGCCCCAGATTTTTGCGGAGTTTGGTTGGGGAGATATCACCATCCAAAGCAAGTCGAATGCAGTTGGGTGGAAAATCATGCGAATAACTTTGAATTAAAATATCTCAAGAACCGGGTGTCGTAGATACTTTTTGTCTTCAGCTGTGGATAGGTATTGAACAGACCTTTCTTTTGATGTGTATGTCGATGGGTTTGGGGAACATTGTTGAAAATGTAATTTTTTTCTTGCACGGAGTTAGCCTTGATTTTTTTCAAAAATGTCGAAAAGCGTGAAGTCATGAATTGTACAACAATTTGTACAATAATGGAAAGGTCTGTGAAATCCCTTTCGAGCACTGGCAGCCCCAGATTTTTGCGGAGTTTGGTTGTGGAGATATCACCATCCAAAGCAAGTCGAATGTAATAATTTTTTTCTTGCAAGGGGTTAGCCTTGATTTTTTTCCAAAATGTCGAAAAACGTGAAGTCATGAATTGTACAACAATTTGTACAACAATGGAAAGGTCTGTGAAATCCCTTTCGAGCATTGGCAGCCCCAGATTTTTGCGGAGTTTGGTTGGGGAGATATCACCATCCAAAGCAAGTCGAATGCAGTTGGGTGGAAAATCATGCGAATAACTTTGAATTAAAATATCTCAAGAACCGGGTGTCGTAGATACTTTTTGTCTTCAGCTGTGGATAGGTATTGAACAGACCTTTCTTTTGATGTGTATGTCGATGGGTTTGGGGAACATTGTTGAAAATGTAATTTTTTTCTTGCAAGGGGTTAGCCTTGATTTTTTTCAAAAATGTCGAAAAGCGTGAAGTCATGAATTGTACAACAATTTGTACAATAATGGAAAGGTCTGTGAAATCCCTTTCGAGCACTGGCAGCCCCAGATTTTTGCGGAGTTTGGTTGGGAAGATATCACCATCCAAAGCAAGTCGAATGCAGTTGGGTGGAAACTCATGCGAATAACATTCAATTAAAATATCTCAAGAACCGGCTGTGGCAGATACTTATTGTCATCAGCGGTGGATAGGTATTGAACAGACCTTTCTTTTGATGTGTATATCGATGGGTTTGGGGAACATTGTTGAAAATGTAATTTTTTTCTTGCAAGGGGTTAGCCTTGATTTTTTTCCAAAATGTCGAAAAACGTGAAGTCATGAATTGTACAACAATTTGTACAACAATGTAAAGGTCTGTGAAATCCCTTTCGAGCACTGGCAGCCCCAGATTTTTGCGGAGTTTGGTTGGGGAGATATCACCATCCAAAGCAAGTCGAATGCAGTTGGGTGGAAAATCATGCGAATAACTTTCAATTAAAATATCTCAAGAATCGGCTGTGGCAGATACTTATTGTCATCAGCGGTGGATAGGTATTGAACAGACCTTTCTTTTGATGTGTATATCGATGGGTTTGGGGAACATTGTTGAAAATGTAATTTTTTTCTTGCAAGGGGTTAGCCTTGATTTTTTTCCAAAATGTCGAAAAACGTGAAGTCATGAATTGTACAACAATTTGTACAACAATGGAAAGGTCTGTGAAATCCCTTTCGAGCACTGGCAGCCCCAGATTTTTGCGGAGTTTGGTTGGGGAGATATCACCATCCAAAGCAAGTCGAATGCAGTTGGGTGGAAAATCATGCGAATAACTTTGAATTAAAATATCTCAAGAACCGGGTGTCGTAGATACTTTTTGTCTTCAGCTGTGGATAGGTATTGAACAGACCTTTCTTTTGATGTGTATGTCGATGGGTTTGGGGAACATTGTTGAAAATGTAATTTTTTTCTTGCAAGGAGTTAGCCTTGATTTTTTTCAAAAATGTCGAAAAGCGTGAAGTCATGAATTGTACAACAATTTGTACAATAATGGAAAGGTCTGTGAAATCCCTTTCGAGCACTGGCAGCCCCAGATTTTTGCGGAGTTTGGTTGTGGAGATATCACCATCCAAAGCAAGTCGAATGCAGTTGGGTGGAAAATCATGCGAATAACTTTGAATTAAAATATCTCAAGAACCGGGTGGCGCAGATACTTATTGTCATCAGCGGTGGATAGGTATTGAACAGACCTTTCTTTTGATGTGTATGTCGATGGGTTTGGGGAACATTTTTGAAAATGTAATTTTTTTCTTGCAAGGGGTTAGCCTTGATTTTTTTCAAAAATGTCGAAAAGCGTGAAGTCATGAATTGTACAACAATTTGTACAATAATGGAAAGGTCTGTGAAATCCCTTTCGAGCACTGGCAGCCCCAGATTTTTGCGGAATTTGGTTGTGGAGATATCACCATCCAAAGCAAGTCGAATGCAGTTGGGTGGAAAATCATGCGAATAACTTTGAATTAAAATATCTCGAGAACAGGGTGTCGCAGATACTTATTGTCATCAGCGGTGGATAGGTATTGAACAGACCTTTCTTTTGATGTGTACATCGACTGGTTTGGGGAACATTGTTGAAAATGTAATTTTTTTCTTGCAAGGGGTTAGCCTTGATTTTTTTCAAAAATGTCGAAAAACGTGAAGTCATGAATTGTACAACAATTTGTACAATAATGGAAAGGTCTGTGAAATCCCTTTCGAGCACTGGCAGCCCCAGATTTTTGCGGAGTTTGGTTGTGGAGATATCACCATCCAAAGCAAGTCGAATGCAGTTGGGTGGAAAATCATGCGATTCATTTGGAATTAAAATATCTCAAGAACCGGCTGTCGTAGATACTTTTTGTCTTCAGCTGTGGATATGTATTGAACAGACCTTTCTTTTGATGTGTATATTGATGGGATCCCTTTCGAGCACTGGCAGCCCCAGATTTTTGCGGAGTTTGGTTGGGGAGATATCACCATCCAAAGCAAGTCGAATGCAGTTGGGTGGAAAATCATGCGAATAACTTTGAATTAAAATATCTCAAGAACCGGGTGTCGTAGATACTTTTTGTCTTCAGCTGTGGATAGGTATTGAACAGACCTTTTTTTTTTGATGTGTATGTCGATGGGTTTGGGGAACATTGTTGAAAATGTAATTTTTTTCTTGCAAGGGGTTAGCCTTGATTTTTTTCAAAAATGTCGAAAAGCGTGAAGTCATGAATTGTACAACAATTTGTACAATAATGGAAAGGTCTGTGAAATCCCTTTCGAGCACTGGCAGCCCCAGATTTTTGCGGAGTTTGGTTGTGGAGATATCACCATCCAAAGCAAGTCGAATGCAGTTGGGTGGAAAATCATGCGAATAACTTTGAATTAAAATATCTCAAGAACCGGGTGTCGCAGATACTTATTGTCATCAGCGGTGGATAGGTATTGAACAGACCTTTCTTTTGATGTGTATATCGACTGGTTTGGGGAACATTTTTGAAAATGTAATTTTTTTCTTGCAAGGGGTTAGCCTTGATTTTTTGCAAAAATGTCGAAAAACGTGAAGTCATGAATTGTACAACAATTTGTACAACAATGGAAAGGTCTGTGAAATCCCTTTCGAGCACTGGCAGCCCCAGATTTTTGCGGAGTTCGGTTGTGGAGATATCACCATCCAAAGCAAGTCGAATGCAGTTGGGTGGAAAATCATGCGATTCATTTGGAATTAAAATATCTCAAGAACCGGCTGTCGTAGATACTTTTTGTCTTCAGCTGTGGATATGTATTGAACAGACCTTTCTTTTGGTGTGTATATCGATGGGTTTGGGGAACATTGTTGAAAATGTAATTTTTTTCTTGCAAGGGGTTAGCCGTGATTTTTTTCAAAAATGTCGAAAAACGTGAAGTCATGAATTGTACAACAATTTGTACAACAATGGAAAGGTCTGTGAAATCCCTTTCGAGCACTGGCAGCCCCAGATTTTTGCGGAGTTTGGTTGGGGAGATATCACCATCCAAAGCAAGTCGAATGCAGTTGGGTGGAAAATCATGCGAATAACTTTGAATTAAAATATCTCAAGAACTTGGTGTCGTAGATACTTTTTGTCTTCAGCTGTGGATAGGTATTGAACAGACCTTTCTTTTGATGTGTATGTCGATGGGTTTGGGGAACATTGTTGAAAATGTAATTTTTTTCTTGCAAGGGGTTAGCCTTGATTTTTTTCCAAAATGTCGAAAAACGTGAAGTCATGAATTGTACAACAATTTATACAACAATGGAAAGGTCTGTGAAATCCCTTTCGAGCACTGGCAGCCCCAGATTTTTGCGGAGTTTGGTTGTGGAGATATCACCATCCAAAGCAAGTCGAATGCAGTTGGGTGGAAAATCATGCGAATAACTTTGAATTAAAATATCTCAAGAACCGGGTGTCGCAGATACTTATTGTCATCAGCGGTGGATAGGTATTGAACAGACCTTTCTTTTGATGTGTATATCGACGGGTTTGGGGAACATTGTTGAAAATGTAATTTTTTTCTTGCAAGGGGTTAGCCTTGATTTTTTTCCAAAATGTCGAAAAACGTGAAGTCATGAATTGTACAACAATTTGTACAACAATGGAAAGGTCTGTGAAATCCCTTTCGAGCACTGCCAGCCCCAGATTTTTGCGGAGTTTGGTTGTGGAGATATCACCATCCAAAGCAAGTCGAATGCAGTTGGGTGGAAAATCATGCGAATAACTTTGAATTAAAATATCTCAAGAACCGGGTGTCGCAGATACTTATTGTCATCAGCGGTGAATAGGTATTGAACAGACCTTTCTTTTGATGTGTATATCGACGGGTTTGGGGAACATTGTTGAAAATGTAATTTTTTTCTTGCAAGGGGTTAGCCTTGATTTTTTTCCAAAATGTCGAAAAACGTGAAGTCATGAATTGTACAACAATTTGTACAACAATGGAAAGGTCTGTGAAATCCCTTTCGAGCACTGGCAGCCCCAGATTTTTGCGGAGTTTGGTTGTGGAGATATCACCATCCAAAGCAAGTCGAATGCAGTTGGGTGGAAAATCATGCGAATAACTTTGAATTAAAATATCTCAAGAACCGGGTGTCGCAGATACTTATTGTCATCAGCGGTGGATAGGTATTGAACAGACCTTTCTTTTGATGTATATATCGACGGGTTTGGGGAACATTGTTGAAAATGTAATTTTTTTCTTGCAAGGGGTTAGCCTTGATTTTTTTCCAAAATGTCGAAAAACGTGAAGTCATGAATTGTACAACAATTTGTACAACAATGGAAAGGTCTGTGAAATCCCTTTCGAGCACTGGCAGCCCCAGATTTTTGCGGAGTTCGGTTGTGGAGATATCACCATCCAAAGCAAGTCGAATGCAGTTGGGTGGAAAATCATGCGAATAACTTTGAATTAAAATATCTCAAGAACCGGGTGTCGCAGATACTTATTGTCATCAGCGGTGGATAGGTATTGAACAGACCTTTCTTTTGATGTGTATATCGACGGGTTTGGGGAACATTGTTGAAAATGTAATTTTTTTCTTGCAAGGGGTTAGCCTTGATTTTTTTCCAAAATGTCGAAAAACGTGAAGTCATGAATTGTACAACAATTTGTACAACAATGGAAAGGTCTGTGAAATCCCTTTCGATCACTGGCAGCCCCAGATTTTTGCGGAGTTTGGTTGTGGAGATATCACCATCCAAAGCAAGTCGAATGCAGTTGGGTGGAAAATCATGCGAATAACTTTGAATTAAAATATCTCAAGAACCGGGTGTCGCAGATACTTATTGTCATCAGCGGTGGATAGGTATTGAACAGACCTTTCTTTTGATGTGTATATCGATGGGTTTGGGGAACATTGTTGAAAATGTAATTTTTTTCTTGCAAGGGGTTAGCCTTGAATTTTTTCAAAAATGTCGAAAAGCGTGAAGTCATGAATTGTACAACAATTTGTACAACAATGGAAAGGTCTGTGAAATCCCTTTCGAGCACTGGCAGCCCCAGATTTTTGCGGAGTTTGGTTGGGGAGATATCACCATCCAAAGCAAGTCGAATGCAGTTGGGTGGAAAATCATGCGAATAACTTTGAATTAAAATATCTCAAGAACCGGGTGTCGCAGATACTTATTGTCATCAGCGGTGGATAGGTATTGAACAGACCTTTCTTTTGATGTGTATATCGACGGGTTTGGGGAACATTGTTGAAAATGTAATTTTTTTCTTGCAAGGGGTTAGCCTTGATTTTTTTCCAAAATGTCGAAAAACGTGAAGTCATGAATTGTACAACAATTTGTACAACAATGGAAAGGTCTGTGAAATCCCTTTCGAGCACTGGCAGCCCCAGATTTTTGCGGAGTTTGGTTGTGGAGATATCACCATCCAAAGCAAGTCGAATGCAGTTGGGTGGAAAATCATGCGAATAACTTTGAATTAAAATATCTCAAGAACCGGGTGTCGCAGATACTTATTGTCATCAGCGGTGGATAGGTATTGAACAGACCTTTCTTTTGATGTATATATCGACGGGTTTGGGGAACATTGTTGAAAATGTAATTTTTTTCTTGCAAGGGGTTAGCCTTGATTTTTTTCCAAAATGTCGAAAAACGTGAAGTCATGAATTGTACAACAATTTGTACAACAATGGAAAGGTCTGTGAAATCCCTTTCGAGCACTGGCAGCCCCAGATTTTTGCGGAGTTCGGTTGTGGAGATATCACCATCCAAAGCAAGTCGAATGCAGTTGGGTGGAAAATCATGCGAATAACTTTGAATTAAAATATCTCAAGAACCGGGTGTCGTAGATACTTTTTGTCTTCAGCTGTGGATAGGTATTGAACAGACCTTTCTTTTGATGTGTATGTCGATGGGTTTGGGGAACATTTTTGAAAATGTAATTTTTTTCTTGCAAGGGGTTAGCCTTGAATTTTTTCAAAAATGTCGAAAAGCGTGAAGTCATGAATTGTACAACAATTTGTACAACAATGGAAAGGTCTGTGAAATCCCTTTCGAGCACTGGCAGCCCCAAATTTTTGCGGAGTTTGGTTGTGGAGATATCACCATCCAAAGCAAGTCGAATGTAGTTGGGTGGAAAATCATGCGAATAACTTTGAATTAAAATATCTCAAGAACCGGGTGTCGCTGATACTTATTGTCATCAGCGGTGGATAGGTATTGAACAGACCTTTCTTTTGATGTGTATATCGATGGGTTTGGGGAACATTGTTGAAAATGTAATTTTTTTCTTGCAAGGGGTTAGCCTTGATTTTTTTCCAAAATGTCGAAAAACGTGAAGTCATGAATTGTACAACAATTTGTACAACAATGGAAAGGTCTGTGAAATCCCTTTCGAGCACTGGCAGCCCCAGATTTTTGCGGAGTTTGGTTGTGGAGATATCAGCATCCAAAGCAAGTCGAATGCAGTTGGGTGGAAAATCATGCGAATAACTTTGAATTAAAATATCTCAAGAACCGGGTGTCGCAGATACTTATTGTCATCAGCGGTGGATAGGTATTGAACAGACCTTTCTTTTGATGTGTATATCGACGGGTTTGGGGAACATTGTTGAAAATGTAATTTTTTTCTTGCAAGGGGTTAGCCTTGATTTTTTTCCAAAATGTCGAAAAACGTGAAGTCATGAATTGTACAACAATTTGTACAACAATGGAAAGGTCTGTGAAATCCCTTTCGAGCACTGGCAGCCCCAGATTTTTGCGGAGTTTGGTTGTGGAGATATCACCATCCAAAGCAAGTCGAATGCAGTTGGGTGGAAAATCATGCGAATAACTTTGAATTAAAATATCTCAAGAACCGGGTGTCGCAGATACTTATTGTCATCAGCGGTGGATAGGTATTGAACAGACCTTTCTTTTGATGTGTATATCGATGGGTTTGGGGAACATTGTTGAAAATGTAATTTTTTTCTTGCAAGGGGTTAGCCTTGAATTTTTTCAAAAATGTCGAAAAGCGTGAAGTCATGAATTGTACAACAATTTGTACAACAATGGAAAGGTCTGTGAAATCCCTTTCGAGCACTGGCAGCCCCAGATTTTTGCGGAGTTTGGTTGGGGAGATATCACCATCCAAAGCAAGTCGAATGCAGTTGGGTGGAAAATCATGCGAATAACTTTGAATTAAAATATCTCAAGAACCGGGTGTCGTAGATACTTTTTGTCTTCAGCTGTGGATAGGTATTGAACAGACCTTTCTTTTGATGTGTATGTCGATGGGTTTGGGGAACATTGTTGAAAATGTAATTTTTTTCTTGCAAGGGGTTAGCCTTGATTTTTTTCCAAAATGTCGAAAAACGTGAAGTCATGAATTGTACAGCAATTTGTACAACAATGGAAAGGTCTGTGAAATCCCTTTCGAGCACTGGCAGCCCCAGATTTTTGCGGAGTTTGGTTGTGGAGATATCACCATCCAAAGCAAGTCGAATGCAGTTGGGTGGAAAATCATGCGAATAACTTTGAATTAAAATATCTCAAGAACCGGGTGTCGCAGATACTTATTGTCATCAGCGGTGGATAGGTATTGAACAGACCTTTCTTTTGATGTGTATATCGACGGGTTTGGGGAACATTGTTGAAAATGTAATTTTTTTCTTGCAAGGGGTTAGCCTTGATTTTTTTCCAAAATGTCGAAAAACGTGAAGTCATGAATTGTACAACAATTTGTACAACAATGGAAAGGTCTGTGAAATCCCTTTCGAGCACTGGCAGCCCCAGATTTTTGCGGAGTTTGGTTGTGGAGATATCACCATCCAAAGCAAGTCGAATGCAGTTGGGTGGAAAATCATGCGAATAACTTTGAATTAAAATATCTCAAGAACTGGGTGTCGCAGATACTTATTGTCATCAGCGGTGGATAGGTATTGAACAGACCTTTCTTTTGATGTATATATCGACGGGTTTGGGGAACATTGTTGAAAATGTAATTTTTTTCTTGCAAGGGGTTAGCCTTGATTTTTTTCCAAAATGTCGAAAAACGTGAAGTCATGAATTGTACAACAATTTGTACAACAATGGAAAGGTCTGTGAAATCCCTTTCGAGCACTGGCAGCCCCAGATTTTTGCGGAGTTCGGTTGTGGAGATATCACCATCCAAAGCAAGTCGAATGCAGTTGGGTGGAAAATCATGCGAATAACTTTGAATTAAAATATCTCAAGAACCGGGTGTCGTAAATACTTTTTGTCTTCAGCTGTGGATAGGTATTGAACAGACCTTTCTTTTGATGTGTATGTCGATGGGTTTGGGGAACATTGTTGAAAATGTAATTTTTTTCTTGCAAGGGGTTAGCCTTGAATTTTTTCAAAAATGTCGAAAAGCGTGAAGTCATGAATTGTACAACAATTTGTACAACAATGGAAAGGTCTGTGAAATCCCTTTCGAGCACTGGCAGCCCCAAATTTTTGCGGAGTTTGGTTGTGGAGATATCACCATCCAAAGCAAGTCGAATGCAGTTGGGTGGAAAATCATGCGAATAACTTTGAATTAAAATATCTCAAGAACCGGGTGTCGCAGATACTTATTGTCATCAGCGGTGGATAGGTATTGAACAGACCTTTCTTTTGATGTGTATATCGACGGGTTTGGGGAACATTGTTGAAAATGTAATTTTTTTCTTGCAAGGGGTTAGCCTTGATTTTTTTCCAAAATGTCGAAAAACGTGAAGTCATGAATTGTACAACAATTTGTACAATAATGGAAAGGTCTGCGAAATCCCTTTCGAGCACTGGCAGCCCCAGATTTTTGCGGAGTTTGGTTGTGGAGATATCACCATCCAAAGCAAGTCGAATGTAGTTGGGTGGAAAATCATGCGAATAACTTTGAATTAAAATATCTCAAGAACCGGGTGTCGCAGATACTTATTGTCATCAGCGGTGGATAGGTATTGAACAGACCTTTCTTTTGATGTGTATATCGATGGGTTTGGGGAACATTGTTGAAAATGTAATTTTTTTCTTGCAAGGGGTTAGCCTTGATTTTTTTCCAAAATGTCGAAAAACGTGAAGTCATGAATTGTACAACAATTTGTACAACAATGGAAAGGTCTGTGAAATCCCTTTCGAGCACTGGCAGCCCCAGATTTTTGCGGAGTTTGGTTGTGGAGATATCACCATCCAAAGCAAGTCGAATGCAGTTGGGTGGAAAATCATGCGAATAACTTTGAATTTAAATATCTCAAGAACCGGGTGTCGTAGATACTTTTTGTCTTCAGCTGTGGATAGGTATTGAACAGACCTTTCTTTTGATGTGTATGTCGATGGGTTTGGGGAACATTGTTGAAAATGTAATTTTTTTCTTGCAAGGGGTTAGCCTTGATTTTTTTCCAAAATGTCGAAAAACGTGAAGTCATGAATTGTACAACAATTTGTACAACAATGAAAAGGTCTGTGAAATCCCTTTCGAGCACTGGCAGCCCCAGATTTTTGCGGTGTTTGGTTGTGGAGATATCACAATCCAAAGCAAGTCGAATGCAGTTGGGTGGAAAATCATGCGAATAACTTTGAATTAAAATATCTCAAGAACCGGGTGTCGTAGATACTTTTTGTCTTCAGCTGTGGATAGGTATTGAACAGACCTTTCTTTTGATGTGTATATCGATGGGTTTGGGGAACATTGTTGAAAATGTAATTTTTTTCTTGCAAGGGGTTAGCCTTGAATTTTTTCAAAAATGTCGAAAAGCGTGAAGTCATGAATTGTACAACAATTTGTACAACAATGGAAAGGTCTGTGAAATCCCTTTCGAGCACTGGCAGCCCCAAATTTTTGCGGAGTTTGGTTGTGGAGATATCACCATCCAAAGCAAGTCGAATGCAGTTGGGTGGAAAATCATGTGATTAATTTGGAATTAAAATATCTCAAGAACTGGCTGTCGTTGATACTTTTTGTCTTCAGCTGTGGATATGTATTGAACAGACCTTTCTTTTGATGTGTATATTGATGGGTTCGGGGAACATTGTTGAAAATGTAATTTTTTTCTTGCAAGGGGTTAGCCTTGATTTTTTTCCAAAATGTCGAAAAACGTGAAGTCATGAATTGTACAACAATTTGTACAACAATGGAAAGGTCTGTGAAATCCCTTTCGAGCACTGGCAGCCCCAGATTTTTGCGGAGTTTGGTTATGGAGATATCACCATCCAAAGCAAGTCGAATGCAGTTGGGTGGAAAATCATGTGATTAATTTGGAATTAAAATATCTCAAGAACTGGCTGTCGTAGATACTTTTTGTCTTCAGCTGTGGATATGTATTGAACAGACCTTTCTTTTGATGTGTATATTGATGGGTTCGGGGAACATTGTTGAAAATGTAATTTTTTTCTTGCAAGGGGTTAGCCTTGATTTTTTTTCAAAAATGTCGAAAAACGTGAAGTCATGAATTGTACAACAATTTGTACAACAATGGAAAGGTCTGTGAAATCCCTTTCGAGCAATGGCAGCCCCAGATTTTTGCGGAGTTTGGTTGTGGAGATATCACCATCCAAAGCAAGTCGAATGCAGTTGGGTGGAAAATCATGCGAATAACTTTGAATTAAAATATCTCAAGAACCGGGTGTCGTAGATACTTTTTGTCTTCAGCTGTGGATAGGTATTGAACAGACCTTTCTTTTGATGTGTATATCGATGGGTTTGGGGAACATTGTTGAAAATGTAATTTTTTTCTTGCAAGGGGTTAGCCTTGAATTTTTTCAAAAATGTCGAAAAGCGTGAAGTCATGAATTGTACAACAATTTGTACAACAATGGAAAGGTCTGTGAAATCCCTTTCGAGCACTGGCAGCCCCAAATTTTTGCGGAGTTTGGTTGTGGAGATATCACCATCCAAAGCAAGTCGAATGCAGTTGGGTGGAAAATCATGCGAATAACTTTGAATTAAAATATCTCAAGAACCGGGTGTCGCAGATACTTATTGTCATCAGCGGTGGATAGGTATTGAACAGACCTTTCTTTTGATGTGTATATCGATGGGTTTGGGGAACATTGTTGAAAATGTAATTTTTTTCTTGCAAGGGGTTAGCCTTGATTTTTTTCCAAAATGTCGAAAAACGTGAAGTCATGAATTGTACAACAATTTGTACAACAATGGAAAGGTCTGTGAAATCCCTTTCGAGCACTGGCAGCCCCAGATTTTTGCGGAGTTTGGTTGTGGAGATATCACCATCCAAAGCAAGTCGAATGCAGTTGGGTGGAAAATCATGTGATTAATTTGGAATTAAAATATCTCAAGAACTGGCTGTCGTAGATACTTTTTGTCTTCAGCTGTGGATATGTATTGAACAGACCTTTCTTTTGATGTGTATATTGATGGGTTCGGGGAACATTGTTGAAAATGTAATTTTTTTCTTGCAAGGGGTTAGCCTTGATTTTTTTTCAAAAATGTCGAAAAACGTGAAGTCATGAATTGTACAACAATTTGTACAACAATGGAAAGGTCTGTGAAATCCCTTTCGAGCAATGGCAGCCCCAGATTTTTGCGGAGTTTGGTTGTGGAGATATCACCATCCAAAGCAAGTCGAATGCAGTTGGGTGGAAAATCATGCGAATAACTTTGAATTAAAATATCTCAAGAACCGGGTGTCGTAGATACTTTTTGTCTTCAGCTGTGGATAGGTATTGAACAGACCTTTCTTTTGATGTGTATATCGATGGGTTTGGGGAACATTGTTGAAAATGTAATTTTTTTCTTGCAAGGGGTTAGCCTTGAATTTTTTCAAAAATGTCGAAAAGCGTGAAGTCATGAATTGTACAACAATTTGTACAACAATGGAAAGGTCTGTGAAATCCCTTTCGAGCACTGGCAGCCCCAAATTTTTGCGGAGTTTGGTTGTGGAGATATCACCATCCAAAGCAAGTCGAATGCAGTTGGGTGGAAAATCATGCGAATAACTTTGAATTAAAATATCTCAAGAACCGGGTGTCGCAGATACTTATTGTCATCAGCGGTGGATAGGTATTGAACAGACCTTTCTTTTGATGTGTATATCGATGGGTTTGGGGAACATTGTTGAAAATGTAATTTTTTTCTTGCAAGGGGTTAGCCTTGATTTTTTTCCAAAATGTCGAAAAACGTGAAGTCATGAATTGTACAACAATTTGTACAACAATGGAAAGGTCTGTGAAATCCCTTTCGAGCACTGGCAGCCCCAGATTTTTGCGGAGTTTGGTTGTGGAGATATCACCATCCAAAGCAAGTCGAATGCAGTTGGGTGGAAAATCATGTGATTAATTTGGAATTAAAATATCTCAAGAACTGGCTGTCGTAGATACTTTTTGTCTTCAGCTGTGGATATGTATTGAACAGACCTTTCTTTTGATGTGTATATTGATGGGTTCGGGGAACATTGTTGAAAATGTAATTTTTTTCTTGCAAGGGGTTAGCCTTGATTTTTTTTCAAAAATGTCGAAAAACGTGAAGTCATGAATTGTACAACAATTTGTACAACAATGGAAAGGTCTGTGAAATCCCTTTCGAGCACTGGCAGCCCCAGATTTTTGCGGAGTTTGGTTGTGGAGATATCACCATCCAAAGCAAGTCGAATGCAGTTGGGTGGAAAATCATGCGATTAATTTGGAATTAAAATATCTCAAGAACCGGCTGTCGCAGATACTTATTGTCATCAGCGGTAGATAGGTATTGAACAGACCTTTCTTTTGATGTGTATATTGATGTGTTTGGGGAACATTGTTGAAAATGTAATTTTTTTCTTGCAAGGGGTTAGCCTTGATTTTTTTCCAAAATGTCGAAAAACGTGAAGTCATGAATTGTACAACAATTTGTACAACAATGGAAAGGTCTGTGAAATCCTTTTCGAGCACTGGCAGCCCCAGATTTTTCGGAGTTTGGTTGTGGAGATATCACCATCCAAAGCAAGTCGAATGCAGTTGGGTGGAAAATCATGCGAATAACTTTGATTTAAAATATCTCGGGAACCGGGTGTCGTAGATACTTTTTGTCTTCAGCTGTGGATAGGTATTGAACAGACCTTTCTTTTGATGTGTATGTCGATGGGTTTCGGGAACATTGTTGAAAATGTAATTTTTTTCTTGCAAGGGGTTAGCCTTGATTTTTTTCCAAAATGTCGAAAAACGTGAAGTCATGAATTGTACAACAATTTGTACAACAATGGAAAGGTCTGTGAAATCCCTTTCGAGCACTGCCAGCCCCAGATTTTTGCGGAGTTTGGTTGTGGAGATATCACTATCCAAAGCAAGTCGAATGCAATTGGGTGGAAAATCATGCGATTCATTTGGAATTAAAATATCTCAAGAACCGGCTGTCGTAGATACTTTTTGTCTTCAGCTGTGGATAGGTATTGGACAGACCTTTCTTTTTATGTGTATATTGATGGGTTTGGGGAACATTGTTGAAAATGTGATTTTTTTCTTGCAAGGCGTTAGCCTTGATTTTTTTCCAAAATGTCGAAAAACGTGAAGTCATGAATTGTACAACAATTTGTACAACAATGGAAAGGTCTGTGAAATCCCTTTCGAGCCCTGGCAGCCCCAGATTTTTGCGGAGTTTGGTTGTGGAGATATCACCATCCAAAGCAAGTCGAATGCAGTTGGGTGGAAAATCATGCGAATAACTTTGAATAAAAATATCTCAAGAACCGGGTGTCGTAGATAATTTTTGTCTTCAGCTGTGGATAGGTATTGAACAGACCTTTCTTTTGATGTGTATGCCGATGGGTTTGGGGAACATTGTTGAAAATGTAATTTTTTTCTTGCAAGGGGTTAGCCTTGATTTTTTTCCAAAATGTCGAAAAACGTGAAGTCATGAATTGTACAACAATTTGTACAACAATGGAAAGGTCTGTGAAATCCCTTTCGAGCACTGGCAGCCCCAGATTTTTGCGGAGTTTGGTTGTGGAGATATCACCATCCAAAGCAAGTCGAATGCAGTTGGGTGGAAAATCATGCGATTCATTTGGAATAAAAATATCTCAAGAACCGGCTGTCGTAGATACTTTTTGTCTTCAGCTGTGGATAGGTATTGAACAGACCTTTCTTTTTATGTGTATATTGATGGGTTTGGGGAACATTGTTGAAAATGTGATTTTTTTCTTGCAAGGCGTTAGCCTTGATTTTTTTCCAAAATGTCGAAAAACGTGAAGTCATGAATTGTACAACAATTTGTACAACAATGCAAAGGTCTGTGAAATCCCTTTCGAGCACTGGCTGCCTCAGATTCTTGCGGAGTTTGGTTGTGGAGATATCACCATCCAAAGCAAGTCGAATGCAGTTGGGTGGAAAATCATGCGAATAACTTTGAATTAAAATACCTCAAGAACCGGGTGTCGTAGATACTTTTTGTCTTTAGCTGTGGATAGGTATTGAACAGACCTTTCTTTTGATGTGTATATCGATGGGTTTGGGGAACATTGTTGAAAATGGAATTTTTTCTTGCAAGGGGTTAGCCTTGATTTTTTTCCAAAATGTCGAAAAACGTGAAGTCATGAATTGTACAACAATTTGTACAACAATGCAAAGGTCTGTGAAATCCCTTTCGAGCACTGGCAGCCTCAGATTCTTGCGGAGTTTGGTTGTGGAGATATCACCATCCAAAGCAAGTCGAATGCAGTTGGGTGGAAAATCATGCGAATAACTTTGAATTAAAATACCTCAAGAACCGGGTGTCGTAGATACTTTTTGTCTTTAGCTGTGGATAGGTATTGAACAGACCTTTCTTTTGATGTGTATATCGATGGGTTTGGGGAACATTGTTGAAAATGGAATTTTTTCTTGCAAGGGGTTAGCCTTTATTTTTTTCCAAAATGTCGAAAAACGTGAAGTCATGAATTGTACAACAATTTGTACAACAATGCAAAGGTCTGTGAAATCCCTTTCGAGCACTGGCAGCCCCAGATTTTTGCGGAGTTTGAATGCAGTTGGGTGGAAAATCATGCGAATAACTTTAATTTAAAATATCTCAAGAACCGGCTGTCGCACATACTTATTGTCATCAGCGGTGGATAGGTATTGAACAGACCTTTCTTTTGATGTGTATATTGATGGGTTTGGGGAACATTGTTGAAAATGTGATTTTTTTCTTGCAAGGCGTTAGCCTTGATTTTTTTCCAAAATGTCGAAAAACGTGAAGTCATGAATTGTACAACAATTTGTACAACAATGGAAAGGTCTGTGAAATCCCTTTCGAGCACTGGCAGCCCCAGATTTTTGCGGAGTTTGGTTGTGGAGATATCACCATCCAAAGCAAGTCGAATGCAGTTGGGTGGAAAATCATGCGAATAACTTTGAATTAAAATATCTCAAGAACCGGGTGTCGTAGATACTTTTTGTCTTTAGCTGTGGATAGGTATTGAACAGACCTTTCTTTTTATGTGTATATTGATGGGTTTGGGGAACATTGTTGATAATGTGATTTTTTTCTTGCAAGGCGTTAGCCTTGATTTTTTTCCAAAATGTCGAAAAACGTGAAGTCATGAATTGTAAAACAATTTGTACAACAATGGAAAGGTCTGTGAAATCCCTTTCGAGCACTGGCAGCCCCAGATTTTTGAGGAGTTTGGTTGTGGAGATATCACCATCCAAAGCAAATCGAATGCAGTTGGGTGGAAAATCATGCGAATAACTTTGAATTAAAATATCTCAAGAACCGGGTGTCGTAGATACTTTCTGTCTTCAGCTGTGGATATGTATTGAACAGACCTTTCTTTTGATGTGTATATTGATGGGTTCGGGGAACATTGTTGAAAATGTAATTTTTTTCTTGCAAGGGGTTAGCCTTGATTTTTTTTCAAAAATGTCGAAAAACGTGAAGTCATGAATTGTACAACAATTTGTACAACAATGGAAAGGTCTGTGAAATCCCTTTCGAGCACTGGCAGCCCCAGATTTTTGCGGAGTTTGGTTGTGGAGATATCACCATCCAAAGCAAGTCGAATGCAGTTGGGTGGAAAATCATGTGATTAATTTGGAATTAAAATATCTCAAGAACTGGCTGTCGTAGATACTTTTTGTCTTCAGCTGTGGATATGTATTGAACAGACCTTTCTTTTGATGTGTATATTGATGGGTTCGGGGAACATTGTTGAAAATGTAATTTTTTTCTTGCAAGGGGTTAGCCTTGATTTTTTTTCAAAAATGTCGAAAAACGTGAAGTCATGAATTGTACAACAATTTGTACAACAATGGAAAGGTCTGTGAAATCCCTTTCGAGCACTGGCAGCCCCAGATTTTTGCGGAGTTTGGTTGTGGAGATATCACCATCCAAAGCAAGTCGAATGCAGTTGGGTGGAAAATCATGCGATTAATTTGGAATTAAAATATCTCAAGAACCGGCTGTCGCAGATACTTATTGTCATCAGCGGTGGATAGGTATTGAACAGACCTTTCTTTTGATGTGTATATTGATGTGTTTGGGGAACATTGTTGAAAATGTAATTTTTTTCTTGCAAGGGGTTAGCCTTGATTTTTTTCCAAAATGTCGAAAAACGTGAAGTCATGAATTGTACAACAATTTGTACAACAATGGAAAGGTCTGTGAAATCCTTTTCGAGCACTGGCAGCCCCAGATTTTTCGGAGTTTGGTTGTGGAGATATCACCATCCAAAGCAAGTCGAATGCAGTTGGGTGGAAAATCATGCGAATAACTTTGATTTAAAATATCTCGGGAACCGGGTGTCGTAGATACTTTTTGTCTTCAGCTGTGGATAGGTATTGAACAGACCTTTCTTTTGATGTGTATGTCGATGGGTTTCGGGAACATTGTTGAAAATGTAATTTTTTTCTTGCAAGGGGTTAGCCTTGATTTTTTTCCAAAATGTCGAAAAACGTGAAGTCATGAATTGTACAACAATTTGTACAACAATGGAAAGGTCTGTGAAATCCCTTTCGAGCACTGCCAGCCCCAGATTTTTGCGGAGTTTGGTTGTGGAGATATCACTATCCAAAGCAAGTCGAATGCAATTGGGTGGAAAATCATGCGATTCATTTGGAATTAAAATATCTCAAGAACCGGCTGTCGTAGATACTTTTTGTCTTCAGCTGTGGATAGGTATTGGACAGACCTTTCTTTTTATGTGTATATTGATGGGTTTGGGGAACATTGTTGAAAATGTGATTTTTTTCTTGCAAGGCGTTAGCCTTGATTTTTTTCCAAAATGTCGAAAAACGTGAAGTCATGAATTGTACAACAATTTGTACAACAATGGAAAGGTCTGTGAAATCCCTTTCGAACCCTGGCAGCCCCAGATTTTTACGGAGTTTGGTTGTGGAGATATCACCATCCAAAGCAAGTCGAATGCAGTTGGGTGGAAAATCATGCGAATAACTTTGAATAAAAATATCTCAAGAACCGGGTGTCGTAGATACTTTTTGTCTTCAGCTGTGGATAGGTATTGAACAGACCTTTCTTTTGATGTGTATGCCGATGGGTTTGGGGAACATTGTTGAAAATGTAATTTTTTTCTTGCAAGGGGTTAGCCTTGATTTTTTTCCAAAATGTCGAAAAACGTGAAGTCATGAATTGTACAACAATTTGTACAACAATGGAAAGGTCTGTGAAATCCCTTTCGAGCACTGGCAGCCCCAGATTTTTGCGGAGTTTGGTTGTGGAGATATCACCATCCAAAGCAAGTCGAATGCAGTTGGGTGGAAAATCATGCGATTCATTTGGAATAAAAATATCTCAAGAACCGGCTGTCGTAGATACTTTTTGTCTTCAGCTGTGGATAGGTATTGAACAGACCTTTCTTTTTATGTGTATATTGATGGGTTTGGGGAACATTGTTGAAAATGTGATTTTTTTCTTGCAAGGCGTTAGCCTTGATTTTTTTCCAAAATGTCGAAAAACGTGAAGTCATGAATTGTACAACAATTTGTACAACAATGCAAAGGTCTGTGAAATCCCTTTCGAGCACTGGCTGCCTCAGATTCTTGCGGAGTTTGGTTGTGGAGATATCACCATCCAAAGCAAGTCGAATGCAGTTGGGTGGAAAATCATGCGAATAACTTTGAATTAAAATACCTCAAGAACCGGGTGTCGTAGATACTTTTTGTCTTTAGCTGTGGATAGGTATTGAACAGACCTTTCTTTTGATGTGTATATCGATGGGTTTGGGGAACATTGTTGAAAATGGAATTTTTTCTTGCAAGGGGTTAGCCTTGATTTTTTTCCAAAATGTCGAAAAACGTGAAGTCATGAATTGTACAACAATTTGTACAACAATGCAAAGGTCTGTGAAATCCCTTTCGAGCACTGGCAGCCTCAGATTCTTGCGGAGTTTGGTTGTGGAGATATCACCATCCAAAGCAAGTCGAATGCAGTTGGGTGGAAAATCATGCGAATAACTTTGAATTAAAATACCTCAAGAACCGGGTGTCGTAGATACTTTTTGTCTTTAGCTGTGGATAGGTATTGAACAGACCTTTCTTTTGATGTGTATATCGATGGGTTTGGGGAACATTGTTGAAAATGGAATTTTTTCTTGCAAGGGGTTAGCCTTTATTTTTTTCCAAAATGTCGAAAAACGTGAAGTCATGAATTGTACAACAATTTGTACAACAATGCAAAGGTCTGTGAAATCCCTTTCGAGCACTGGCAGCCCCAGATTTTTGCGGAGTTTGAATGCAGTTGGGTGGAAAATCATGCGAATAACTTTAATTTAAAATATCTCAAGAACCGGCTGTCGCACATACTTATTGTCATCAGCGGTGGATAGGTATTGAACAGACCTTTCTTTTGATGTGTATATTGATGGGTTTGGGGAACATTGTTGAAAATGTGATTTTTTTCTTGCAAGGCGTTAGCCTTGATTTTTTTCCAAAATGTCGAAAAACGTGAAGTCATGAATTGTACAACAATTTGTACAACAATGGAAAGGTCTGTGAAATCCCTTTCGAGCACTGGCAGCCCCAGATTTTTGCGGAGTTTGGTTGTGGAGATATCACCATCCAAAGCAAGTCGAATGCAGTTGGGTGGAAAATCATGCGAATAACTTTGAATTAAAATATCTCAAGAACCGGGTGTCGTAGATACTTTTTGTCTTTAGCTGTGGATAGGTATTGAACAGACCTTTCTTTTTATGTGTATATTGATGGGTTTGGGGAACATTGTTGATAATGTGATTTTTTTCTTGCAAGGCGTTAGCCTTGATTTTTTTCCAAAATGTCGAAAAACATGAAGTCATGAATTGTACAACAATTTGTACAACAATGGAAAGGTCTGTGAAATCCCGTTCGAGCACTGGCAGCCCCAGATTTTTGCGGAGTTTGGTTGTGGAGATATCACCATCCAAAGCAAGTCGAATGCAGTTGGGTGGAAAATCATGCGAATATCTTTGAATTAAAATACCTCAAGAACCGGGTGTCGTAGATACTTTTTGTCTTTAGCTGTGGATAGGTATTGAACAGACCTTTCTTTTGATGTGTATATCGATGGGTTTGGGGAACATTGTTGAAAATGGAATTTTTTCTTGCAAGGGGTTAGCCTTGATTTTTTTCCAAAATGTCGAAAAACGTGAAGTCATGAATTGTACAACAATTTGTACAACAATGCAAAGGTCTGTGAAATCCCTTTCGAGCACTGGCAGCCTCAGATTCTTGCGGAGTTTGGTTGTGGAGATATCACCATCCAAAGCAAGTCGAATGCAGTTGGGTGGAAAATCATGCGAATAACTTTGAATTAAAATATCTCAAGAACCGGGTGTCGTAGATACTTTTTGTCTTCAGCTGTGGATAGGTATTGAACAGACCTTTCTTTTGATGTGTATGTCGATGGGTTTGGGGAACATTGTTGCAAATGGAATTTTTTTCTTGCAAGGGGTTAGCCTTGATTTTTTTCCAAAATGTCGAAAAACATGAAGTCATGAATTGTACAACAATTTGTACAACAATGGAAAGGTCTGTGAAATCCCGTTCGAGCACTGGCAGCCCCAGATTTTTGCGGAGTTTGGTTGTGGAGATATCACCATCCAAAGCAAGTCGAATGCAGTTGGGTGGAAAATCATGCGAATATCTTTGAATTAAAATACCTCAAGAACCGGGTGTCGTAGATACTTTTTGTCTTTAGCTGTGGATAGGTATTGAACAGACCTTTCTTTTGATGTGTATATCGATGGGTTTGGGGAACATTGTTGAAAATGGAATTTTTTCTTGCAAGGGGTGCCTTGATTTTTTTTCCAAAATGTCGAAAAACGTGAAGTCATGAATTGTACAACAATTTGTACAACAATGCAAAGGTCTGTGAAATCCCTTTCGAGCACTGGCAGCCTCAGATTCTTGCGGAGTTTGGTTGTGGAGATATCACCATCCAAAGCAAGTCGAATGCAGTTGGGTGGAAAATCATGCGAATAACTTTGAATTAAAATATCTCAAGAACCGGGTGTCGTAGATACTTTTTGTCTTCAGCTGTGGATAGGTATTGAACAGACCTTTCTTTTGATGTGTATGTCGATGGGTTTGGGGAACATTGTTGAAAATGTAATTTTTTTCTTGCAAGGATTGATTTTTTTCCAAAATGTCGAAAAACGCGAAGTCATGAATTGTACAACAATTTGTACAACAATGGAAAGGTCTGTGAAATCCCGTTCGAGCACTGGCAGCCCCAGATTTTTGTGGAGTTTGGTTGTGGAGATATCACCATCCAAAGCAAGTCGAATGCAGTTGGGTGGAAAATCATGCGAATATCTTTGAATTAAAATACCTCAAGAACCGGGTGTCGTAGCCTTTATTTTTTTCCAAAATGTCGAAAAACGTGAAGTCATGAATTGTACAACAATTTGTACAACAATGCAAAGGTCTGTGAAATCCCTTTCGAGCACTGGCAGCCCCAGATTTTTGCGGAGTTTGAATGCAGTTGGGTGGAAAATCATGCGAATAACTTTAATTTAAAATATCTCAAGAACCGGCTGTCGCACATACTTATTGTCATCAGCGGTGGATAGGTATTGAACAGACCTTTCTTTTGATGTGTATATTGATGGGTTTGGGGAACATTGTTGAAAATGTGATTTTTTTCTTGCAAGGCGTTAGCCTTGATTTTTTTCCAAAATGTCGAAAAACGTGAAGTCATGAATTGTACAACAATTTGTACAACAATGGAAAGGTCTGTGAAATCCCTTTCGAGCACTGGCAGCCCCAGATTTTTGCGGAGTTTGGTTGTGGAGATATCACCATCCAAAGCAAGTCGAATGCAGTTGGGTGGAAAATCATGCGAATAACTTTGAATTAAAATATCTCAAGAACCGGGTGTCGTAGATACTTTTTGTCTTTAGCTGTGGATAGGTATTGAACAGACCTTTCTTTTTATGTGTATATTGATGGGTTTGGGGAACATTGTTGAAAATGTGATTTTTTTCTTGCAAGGCGTTAGCCTTGATTTTTTTCCAAAATGTCGAAAAACGTGAAGTCATGAATTGTAAAACAATTTGTACAACAATGGAAAGGTCTGTGAAATCCCTTTCGAGCACTGGCAGCCCCAGATTTTTGAGGAGTTTGGTTGTGGAGATATCACCATCCAAAGCAAATCGAATGCAGTTGGGTGGAAAATCATGCGAATAACTTTGAATTAAAATATCTCAAGAACCGGGTGTCGTAGATACTTTCTGTCTTTAGCTGTGGATAGGTATTGAACAGACCTTTCTTTTGATGTGTATATCGATGGGTTTAGGGAACATAGTTGCAAATGGAATTTTTTTCTTGCAAGGGGTTAGCCTTGATTTTTTTCCAAAATGTCGAAAAACATGAAGTCATGAATTGTACAACAATTTGTACAACAATGCAAAGGTCTATGAAATCCCTTTCGAGCACTGGCAGCCCCAGATTTTTGCGGAGTTTGGTTGTGGAGATATCACCATCCAAAGCAAGTCGAATGCAGTTGGGTGGAAAATCATGCGAATAACTTTGAATTAAAATATCTCAAGAACCGGGTGTCGTAGATACTTTTTGTCTTCAGCTGTGGATAGGTATTGAACAGACCTTTCTTTTGATGTGTATGTCGATGGGTTTGGGGAACATTGTTGAAAATGTAATTTTTTTCTTGCAAGGTGTTATCCTTGATTTTTTTCCAAAATGTCGAAAAACGTGAAGTCATGAATTGTACAACAATTTGTACAATAATGGAAAGGTCTGTGAAATTCTTTCGACCACTGGCAGCCCCAGATTTTTGCGGAGTTTGGTGGAGTTGAATGCAGTTGGGTGGAAAATCATGCGAATAACTTTAATTTAAAATATCTCAAGAACCGGCTGTCGCACATACTTATTGTCATCTGCGGTGGATAGGTATTGAACAGACCTTTCTTTTGATGTGTATATTGATGGGTTTGGGGAACATTGTTGAAAATGTGATTTTTTTCTTGCAAGGCGTTAGCCTTGATTTTTTTCCAAAATGTCGAAAAACGTGAAGTCATGAATTGTACAACAATTTGTACAACAATGGAAAGGTCTGTGAAATCCCTTTCGAGCACTGGCAGCCCCAGATTTTTGCGGAGTTTGGTTGTGGAGATATCACCATCCAAAGCAAGTCGAATGCAGTTGGGTGGAAAATCATGCGAATAACTTTGAATTAAAATATCTCAAGAACCGGGTGTCGTAGATACTTTTTGTCTTTAGCTGTGGATAGGTATTGAACAGACCTTTCTTTTTATGTGTATATTGATGGGTTTGGGGAACATTGTTGAAAATG
The DNA here is from genome assembly GCA_910595825.1 of Philhelius pedissequus. Lineage (NCBI taxonomy): Eukaryota > Metazoa > Arthropoda > Insecta > Diptera > Syrphidae > Philhelius > Philhelius pedissequus. The sequence goes on from OU343163.1 coordinate 53,710,547, forward strand.
TGATTTTTTTCTTGCAAGGCGTTAGCCTTGATTTTTTTCCAAAATGTCGAAAAACGTGAAGTCATGAATTGTAAAACAATTTGTACAACAATGGAAAGGTCTGTGAAATCCCTTTCGAGCACTGGCAGCCCCAGATTTTTGCGGAGTTTGGTTGTGGAGATATCACCATCCAAAGCAAATCGAATGCAGTTGGGTGGAAAATCATGCGAATAACTTTGAATTAAAATATCTCAAGAACCGGGTGTCGTAGATACTTTCTGTCTTTAGCTGTGGATAGGTATTGAACAGACCTTTCTTTTGATGTGTATATCGATGGGTTTAGGGAACATAGTTGCAAATGGAATTTTTTTCTTGCAAGGGGTTGTTAGCCTTGATTTTTTTCCAAAATGTCGAAAAACATGAAGTCATGAATTGTACAACAATTTGTACAACAATGCAAAGGTCTATGAAATCCCTTTCGAGCACTGGCAGCCCCAGATTTTTGCGGAGTTTGGTTGTGGAGATATCACCATCCAAAGCAAGTCGAATGCAGTTGGGTGGAAAATCATGCGAATAACTTTGAATTAAAATATCTCAAGAACCGGGTGTCGTAGATACTTTTTGTCTTCAGCTGTGGATAGGTATTGAACAGACCTTTCTTTTGATGTGTATGTCGATGGGTTTGGGGAACATTGTTGAAAATGTAATTTTTTTCTTGCAAGGTGTTATCCTTGATTTTTTTCCAAAATGTCGAAAAACGTGAAGTCATGAATTGTACAACAATTTGTACAATAATGGAAAGGTCTGTGAAATTCTTTCGACCACTGGCAGCCCCAGATTTTTGCGGAGTTTGGTGGAGTTGAATGCAGTTGGGTGGAAAATCATGCGAATAACTTTAATTTAAAATATCTCAAGAACCGGCTGTCGCACATACTTATTGTCATCAGCGGTGGATAGGTATTGAACAGACCTTTCTTTTGATGTGTATATTGATGGGTTTGGGGAACATTGTTGAAAATGTAATTTTTTTCTTGCAAGGTGTTATCCTTGATTTTTTTCCAAAATGTCGAAAAACGTGAAGTCATGAATTGTAAAACAATTTGTACAACAATGGAAAGGTCTGTGAAATCCCTTTCGAGCACTGGCAGCCCCAGATTTTTGCGGAGTTTGGTTGTGGAGATATCACCATCCAAAGCAAATCGAATGCAGTTGGGTGGAAAATCATGCGAATAACTTTGAATTAAAATATCTCAAGAACCGGGTGTCGTAGATACTTTCTGTCTTTAGCTGTGGATAGGTATTGAACAGACCTTTCTTTTGATGTGTATATCGATGGGTTTAGGGAACATAGTTGCAAATGGAATTTTTTTCTTGCAAGGGGTTGTTAGCCTTGATTTTTTTCCAAAATGTCGAAAAACATGAAGTCATGAATTGTACAACAATTTGTACAACAATGCAAAGGTCTATGAAATCCCTTTCGAGCACTGGCAGCCCCAGATTTTTGCGGAGTTTGGTTGTGGAGATATCACCATCCAAAGCAAGTCGAATGCAGTTGGGTGGAAAATCATGCGAATAACTTTGAATTAAAATATCTCAAGAACCGGGTGTCGTAGATACTTTTTGTCTTCAGCTGTGGATAGGTATTGAACAGACCTTTCTTTTGATGTGTATGTCGATGGGTTTGGGGAACATTGTTGAAAATGTAATTTTTTTCTTGCAAGGTGTTATCCTTGATTTTTTTCCAAAATGTCGAAAAACGTGAAGTCATGAATTGTACAACAATTTGTACAATAATGGAAAGGTCTGTGAAATTCTTTCGACCACTGGCAGCCCCAGATTTTTGCGGAGTTTGGTGGAGTTGAATGCAGTTGGGTGGAAAATCATGCGAATAACTTTAATTTAAAATATCTCAAGAACCGGCTGTCGCACATACTTATTGTCATCAGCGGTGGATAGGTATTGAACAGACCTTTCTTTTGATGTGTATATTGATGGGTTTGGGGAACATTGTTGAAAATGTAATTTTTTTCTTGCAAGGTGTTATCCTTGATTTTTTTCCAAAATGTCGAAAAACGTGAAGTCATGAATTGTACAACAATTTGTACAACAATGGAAAGGTCTGTGAAATTCTTTCGAGCACTGGCAGCCCCAGATTTTTGCGGAGTTTGGTGGAGTCGAATGCAGTTGGGTGGAAAATCATGCGAATAACTTTGATTTAAAATATCTCGAGAACCGGGTGTCGTAGATACTTTTTGTCTTCAGCTGTGGATAGGTATTGAACAGACCTTTCTTTTGATGTGTATGTCGATGGGTTTGGGGAACATTGTTGAAAATGTAATTTTTTTCTTGCAAGGTGTTATCCTTGATTTTTTTCCAAAATGTCGAAAAACGTGAAGTCATGAATTGTACAACAATTTGTACAACAATGGAAAGGTCTGTGAAATTCTTTCGAGCACTGGCAGCCCCAGATTTTTGCGGAGTTTGGTGGAGTCGAATGCAGTTGGGTGGAAAATCATGCGAATAACTTTGATTTAAAATATCTCGAGAACCGGGTGTCGTAGATACTTTTTGTCTTCAGCTGTGGATAGGTATTGAACAGACCTTTCGTTTGATGTGTATGCCGATGGGTTTCGGGAACATAGTTGCAAATGGAATTTTTTTCTTGCAAGGGGTTAGCAATGATTTTTTTCCAAAATGTCGAAAAACGTGAAGTCATGAATTGTAAAACAATTTGTACAACAATGGAAAGGTCTGTGAAATCCCTTTCGAGCACTGGCAGCCCCAGATTTTTGCGGAGTTTGGTTGTGGAGATATCACCATCCAAAGCAAATCGAATGCAGTTGGGTGGAAAATTATGCGAATAACTTTGAATTAAAATATCTCAAGAACCGGGTGTCGTAGATACTTTCTGTCTTTAGCTGTGGATAGGTATTGAACAGACCTTTCTTTTGATATGTATATCGATGGGTTTAGGGAACATAGTTGCAAATGGAATTTTTTTCTTGCAAGGGGTTAGCCTTGATTTTTTTCCAAAATGTCGAAAAACATGAAGTCATGAATTGTACAACAATTTGTACAACAATGCAAAGGTCTATGAAATCCCTTTCGAGCACTGGCAGCCCCAGATTTTTGCGGAGTTTGGTTGTGGAGATATCACCATCCAAAGCAAGTCGAATGCAGTTGGGTGGAAAATCATGCGAATAACTTTGAATTAAAATATCTCAAGAACCGGGTGTCGTAGATACTTTTTGTCTTCAGCTGTGGATAGGTATTGAACAGACCTTTCTTTTGATGTGTATGTCGATGGCTTTGGGGAACATTGTTGAAAATTTAATTTTTTTCTTGCAAGGTGTTATCCTTGATTTTTTTCCAAAATGTCGAAAAACGTGAAGTCATGAATTGTACAACAATTTGTACAACAATGGAAAGGTCTGTGAAATTCTTTCGAGCACTGGCAGCCCCAGATTTTTGCGGAGTTTGGTGGAGTCGAATGCAGTTGGGTGGAAAATCATGCGAATAACTTTGATTTAAAATATCTCGAGAACCGGGTGTCGTAGATACTTTTTGTCTTCAGCTGTGGATAGGTATTGAACAGACCTTTCTTTTGATGTGTATGCCGATGGGTTTCGGGAACATAGTTGCAAATGGAATTTTTTTCTTGCAAGGGGTTAGCAATGATTTTTTTCCAAAATGTCGAAAAACGTGAAGTCATGAATTGTACAACAATTTGTACAACAATGGAAAGGTCTGTGAAATCCCTTTCGAGCACTGGCAGCCCCAGATTTTTGCGGAGTTTGAATGCAGTTGGGTGGAAAATCATGCGAATAACTTTAATTTAAAATATCTCAAGAACCGGCTGTCGCACATACTTATTGTCATCAGCGGTGGATAGGTATTGAACAGACCTTTCTTTTGATGTGTATATTGATGGGTTTGGGGAACATTGTTGAAAATGTGATTTTTTTCTTGCAAGGCGTTAGCCTTGATTTTTTTCCAAAATGTCGAAAAACGTGAAGTCATGAATTGTACAACAATTTGTACAACAATGGAAAGGTCTGTGAAATCCCTTTCGAGCACTGGCAGCCCCAGATTTTTGCGGAGTTTGGTTGTGGAGATATCACCATCCAAAGCAAGTCGAATGCAGTTGGGTGGAAAATCATGCGAATAACTTTGAATTAAAATATCTCAAGAACCGGGTGTCGTAGATACTTTTTGTCTTTAGCTGTGGATAGGTATTGAACAGACCTTTCTTTTTATGTGTATATTGATGGGTTTGGGGAACATTGTTGAAAATGTGATTTTTTTCTTGCAAGGCGTTAGCCTTGATTTTTTTCCAAAATGTCGAAAAACGTGAAGTCATGAATTGTAAAACAATTTGTACAACAATGGAAAGGTCTGTGAAATCCCTTTCGAGCACTGGCAGCCCCAGATTTTTGCGGAGTTTGGTTGTGGAGATATCACCATCCAAAGCAAATCGAATGCAGTTGGGTGGAAAATCATGCGAATAACTTTGAATTAAAATATCTCAAGAACCGGGTGTCGTAGATACTTTCTGTCTTTAGCTGTGGATAGGTATTGAACAGACCTTTCTTTTGATGTGTATATCGATGGGTTTAGGGAACATAGTTGCAAATGGAATTTTTTTCTTGCAAGGGGTTAGCCTTGATTTTTTTCCAAAATGTCGAAAAACATGAAGTCATGAATTGTACAACAATTTGTACAACAATGCAAAGGTCTATGAAATCCCTTTCGAGCACTGGCAGCCCCAGATTTTTGCGGAGTTTGGTTGTGGAGATATCACCATCCAAAGCAAGTCGAATGCAGTTGGGTGGAAAATCATGCGAATAACTTTGAATTAAAATATCTCAAGAACCGGGTGTCGTAGATACTTTTTGTCTTCAGCTGTGGATAGGTATTGAACAGACCTTTCTTTTGATGTGTATGTCGATGGCTTTGGGGAACATTGTTGAAAATTTAATTTTTTTCTTGCAAGGTGTTATCCTTGATTTTTTTCCAAAATGTCGAAAAACGTGAAGTCATGAATTGTACAACAATTTGTACAACAATGGAAAGGTCTGTGAAATCCCTTTCGAGCACTGGCAGCCCCAGATTTTTGCGGAGTTTGAATGCAGTTGGGTGGAAAATCATGCGAATAACTTTAATTTAAAATATCTCAAGAACCGGCTGTCGCACATACTTATTGTCATCAGCGGTGGATAGGTATTGAACAGACCTTTCTTTTGATGTGTATATTGATGGGTTTGGGGAACATTGTTGAAAATGTGATTTTTTTCTTGCAAGGCGTTAGCCTTGATTTTTTTCCAAAATGTCGAAAAACGTGAAGTCATGAATTGTACAACAATTTGTACAACAATGGAAAGGTCTGTGAAATCCCTTTCGAGCACTGGCAGCCCCAGATTTTTGCGGAGTTTGGTTGTGGAGATATCACCATCCAAAGCAAATCGAATGCAGTTGGGTGGAAAATTATGCGAATAACTTTGAATTAAAATATCTCAAGAACCGGGTGTCGTAGATACTTCCTGTCTTTAGCTGTGGATAGGTATTGAACAGACCTTTCTTTTGATATGTATATCGATGGGTTTAGGGAACATAGTTGCAAATGGAATTTTTTTCTTGCAAGGGGTTAGCCTTGATTTTTTTCCAAAATGTCGAAAAACATGAAGTCATGAATTGTACAACAATTTGTACAACAATGCAAAGGTCTATGAAATCCCTTTCGAGCACTGGCAGCCCCAGATTTTTGCGGAGTTTGGTTGTGGAGATATCACCATCCAAAGCAAGTCGAATGCAGTTGGGTGGAAAATCATGCGAATAACTTTGAATTAAAATATCTCAAGAACCGGGTGTCGTAGATACTTTTTGTCTTCAGCTGTGGATAGGTATTGAACAGACCTTTCTTTTGATGTGTATGTCGATGGCTTTGGGGAACATTGTTGAAAATTTAATTTTTTTCTTGCAAGGTGTTATCCTTGATTTTTTTCCAAAATGTCGAAAAACGTGAAGTCATGAATTGTACAACAATTTGTACAACAATGGAAAGGTCTGTGAAATTCTTTCGAGCACTGGCAGCCCCAGATTTTTGCGGAGTTTGGTGGAGTCGAATGCAGTTGGGTGGAAAATCATGCGAATAACTTTGATTTAAAATATCTCGAGAACCGGGTGTCGTAGATACTTTTTGTCTTCAGCTGTGGATAGGTATTGAACAGACCTTTCTTTTGATGTGTATGCCGATGGGTTTCGGGAACATAGTTGCAAATGGAATTTTTTTCTTGCAAGGGGTTAGCAATGATTTTTTTCCAAAATGTCGAAAAACGTGAAGTCATGAATTGTACAACAATTTGTACAACAATGGAAAGGTCTGTGAAATCCCTTTCGAGCACTGGCAGCCCCAGATTTTTGCGGAGTTTGAATGCAGTTGGGTGGAAAATCATGCGAATAACTTTAATTTAAAATATCTCAAGAACCGGCTGTCGCACATACTTATTGTCATCAGCGGTGGATAGGTATTGAACAGACCTTTCTTTTGATGTGTATATTGATGGGTTTGGGGAACATTGTTGAAAATGTGATTTTTTTCTTGCAAGGCGTTAGCCTTGATTTTTTTCCAAAATGTCGAAAAACGTGAAGTCATGAATTGTACAACAATTTGTACAACAATGGAAAGGTCTGTGAAATCCCTTTCGAGCACTGGCAGCCCCAGATTTTTGCGGAGTTTGGTTGTGGAGATATCACCATCCAAAGCAAGTCGAATGCAGTTGGGTGGAAAATCATGCGAATAACTTTGAATTAAAATATCTCAAGAACCGGGTGTCGTAGATACTTTTTGTCTTTAGCTGTGGATAGGTATTGAACAGACCTTTCTTTTTATGTGTATATTGATGGGTTTGGGGAACATTGTTGAAAATGTGATTTTTTTCTTGCAAGGCGTTAGCCTTGATTTTTTTCCAAAATGTCGAAAAACGTGAAGTCATGAATTGTAAAACAATTTGTACAACAATGGAAAGGTCTGTGAAATCCCTTTCGAGCACTGGCAGCCCCAGATTTTTGCGGAGTTTGGTTGTGGAGATATCACCATCCAAAGCAAATCGAATGCAGTTGGGTGGAAAATCATGCGAATAACTTTGAATTAAAATATCTCAAGAACCGGGTGTCGTAGATACTTTCTGTCTTTAGCTGTGGATAGGTATTGAACAGACCTTTCTTTTGATGTGTATATCGATGGGTTTAGGGAACATAGTTGCAAATGGAATTTTTTTCTTGCAAGGGGTTAGCCTTGATTTTTTTCCAAAATGTCGAAAAACATGAAGTCATGAATTGTACAACAATTTGTACAACAATGCAAAGGTCTATGAAATCCCTTTCGAGCACTGGCAGCCCCAGATTTTTGCGGAGTTTGGTTGTGGAGATATCACCATCCAAAGCAAGTCGAATGCAGTTGGGTGGAAAATCATGCGAATAACTTTGAATTAAAATATCTCAAGAACCGGGTGTCGTAGATACTTTTTGTCTTCAGCTGTGGATAGGTATTGAACAGACCTTTCTTTTGATGTGTATGTCGATGGGTTTGGGGAACATTGTTGAAAATGTAATTTTTTTCTTGCAAGGTGTTATCCTTGATTTTTTTCCAAAATGTCGAAAAACGTGAAGTCATGAATTGTACAACAATTTGTACAATAATGGAAAGGTCTGTGAAATTCTTTCGACCACTGGCAGCCCCAGATTTTTGCGGAGTTTGGTGGAGTTGAATGCAGTTGGGTGGAAAATCATGCGAATAACTTTAATTTAAAATATCTCAAGAACCGGCTGTCGCACATACTTATTGTCATCAGCGGTGGATAGGTATTGAACAGACCTTTCTTTTGATGTGTATATTGATGGGTTTGGGGAACATTGTTGAAAATGTGATTTTTTTCTTGCAAGGCGTTAGCCTTGATTTTTTTCCAAAATGTCGAAAAACGTGAAGTCATGAATTGTACAACAATTTGTACAACAATGGAAAGGTCTGTGAAATCCCTTTCGAGCACTGGCAGCCCCAGATTTTTGCGGAGTTTGGTTGTGGAGATATCACCATCCAAAGCAAGTCGAATGCAGTTGGGTGTAAAATCATGCGAATAACTTTGAATTAAAATATCTCAAGAACCGGGTGTCGTAGATACTTTTTGTCTTTAGCTGTGGATAGGTATTGAACAGACCTTTCTTTTTATGTGTATATTGATGGGTTTGGGGAACATTGTTGAAAATGTGATTTTTTTCTTGCAAGGCGTTAGCCTTGATTTTTTTCCAAAATGTCGAAAAACGTGAAGTCATGAATTGTAAAACAATTTGTACAACAATGGAAAGGTCTGTGAAATCCCTTTCGAGCACTGGCAGCCCCAGATTTTTGCGGAGTTTGGTTGTGGAGATATCACCATCCAAAGCAAATCGAATGCAGTTGGGTGGAAAATTATGCGAATAACTTTGAATTAAAATATCTCAAGAACCGGGTGTCGTAGATACTTTCTGTCTTTAGCTGTGGATAGGTATTGAACAGACCTTTCTTTTGATGTGTATATCGATGGGTTTAGGGAACATAGTTGCAAATGGAATTTTTTTCTTGCAAGGGGTTAGCCTTGATTTTTTTCCAAAATGTCGAAAAACATGAAGTCATGAATTGTACAACAATTTGTACAACAATGCAAAGGTCTATGAAATCCCTTTCGAGCACTGGCAGCCCCAGATTTTTGCGGAGTTTGATTGTGGAGATATCACCATCCAAAGCAAGTCGAATGCAGTTGGGTGGAAAATCATGCGAATAACTTTGAATTAAAATATCTCAAGAACCGGGTGTCGTAGATACTTTTTGTCTTCAGCTGTGGATAGGTATTGAACAGACCTTTCTTTTGATGTGTATGTCGATGGGTTTGGGGAACATTGTTGAAAATGTAATTTTTTTCTTGCAAGGTGTTATCCTTGATTTTTTTCCAAAATGTCGAAAAACGTGAAGTCATGAATTGTACAACAATTTGTACAACAATGGAAAGGTCTGTGAAATTCTTTCGAGCACTGGCAGCCCCAGATTTTTGCGGAGTTTGGTGGAGTCGAATGCAGTTGGGTGGAAAATCATGCGAATAACTTTGATTTAAAATATCTCGAGAACCGGGTGTCGTAGATACTTTTTGTCTTCAGCTGTGGATAGGTATTGAACAGACCTTTCTTTTGATGTGTATGCCGATGGGTTTCGGGAACATAGTTGCAAATGGAATTTTTTTCTTGCAAGGGGTTAGCAATGATTTTTTTCCAAAATGTCGAAAAACGTGAAGTCATGAATTGTACAACAATTTGTACAACAATGGAAAGGTCTGTGAAATCCCTTTCGAGCACTGGCAGCCCCAGATTTTTGCGGAGTTTGGTTGTGGAGATATCACCATCCAAAACAAGTCGAATGCAGTTGGGTGGAAAATCATGCGATTAATTTGGAATTAAAATATCTCAAGAACCGGCTGTCATAGATACTTTTTGTCTTCAGCTGTGGATAGGTATTGAACAGACCTTTCTTTTGATGTGTATATCGATGGGTTTGGGGAACATTGTTGGAAATGTAATTTAATGTAAGGTTAGCCTTGATTTTTTTCCAAAATGTCGAAAAACGTGAAGTCATGAATTGTACAACAATTTGTACAACAATGAAAAGGTCTGTGAAATCCCTTTCGAGCACTGGCTGCCGCAGATTTTTGCGGAGTTTGGTTGTGGAGATATCACCATCCAAAGCAAGTCGAATGCAGTTGGGTGGAAAATCATGCGAATAACTTTGAATTAAAATATCTCAAGAACCGGCTGTCGCAGATACTTATTGTCATCAGCGGTGGATAGGTATTGAACAGACCTTTCTTTTGATGTGTATGTCGATGGGTTTGGGGAACATTGTTGAAAATGTAATTTTTTTCTTGCAAGGGGTTAGCCTTGATTTTTTTCCAAAATGTCGAAAAACGTGAAGTCATGAATTGTACAACAATTTGTACAACAATGGAAAGGTCTGTGAAATCCCTTTCGAGCACTGGCAGCCCCAGATTTTTGCGGAGTTTGGTTGTGGAGATATCACCATCTAAAACAAGTCGAATGCAGTTGGGTGGAAAGTCATGCGATTAATTTGGAATTAAAATATCTCAAGAACCGGCTGTCATAGATACTTTTTGTCTTCAGCTGCGGATAGGTATTGAACAGACCTTTCTTTTGATGTGTATATCGATGGGTTTGGGGAACATTGTTGGAAATGTAATTTAATGTAAGGTTAGCCTTGATTTTTTTCCAAAATGTCGAAAAACGTGAAGTCATGAATTGTACAACAATTTGTACAACAATGAAAAGGTCTGTGAAATCCCTTTCGAGCACTGGCTGCCCCAGATTTTTGCGGAGTTTGGTTGTGGAGATATCACCATCCAAAGCAAGTCGAATGCAGTTGGGTGGAAAATCATGCGAATAACTTTGAATTAAAATATCTCAAGAACCGGGTGTCGTAGATACTTTTTGTCTTCAGCTGTGGATAGGTATTGAACAGACCTTTCTTTTGATGTGTATGTCGATGGCTTTGGGGAACATTGTTGAAAATTTAATTTTTTTCTTGCAAGGTGTTATCCTTGATTTTTTTCCAAAATGTCGAAAAACGTGAAGTCATGAATTGTACAACAATTTGTACAACAATGGAAAGGTCTGTGAAATTCTTTCGAGCACTGGCAGCCCCAGATTTTTGCGGAGTTTGGTGGAGTCGAATGCAGTTGGGTGGAAAATCATGCGAATAACTTTGATTTAAAATATCTCGAGAACCGGGTGTCGTAGATACTTTTTGTCTTCAGCTGTGGATAGGTATTGAACAGACCTTTCTTTTGATGTGTATGCCGATGGGTTTCGGGAACATAGTTGCAAATGGAATTTTTTTCTTGCAAGGGGTTAGCAATGATTTTTTTCCAAAATGTCGAAAAACGTGAAGTCATGAATTGTACAACAATTTGTACAACAATGGAAAGGTCTGTGAAATCCCTTTCGAGCACTGGCAGCCCCAGATTTTTGCGGAGTTTGAATGCAGTTGGGTGGAAAATCATGCGAATAACTTTAATTTAAAATATCTCAAGAACCGGCTGTCGCACATACTTATTGTCATCAGCGGTGGATAGGTATTGAACAGACCTTTCTTTTGATGTGTATATTGATGGGTTTGGGGAACATTGTTGAAAATGTGATTTTTTTCTTGCAAGGCGTTAGCCTTGATTTTTTTCCAAAATGTCGAAAAACGTGAAGTCATGAATTGTACAACAATTTGTACAACAATGGAAAGGTCTGTGAAATCCCTTTCGAGCACTGGCAGCCCCAGATTTTTGCGGAGTTTGGTTGTGGAGATATCACCATCCAAAGCAAGTCGAATGCAGTTGGGTGGAAAATCATGCGAATAACTTTGAATTAAAATATCTCAAGAACCGGGTGTCGTAGATACTTTTTGTCTTTAGCTGTGGATAGGTATTGAACAGACCTTTCTTTTTATGTGTATATTGATGGGTTTGGGGAACATTGTTGAAAATGTGATTTTTTTCTTGCAAGGCGTTAGCCTTGATTTTTTTCCAAAATGTCGAAAAACGTGAAGTCATGAATTGTAAAACAATTTGTACAACAATGGAAAGGTCTGTGAAATCCCTTTCGAGCACTGGCAGCCCCAGATTTTTGCGGAGTTTGGTTGTGGAGATATCACCATCCAAAGCAAATCGAATGCAGTTGGGTGGAAAATCATGCGAATAACTTTGAATTAAAATATCTCAAGAACCGGGTGTCGTAGATACTTTCTGTCTTTAGCTGTGGATAGGTATTGAACAGACCTTTCTTTTGATGTGTATATCGATGGGTTTAGGGAACATAGTTGCAAATGGAATTTTTTTCTTGCAAGGGGTTAGCCTTGATTTTTTCCCAAAATGTCGAAAAACATGAAGTCATGAATTGTACAACAATTTGTACAACAATGCAAAGGTCTATGAAATCCCTTTCGAGCACTGGCAGCCCCAGATTTTTGCGGAGTTTGGTTGTGGAGATATCACCATCCAAAGCAAGTCGAATGCAGTTGGGTGGAAAATCATGCGAATAACTTTGAATTAAAATATCTCAAGAACCGGGTGTCGTAGATACTTTTTGTCTTCAGCTGTGGATAGGTATTGAACAGACCTTTCTTTTGATGTGTATGTCGATGGGTTTGGGGAACATTGTTGAAAATGTAATTTTTTTCTTGCAAGGTGTTATCCTTGATTTTTTTCCAAAATGTCGAAAAACGTGAAGTCATGAATTGTACAACAATTTGTACAATAATGGAAAGGTCTGTGAAATTCTTTCGACCACTGGCAGCCCCAGATTTTTGCGGAGTTTGGTGGAGTTGAATGCAGTTGGGTGGAAAATCATGCGAATAACTTTAATTTAAAATATCTCAAGAACCGGCTGTCGCACATACTTATTGTCATCAGCGGTGGATAGGTATTGAACAGACCTTTCTTTTGATGTGTATATTGATGGGTTTGGGGAACATTGTTGAAAATGTGATTTTTTTCTTGCAAGGCGTTAGCCTTGATTTTTTTCCAAAATGTCGAAAAACGTGAAGTCATGAATTGTACAACAATTTGTACAACAATGGAAAGGTCTGTGAAATCCCTTTCGAGCACTGGCAGCCCCAGATTTTTGCGGAGTTTGGTTGTGGAGATATCACCATCCAAAGCAAGTCGAATGCAGTTGGGTGTAAAATCATGCGAATAACTTTGAATTAAAATATCTCAAGAACCGGGTGTCGTAGATACTTTTTGTCTTTAGCTGTGGATAGGTATTGAACAGACCTTTCTTTTTATGTGTATATTGATGGGTTTGGGGAACATTGTTGAAAATGTGATTTTTTTCTTGCAAGGCGTTAGCCTTGATTTTTTTCCAAAATGTCGAAAAACGTGAAGTCATGAATTGTAAAACAATTTGTACAACAATGGAAAGGTCTGTGAAATCCCTTTCGAGCACTGGCAGCCCCAGATTTTTGCGGAGTTTGGTTGTGGAGATATCACCATCCAAAGCAAATCGAATGCAGTTGGGTGGAAAATTATGCGAATAACTTTGAATTAAAATATCTCAAGAACCGGGTGTCGTAGATACTTTCTGTCTTTAGCTGTGGATAGGTATTGAACAGACCTTTCTTTTGATGTGTATATCGATGGGTTTAGGGAACATAGTTGCAAATGGAATTTTTTTCTTGCAAGGGGTTAGCCTTGATTTTTTTCCAAAATGTCGAAAAACATGAAGTCATGAATTGTACAACAATTTGTACAACAATGCAAAGGTCTATGAAATCCCTTTCGAGCACTGGCAGCCCCAGATTTTTGCGGAGTTTGATTGTGGAGATATCACCATCCAAAGCAAGTCGAATGCAGTTGGGTGGAAAATCATGCGAATAACTTTGAATTAAAATATCTCAAGAACCGGGTGTCGTAGATACTTTTTGTCTTCAGCTGTGGATAGGTATTGAACAGACCTTTCTTTTGATGTGTATGTCGATGGGTTTGGGGAACATTGTTGAAAATGTAATTTTTTTCTTGCAAGGTGTTATCCTTGATTTTTTTCCAAAATGTCGAAAAACGTGAAGTCATGAATTGTACAACAATTTGTACAACAATGGAAAGGTCTGTGAAATTCTTTCGAGCACTGGCAGCCCCAGATTTTTGCGGAGTTTGGTGGAGTCGAATGCAGTTGGGTGGAAAATCATGCGAATAACTTTGATTTAAAATATCTCGAGAACCGGGTGTCGTAGATACTTTTTGTCTTCAGCTGTGGATAGGTATTGAACAGACCTTTCTTTTGATGTGTATGCCGATGGGTTTCGGGAACATAGTTGCAAATGGAATTTTTTTCTTGCAAGGGGTTAGCAATGATTTTTTTCCAAAATGTCGAAAAACGTGAAGTCATGAATTGTACAACAATTTGTACAACAATGGAAAGGTCTGTGAAATCCCTTTCGAGCACTGGCAGCCCCAGATTTTTGCGGAGTTTGGTTGTGGAGATATCACCATCCAAAACAAGTCGAATGCAGTTGGGTGGAAAATCATGCGATTAATTTGGAATTAAAATATCTCAAGAACCGGCTGTCATAGATACTTTTTGTCTTCAGCTGTGGATAGGTATTGAACAGACCTTTCTTTTGATGTGTATATCGATGGGTTTGGGGAACATTGTTGGAAATGTAATTTAATGTAAGGTTAGCCTTGATTTTTTTCCAAAATGTCGAAAAACGTGAAGTCATGAATTGTACAACAATTTGTACAACAATGAAAAGGTCTGTGAAATCCCTTTCGAGCACTGGCTGCCGCAGATTTTTGCGGAGTTTGGTTGTGGAGATATCACCATCCAAAGCAAGTCGAATGCAGTTGGGTGGAAAATCATGCGAATAACTTTGAATTAAAATATCTCAAGAACCGGCTGTCGCAGATACTTATTGTCATCAGCGGTGGATAGGTATTGAACAGACCTTTCTTTTGATGTGTATGTCGATGGGTTTGGGGAACATTGTTGAAAATGTAATTTTTTTCTTGCAAGGGGTTAGCCTTGATTTTTTTCCAAAATGTCGAAAAACGTGAAGTCATGAATTGTACAACAATTTGTACAACAATGGAAAGGTCTGTGAAATCCCTTTCGAGCACTGGCAGCCCCAGATTTTTGCGGAGTTTGGTTGTGGAGATATCACCATCTAAAACAAGTCGAATGCAGTTGGGTGGAAAGTCATGCGATTAATTTGGAATTAAAATATCTCAAGAACCGGCTGTCATAGATACTTTTTGTCTTCAGCTGCGGATAGGTATTGAACAGACCTTTCTTTTGATGTGTATATCGATGGGTTTGGGGAACATTGTTGGAAATGTAATTTAATGTAAGGTTAGCCTTGATTTTTTTCCAAAATGTCGAAAAACGTGAAGTCATGAATTGTACAACAATTTGTACAACAATGAAAAGGTCTGTGAAATCCCTTTCGAGCACTGGCTGCCCCAGATTTTTGCGGAGTTTGGTTGTGGAGATATCACCATCCAAAGCAAGTCGAATGCAGTTGGGTGGAAAATCATGCGAATAACTTTGAATTAAAATATCTCAAGAACCGGGTGTCGTAGATACTTTTTGTCTTCAGCTGTGGATAGGTATTGAACAGACCTTTCTTTTTATGTGTATGTCGATGGGTTTGGGGAACATTGTTGAAAATGTAATTTTTTTCTTGCAAGGGGTTAGCCTTGATTTTTTTCCAAAATGTCGAAAAACGTGAAGTCATGAATTGTACAACAATTTGTACAACAATGGAAAGTTCTGTGAAATCCCTTTCGAGCTCTGGCAGCCCCAGATTTTTGCGGAATTTTGGTTGTGGAGATATCACCATCCAAAGCAAGTCGAATGCAGTTGGGTGGAAAATCATGCGATTAATTTGTAATTAAAATATCTCAAGAACCGGATGTCGTAGATACTTTTTGTCTTCAGCTGTGGATAGGTATTGAACAGACCTTTCTTTTGATGTGTATGTCGATGGGTTTGGGGAACATTGTTGAAAATGTAATTTTTTTCTTGCAAGGGGTTAGCCTTGATTTTTTTCCAAAATGTCGAAAAACGTGAAGTCATGAATTGTACAACAATTTGTACAACAATGGAAAGGTCTGTGAAATCCCTTTCGAGCACTGGCAGCCCCAGATTTTTGCGGAGTTTGGTTGTGGAGATATCACCATCCAAAACAAGTCGAATGCAGTTGGGTGGAAAATCATGCGATTAATTTGGAATTAAAATATCTCAAGAACCGGCTGTCATAGATACTTTTTGTCTTCAGCTGTGGATAGGTATTGAACAGACCTTTCTTTTGATGTGTATATCGATGGGTTTGGGGAACATTGTTGGAAATGTAATTTAATGTAAGGTTAGCCTTGATTTTTTTCCAAAATGTCGAAAAACGTGAAGTCATGAATTGTACAACAATTTGTACAACAATGAAAAGGTCTGTGAAATCCCTTTCGAGCACTGGCTGCCCCAGATTTTTGCGGAGTTTGGTTGTGGAGATATCACCATCCAAAGCAAGTCGAATGCAGTTGGGTGGAAAATCATGCGAATAACTTTGAATTAAAATATCTCAAGAACCGGGTGTCGTAGATACTTTTTGTCTTCAGCTGTGGATAGGTATTGAACAGACCTTTCTTTTTATGTGTATGTCGATGGGTTTGGGGAACATTGTTGAAAATGTAATTTTTTTCTTGCAAGGGGTTAGCCTTGATTTTTTTCCAAAATGTCGAAAAACGTGAAGTCATGAATTGTACAACAATTTGTACAACAATGGAAAGGTCTGTGAAATCCCTTTCGAGCACTGGCAGCCCCAGATTTTTGCGGAGTTTGGTTGTGGAGATATCACCATCCAAAACAAGTCGAATGCAGTTGGGTGGAAAATCATGCGATTAATTTGGAATTAAAATATCTCAAGAACCGGCTGTCATAGATACTTTTTGTCTTCAGCTGTGGATAGGTATTGAACAGACCTTTCTTTTGATGTGTATATCGATGGGTTTGGGGAACATTGTTGGAAATGTAATTTAATGTAAGGTTAGCCTTGATTTTTTTCCAAAATGTCGAAAAACGTGAAGTCATGAATTGTACAACAATTTGTACAACAATGAAAAGGTCTGTGAAATCCCTTTCGAGCACTGGCTGCCCCAGATTTTTGCGGAGTTTGGTTGTGGAGATATCACCATCCAAAGCAAGTCGAATGCAGTTGGGTGGAAAATCATGCGAATAACTTTGAATTAAAATATCTCAAGAACAGGCTGTCGCAGATACTTATTGTCATCAGCGGTGGATAGGTATTGAACAGACCTTTCTTTTAATGTGTATATCGATGGGTTTGGGGAACATTGTTGAAAATGTTATTTTTTTCTTGCAAGGGGTTAGCAATGATTTTTTTCCAAAATGTCGAAAAACGTGAAGTCATGAATTGTACAACAATTTGTACAACAATGGAAAGGTCTGTGAAATCCCTTTCGAGCACTGGCAGCCCCAGATTTTTGAAGAGTTTGGTTGTGGAGATATCACCATCCAAAGCAAGTCGAATGCAGTTGGGTGGAAAATCATGCGAATAACTTTGAATTAAAATATCTCAAGAACCGGCTGTCGCAGATACTTATTGTCATCAGCGGTGGATAGGTATTGAACAGACCTTTCTTTTGATGTGTATATCGATGGGTGAAGTCATGAAAGTCATGCGATTAATTTGGAATTAAAATATCTCAAGAACCGAGTGTCGTAGATACTTTTTGACTTCAGCTGTGGATAGGTATTGAACAGACCTTTCTTTTGATGTGTATATCGATGGGTTTGGGGAACATTGTTGAAAATGTTATTTTTTTCTTGCAAGGGGTTAGCAATGATTTTTTTCCAAAATGTCGAAAAACGTGAAGTCATGAATTGTACAACAATTTGTACAACAATGGAAAGGTCTGTGAAATCCCTTTCGAGCACTGGCAGCCCCAGATTTTTGAGGAGTTTGGTTGTGGAGATATCACCATCCAAAGCAAGTCGAATGCAGTTGGGTGGAAAATCATGCGAATAACTTTGAATTAAAATATCTCAAGAACCGGCTGTCGCAGATACTTATTGTCATCAGCGGTGGATAGGTATTGAACAGACCTTTCTTTTGATGTGTATATCGATGGGTTTGGGGAACATTGTTGAAAATGTTATTTTTTTCTTGCAAGGGGTTAGCCTTGATTTTTTTCAAAATGTCCAAAAACGTGAAGTCATGAATTGTACAACAATTTGTACAACAATGGAAAGGTCTGTGAAATCCCTTTCGAGCACTGGCAGCCCCAGATTTTTGCGGAGTTTGATTGTGGAGATATCACCATCCAAAGCAAGTCGAATGCAGTTGGGTGGAAAATCATGCGAATAACTTTGAATTAAAATATCTCAAGAACAGGCTGTCTCAGATACTTATTGTCATCAGCGGTGGATAGGTATTGAACAGACCTTTCTTTTTATGTGTATGTCGATGGGTTTGGGGAACATTGTTGAAAATGTAATTTTTTTCTTGCAGGGGTTAGCCTTGATTTTTTTCCAAAATGTCGAAAAACGTGAAGTCATGAATTGTACAACAATTTGTACAACAATGGAAAGGTCTGTGAAATCCCTTTCGAGCACTGGCAGCCCCAGATTTTTGGGGAGTTTGGTTGTGAAGATATAACCATCCAAAGCAAGTCGAATGCAGTTGGGTCGAAAGTCATGCGATTAATTTGGAATTAAAATATCTCAAGAACCGAGTGTCGTAGATACTTTTTGACTTCAGCTGTGGATAGGTACTGCACAGACCTTTGTTTTGATGTGTATGTCGATGGGTTTGGGGATCATTGTTGAAAATGTAATTTTTTTCTTGCAACGGGTTAGCCTTGATTTTTTTCCAAAATGTCGAAAAACGTGAAGTCATGAATTGTACAACAATTTGTACAACAATGGAAAGGTCTGTGAAATCCCTTTCGAGCACTGGCAGCCCCAGATTTTTGCGGAGTTTGGTTCTGGAGATATCACCATCCAAAGCAAATCGAATGCAGTTGGGTGGAAAATCATGCGATTAATTTGGAATTAAAATATCTCAAGAACCGGCTGTCGTAGATACTTTTTGTCTTCAGCTGTGGATAGGTATTGAACAGAGCTTTCTTGTGATGTGTATGTCGATGGGTTTGGGGAACATTGTTGAAAATGTAATTTTTTTCTTGCAAGGGGTTAGCAATGATTTTTTTCCAAAATGTCGAAAAACGTGAAGTCATGAAAGTCATGCGATTAATTTGGAATTAAAATATCTCAAGAACCGAGTGTCGTAGATACTTTTTGACTTCAGCTGTGGATAGGTATTGAACAGACCTTTCTTTTGATGTGTATATCGATGGGTTTGGGGAACATTGTTGAAAATGTTATTTTTTTCTTGCAAGGGGTTAGCAATGATTTTTTTCCAAAATGTCGAAAAACGTGAAGTCATGAATTGTACAACAATTTGTACAACAATGGAAAGGTCTGTGAAATCCCTTTCGAGCACTGGCAGCCCCAGATTTTTGAGGAGTTTGGTTGTGGAGATATCACCATCCAAAGCAAGTCGAATGCAGTTGGGTGGAAAATCATGCGAATAACTTTGAATTAAAATATCTCAAGAACCGGCTGTCGCAGATACTTATTGTCATCAGCGGTGGATAGGTATTGAACAGACCTTTCTTTTGATGTGTATATCGATGGGTTTGGGGAACATTGTTGAAAATGTTATTTTTTTCTTGCAAGGGGTTAGCCTTGATTTTTTTCAAAATGTCCAAAAACGTGAAGTCATGAATTGTACAACAATTTGTACAACAATGGAAAGGTCTGTGAAATCCCTTTCGAGCACTGGCAGCCCCAGATTTTTGCGGAGTTTGATTGTGGAGATATCACCATCCAAAGCAAGTCGAATGCAGTTGGGTGGAAAATCATGCGAATAACTTTGAATTAAAATATCTCAAGAACAGGCTGTCTCAGATACTTATTGTCATCAGCGGTGGATAGGTATTGAACAGACCTTTCTTTTAATGTGTATATCGATGGGTTTGGGGAACATTGTTGAAAATGTTATTTTTTTCTTGCAAGGGGTTAGCAATGATTTTTTTCCAAAATGTCGAAAAACGTGAAGTCATGAATTGTACAACAATTTGTACAACAATGGAAAGGTCTGTGAAATCCCTTTCGAGCACTGGCAGCCCCAGATTTTTGAGGAGTTTGGTTGTGGAGATATCACCATCCAAAGCAAGTCGAATGCAGTTGGGTGGAAAATCATGCGAATAACTTTGAATTAAAATATCTCAAGAACCGGGTGTCGTAGATACTTTTTGTCTTCAGCTGTGGATAGGTATTGAACAGACCTTTCTTTTTATGTGTATGTCGATGGGTTTGGGGAACATTGTTGAAAATGTAATTTTTTTCTTGCAGGGGTTAGCCTTGATTTTTTTCCAAAATGTCGAAAAACGTGAAGTCATGAATTGTACAACAATTTGTACAACAATGGAAAGGTCTGTGAAATACCTTTCGAGCACTGGCAGCCCCAGATTTTTGGGGAGTTTGGTTGTGAAGATATAACCATCCAAAGCAAGTCGAATGCAGTTGGGTCGAAAGTCATGCGATTAATTTGGAATTAAAATATCTCAAGAACCGAGTGTCGTAGATACTTTTTGACTTCAGCTGTGGATAGGTACTGCACAGACCTTTGTTTTGATGTGTATGTCGATGGGTTTGGGGATCATTGTTGAAAATGTAATTTTTTTCTTGCAACGGGTTAGCCTTGATTTTTTTCCAAAATGTCGAAAAACGTGAAGTCATGAATTGTACAACAATTTGTACAACAATGGAAAGGTCTGTGAAATCCCTTTCGAGCACTGGCAGCCCCAGATTTTTGCGGAGTTTGGTTGTGGAGATATCACCATCCAAAGCAAATCGAATGCAGTTGGGTGGAAAATCATGCGATTAATTTGGAATTAAAATATCTCAAGAACCGGCTGTCGTAGATACTTTTTGTCTTCAGCTGTGGATAGGTATTGAACAGAGCTTTCTTGTGATGTGTATGTCGATGGGTTTGGGGAACATTGTTGAAAATGTAATTTTTTTCTTGCAAGGGGTTAGCAATGATTTTTTTCCAAAATGTCGAAAAACGTGAAGTCATGAAAGTCATGCGATTAATTTGGAATTAAAATATCTCAAGAACCGAGTGTCGTAGATACTTTTTGACTTCAGCTGTGGATAGGTATTGAACAGACCTTTCTTTTGATGTGTATATCGATGGGTTTGGGGAACATTGTTGAAAATGTTATTTTTTTCTTGCAAGGGGTTAGCAATGATTTTTTTCCAAAATGTCGAAAAACGTGAAGTCATGAATTGTACAATAATTTGTACAACAATGGAAAGGTCTGTGAAATCCCTTTCGAGCACTGGCAGCCCCAGATTTTTGAGGAGTTTGGTTGTGGAGATATCACCATCCAAAGCAAGTCGAATGCAGTTGGGTGGAAAATCATGCGAATAACTTTGAATTAAAATATCTCAAGAACCGGCTGTCGCAGATACTTATTGTCATCAGCGGTGGATAGGTATTGAACAGACCTTTCTTTTGATGTGTATATCGATGGGTTTGGGGAACATTGTTGAAAATGTTATTTTTTTCTTGCAAGGGGTTAGCCTTGATTTTTTTCAAAATGTCCAAAAACGTGAAGTCATGAATTGTACAACAATTTGTACAACAATGGAAAGGTCTGTGAAATCCCTTTCGAGCACTGGCAGCCCCAGATTTTTGCGGAGTTTGATTGTGGAGATATCACCATCCAAAGCAAGTCGAATGCAGTTGGGTGGAAAATCATGCGAATAACTTTGAATTAAAATATCTCAAGAACAGGCTGTCGCAGATACTTATTGTCATCAGCGGTGGATAGGTATTGAACAGACCTTTCTTTTAATGTGTATATCGATGGGTTTGGGGAACATTGTTGAAAATGTTATTTTTTTCTTGCAAGGGGTTAGCAATGATTTTTTTCCAAAATGTCGAAAAACGTGAAGTCATGAATTGTACAACAATTTGTACAACAATGGAAAGGTCTGTGAAATCCCTTTCGAGCACTGGCAGCCCCAGATTTTTGAGGAGTTTGGTTGTGGAGATATCACCATCCAAAGCAAGTCGAATGCAGTTGGGTGGAAAATCATGCGAATAACTTTGAATTAAAATATCTCAAGAACAGGCTGTCGCAGATACTTATTGTCATCAGCGGTGGATAGGTATTGAACAGACCTTTCTTTTAATGTGTATATCGATGGGTTTGGGGAACATTGTTGAAAATGTTATTTTTTTCTTGCAAGGGGTTAGCAATGATTTTTTTCCAAAATGTCGAAAAACGTGAAGTCATGAATTGTACAACAATTTGTACAACAATGGAAAGGTCTGTGAAATCCCTTTCGAGCACTGGCAGCCCCAGATTTTTGGGGAGTTTGGTTGTGAAGATATAACCATCCAAAGCAAGTCGAATGCAGTTGGGTCGAAAGTCATGCGATTAATTTGGAATTAAAATATCTCAAGAACCGAGTGTGGTAGATACTTTTTGACTTCAGCTGTGGATAGGTACTGCACAGACCTTTGTTTTGATGTGTATGTCGATGGGTTTGGGGATCATTGTTGAAAATGTAATTTTTTTCTTGCAACGGGTTAGCCTTGATTTTTTTCCAAAATGTCGAAAAACGTGAAGTCATGAATTGTACAACAATTTGTACAACAATGGAAAGGTCTGTGAAATCCCTTTCGAGCACTGGCAGCCCCAGATTTTTGCGGAGTTTGGTTGTGGAGATATCACCATCCAAAGCAAATCGAATGCAGTTGGGTGGAAAATCATGCGATTAATTTGGAATTAAAATATCTCAAGAACCGGCTGTCGTAGATACTTTTTGTCTTCAGCTGTGGATAGGTATTGAACAGAGCTTTCTTGTGATGTGTATGTCGATGGGTTTGGGGAACATTGTTGAAAATGTAATTTTTTTCTTGCAAGGGGTTAGCAATGATTTTTTTCCAAAATGTCGAAAAACGTGAAGTCATGAAAGTCATGCGATTAATTTGGAATTTAAATATCTCAAGAACCGAGTGTCGTAGATACTTTTTGACTTCAGCTGTGGATAGGTATTGAACAGACCTTTCTTTTGATGTGTATATCGATGGGTTTGGGGAACATTGTTGAAAATGTTATTTTTTTCTTGCAAGGGGTTAGCAATGATTTTTTTCCAAAATGTCGAAAAACGTGAAGTCATGAATTGTACAATAATTTGTACAACAATGGAAAGGTCTGTGAAATCCCTTTCGAGCACTGGCAGCCCCAGATTTTTGAGGAGTTTGGTTGTGGAGATATCACCATCCAAAGCAAGTCGAATGCAGTTGGGTGGAAAATCATGCGAATAACTTTGAATTAAAATATCTCAAGAACCGGCTGTCGCAGATACTTATTGTCATCAGCGGTGGATAGGTATTGAACAGACCTTTCTTTTGATGTGTATATCGATGGGTTTGGGGAACATTGTTGAAAATGTTATTTTTTTCTTGCAAGGGGTTAGCCTTGATTTTTTTCAAAATGTCCAAAAACGTGAAGTCATGAATTGTACAACAATTTGTACAACAATGGAAAGGTCTGTGAAATCCCTTTCGAGCACTGGCAGCCCCAGATTTTTGCGGAGTTTGATTGTGGAGATATCACCATCCAAAGCAAGTCGAATGCAGTTGGGTGGAAAATCATGCGAATAACTTTGAATTAAAATATCTCAAGAACAGGCTGTCGCAGATACTTATTGTCATCAGCGGTGGATAGGTATTGAACAGACCTTTCTTTTGATGTGTATATCGATGGGTTTGGGGAACATTGTTGAAAATGTTATTTTTTTCTTGCAAGGGGTTAGCAATGATTTTTTTCCAAAATGTCGAAAAACGTGAAGTCATGAATTGTACAATAATTTGTACAACAATGGAAAGGTCTGTGAAATCCCTTTCGAGCACTGGCAGCCCCAGATTTTTGAGGAGTTTGGTTGTGGAGATATCACCATCCAAAGCAAGTCGAATGCAGTTGGGTGGAAAATCATGCGAATAACTTTGAATTAAAATATCTCAAGAACCGGCTGTCGCAGATACTTATTGTCATCAGCGGTGGATAGGTATTGAACAGACCTTTCTTTTGATGTGTATATCGATGGGTTTGGGGAACATTGTTGAAAATGTTATTTTTTTCTTGCAAGGGGTTAGCCTTGATTTTTTTCAAAATGTCCAAAAACGTGAAGTCATGAATTGTACAACAATTTGTACAACAATGGAAAGGTCTGTGAAATCCCTTTCGAGCACTGGCAGCCCCAGATTTTTGCGGAGTTTGGTTGTGGAGATATCACCATCCAAAGCAAATCGAATGCAGTTGGGTGGAAAATCATGCGATTAATTTGGAATTAAAATATCTCAAGAACCGGCTGTCGTAGATACTTTTTGTCTTCAGCTGTGGATAGGTATTGAACAGAGCTTTCTTGTGATGTGTATGTCGATGGGTTTGGGGAACATTGTTGAAAATGTAATTTTTTTCTTGCAAGGGGTTAGCAATGATTTTTTTCCAAAATGTCGAAAAACGTGAAGTCATGAAAGTCATGCGATTAATTTGGAATTAAAATATCTCAAGAACCGAGTGTCGTAGATACTTTTTGACTTCAGCTGTGGATAGGTATTGAACAGACCTTTCTTTTGATGTGTATATCGATGGGTTTGGGGAACATTGTTGAAAATGTTATTTTTTTCTTGCAAGGGGTTAGCAATGATTTTTTTCCAAAATGTCGAAAAACGTGAAGTCATGAATTGTACAACAATTTGTACAACAATGGAAAGGTCTGTGAAATCCCTTTCGAGCACTGGCAGCCCCAGATTTTTGAGGAGTTTGGTTGTGGAGATATCACCATCCAAAGCAAGTCGAATGCAGTTGGGTGGAAAATCATGCGAATAACTTTGAATTAAAATATCTCAAGAACCGGCTGTCGCAGATACTTATTGTCATCAGCGGTGGATAGGTATTGAACAGACCTTTCTTTTGATGTGTATATCGATGGGTTTGGGGAACATTGTTGAAAATGTTATTTTTTTCTTGCAAGGGGTTAGCCTTGATTTTTTTCAAAATGTCCAAAAACGTGAAGTCATGAATTGTACAACAATTTGTACAACAATGGAAAGGTCTGTGAAATCCCTTTCGAGCACTGGCAGCCCCAGATTTTTGCGGAGTTTGATTGTGGAGATATCACCATCCAAAGCAAGTCGAATGCAGTTGGGTGGAAAATCATGCGAATAACTTTGAATTAAAATATCTCAAGAACCGGCTGTCGCAGATACTTATTGTCATCAGCGGTGGATAGGTATTGAACAGACCTTTCTTTTGATGTGTATATCGATGGGTTTGGGGAACATTGTTGAAAATGTTATTTTTTTCTTGCAAGGGGTTAGCCTTGATTTTTTTCAAAATGTCCAAAAACGTGAAGTCATGAATTGTACAACAATTTGTACAACAATGGAAAGGTCTGTGAAATCCCTTTCGAGCACTGGCAGCCCCAGATTTTTGCGGAGTTTGATTGTGGAGATATCACCATCCAAAGCAAGTCGAATGCAGTTGGGTGGAAAATCATGCGAATAACTTTGAATTAAAATATCTCAAGAACAGGCTGTCGCAGATACTTATTGTCATCAGCGGTGGATAGGTATTGAACAGACCTTTCTTTTAATGTGTATATCGATGGGTTTGGGGAACATTGTTGAAAATGTTATTTTTTTCTTGCAAGGGGTTAGCAATGATTTTTTTCCAAAATGTCGAAAAACGTGAAGTCATGAATTGTAAAACAATTTGTACAACAATGGAAAGGTCTGTGAAATCCTTTTCGAGCACTGGCAGCCCCAGATTTTTGAGGAGTTTGGTTGTGGAGATATCACCATCCAAAGCAAGTCGAATGCAGTTGGGTTGAAAATCATGCGAATAACTTTGAATTAAAATATCTCAAGAACCGGCTGTCGCAGATACTTATTGTCATCAGCGGTGGATAGGTATTGAACAGACCTTTCTTTTGATGTGTATATCGATGGGTTTGGGGAACATTGTTGAAAATGTTATTTTTTTCTTGCAAGGGGTTAGCAATGATTTTTTTCCAAAATGTCGAAAAACGTGAAGTCATGAATTGTACAACAATTTGTACAACAATGGAAAGGTCTGTGAAATCCCTTTCGAGCACTGGCAGCCCCAGATTTTTGCGGAGTTTGGTTGTGGAGATATCACCATCCAAAGCAAGTCGAATGCAGTTGGGTGGAAAATCATGCGAATAACTTTGATTTAAAATATCTCAAGAACCGGCTGTCGCAGATACTTATTGTCATCAGCGGTGGATAGGTATTGAACAGACCTTTCTTTTGATGTGTATATTGATGGGTTTGGGGAACATTGTTGAAAATGTAATTTTTTTCTTGCAAGGGGTTAGCCTTGATTTTTTTCCAAAATGTCGAAAGACGTGAAGTCATGAATTGTACAACAATTTGTACAACAATGGAAAGGTCTGTGAAATCCCTTTCGAGCACTGGCAGCCCCAGATTTTTGCGGAGTTTGGTTGTGGAGATATCACCATCCAAAGCAAGTCGAATGCAGTTGGGTGGAAAATCATGCGATTAATTTGGAATTAAAATATCTCAAGAACCGGATATCGTGATACTTTTTGTCTTCAGCTGTGGATAGGTATTGAACAGACCTTTCTTTTGATGTGTATGTCGATGGGTTTGGGGAACATTGTTGAAAATGTAATTTTTTTCTTGCAAGGGGTTAGCCTTGATTTTTTTCCAAAATGTCGAAAAACGTGAAGTCATGAAAGTCATGCGATTAATTTGGAATTAAAATATCTCAAGAACCGAGTGTCGTAGATACTTTTTGACTTCAGCTGTGGATAGGTATTGAACAGACCTTTCTTTTGATGTGTATATCGATGGGTTTGGGGAACATTGTTGAAAATGTTATTTTTTTCTTGCAAGGGGTTAGCAATGATTTTTTTCCAAAATGTCGAAAAACGTGAAGTCATGAATTGTACAACAATTTGTACAACAATGGAAAGGTCTGTGAAATCCCTTTCGAGCACTGGCAGCCCCAGATTTTTGAGGAGTTTGGTTGTGGAGATATCACCATCCAAAGCAAGTCGAATGCAGTTGGGTGGAAAATCATGCGAATAACTTTGAATTAAAATATCTCAAGAACCGGCTGTCGCAGATACTTATTGTCATCAGCGGTGGATAGGTATTGAACAGACCTTTCTTTTGATGTGTATATCGATGGGTTTGGGGAACATTGTTGAAAATGTTATTTTTTTCTTGCAAGGGGTTAGCCTTGATTTTTTTCAAAATGTCCAAAAACGTGAAGTCATGAATTGTACAACAATTTGTACAACAATGGAAAGGTCTGTGAAATCCCTTTCGAGCACTGGCAGCCCCAGATTTTTGCGGAGTTTGATTGTGGAGATATCACCATCCAAAGCAAGTCGAATGCAGTTGGGTGGAAAATCATGCGAATAACTTTGAATTAAAATATCTCAAGAACCGGCTGTCGCAGATACTTATTGTCATCAGCGGTGGATAGGTATTGAACAGACCTTTCTTTTGATGTGTATATCGATGGGTTTGGGGAACATTGTTGAAAATGTTATTTTTTTCTTGCAAGGGGTTAGCCTTGATTTTTTTCAAAATGTCCAAAAACGTGAAGTCATGAATTGTACAACAATTTGTACAACAATGGAAAGGTCTGTGAAATCCCTTTCGAGCACTGGCAGCCCCAGATTTTTGCGGAGTTTGATTGTGGAGATATCACCATCCAAAGCAAGTCGAATGCAGTTGGGTGGAAAATCATGCGAATAACTTTGAATTAAAATATCTCAAGAACAGGCTGTCGCAGATACTTATTGTCATCAGCGGTGGATAGGTATTGAACAGACCTTTCTTTTAATGTGTATATCGATGGGTTTGGGGAACATTGTTGAAAATGTTATTTTTTTCTTGCAAGGGGTTAGCAATGATTTTTTTCCAAAATGTCGAAAAACGTGAAGTCATGAATTGTAAAACAATTTGTACAACAATGGAAAGGTCTGTGAAATCCTTTTCGAGCACTGGCAGCCCCAGATTTTTGAGGAGTTTGGTTGTGGAGATATCACCATCCAAAGCAAGTCGAATGCAGTTGGGTTGAAAATCATGCGAATAACTTTGAATTAAAATATCTCAAGAACCGGCTGTCGCAGATACTTATTGTCATCAGCGGTGGATAGGTATTGAACAGACCTTTCTTTTGATGTGTATATCGATGGGTTTGGGGAACATTGTTGAAAATGTTATTTTTTTCTTGCAAGGGGTTAGCAATGATTTTTTTCCAAAATGTCGAAAAACGTGAAGTCATGAATTGTACAACAATTTGTACAACAATGGAAAGGTCTGTGAAATCCCTTTCGAGCACTGGCAGCCCCAGATTTTTGCGGAGTTTGGTTGTGGAGATATCACCATCCAAAGCAAGTCGAATGCAGTTGGGTGGAAAATCATGCGAATAACTTTGATTTAAAATATCTCAAGAACCGGCTGTCGCAGATACTTATTGTCATCAGCGGTGGATAGGTATTGAACAGACCTTTCTTTTGATGTGTATATTGATGGGTTTGGGGAACATTGTTGAAAATGTAATTTTTTTCTTGCAAGGGGTTAGCCTTGATTTTTTTCCAAAATGTCGAAAGACGTGAAGTCATGAATTGTACAACAATTTGTACAACAATGGAAAGGTCTGTGAAATCCCTTTCGAGCACTGGCAGCCCCAGATTTTTGCGGAGTTTGGTTGTGGAGATATCACCATCCAAAGCAAGTCGAATGCAGTTGGGTGGAAAATCATGCGATTAATTTGGAATTAAAATATCTCAAGAACCGGATATCGTAGATACTTTTTGTCTTCAGCTGTGGATAGGTATTGAACAGACCTTTCTTTTGATGTGTATGTCGATGGGTTTGGGGAACATTGTTGAAAATGTAATTTTTTTCTTGCAAGGGGTTAGCCTTGATTTTTTTCCAAAATGTCGAAAAACGTGAAGTCATGAATTGTACAACAATGGAAAGGTCTGTGAAATCCCTTTCGAGCACTGGCAGCCCCAGATTTTTGCGGAGTTTGGTTGTGGAGATATCACCATCCAAAGCAAGTCGAATGCAGTTGGGTGGAAAATCATGCGATTAATTTGGAATTCAAATATCTCAAGAACCGGCCGTCATAGATACTTTTTGTCTTCAGCTGTGGATAGGTATTGAACAGACCTTTCTTTTGATGTGTATATCGATGGGTTTGGGGAACATTGTTGGAAATGTAATTTAATGTAAGGTTAGCCTTGATTTTTTTCCAAAATGTCGAAAAACGTGAAGTCATGAATTGTACAACAATTTGTACAACAATGAAAAGGTCTGTGAAATCCCTTTCGAGCACTGGCAGCCCCAGATTTTTGCGGTGTTTGGTTGTGGAGATATCACCATCCAAAGCAAGTCGAATGCAGTTGGGTGGAAAATCATGCGAATAACTTTGAATTAAAATATCTCAAGAACCGGGTGTCGTAGATACTTTTTGTCTTCAGCTGTGGATAGGTATTGAACAGACCTTTCTTTTTATGTGTATGTCGATGGGTTTGGGGAACATTGTTGAAAATGTAATTTTTTTCTTGCAAGGGGTTAGCCTTGATTTTTTTCCAAAATGTCGAAAAACGTGAAGTCATGAATTGTACAACAATTTGTACAACAATGGAAAGTTCTGTGAAATCCCTTTCGAGCTCTGGCAGCCCCAGATTTTTGCGGAGTTTGGTTGTGGAGATATCACCATCCAAAGCAAGTCGAATGCAGTTGGGTGGAAAATCATGCGATTAATTTGTAATTAAAATATCTCAAGAACGGAGTGTCGTAGATACTTTTTGTCTTCAGCTGTGGATAGGTATTGAACAGACTTTTCTTTTGATGTGTATGGCGATGGGTTTGGGGAACATTGTTGAAAATGTAATTTTTTTCTTGCAAGGGGTTAGCCTTGATTTTTTTCTAAAATGTCGAAAAACGTGAAGTCATGAATTGTACAACAATTTGTACAACAATGGAAA
The DNA here is from genome assembly GCA_910595825.1 of Philhelius pedissequus. Lineage (NCBI taxonomy): Eukaryota > Metazoa > Arthropoda > Insecta > Diptera > Syrphidae > Philhelius > Philhelius pedissequus. Next base: position 53,740,268 of record OU343163.1, read on the forward strand.
GGTCTGTGAAATCCCTTTCGAGCACTGGCAGCCCCAGATTTTTGCGGAGTTTGGTTGTGAAGATATCACCATCCAAAGCAAGTCGAATGCAGTTGGGTGGAAAGTCATGCGATTAATTTGGAATTAAAATATCTCAAGAACCGAGTGTCGTAGATACTTTTTGACTTCAGCTGTGGATAGGTACTGCACAGACCTTTGTTTTGATGTGTATGTCGATGGGTTTGGGGATCATTGTTGAAAATGTAATTTTTTTCTTGCAACGGGTTAGCCTTGATTTTTTTCCAAAATGTCGAAAAACGTGAAGTCATGAATTGTACAACAATTTGTATAACAATGGAAAGGTCTGTGAAATCCCTTTCGAGCACTGGCAGCCTCAGATTTTTGAGGAGTTTGGTTGTGGAGATATCACCATCCAAAGCAAGTCGAATGCAGTTGGGTGGAAAATCATGCGAATAACTTTGAATTAAAATATCTCAGGAACCGGGTGTCGTAGATACTTTTTGTCTTCAGCTGTGGATAGGTGTTGAACAGACCTTTCTTTTGATGTGTATGTCGATGGGTTTGGGGAAAATTGTTGAAAATGTAATTTTTTTCTTGCAAGGTGTTAGCCTTGATTTTTTTCCAAAATGTCGAAAAACGTGAAGTCATGAATTGTAAAACAATTTGTACAACAATGGAAAGGTCTGTGAAATCCCTTTCGAGCACTGGCAGCCCCAGATTTTTGAGAAGTTTGGTTGTGGAGATATCACCATCCAAAGCAAGGCGAATGCAGTTGGGTGGAAAATCATGCGAATAACTTTAAAAATATCTCAAGAACCGGCTGTCGCAGATACTTTTTGTCTTCAGCTGTGGATAGGTATTGAACAGACCTATCTTTTGATGTGTATATCGATCTGTTTGGGGAACATTGTTGAAAATGTAATTTTTGTCGGCCTTGATTTTTTTCCAAAATGTCGAGAAACGTGAAGTCATGAATTGTAAAACAATTTGTACAACAATGGAAAGGTCTGTGAAATCCATTTCGAGCACTGGCAGCCCCAGATTTTTGAGGAGTTTGGTTGTGGAGATATCACCATCCAAAGCAAGGCGAATGCAGTTGGGTGGAAAATCATGCGAATAACTTTGAAAATATCTCAAGAACCGGCTGTCGCAGATACGTTTTGTCTTCAGCTGTGGATAGGTATTGAACAGACCTATCTTTTGATGTGTATATCGATCTGTTTGGGGAACATTGTTGAAAATGTAATTTTTGTCGGCCTTGATTTTTTTCCAAAATGTCGAGAAACGTGAAGTCATGAATTGTAAAACAATTTGTACAACAATGGAAAGGTCTGTGAAATCCATTTCGAGCACTGGCAGCCCCAGATTTTTGAGGAGTTTGGTTGTGGAGATATCACCATCCAAAGCAAGGCGAATGCAGTTGGGTGGAAAATCATGCGAATAACTTTGAAAATATCTCAAGAACCGGCTGTCGCAGATACTTTTTGTCTTCAGCTGTGGATAGGTATTGAACAGACCTTTCTTTTGATGTGTATATCGATGGGTTTGGGGAACATTGTTGGAAATGTAATTTAATGTAAGGTTAGCCTTGATTTTTTTCCAAAATGTCGAAAAACGTGAAGTCATGAATTGTACAACAATTTGTACAACAATGAAAAGGTCTGTGAAATCCCTTTCGAGCACTGGCAGCCCCAGATTTTTGCGGTGTTTGGTTGTGGAGATATCACCATCCAAAGCAAGTCGAATGCAGTTGGGTGGAAAATCATGCGAATAACTTTGAATTAAAATATCTCAAGAACCGGGTGTCGTAGATACTTTTTGTCTTCAGCTGTGGATAGGTATTGAACAGACCTTTCTTTTTATGTGTATGTCGATGGGTTTGGGGAACATTGTTGAAAATGTAATTTTTTTCTTGCAAGGGGTTAGCCTTGATTTTTTTCCAAAATGTCGAAAAACGTGAAGTCATGAATTGTACAACAATTTGTACAACAATGGAAAGTTCTGTGAAATCCCTTTCGAGCTCTGGCAGCCCCAGATTTTTGCGGAGTTTGGTTGTGGAGATATCACCATCCAAAGCAAGTCGAATGCAGTTGGGTGGAAAATCATGCGATTAATTTGTAATTAAAATATCTCAAGAACGGAGTGTCGTAGATACTTTTTGTCTTCAGCTGTGGATAGGTATTGAACAGACTTTTCTTTTGATGTGTATGGCGATGGGTTTGGGGAACATTGTTGAAAATGTAATTTTTTTCTTGCAAGGGGTTAGCCTTGATTTTTTTCTAAAATGTCGAAAAACGTGAAGTCATGAATTGTACAACAATTTGTACAACAATGGAAAGGTCTGTGAAATCCCTTTCGAGCACTGGCAGCCCCAGATTTTTGCGGAGTTTGGTTGTGAAGATATCACCATCCAAAGCAAGTCGAATGCAGTTGGGTGGAAAGTCATGCGATTAATTTGGAATTAAAATATCTCAAGAACCGAGTGTCGTAGATACTTTTTGACTTCAGCTGTGGATAGGTACTGCACAGACCTTTGTTTTGATGTGTATGTCGATGGGTTTGGGGATCATTGTTGAAAATGTAATTTTTTTCTTGCAACGGGTTAGCCTTGATTTTTTTCCAAAATGTCGAAAAACGTGAAGTCATGAATTGTACAACAATTTGTATAACAATGGAAAGGTCTGTGAAATCCCTTTCGAGCACTGGCAGCCTCAGATTTTTGAGGAGTTTGGTTGTGGAGATATCACCATCCAAAGCAAGTCGAATGCAGTTGGGTGGAAAATCATGCGAATAACTTTGAATTAAAATATCTCAGGAACCGGGTGTCGTAGATACTTTTTGTCTTCAGCTGTGGATAGGTGTTGAACAGACCTTTCTTTTGATGTGTATGTCGATGGGTTTGGGGAAAATTGTTGAAAATGTAATTTTTTTCTTGCAAGGTGTTAGCCTTGATTTTTTTCCAAAATGTCGAAAAACGTGAAGTCATGAATTGTAAAACAATTTGTACAACAATGGAAAGGTCTGTGAAATCCCTTTCGAGCACTGGCAGCCCCAGATTTTTGAGAAGTTTGGTTGTGGAGATATCACCATCCAAAGCAAGGCGAATGCAGTTGGGTGGAAAATCATGCGAATAACTTTAAAAATATCTCAAGAACCGGCTGTCGCAGATACTTTTTGTCTTCAGCTGTGGATAGGTATTGAACAGACCTATCTTTTGATGTGTATATCGATCTGTTTGGGGAACATTGTTGAAAATGTAATTTTTGTCGGCCTTGATTTTTTTCCAAAATGTCGAGAAACGTGAAGTCATGAATTGTAAAACAATTTGTACAACAATGGAAAGGTCTGTGAAATCCATTTCGAGCACTGGCAGCCCCAGATTTTTGAGGAGTTTGGTTGTGGAGATATCACCATCCAAAGCAAGGCGAATGCAGTTGGGTGGAAAATCATGCGAATAACTTTGAAAATATCTCAAGAACCGGCTGTCGCAGATACGTTTTGTCTTCAGCTGTGGATAGGTATTGAACAGACCTATCTTTTGATGTGTATATCGATCTGTTTGGGGAACATTGTTGAAAATGTAATTTTTGTCGGCCTTGATTTTTTTCCAAAATGTCGAGAAACGTGAAGTCATGAATTGTAAAACAATTTGTACAACAATGGAAAGGTCTGTGAAATCCATTTCGAGCACTGGCAGCCCCAGATTTTTGAGGAGTTTGGTTGTGGAGATATCACCATCCAAAGCAAGGCGAATGCAGTTGGGTGGAAAATCATGCGAATAACTTTGAAAATATCTCAAGAACCGGCTGTCGCAGATACTTTTTGTCTTCAGCTGTGGATAGGTATTGAACAGACCTTTCTTTTGATGTGTATATCGATGGGTTTGGGGAACATTGTTGGAAATGTAATTTAATGTAAGGTTAGCCTTGATTTTTTTCCAAAATGTCGAAAAACGTGAAGTCATGAATTGTACAACAATTTGTACAACAATGAAAAGGTCTGTGAAATCCCTTTCGAGCACTGGCAGCCCCAGATTTTTGCGGTGTTTGGTTGTGGAGATATCACCATCCAAAGCAAGTCGAATGCAGTTGGGTGGAAAATCATGCGAATAACTTTGAATTAAAATATCTCAAGAACCGGGTGTCGTAGATACTTTTTGTCTTCAGCTGTGGATAGGTATTGAACAGACCTTTCTTTTTATGTGTATGTCGATGGGTTTGGGGAACATTGTTGAAAATGTAATTTTTTTCTTGCAAGGGGTTAGCCTTGATTTTTTTCCAAAATGTCGAAAAACGTGAAGTCATGAATTGTACAACAATTTGTACAACAATGGAAAGTTCTGTGAAATCCCTTTCGAGCTCTGGCAGCCCCAGATTTTTGCGGAGTTTGGTTGTGGAGATATCACCATCCAAAGCAAGTCGAATGCAGTTGGGTGGAAAATCATGCGATTAATTTGTAATTAAAATATCTCAAGAACGGAGTGTCGTAGATACTTTTTGTCTTCAGCTGTGGATAGGTATTGAACAGACTTTTCTTTTGATGTGTATGGCGATGGGTTTGGGGAACATTGTTGAAAATGTAATTTTTTTCTTGCAAGGGGTTAGCCTTGATTTTTTTCTAAAATGTCGAAAAACGTGAAGTCATGAATTGTACAACAATTTGTACAACAATGGAAAGGTCTGTGAAATCCCTTTCGAGCACTGGCAGCCCCAGATTTTTGCGGAGTTTGGTTGTGAAGATATCACCATCCAAAGCAAGTCGAATGCAGTTGGGTGGAAAGTCATGCGATTAATTTGGAATTAAAATATCTCAAGAACCGAGTGTCGTAGATACTTTTTGACTTCAGCTGTGGATAGGTACTGCACAGACCTTTGTTTTGATGTGTATGTCGATGGGTTTGGGGATCATTGTTGAAAATGTAATTTTTTTCTTGCAACGGGTTAGCCTTGATTTTTTTCCAAAATGTCGAAAAACGTGAAGTCATGAATTGTACAACAATTTGTATAACAATGGAAAGGTCTGTGAAATCCCTTTCGAGCACTGGCAGCCTCAGATTTTTGAGGAGTTTGGTTGTGGAGATATCACCATCCAAAGCAAGTCGAATGCAGTTGGGTGGAAAATCATGCGAATAACTTTGAATTAAAATATCTCAGGAACCGGGTGTCGTAGATACTTTTTGTCTTCAGCTGTGGATAGGTGTTGAACAGACCTTTCTTTTGATGTGTATGTCGATGGGTTTGGGGAAAATTGTTGAAAATGTAATTTTTTTCTTGCAAGGTGTTAGCCTTGATTTTTTTCCAAAATGTCGAAAAACGTGAAGTCATGAATTGTAAAACAATTTGTACAACAATGGAAAGGTCTGTGAAATCCCTTTCGAGCACTGGCAGCCCCAGATTTTTGAGAAGTTTGGTTGTGGAGATATCACCATCCAAAGCAAGGCGAATGCAGTTGGGTGGAAAATCATGCGAATAACTTTAAAAATATCTCAAGAACCGGCTGTCGCAGATACTTTTTGTCTTCAGCTGTGGATAGGTATTGAACAGACCTATCTTTTGATGTGTATATCGATCTGTTTGGGGAACATTGTTGAAAATGTAATTTTTGTCGGCCTTGATTTTTTTCCAAAATGTCGAGAAACGTGAAGTCATGAATTGTAAAACAATTTGTACAACAATGGAAAGGTCTGTGAAATCCATTTCGAGCACTGGCAGCCCCAGATTTTTGAGGAGTTTGGTTGTGGAGATATCACCATCCAAAGCAAGGCGAATGCAGTTGGGTGGAAAATCATGCGAATAACTTTGAAAATATCTCAAGAACCGGCTGTCGCAGATACGTTTTGTCTTCAGCTGTGGATAGGTATTGAACAGACCTATCTTTTGATGTGTATATCGATCTGTTTGGGGAACATTGTTGAAAATGTAATTTTTGTCGGCCTTGATTTTTTTCCAAAATGTCGAAAAACGTGAAGTCATGAATTGTACAACAATTTGTACAACAATGGAAAGGTCTGTGAAATCCCTTTCGAGCACTGGCAGCCCCAGATTTTTGAGGAGTTTGGTTGTGGAGATATCACCATCCAAAGCAAGTCGAATGTAGTTGGGTGGAAAATCATGCGAATAACTTTGAATTAAAATATCTCAAGAACCGGCTGTCGCAGATTTTTGCGGAGTTTGGTTGTGGAGATATCACCATCCAAAGCAAGTCGAATGCAGTTGGGTGGAAAATCATGCGATTAATTTGTAATTAAAATATCTCAAGAACGGAGTGTCGTAGATACTTTTTGTCTTCAGCTGTGGATAGGTATTGAACAGACTTTTCTTTTGATGTGTATGGCGATGGGTTTGGGGAACATTGTTGAAAATGTAATTTTTTTCTTGCAAGGGGTTAGCCTTGATTTTTTTCTAAAATGTCGAAAAACGTGAAGTCATGAATTGTACAACAATTTGTACAACAATGGAAAGGTCTGTGAAATCCCTTTCGAGCACTGGCAGCCCCAGATTTTTGCGGAGTTTGGTTGTGAAGATATCACCATCCAAAGCAAGTCGAATGCAGTTGGGTGGAAAGTCATGCGATTAATTTGGAATTAAAATATCTCAAGAACCGAGTGTCGTAGATACTTTTTGACTTCAGCTGTGGATAGGTACTGCACAGACCTTTGTTTTGATGTGTATGTCGATGGGTTTGGGGATCATTGTTGAAAATGTAATTTTTTTCTTGCAACGGGTTAGCCTTGATTTTTTTCCAAAATGTCGAAAAACGTGAAGTCATGAATTGTACAACAATTTGTATAACAATGGAAAGGTCTGTGAAATCCCTTTCGAGCACTGGCAGCCTCAGATTTTTGAGGAGTTTGGTTGTGGAGATATCACCATCCAAAGCAAGTCGAATGCAGTTGGGTGGAAAATCATGCGAATAACTTTGAATTAAAATATCTCAGGAACCGGGTGTCGTAGATACTTTTTGTCTTCAGCTGTGGATAGGTGTTGAACAGACCTTTCTTTTGATGTGTATGTCGATGGGTTTGGGGAAAATTGTTGAAAATGTAATTTTTTTCTTGCAAGGTGTTAGCCTTGATTTTTTTCCAAAATGTCGAAAAACGTGAAGTCATGAATTGTAAAACAATTTGTACAACAATGGAAAGGTCTGTGAAATCCCTTTCGAGCACTGGCAGCCCCAGATTTTTGAGAAGTTTGGTTGTGGAGATATCACCATCCAAAGCAAGGCGAATGCAGTTGGGTGGAAAATCATGCGAATAACTTTAAAAATATCTCAAGAACCGGCTGTCGCAGATACTTTTTGTCTTCAGCTGTGGATAGGTATTGAACAGACCTATCTTTTGATGTGTATATCGATCTGTTTGGGGAACATTGTTGAAAATGTAATTTTTGTCGGCCTTGATTTTTTTCCAAAATGTCGAGAAACGTGAAGTCATGAATTGTAAAACAATTTGTACAACAATGGAAAGGTCTGTGAAATCCATTTCGAGCACTGGCAGCCCCAGATTTTTGAGGAGTTTGGTTGTGGAGATATCACCATCCAAAGCAAGGCGAATGCAGTTGGGTGGAAAATCATGCGAATAACTTTGAAAATATCTCAAGAACCGGCTGTCGCAGATACGTTTTGTCTTCAGCTGTGGATAGGTATTGAACAGACCTATCTTTTGATGTGTATATCGATCTGTTTGGGGAACATTGTTGAAAATGTAATTTTTGTCGGCCTTGATTTTTTTCCAAAATGTCGAAAAACGTGAAGTCATGAATTGTACAACAATTTGTACAACAATGGAAAGGTCTGTGAAATCCCTTTCGAGCACTGGCAGCCCCAGATTTTTGAGGAGTTTGGTTGTGGAGATATCACCATCCAAAGCAAAAAACGTGAAGTCATGAATTGTAAAACAATTTGTACAACAATGGAAAGGTCTGTGAAATCCCTTTCGAGCACTGGCAGCCCCAGATTTTTGAGAAGTTTGGTTGTGGAGATATCACCATCCAAAGCAAGTCGAATGTAGTTGGGTGGAAAATCATGCGAATAACTTTGAATTAAAATATCTCAAGAACCGGCTGTCGCAGATACTTATTGTCATTAGCGGTGGATAGGTATTGAACAGACCTTTCTTTTGATGTGTATATCGATGGGTTTGGGGAACATTGTTGGAAATGTAATTTAATGTAAGGTTAGCCTTGATTTTTTTCCAAAATGTCGAAAAACGTGAAGTCATGAATTGTACAACAATTTGTACAACAATGGAAAGGTCTGTGAAATCCCTTTCGAGCACTGGCAGCCCCAGATTTTTGAGGAGTTTGGTTGTTGAGATATCACTATCCAAAGCAAGTCGAATGCAGTTGGGTGGAAAATCATGCGATTAATTTGGAATTAAAATATCTCAAGAACCGAGTGTCGTAGATACTTTTTGACTTCAGCTGTGGATAGGTACTGAACAGACCTTTGTTTTGATGTGTATGTCGATGGGTTTGGGGATCATTGTTGAAAATGTAATTTTTTTCTTGCAACGGGTTAGCCTTGATTTTTTTCCAAAATGTCGAAAAACGTGAAGTCATGAATTGTACAACAATTTGTACAACAATGGAAAGGTCTGTGAAATCCCTTTCGAGCTCTGGCAGCCCCAGATTTTTGCGGAGTTTGGTTGTGGAGATATCACCATCCAAAGGAAGTCGAATGCAGTTGGGTGGAAAATCATGCGATTAATTTGGAATTAAAATATCTCAAGAACCGGGTGTCGTAGATACTTTTTGTCTTCAGCTGTGGATAGGTATTGAACAGACCTTTCTTTTGATGTGTATATTGATGGGTTCGGGGAACATTGTTGAAAATGTAATTTTTTTCTTGCAAGGGGTTAGCCTTGATTTTTTTCCAAAATGTCGAAAAACGTGAAGTCATGAATTGTACAACAATTTGTACAACAATGGAAAGGTCTGTGAAATCCCTTTCGAGCACTGGCAGCCCCAGATCTTTGCGGAGATTGGTTGTGGAGATATCACCATCCAAAGCAAGTCGAACGCAGTTGGGTGGAAAATCATGCGAATAACTTTGAATTAAAATATCTCAAGAACCGGCTTTCGCAGATACTTATTGTCATCAGCGGTGGATAGGTATTGAACAGACCTTTCTTTTGATGTGTATATTGATGGGTTCGGGGAACATTGTTGAAAATGTAATTTTTTTCTTGCAAGGGGTTAGCCTTGATTTTTTTCCAAAATGTCGAAAAACGTGAAGTCATAAATTGTACAACAATTTGTACAACAATGGAAAGGTCTGTGAAATCCCTTTCGAGCACTGGCAGCCCCAGATTTTTGCGGAGTTTGGTTGTGGAGATATCACCATCCAAAGCAAGTCGAATGCAGTTGGGTGGAAAATCATGCGATTAATTTGGAATTAAAATATCTCAAGAACCGGCCGTCGTAGATACTTTTTGTCTTCAGCTGTGGATAGGTATTGAATAGACCTTTCTTTTGATGTGTATATTGATGGGTTTGGGGAACATTGTTGAAAATGTAATTTTTTTCTTGCAAGGGGTTAGCCTTGATTTTTTTCCAAAAAGTCGAAAAACGTGAAGTCATGAATTGTACAACAATTTGTACAACAATGGAAAGGTCTGTGAAATCCCTTTCGAGCACTGGCAGCCCCAGATTTTTGCGGAGTTTGGTTGTGGAGATATCACCATCCAAAGCAAGTCGAATGCAGTTGGGTGGAAAATCATGCGATTAATTTGGAATTAAAATATCTCAAGAACCGGCCGTCGTAGATACTTTTTGTCTTCAGCTGTGGATAGGTATTGAACAGACCTTTCTTTTGATGTGTATATCGATGGGTTTGGGGAACATTGTTGAAAATGTTATTTTTTTCTTGCAAGGGGTTAGCAATGATTTTTTTCCAAAATGTCGAAAAACGTGAAGTCATGAATTGTACAACAATTTGTACAACAATGGAAAGGTCTGTGAAATCCCTTTATAGCACTGGCAGCCCCAGATTTTTGCGGAATTTGGTTGTGGAGATATCAGCATCCAAAGCAAGTCGAATGCAGTTGGCTGGAAAATCATGCGATTAATTTGGAATTAAAATATCTTAAGAACCGGTTGTCGTAGATACTTTTTGTCTTCAGCTGTGGATAGGTATTGAACAGACCTTTCTTTTGATGTGTATGTCGATGGGTTTGGGGAACATTGTTGAAAATGAAATTTTTTTCTTGCAAGGGGTTAGCCTTGATTTTTTTCAAAAATGTCGAAAAACGTGAAGTCATGAATTGTACAACAATTTGTACAACAATGGAAAGGTCTGCGAAATCCCTTTCGAGCACTGGCAGCCCCAGATTTTTGCGGAGATTGGTTGTGGAGATATCACTATCCAAAGCAAGTCGAATGCAGTTGGGTGGAAAATCATGCGAATAATTTTCAATTAAAATATCTCAAGTACCGGGAGTCGTAGATACTTTTTGTCTTCAGCTGTGGATAGGTATTGAACAGACCTTTCTTTTGATGTGTATATTGATGGGTTCGGGGAACATTGTTGAAAATGTAATTTTTTTCTTGCAAGGGGTTAGCCTTGATTTTTTCCAAAATGTCGAAAAACGTGAAGTTATGACTTGTACAACAATTTGTACAACAATGGAAAGGTCTGTGAAATCCCTTTCGAGCACTGGCGGCCCCAGATTTTTGCGGAGTTTGGTTGTGGAGATATCACCATCCAAAGCAAGTCGAATGCAGTTGGGTGGAAAATCATGCGATTAATTTGGAATTAAAATATCTCAAGAACCGGCTGTTGTAGATACTTTTTGTCTTCAGCTGTGGATATGTATTGAACAGACCTTTCTTTTGAAGTGCATGTCGATGGGTTTGGGGAACATTGTTGAAAATGTAATTTTTTTCTTGCAAGGGGTTAGCCTTGATTTTTTTCCAAAATGTCGAAAAACGTGAAGTCATGAATTGTACAACAATTTGTACAACAATGGAAAGGTCTGTGAAATCCCTTTCGAGCACTGGATGCCCCAGATTTTTGCGGAGTTTGGTTGTGGAGATATCACCATCCAAAGCAAGTCGAATGCAGTTGGGTGGAAAATCATGCGAATAACTTTGAATTAAAATATCTCAAGAACCGGGTGTCGTAGATACTTTTTGTCTTCAGCTGTGGATAGGTACTGAACAGACCTTTGTTTTGATGTGTATATCGATGGGTTTGGGGATCATTGTTGAAAATGTAATTTTTTTCTTGCAACGGGTTAGCCTTGATTTTTTTCCAAAATGTCGAAAAACGTGAAGTCATGAATTGTACAACAATTTGTACAACAATGGAAAGGTCTGTGAAATCCCTTTCGAGCACTGGCAGCCCCAGATTTTTGCGGAGTTTGGTTGTGGAGATATCACCATCCAAAGCAAGTCGAATGCAACTGGGTGGAAAATCATGCGATTAATTTGGAATTAAAATATCTCAAGAACCGAGTGTCGTAGATACTTTTTGTCTTCATCTGTGGATAGATATTGAACAGACCTTTCTTTTGATGTGTATGTCGATGGGTTTGGGGAACATTGTTGAAAATGTAATTTTTTTCTTGCAAGGGGTTAGCCTTGATTTTTTTCCAAAATGTCGAAAAACGTGAAGTCATGAATTGTACAACAATTTGTACAACAATGGAAAGGTCTGTGAAATCCCTTTCGAGCACTGGCAGCCCCAGATTTTTGCGGAGTTTGGTTGTGGAGATATCACCATCCAAAGCAAGTCGAATGCAGTTGGGTGGAAAATCATGCGATTAATTTGGAATTAAAATATCTCAAGAACCGACTGTCGTAGGTACTTTTTGTCTTCAGCTGTGGATAGGTATTGAACAGACCTTTCTTTTGATGTGCATATTGATGGGTTCGGGGAACATTGTTGAAAATGTAATTTTTTTCTTGCAAGGGGTTAGCCTTGATTTTTTTCCAAAATGTCGAAAAACGTGAAGTCATGAATTGTACAACAATTTGTACAACAATGGAAAGGTCTGTGAAATCCCTTTCGAGCACTGGCAGCCCCAGATTTTTGCGGAGTTTGGTTGTGGAGATATCACCATCCAAAGCAAGTCGAATGCAGTTGGGTGGAAAATCATGCGAATAACTTTGAATCAAAATATCTCAAGAACCGGCTGTCGCAGATACTTATTGTCATCAGCGGTGGATAGGTATTGAACAGACCTTTCTTTTGATGTGTATATCGATGAGTTTGGGGAACATTGTTGAAAATATAATTTTTTTCTTGCAAGGGGTTAGCCTTGATTTTTTTCCAAAATGTCGAAAAACGTGAAGTCATGAATTGTACAACAATTTGTACAACAATGGAAAGGTCTGTGAAATCCCCTTCGAGCACTGGCAGCCCCAGATTTTTGCGGAGTTTGGTTGTGGAGATATCACCATCCAAAGCAAGTCGAATGCAGTTGGGTGGAAAATCATGCGAATAACTTTGAATTAAAATATCTCAAGAACCGGCTGTCGCAGATACTTATTGTCATCAGCGGTGGATAGGTATTGAACAGACCTTTCTTTTGATGTGTATATCGATGGGTTTGGGGAACATTGTTGAAAATGTAATTTTTTTCTTGCAAGGGGTTAGCCTTGATTTTTTTCAAAAATGTCGAAAAACGTGAAGTCATGAATTGTACAACAATTTGTACAACAATGGAAAGGTCTGTGAAATCCCTTTCGAGCACTGGCAGCCCCAGATTTTTGCGGAGTTTGGTTGTGGAGATATCACCATCCAAAGCAAGTCGAATGCAGTTGGGTGGAAAATCATGCGAATAACTTTGAATTAAAATATCTCAAGAACCGGCTGTCGCAGATACTTTTTGTCATCAGCGGATGACAAAGGTATTGAACAGACCTTTCTTTTGATATGTATATTGATGGGTTCGGGGAACATTGTTGAAAATGTAATTTTTTTCTTGCAAGGGGTTAGCCTTGATTTTTTTTCCAAAATGTCGAAAAACGTGAAGTCATGAATTGTACAACAATGGAAAGGTGTGTGAAATCCCTTTCGAGCACTGGCAGCCCCAGATTTTTGCGGAGATTGGTTGTGGAGATATCAGCATCCAAAGCAAGTCGAATGCAGTTGGGTGGAAAATCATGCGAATAATTTTGAATTAAAATATCTCAAGAACCGGCTGTCGCAGATACTTATTGTCATCAGCGGTGGATAGGTATTGAACAGGCCTTTCTTTTGATGTGTATATCGATGAGTTTGGGGAACATTGTTGAAAATATAATTTTTTTCTTGCAAGGGGTTAGCCTTGATTTTTTCCAAAATGTCGAAAAACGTGAAGTCATGAATTGTACAACAATTTGTACAACAATGGAAAGGTCTGTGAAATCCCTTTCGAGCACTGGCAGCCCCAGATTTTTGCGGAGTTTGGTTGTGGAGATATCACCAACCAAAGCAAGTCGAATGCAGTTGGGTGGAAAATCATGCGAATAACTTTGAATTAAAATATCTCAAGAACCGGGTGTTGTAGATACTTTTTGTCTTCAGCTGTGGATAGGTATTGAACAGACCTTTCTTTTGATGTGTATATCGATGGGTTTGGGGAACATTGTTGAAAATGTAATTTTTTTCTTGCAAGGGGTTAGCCTTGATTTTTTTCAAAAATGTCGAAAAACGTGAAGTCATGAATTGTACAACAATTTGTACAACAATGGAAAGGTCTGTGAAATCCCTTTCGAGCACTGGCAGCCCCAGATTTTTGCGGAGTTTGGTTGTGGAGATATCACCATCCAAAGCAAGTCGAATGCAGTTGGGTGGAAAATCATGCGAATAACTTTGAATTAAAATATCTCAAGAACCGGCTGTCGCAGATACTTTTTGTCATCAGCGGATGACAAAGGTATTGAACAGACCTTTCTTTTGATATGTATATTGATGGGTTCGGGGAACATTGTTGAAAATGTAATTTTTTTCTTGCAAGGGGTTAGCCTTGATTTTTTTCCAAAATGTCGAAAAACGTGAAGTCATGAATTGTACAACAATGGAAAGGTGTGTGAAATCCCTTTCGAGCACTGGCAGCGCCAGATTATTGCGGAGATTGGTTGTGGAGATATCACCATCCAAAGCAAGTCGAATGCAGTTGGGTGGAAAATCATGCGAATAATTTTGAATTAAAATATATCAAGAACCGGCTGTCGCAGATACTTATTGTCATCAGCGGTGGATAGGTATTGAACAGACCTTTCTTTTGATGTGTATATCGATGAGTTTGGGGAACATTGTTGAAAATATAATTTTTTTCTTGCAAGGGGTTAGCCTTGATTTTTTCCAAAATGTCGAAAAACGTGAAGTCATGAATTGTACAACAATTTGTACAACAATGGAAAGGTCTGTGAAATCCCTTTCGAGCACTGGCAGCCCCAGATTTTTGCGGAGTTTGGTTGTGGAGATATCACCATCCAAAGCAAGTCGAATGCAGTTGGGTGGAAAATCATGCGAATAACTTTGAATTAAAATATCTCAAGAACCGGTTGTCGCAGAAAACTTATTGTCATCAGCGGTGGATAGGTATTGAACAGACCTTTCTTTTGATGTGTATATCGATGAGTTTGGGGAACATTGTTGAAAATATAATTTTTTTCTTGCAAGGGGTTAGCCTTGATTTTTTTCCAAAATGTCGAAAAACGTGAAGTCATGAATTGTACAACAATTTGTACAACAATGGAAAGGTCTGTGAAATCCCTTTCGAGCACTGGCAGCCCCAGATTTTTGCGGAGTTTGGTTGTGGAGCCATTCAAAGCAAGTCGAATGCAGTTGGGTGGAAAATCATCCGAATAACTTTGAATTAAAATATCTCAAGAACCGACTGTCGTATATACTTTTTGTCTTCAACTGTGGATAGGTATTGAACAGACCTTTCTTTTGATGTGTATATTGATGGGTTCGGGGAACATTGTTGAAAATGTAATTTTTTTCTTGCAAGGGGTTAGCCTTGATTTTTTTCCAAAATGTCGAAAAACGTGAAGTCATGAATTGTACAACAATTTGTACAACAATGGAAAGGTCTGTGAAATCCCTTTCGAGCACTGGCAGCCCCAGATTTTTGCGGAGTTTGGTTGTGGAGATATCACCATCCAAAGCAAGTCGAATGCAGTTGGGTGGAAAATCATGCGAATAACTTTGAATTAAAATATCTCAAGAACCGACTGTCGTATATACTTTTTGTCTTCAACTGTGGATAGGTATTGAACAGACCTTTCTTTTGATGTGTATATTGATGGGTTCGGGGAACATTGTTGAAAATGTAATTTTTTTCTTGCAAGGGGTTAGCCTTGATTTTTTTCCAAAATGTCGAAAAACGTGAAGTCATGAATTGTACAACCATGGAAAGGTCTGTGAAATCCCTTTCGAGCACTGGCAGCCCCAGATTTTTGCGGAGTTTGGTTGTGGAGATATCACCATCCAAAGCAAGTCGAATGCAGTTGGGTGGAAAATCATGCGAATAACTTTGAATCAAAATATCTCAAGAACCGGCTGTCGCAGATACTTATTGTCATCAGCGGTGGATAGGTATTGAACAGACCTTTCTTTTGATGTGTATATCGATGAGTTTGGGGAACATTGTTGAAAATATAATTTTTTTCTTGCAAGGGGTTAGCCTTGATTTTTTTCCAAAATGTCGAAAAACGTGAAGTCATGAATTGTACAACAATTTGTACAACAATGGAAAGGTCTGTGAAATCCCCTTCGAGCACTGGCAGCCCCAGATTTTTGCGGAGTTTGGTTGTGGAGATATCACCATCCAAAGCAAGTCGAATGCAGTTGGGTGGAAAATCATGCGAATAACTTTGAATTAAAATATCTCAAGAACCGGCTGTCGCAGATACTTATTGTCATCAGCGGTGGATAGGTATTGAACAGACCTTTCTTTTGATGTGTATATCGATGGGTTTGGGCAACATTGTTGAAAATGTAATTTTTTTCTTGCAAGGGGTTAGCCTCGATTTTTTTCCAAAATGTCGAAAAACGTGAAGTCATGAATTGTACAACAATTTGTAAAACAATGGAAAGGTCTGTGAAATCCCTTTCGAGCACTGGTAGCCCCAGATTTTTGCGGAGTTTGGTTATGGAGATATCACCATCCATAGCAAGTCGAATGAAGTTGGGTGGAAAATCATGCGATTAATTTGGAATTAAAATATCTCAAGAACCGACTGTCGTAGATACTTTTTGTCATCATCTGTGGATAGGTATTGAACAGACCTTTCTTTTGATGTGTATATTGATGGGTTCGGGGAACATTGTTGAAAATGTAATTTTTTTCTTGCAAGGGTTAGCCTTGATTTTTTTCAAAAATGTCGAAAAACGTGAAGTCATGAATTGTACAACAATTTGTACAAAAATGGAAAGGTCTGTGAAATCCCCTTCGAGCACTGGCAGCCCCAGATTTTTGCGGAGTTTGGTTGTGGAGATATCACCATCCAAAGCAAGTCGAATGCAGTTGGGTGGAAAATCATGCGAATAACTTTGAATTAAAATATCTCAAGAACCGGCTGTCGCAGATACTTATTGTCATCAGCGGTGGATAGGTATTGAACAGACCTTTCTTTTGATGTGTATATCGATGGGTTTGGGCAACATTGTTGAAAATGTAATTTTTTTCTTGCAAGGGGTTAGCCTCGATTTTTTTCCAAAATGTCGAAAAACGTGAAGTCATGAATTGTACAACAATTTGTAAAACAATGGAAAGGTCTGTGAAATCCCTTTCGAGCACTGGTAGCCCCAGATTTTTGCGGAGTTTGGTTATGGAGATATCACCATCCATAGCAAGTCGAATGAAGTTGGGTGGAAAATCATGCGATTAATTTGGAATTAAAATATCTCAAGAACCGACTGTCGTAGATACTTTTTGTCATCATCTGTGGATAGGTATTGAACAGACCTTTCTTTTGATGTGTATATTGATGGGTTCGGGGAACATTGTTGAAAATGTAATTTTTTTCTTGCAAGGGGTTAGCCTTGATTTTTTTCAAAAATGTCGAAAAACGTGAAGTCATGAATTGTACAACAATTTGTACAACTATGGAAAGGTCTGTGAAATCCCTTTCGAGCACTGGCAGCCCCAGATTTTTGCGGAGTTTGGTTGTGGAGATATCACCATCCAAAGCAAGTCGAATGCAGTTGGGTGGAAAATCATGCGAATAACTTTGAATTAAAATATCTCAAGAACCGGGTGTCGTAGATACTTTTTGTCTTCATCTGTGGATAGGTATTGAACAGACCTTTCTTTTCATGTGTATATCGATGGGTTTGGGGAACATTGTTGAAAATGTAATTTTTTTCTTGCAAGGGGTTAGCCTTGATTTTTTTCAAAAATGTCGAAAAACGTGAAGTCATGAATTGTACCACAATTTGTACAACAATGGAAAGGTCTGTGAAATCCCTTTCGAGCACTGGCAGCCCCAGATTTTTGCGGAGTTTGGTTGTGGAGATATCACCATCCAAAGCAAGTCGAATGCAGTTGGGTGGAAAATCATGCGAATAACTTTGAATTAAAATATCTCAAGAACCGGCTGTCGCAGATACTTATTGTCATCAGCGGTGGATAGGTATTGAACAGACCTTTCTTTTGATGTGTATATCGATGGGTTTGGGCAACATTTTTGAAAATGTAATTTTTTTCTGGCAAGGGGTTAGCCTCGATTTTTTTCCAAAATGTCGAAAAACGTGAAGTCATGAATTGTACAACAATTTGTACAACAATGGAAAGGTCTGTGAAATCCCTTTCGAGCACTGGCAGCCCCAGATTTTTGCGGAGTTTGGTTATGGAGATATCACCATCCATAGCAAGTCGAATGAAGTTGGGTGGAAAATCATGCGATTAATTTGGAATTAAAATATCTCAAGAACCGACTGTCGTAGATACTTTTTGTCATCATCTGTGGATAGGTATTGAACAGACCTTTCTTTTGATGTGTATATCGATGGGTTTGGGCAACATTGTTCAAAATGTAATTTTTTTCTGGCAAGGGGTTAGCCTCGATTTTTTTCCAAAATGTCGAAAAACGTGAAGTCATGAATTGTACAACAATTTGTACAACAATGGAAAGGTCTGTGAAATCCCTTTCGAGCACTGGCAGCCCCAGATTTTTGCGGAGTTTGGTTGTGGAGATATCACCATCCAAAGCAAGTCGAATGCAGTTGGGTGGAAAATCATGCGAATAACTTTGAATTAAAATATCTCAAGAACCGGCTGTCGCAGATACTTTTTGTCATCAGCGGATGACAAAGGTATTGAACAGACCTTTCTTTTGATATGTATATTGATGGGTTCGGGGAACATTGTTGAAAATGTAATTTTTTTCTTGCAAGGGGTTAGCCTTGATTTTTTTCCAAAATGTCGAAAAACGTGAAGTCATGAATTGTACAACAATGGAAAGGTGTGTGAAATCCCTTTCGAGCACTGGCAGCGCCAGATTTTTGCGGAGATTGGTTGTGGAGATATCACCATCCAAAGCAAGTCGAATGCAGTTGGGTGGAAAATCATGCGAATAATTTTGAATTAAAATATCTCAAGAACCGGCTGTCGCAGATACTTATTGTCATCAGCGGTGGATAGGTATTGAACAGACCTTTCTTTTGATGTGTATATCGATGGGTTTGGGCAACATTGTTGAAAATGTAATTTTTTTCTGGCAAGGGGTTAGCCTCGATTTTTTTCCAAAATGTCGAAAAACGTGAAGTCATGAATTGTACAACAATTTGTACAACAATGGAAAGGTCTGTGAAATCCCTTTCGAGCACTGGCAGCCCCAGATTTTTGCGGAGTTTGGTTATGGAGATATCACCATCCATAGCAAGTCGAATGAAGTTGGGTGGAAAATCATGCGATTAATTTGGAATTAAAATATCTCAAGAACCGACTGTCGTAGATACTTTTTGTCATCATCTGTGGATAGGTATTGAACAGACCTTTCTTTTGATGTGTATGTCGATGGGTTTGGGGAACATTGTTGAAAATGTAATTTTTTTCTTGCAAGGGGTTAGCCTTGATTTTTTTCAAAAATGTCGAAAAACGTGAAGTCATGAATTGTACAACAATTTGTACAACAATGGAAAGGTCTGTGAAATCCCTTTCGAGCACTGGCAGCCCCAGATTTTTGCGGAGTTTGGTTGTGGAGATATCACCATCCAAAGCAAGTCGAATGCAGTTGGGTGGAAAATCATGCGAATAACTTTGAATTAAAATATCTCAAGAACCGGCTGTCGCAGATACTTTTTGTCATCAGCGGATGACAAAGGTATTGAACAGACCTTTCTTTTGATATGTATATTGATGGGTTCGGGGAACATTGTTGAAAATGTAATTTTTTTCTTGCAAGGGGTTAGCCTTGATTTTTTTCCAAAATGTCGAAAAACGTGAAGTCATGAATTGTACAACAATGGAAAGGTGTGTGAAATCCCTTTCGAGCACTGGCAGCGCCAGATTTTTGCGGAGATTGGTTGTGGAGATATCACCATCCAAAGCAAGTCGAATGCAGTTGGGTGGAAAATCATGCGAATAATTTTGAATTAAAATATCTCAAGAACCGGCTGTCGCAGATACTTATTGTCATCAGCGGTGGATAGGTATTGAACAGACCTTTCTTTTGATGTGTATATCGATGAGTTTGGGGAACATTGTTGAAAATATAATTTTTTTCTTGCAAGGGGTTAGCCTTGATTTTTTCCAAAATGTCGAAAAACGTGAAGTCATGAATTGTACAACAATTTGTACAACAATGGAAAGGTCTGTGAAATCCCTTTCGAGCACTGGCAGCCCCAGATTTTTGCGGAGTTTGGTTGTGGAGATATCACCATCCAAAGCAAGTCGAATGCAGTTGGGTGGAAAATCATGCGAATAACTTTGAATTAAAATATATCAAGAACCGGCTGTCGCAGATACTTTTTGTCATCAGCGGATGACAAAGGTATTGAACAGACCTTTCTTTTGATATGTATATTGATGGGTTCGGGGAACATTGTTGAAAATGTAATTTTTTTCTTGCAAGGGGTTAGCCTTGATTTTTTTCCAAAATGTCGAAAAACGTGAAGTCATGAATTGTACAACAATGGAAAGGTGTGTGAAATCCCTTTCGAGCACTGGCAGCGCCAGATTTTTGCGGAGATTGGTTGTGGAGATATCACCATCCAAAGCAAGTCGAATGCAGTTGGGTGGAAAATCATGCGAATAATTTTGAATTAAAATATCTCAAGAACCGGCTGTCGCAGATACTTATTGTCATCAGCGGTGGATAGGTATTGAACAGACCTTTCTTTTGATGTGTATATCGATGAGTTTGGGGAACATTGTTGAAAATATAATTTTTTTCTTGCAAGGGGTTAGCCTTGATTTTTTCCAAAATGTCGAAAAACGTGAAGTCATGAATTGTACAACAATTTGTACAACAATGGAAAGGTCTGTGAAATCCCTTTCGAGCACTGGCAGCCCCAGATTTTTGCGGAGTTTGGTTGTGGAGATATCACCATCCAAAGCAAGTCGAATGCAGTTGGGTGGAAAATCATCCGAATAACTTTGAATTAAAATATCTCAAGAACCGACTGTCGTATATACTTTTTGTCTTCAACTGTGGATAGGTATTGAACAGACCTTTCTTTTGATGTGTATATTGATGGGTTCGGGGAACATTGTTGAAAATGTAATTTTTTTCTTGCAAGGGGTTAGCCTTGATTTTTTTCCAAAATGTCGAAAAACGTGAAGTCATGAATTGTACAACAATTTGTACAACAATGGAAAGGTCTGTGAAATCCCTTTCGAGCACTGGCAGCCCCAGATTTTTGCGGAGTTTGGTTGTGGAGATATCACCATCCAAAGCAAGTCGAATGCAGTTGGGTGGAAAATCATGCGAATAACTTTGAATTAAAATATCTCAAGAACCGGCTGTCGCAGATACTTATTGTCATCAGCGGTGGATAGGTATTGAACAGACCTTTCTTTTGATGTGTATATTGATGGGTTCGGGGAACATTGTTGAAAATGTAATTTTTTTCTTGCAAGGGGTTAGCCTTGATTTTTTTCCAAAATGTCGAAAAACGTGAAGTCATGAATTGTACAACAATTTGTACAACAATGGAAAGGTCTGTGAAATCCCTTTGGAGCACTGGCAGCCCCAGATTTTTGCGGAGTTTGGTTGTGGAGATATCACCATCCAAAGCAAGTCGAATGCAGTTGGGTGGAAAATCATGCGAATAACTTTGAATTAAAATATCTCAAGAACCGACTGTCGTATATACTTTTTGTCTTCAACTGTGGATAGGTATTGAACAGACCTTTCTTTTGATGTGTATATTGATGGGTTCGGGGAACATTGTTGAAAATGTAATTTTTTTCTTGCAAGGGGTTAGCCTTGATTTTTTTCCAAAATGTCGAAAAACGTGAAGTCATGAATTGTACAACAATGGAAAGGTCTGTGAAATCCCTTTCGAGCACTGGCAGCCCCAGATTTTTGCGGAGTTTGGTTGTGGAGATATCACCATCCAAAGCAAGTCGAATGCAGTTGGGTGGAAAATCATTCGAATAACTTTGAATTAAAATATCTCAAGAACCGGGTGGCGTAGATACTTTTTGTCTTCAGCTGTGGATAGGTATTGAACAGACCTTTCTTTTGATGTGTATATCGATGGGTTTGGGGAACATTGTTGAAAATGTAATTTTTTTCTTGCAAGGGGTTAGGCTTGATTTTTTTCCAAAATGTCGAAAAACGTGAAGTCATGAATTGTACAACAATTTGTACAACAATGGAAAGGTCTGTGAAATCCCTTTCGAGCACTGGCAGCCCCAGATTTTTGCGGAGTTTGGTTGTGGAGATATCACTATTCAAAGCAAGTCGAATGCAGTTGGGTGGAAAATCATGCGAATAACTTTGAATTAAAATATCTCAAGAACCGGGTGTCGTAGATACTTTTTGTCTTCAGCTGTGGATAGGTATTGAACAGACCTTTCTTTTGATGTGTATATCGATGGGTTTGGGCAACATTGTTGAAAATGTAATTTTTTTCTTGCAAGGGGTTAGCCTTGATTTTTTTCCAAAATGTCGAAAAACGTGAAGTCATGAATTGTACAACAATTTGTACAACAATGGAAAGGTCTGTGAAATCCCTTTCAAGCACTGGCAGCCCCAGATTTTTGCGGAGTTTGGTTATGGAGATATCACCATCCATAGCAAGTCGAATGCAGTTGGGTGGAAAATCATGCGATTAATTTGGAATTAAAATATCTCAAGAACCGACTGTCGTAGATACTTTTTGTCTTCATCTGTGGATAGGTATTGAACAGACCTTTCTTTTGATGTGTATATTGATGGGTTCGGGGAGCATTGTTGAAAATGTAATTTTTTTCTTGCAAGGGGTTAGCCTTGATTTTTTTCAAAAATGTCGAAAAACCTGAAGTCATGAATTGTACAACAATTTGTACAACAATGGAAAGGTCTGTGAAATCCCTTTGGAGCACTGGCAGCCCCAGATTTTTGCGGAGTTTGGTTGTGGAGATATCACCATCCAAAGCAAGTCGAATGCAGTTGGGTGGAAAATCATGCGAATAACTTTGAATTAAAATATCTCAAGAACCGACTGTCGTATATACTTTTTGTCTTCAACTGTGGATAGGTATTGAACAGACCTTTCTTTTGATGTGTATATTGATGGGTTCGGGGAACATTGTTGACAATGTAATTTTTTTCTTGCAAGGGGTTAGCCTTGATTTTTTTCCAAAATGTCGAAAAACGTGAAGTCATGAATTGTACAACAATGGAAAGGTCTGTGAAATCCCTTTCGAGCACTGGCAGCCCCAGATTTTTGCGGAGTTTGGTTGTGGAGATATCACCATCCAAAGCAAGTCGAATGCAGTTGGGTGGAAAATCATTCGAATAACTTTGAATTAAAATATCTCAAGAACCGGGTGGCGTAGATACTTTTTGTCTTCAGCTGTGGATAGGTATTGAACAGACCTTTCTTTTGATGTGTATATCGATGGGTTTGGGGAACATTGTTGAAAATGTAATTTTTTTCTTGCAAGGGGTTAGGCTTGATTTTTTTCCAAAATGTCGAGAAACGTGAAGTCATGAATTGTACAACAATTTGTACAACAATGGAAAGGTCTGTGAAATCTCTTTCGAGCACTGGCAGCCCCAGATTTTTGCGGAGTTTGGTTGTGGAGATATCACCATCCAAAGCAAGTCGAATGCAGTTGGGTGGAAAATCATGCGAATAACTTTGAATTAAAATATCTCAAGAACCGGCTGTCGCAGATACTTTTTGTCATCAGCGGTGGATAGGTATTGAACAGACCTTTCTTTTGATGTGTATATCGATGGGTTTGGGCAACATTGTTGAAAATGTAATTTTTTTCTTGCAAGGGGTTAGCCTTGATTTTTTTCCAAAATGTCGAAAAACGTGAAGTCATGAATTGTACAACAATTTGTACAACAATGGAAAGGTCTGTGAAATCCCTTTCGAGCACTGGCAGCCCCAGATTTTTGCGGAGTTTGGTTATGGAGATATCACCATCCATAGCAAGTCGAATGCAGTTGGGTGGAAAATCATGCGATTAATTTGGAATTCAAATATCTCAAGAACCGACTGTCGTAGATACTTTTTGTCGTCATCTGTGGATAGGTATTGAACAGACCTTTCTTTTGATGTGTATATTGATGGGTTCGGGGAACATTGTTGAAAATGTAATTTTTTTCTTGCAAGGGGTTAGCCTTGATATTTTTCAAAAATGTCGAAAAACTTGAAGTCATGAATTGTACAACAATTTGTACAACAATGGAAAGGTCTGTGAAATCCCTTTCGAGCACTGGCAGCCCCAGATTTTTGCGGAGTTTGGTTGTGGAGATATCACCATTCAAAGCAAGTCGAATGCAGTTGGGTGGAAAATCATGCGAATAACTTTGAATTAAAATATCTCAAGAACCGGGTGTCGTAGATACTTTTTGTCTTCAGCTGTGGATAGGTATTGAACAGACCTTTCTTTTGATGTGTATATCGATGGGTTTGGGGAACATTGTTGAAAATGTAATTTTTTTCTTGCAAGGGGTTAGCCTTGATTTTTTTCCAAAATGTCGAAAAACGTGAAGTCATGAATTGTACAACAATTTGTACAACAATGGAAAGGTCTGTGAAATCCCTTTCGAGCACTGGCAGCCCCAGATTTTTGCGGAGTTTGGTTATGGAGATATCACCATCCATAGCAAGTCGAATGCAGTTGGGTGGAAAATCATGCGATTAATTTGGAATTAAAATATCTGAAGAACCGACTGTCGTAGATACTTTTTGTCGTCATCTGTGGATAGGTATTGAACAGACCTTTCTTTTGATGTGTATATTGATGGGTTCGGGGAACATTGTTGAAAATGTAATTTTTTTCTTGCAAGGGGTTAGCCTTGATTTTTTTCAAAAATGTCGAAAAACGTGAAGTCATGAATTGTACAACAATTTGTACAACAATGGAAAGGTCTGTGAAATCCCTTTCGAGCACTGGCAGCCCCAGATTTTTGCGGAGTTTGGTTGTGGAGATATCACCATTCAAAGCAAGTCGAATGCAGTTGGGTGGAAAATCATGCGAATAACTTTGAATTAAAATATCTCAAGAACCGGGTGTCGTAGATACTTTTTGTCTTCACCTGTGGATAGGTATTGAACAGACCTTTCTTTTGATGTGTATATCGATGGGTTTGGGCAACATTGTTGAAAATGTAATTTTTTTCTTGCAAGGGGTTAGCCTTGATTTTTTTCCAAAATGTCGAAAAACGTGAAGTCATGAATTGTACAACAATTTGTACAACAATGGAAAGGTCTGGGAAATCCCTTTCGAGCACTGGCAGCCCCAGATTTTTGCGGAGTTTGGTAGTGGAGATATCACCATCCAAAGCAAGTCGAATGCAGTTGGGTGGAAAATCATGCGAATAACTTTGAATTAAAATATCTCAAGAACCGGCTGTCGCAGATACTTATTGTCATCAGCGGTGGATAGGTATTGAACAGACCTTTCTTTTGATGTGTATATCGATGGGTTTGGGGAACATTGTTGAAAATGTAATTTTTTTCTTGCAAGGGGTTAGCCTCGATTTTTTTCCAAAATGTCGAAAAACGTGAAGTCATGAATTGTACAACAATTTGTACAACAATGGAAAGGTCTGTGAAATCCCTTTCGAGCACTGGCAGCCCCAGATTTTTGCGGAGTTTTGTTGTGGAGATATCACCATCCAAAGCAAGTCGAATGCAGTTGGGTGGAAAATCATGCGAATAACTTTGAATTAAAATATCTCAAGAACCGGCTGTCGCAGATACTTATTGTCATCAGCGGTGGATAGGTATTGAACAGACCTTTCTTTTGATGTGTATATCGATGAGTTTGGGGAACATTGTTGAAAATATAATTTTTTTCTTGCAAGGGGTTAGCCTTGATTTTTTTCCAAAATGTCGAAAAACGTGAAGTCATGAATTGTACAACAATTTGTACAACAATGGAAAGGTCTGTGAAATCCCTTTCGAGCACTGGCAGCCCCAGATTTTTGCGGAGTTTGGTTATGGAGATATCACCATCCATAGCAAGTCGAATGCAGTTGGGTGGAAAATCATGCGATTAATTTGGAATTAAAATATCTCAAGAACCGACTGTCGTAGATACTTTTTGTCGTCATCTGTGGATAGGTATTGAACAGACCTTTCTTTTGATGTGTATATTGATGGGTTCGGGGAACATTGTTGAAAATGTAATTTTTTTCTTGCAAGGGGTTAGCCTTGATTTTTTTCAAAAATGTCGAAAAACCTGAAGTCATGAATTGTACAACAATTTGTACAACAATGGAAAGGTCTGTGAAATCCCTTTGGAGCACTGGCAGCCCCAGATTTTTGCGGAGTTTGGTTGTGGAGATATCACCATCCAAAGCAAGTCGAATGCAGTTGGGTGGAAAATCATGCGAATAACTTTGAATTAAAATATCTCAAGAACCGACTGTCGTATATACTTTTTGTCTTCAACTGTGGATAGGTATTGAACAGACCTTTCTTTTGATGTGTATATTGATGGGTTCGGGGAACATTGTTGAAAATGTAATTTTTTTCTTGCAAGGGGTTAGCCTTGATTTTTTTCCAAAATGTCGAAAAACGTGAAGTCATGAATTGTACAACAATTTGTACAACAATGGAAAGGTCTGTGAAATCTCTTTCGAGCACTGGCAGCCCCAGATTTTTGCGGAGTTTGGTTGTGGAGATATCACCATCCAAAGCAAGTCGAATGCAGTTGGGTGGAAAATCATGCGAATAACTTTGAATTAAAATATCTCAAGAACCGACTGTCGTATATACTTTTTGTCTTCAACTGTGGATAGGTATTGAACAGACCTTTCTTTTGATGTGTATATTGATGGGTTCGGGGAACATTGTTGAAAATGTAATTTTTTTCTTGCAAGGGGTTAGCCTTGATTTTTTTCCAAAATGTCGAAAAACGTGAAGTCATGAATTGTACAACAATTTGTACAACAATGGAAAGGTCTGTGAAATCCCTTTCGAGCACTGGCAGCCCCAGATTTTTGCGGAGTTTGGTTATGGACATATCACCATCCATAGCAAGTCGAATGCAGTTGGGTGGAAAATCATGCGATTAATTTGGAATTAAAATATCTCAAGAACCGGGTGTCGTAGATACTTTTTGTCTTCAGCTGTGGATAGGTATTGAACAGACCTTTCTTTTGATTAGTATATCGATGGGTTTGGGGAACAGTGTTGAAAATGTAATTTTTTTCTTGCAAGGGGTTAGCCTTGATTTTTTTCCAAAATGTCGAAAAACGTGAAGTCATGAATTGTACAACAATTTGTACAACAATGGAAAGGTCTGTGAAATCCCTTTTGAGCACTGGCAGCCCCAGATTTTTGCGGAGTTTGGTTGTGGAGATATCACCATCCAAAGCAAGTCGAATGCAGTTGGGTGGAAAATCATGCGAATAACTTTGAATTAAAATATCTCAAGAACCGGCTGTCGCAGATACTTATTGTCATCAGCGGTAGATAGGTATTGAACAGACCTTTCTTTTGATGTGTATATCGATGGGTTTGGGGAACATTGTTGAAAATGTAATTTTTTTCTTGCAAGGGGTTAGCCTTGATTTTTTTCCAAAATGTCGAAAAACGTGAAGTCATGAATTGTACAACAATTTGTACAACAATGGAAAGGTCTGTGAAATCTCTTTCGAGCACTGGCAGCCCCAGATTTTTGCGGAGTTTGGTTGTGGAGATATCACCATCCAAAGCAAGTCGAATGCAGTTGGGTGGAAAATCATGCGAATAACTTTGAATTAAAATATCTCAAGAACCGACTGTCGTATATACTTTTTGTCTTCAACTGTGGATAGGTATTGAACAGACCTTTCTTTTGATGTGTATATTGATGGGTTCGGGGAACATTGTTGAAAATGTAATTTTTTTCTTGCAAGGGGTTAGCCTTGATTTTTTTCCAAAATGTCGAAAAACGTGAAGTCATGAATTGTACAACAATGGAAAGGTCTGTGAAATCCCTTTCGAGCACTGGCAGCCCCAGATTTTTGCGGAGTTTGGTTGTGGAGATATCACCATTCAAAGCAAGTCGAATGCAGTTGGGTGGAAAATCATGCGAATAACTTTGAATTAAAATATCTCAAGAACCGGGTGTCGTAGATACTTTTTGTCTTCAGCTGTGGATAGGTATTGAACAGACCTTTCTTTTGATGTGTATATCGATGGGTTTGGGGAACATTGTTGAAAATGTAATTTTTTTCTTGCAAGGGGTTAGCCTTGATTTTTTTCCAAAATGTCGAAAAACGTGAAGTCATGAATTGTACAACAATTTGTACAACAATGGAAAGGTCTGTGAAATCCCTTTTGAGCACTGGCAGCCCCAGATTTTTGCGGAGTTTGGTTGTGGAGATATCAAAATCCAAAGCAAGTCGAATGCAGTTGGGTGGAAAATCATGCGAATAACTTTGAATTAAAATATCTCAAGAACCGGCTGTCGCAGATACGAATAACTTTGAATTAAAATATCTCAAGAACTGACTGTCGTAGATACTTTTTGTCTTCAGCGGTGCATAGGTATTGAACAGACCTTTCTTTTGATGTGTATATCGATGAGTTTGGGGAACATTGTTGAAAATATAATTTTTTTCTTGCAAGGGGTTAGCCTTGATTTTTTTCCAAAATGTCGAAAAACGTGAAGTCATGAATTGTACAACAATTTGTACAACAATGGAAAGGTCTGTGAAATCCCTTTCGAGCACTGGCAGCCCCAGATTTTTGCGGAGTTTGGTTATGGAGATATCACCATCCATAGCAAGTCGAATGCAGTTGGGTGGAAAATCATGCGAATAACTTTGAATTAAAATATCTCAAGAACCGGGTGTCGTAGATACTTTTTGTCTTCAGATGTGGATAGGTATTGAACAGACCTTTCTTTTGATGTGTATATCGATGGGTTTGGGGAACATTGTTGAAAATGTAATTTTTTTCTTGCAAGGGGTTAGCCTTGATTTTTTTCCAAAATGTCGAAAAACGTGAAGTCATGAATTGTACAACAATTTGTACAACAATGGAAAGGTCTGTGAAATCCCTTTTGAGCACTGGCAGCCCCAGATTTTTGCGGAGTTTGGTTGTGGAGATATCACCATCCAAAGCAAGTCGAATGCAGTTGGGTGGAAAATCATGCGAATAACTTTGAATTAAAATATCTCAAGAACCGGCTGTCGCAGATACTTATTGTCACCAGCGGTGGATAGGTATTGAACAGACCTTTCTTTTGATGTGTATATCGATGGGTTTGGGCAACATTGTTGAAAATGTAATTTTTTTCTTGCAAGGGGTTAGCCTTGATTTTTTTCCAAAATGTCGAAAAACGTGAAGTCATGAATTGTACAACAATTTGTACAACAATGGAAAGGTCTGTGAAATCCCTTTCGAGCACTGGCAGCCCCAGATTTTTGCGGAGTTTGGTTATGGAGATATCACCATCCATAGCAAGTCGAATGCAGTTGGGTGGAAAATCATGCGATTAATTTGGAATTCAAATATCTCAAGAACCGACTGTCGTAGATACTTTTTGTCGTCATCTGTGGATAGGTATTGAACAGACCTTTCTTTTGATGTATATATTGATGGGTTCGGGGAACATTGTTGAAAATGTAATTTTTTTCTTGCAAGGGGTTAGCCTTGATATTTTTCAAAAATGTCGAAAAACGTGAAGTCATGAATTGTACTACAATTTGTACAACAATAAAAAGGTCTGTGAAATCCCTTTCGAGCACTGGCAGCCCCAGATTTTTGCGGAGTTTGGTTGTGGAGATATCACCATTCAAAGCAAGTCGAATGCAGTTGGGTGGAAAATCATGCGAATAACTTTGAATTAAAATATCTCAAGAACCGGGTGTCGTAGATACTTTTTGTCTTCAGCTGTGGATAGGTATTGAACAGACCTTTCTTTTGATGTGTATATCGATGGGTTTGGGGAACATTGTTGAAAATGTAATTTTTTTCTTGCAAGGGGTTAGCCTTGATTTTTTTCCAAAATGTCGAAAAACGTGAAGTCATGAATTGTACAACAATTTGTACAACAATGGAAAGGTCCCTTTTGAGCACTGGCAGCCCCAGATTTTTGCGGAGTTTGGTTGTGGAGATATCACCATCCAAAGCAAGTCGAATGCAGTTGGGTGGAAAATCATGCGAATAACTTTGAATTAAAATATCTCAAGAACCGGGTGTCGTAGATACTTTTTGTCTTCAGCTGTGGATAGGTATTGAACAGACCTTTCTTTTGATGTGTATATCGATGGGTTTGGGGAACATTGTTGAAAATGTAATTTTTTTCTTGCAAGGGGTTAGCCTTGATTTTTTTCCAAAATGTCGAAAAACGTGAAGTCATGAATTGTACAACAATTTGTACAACAATGGAAAGGTCTGTGAAATCCCTTTTGAGCACTGGCAGCCCCAGATTTTTGCGGAGTTTGGTTGTGGAGATATCACCATCCAAAGCAAGTCGAATGCAGTTGGGTGGAAAATCATGCGAATAACTTTGAATTAAAATATCTCAAGAACCGGCTGTCGCAGATACTTATTGTCATCAGCGGTGGATAGGTATTGAACAGACCTTTCTTTTGATGTGTATATCGATGAGTTTGGGGAACATTGTTGAAAATATAATTTTTTTCTTGCAAGGGGTTAGCCTTGATTTTTTTCCAAAATGTCGAAAAACGTGAAGTCATGAATTGTACAACAATTTGTACAACAATGGAAAGGTCTGTGAAATCCCTTTCGAGCACTGGCAGCCCCAGATTTTTGCGGAGTTTGGTTATGGAGATATCACCATCCATAGCAAGTCGAATGCAGTTGGGTGGAAAATCATGCGATTAATTTGGAATTAAAATATCTCAAGAACCGACTGTCGTAGATACTTTTTGTCGTCATCTGTGGATAGGTATTGAACAGACCTTTCTTTTGATGTGTATATTGATGGGTTCGGGGAACATTGTTGAAAATGTAATTTTTTTCTTGCAAGGGGTTAGCCTTGATTTTTTTCAAAAATGTCGAAAAACGTGAAGTCATGAATTTTACAACAATTTGTACAACAATGGAAAGGTCTGTGAAATCCCTTTCGAGCACTGGCAGCCCCAGATTTTTGCGGAGTTTGGTTGTGGAGATATCACCATTCAAAGCAAGTCGAATGCAGTTGGGTGGAAAATCATGCGAATAACTTTGAATTAAAATATCTCAAGAACCGGGTGTCGTAGATACTTTTTGTCTTCAGCTGTGGATAGGTATTGAACAGACCTTTCTTTTGATGTGTATATTGATGGGTTCGGGGAACATTGTTGAAAATGTAATTTTTTTCTTGCAAGGTATTGAACAGACCTTTCTTTTGATGTGTATATTGATGGGTTCGGGGAACATTGTTGAAAATGTAATTTTTTTCTTGCAAGGTATTGAACAGACCTTTCTTTTGATGTGTATATTGATGGGTTGGGGGAACATTGTTGAAAATGTAATTTTTTTCTTGCAAGGGGTTAGCCTTGATTTTTTTCAAAAATGTCGAAAAAAGTGAAGTCATGAATTGTACAACAATTTGTACAACAATGGAAAGGTCTGTGAAATCCCTTTCGAGCACTGGCAGCCCCAGATTTTTGCGGAGTTTGGTTATGGAGATATCACCATCCATAGCAAGTCGAATGCAGTTGGGTGGAAAATCACGCGATTAATTTGGAATTAAAATATCTCAAGAACCGACTGTCGTAGATACTTTTTGTCTTCATCTGTGGATAGGTATTGAACAGACCTTTCTTTTGATGTGTATATTGATGGGTTCGGGGAACATTGTTGAAAATGTAATTTTTTTCTTGCAAGGGGTTAGCCTTGATTTTTTTCAAAAATGTCGAAAAAAGTGAAGTCATGAATTGTACAACAATTTGTACAACAATGGAAAGGTCTGTGAAATCCCTTTCGAGCACTGGCAGCCCCAGATTTTTGCGGAGTTTGGTTATGGAGATATCACCATCCATAGCAAGTCGAATGCAGTTGGGTGGAAAATCATGCGAATAACTTTGAATTAAAATATCTCAAGAACCGGGTGTCGTAGATACTTTTTGTCTTCAGATGTGGATAGGTATTGAACAGACCTTTCTTTTGATGTGTATATCGATGGGTTTGGGGAACATTGTTGAAAATGTAATTTTTTTCTTGCAAGGGGTTAGCCTTGATTTTTTTCCAAAATGTCGAAAAACGTGAAGTCATGAATTGTACAACAATTTGTACAACAATGGAAAGGTCTGTGAAATCCCTTTTGAGCACTGGCAGCCCCAGATTTTTGCGGAGTTTGGTTGTGGAGATATCACCATCCAAAGCAAGTCGAATGCAGTTGGGTGGAAAATCATGCGAATAACTTTGAATTAAAATATCTCAAGAACCGGCTGTCGCAGATACTTATTGTCACCAGCGGTGGATAGGTATTGAACAGACCTTTCTTTTGATGTGTATATCGATGGGTTTGGGCAACATTGTTGAAAATGTAATTTTTTTCTTGCAAGGGGTTAGCCTTGATTTTTTTCCAAAATGTCGAAAAACGTGAAGTCATGAATTGTACAACAATTTGTACAACAATGGAAAGGTCTGTGAAATCCTTTTCGAGCACTGGCAGCCCCAGATTTTTGCGGAGTTTGGTTATGGAGATATCACCATCCATAGCAAGTCGAATGCAGTTGGGTGGAAAATCATGCGATTAATTTGGAATTCAAATATCTCAAGAACCGACTGTCGTAGATACTTTTTGTCGTCATCTGTGGATAGGTATTGAACAGACCTTTCTTTTGATGTGTATATTGATGGGTTCGGGGAACATTGTTGAAAATGTAATTTTTTTCTTGCAAGGGGTTAGCCTTGATATTTTTCAAAAATGTCGAAAAACGTGAAGTCATGAATTGTACAACAATTTGTACAACAATGGAAAGGTCTGTGAAATCCCTTTTGAGCACTGGCAGCCCCAGATTTTTGCGGAGTTTGGTTGTGGAGATATCACCATCCAAAGCAAGTCGAATGCAGTTGGGTGGAAAATCATGCGAATAACTTTGAATTAAAATATCTCAAGAACCGGGTGTCGTAGATACTTTTTGTCTTCAGCTGTGGATAGGTATTGAACAGACCTTTCTTTTGATGTGTATATCGATGGGTTTGGGGAACATTGTTGAAAATGTAATTTTTTTCTTGCAAGGGGTTAGCCTTGATTTTTTTCCAAAATGTCGAAAAACGTGAAGTCATGAATTGTACAACAATTTGTACAACAATGGAAAGGTCCCTTTTGAGCACTGGCAGCCCCAGATTTTTGCGGAGTTTGGTTGTGGAGATATCACCATCCAAAGCAAGTCGAATGCAGTTGGGTGGAAAATCATCCGAATAACTTTGAATTAAAATATCTCAAGAACCGGGTGTCGTAGATACTTTTTGTCTTCAGCTGTGGATAGGTATTGAACAGACCTTTCTTTTGATGTGTATATCGATGGGTTTGGGGAACATTGTTGAAAATGTAATTTTTTTCTTGCAAGGGGTTAGCCTTGATTTTTTTCCAAAATGTCGAAAAACGTGAAGTCATGAATTGTACAACAATTTGTACAACAATGGAAAGGTCCCTTTTGAGCACTGGCAGCCCCAGATTTTTGCGGAGTTTGGTTGTGGAGATATCACCATCCAAAGCAAGTCGAATGCAGTTGGGTGGAAAATCATGCGAATAACTTTGAATTAAAATATCTCAAGAACTGGGTGTCGTAGATACTTTTTGTCTTCAGCTGTGGATAGGTATTGAACAGACCTTTCTTTTGATGTGTATATCGATGGGTTTGGGGAACATTGTTGAAAATGTAATTTTTTTCTTGCAAGGGGTTAGCCTTGATTTTTTTCCAAAATGTCGAAAAACGTGAAGTCATGAATTGTACAACAATTTGTACAACAATGGAAAGGTCTGTGAAATCCCTTTTGAGCACTGGCAGCCCCAGATTTTTGCGGAGTTTGG
Source organism: Philhelius pedissequus (assembly GCA_910595825.1). Lineage (NCBI taxonomy): Eukaryota > Metazoa > Arthropoda > Insecta > Diptera > Syrphidae > Philhelius > Philhelius pedissequus. Next base: position 53,773,806 of record OU343163.1, read on the forward strand.
TTGTGGAGATATCACCATCCAAAGCAAGTCGAATGCAGTTGGGTGGAAAATCATGCGAATAACTTTGAATTAAAATATCTCAAGAACCGGCTGTCGCAGATACTTATTGTCATCAGCGGTGGATAGGTATTGAACAGACCTTTCTTTTGATGTGTATATCGATGAGTTTGGGGAACATTGTTGAAAATATAATTTTTTTCTTGCAAGGGGTTAGCCTTGATTTTTTTCCAAAATGTCGAAAAACGTGAAGTCATGAATTGTACAACAATTTGTACAACAATGGAAAGGTCTGTGAAATCCCTTTCGAGCACTGGCAGCCCCAGATTTTTGCGGAGTTTGGTTATGGAGATATCACCATCCATAGCAAGTCGAATGCAGTTGGGTGGAAAATCATGCGATTAATTTGGAATTAAAATATCTCAAGAACCGACTGTCGTAGATACTTTTTGTCGTCATCTGTGGATAGGTATTGAACAGACCTTTCTTTTGATGTGTATATTGATGGGTTCGCGGAACATTGTTGAAAATGTAATTTTTTTCTTGCAAGGGGTTAGCCTTGATTTTTTTCAAAAATGTCGAAAAACGTGAAGTCATGAATTTTACAACAATTTGTACAACAATGGAAAGGTCTGTGAAATCCCTTTTGAGCAGTGGCAGCCCCAGATTTTTGCGGAGTTTGGTTGTGGAGATATCACCATCCAAAGCAAGTCGAATGCAGTTGGGTGGAAAATCATGCGAATAACTTTGAATTAAAATATCTCAAGAACCGGCTGTCGCAGATACTTTTTGTCACCATCGGTGGATAGGTATTGAACAGACCTTTCTTTTGATGTGTATATTGATGGGTTCGGGGAACATTGTTGAAAATGTAATTTTTTTCTTGCAAGGGGTTAGCCTTGATTTTTTTCAAAAATGTCGAAAAACCTGAAGTCATGAATTGTACAACAATTTGTACAACAATGGAAAAGTCTGTGAAATCCCTTTGGAGCACTGGCAGCCCCAGATTTTTGCGGAGTTTGGTTGTGGAGATATCACCATCCAAAGCAAGTCGAATGCAGTTGGGTGGAAAATCATCCGAATAACTTTGAATTAAAATATCTCAAGAACCGACTGTCGTAGATACTTTTTGTCTTCAACTGTGGATAGGTATTGAACAGACCTTTCTTTTGATGTGTATATTGATGGGTTCGGGGAACATTGTTGAAAATGTAATTTTTTTCTTGCAAGGGGTTAGCCTTGATTTTTTTCAAAAATGTCGAAAAACGTGAAGTCATGAATTGTACAACAATTTGTACAACAATGGAAAGGTCTGTGAAATCTCTTTTGAGCACTGGCAGCCCCAGATTTTTGCGGAGTTTGGTTGTGGAGATATCACCATCCAAAGCAAGTCGAAAGCAGTTGGGTGGAAAATCATGCGAATAACTTTGAATTAAAATATCTCAAGAACCGGCTGTCGCAGATACTTTTTGTCATCAGCGGTGGATAGGTATTGAACAGACCTTTCTTTTGATGTGTATATCGATTGGTTTGGGCAACATTGTTGAAAATGTAATTTTTTTCTTGCAAGGGGTTAGCCTTGATATTTTTCCAAAATGTCGAAAAACGTGAAGTCATGAATTGTACCACAATTTGTACAACAATGGAAAGGTCTGTGAAATCCCTTTCGAGCACTGGCAGCCCCAGATTTTTGCGGAGTTTGGTTGTGGAGATATCACCATCCAAAGCAAGTCGAATGCAGTTGGGTGGAAAATCATGCGAATAATACTTATTGTCATCAGCGGTGGATAGGTATTGAACAGACCTTTCTTTTGATGTGTATATTGATGGGTTCGGGGAACATTGTTGAAAATGTAATTTTTTTCTTGCAAGGGGTTAGCCTTGATTTTTTTCAAAAATGTCGAAAAACGTGAAGTCATGAATTGTACCACAATTTGTACAACAATGGAAAGGTCTGTGAAATCCCTTTCGAGCACTGGCAGCCCCAGATTTTTGCGGAGTTTGGTTGTGGAGATATCACCATCCAAAGCAAGTCGAATGCAGTTGGGTGGAAAATCATGCGAATAATACTTATTGTCATCAGCGGTGGATAGGTATTGAACAGACCTTTCTTTTGATGTGTATATCGATGAGTTTGGGGAACATTGTTGAAAATATAATTTTTTTCTTGCAAGGGGTTAGCCTTGATTTTTTTCCAAAATGTCAAAAAACGTGAATTCATGAATTGTACAACAATTTGTACAACAATGGAAAGGTCTGTGAAATCCCTTTTGAGCACTGGCAGCCCCAGATTTTTGCGGAGTTTGGTTGTGGAGATAGCACCATCCAAAGCAAGTCGAATGCAGTTGGGTGGAAAATCATGCGATTAATTTGGAATTAAAATATCTCAAGAACCGACTGTCGTAGATACTTTTTGTCGTCATCTGTGGATAGGTATTGAACAGACCTTTCTTTTGATGTGTATATCGATGGGTTTGGGGAACATTGTTGAAAATGTAATTTTTTTCTTGCAAGGGGTTAGCCTTGATTTTTTTCAAAAATGTCGAAAAACCTGAAGTCATGAATTGTACAACAATTTGTACAACAATGGAAAAGTCTGTGAAATCCCTTTGGAGAACTGGCAGCCCCAGATTTTTGCGGAGATTGGTTGTGGAGATATCACCATCCAAAGCAAGTCGAATGCAGTTGGGTGGAAAATCATGCGAATAACTTTGAATTAAAATATCTCAAGAACCGGCTGTCGCAGATACTTTTTGTCATCATCGGTGGATAGGTATTGAACAGACCTTTCTTTTGATGTGTATATTGATGGGTTCGGGGAACATTGTTGAAAATGTAATTTTTTTCTTGCAAGGGGTTAGCCTTGATTTTTTTCAAAAATGTCGAAAAACCTGAAGTCATGAATTGTACAACAATTTGTACAACAATGGAAAGGTCTGTGAAATCCCTTTGGAGCACTGGCAGCCCCAGATTTTTGCGGAGTTTGGTTGTGGAGATATCACCATCCAAAGCAAGTCGAATGCAGTTGGGTGGAAAATCATGCGAATAACTTTGAATTAAAATATCTCAAGAACCGACTGTCGTATATACTTTTTGTCTTCAACTGTGTATATTGATGGGTTCGGGGAACATTGTTGAAAATGTAATTTTTTTCTTGCAAGGGGTTAGCCTTGATTTTTTTCAAAAATGTCGAAAAACGTGAAGTCATGAATTGTACAACAATTTGTACAACAATGGAAAGGTCTGTGAAATCTCTTTTGAGCACTGGCAGCCCCAGATTTTTGCGGAGTTTGGTTGTGGAGATATCACCATCCAAAGCAAGTCGAAAGCAGTTGGGTGGAAAATCATGCGAATAACTTTGAATTAAAATATCTCAAGAACCGGCTGTCGCAGATACTTTTTGTCATCAGCGGTGGATAGGTATTGAACAGACCTTTCTTTTGATGTGTATATCGATTGGTTTGGGCAACATTGTTGAAAATGTAATTTTTTTCTTGATATTTTTCCAAAATGTCGAAAAACGTGAAGTCATGAATTGTACCACAATTTGTACAACAATGGAAAGGTCTGTGAAATCCCTTTCGAGCACTGGCAGCCCCAGATTTTTGCGGAGTTTGGTTGTGGAGATATCACCATCCAAAGCAAGTCGAATGCAGTTGGGTGGAAAATCATGCGAATAACTTTGAATCAAAATATCTCAAGAACCGGCTGTCGCAGATACTTATTGTCATCAGCGGTGGATAGGTATTGAACAGACCTTTCTTTTGATGTGTATATCGATGAGTTTGGGGAACATTGTTGAAAATATAATTTTTTTCTTGCAGGGTTAGCCTTGATTTTTTTCCAAAATGTCAAAAAACGTGAATTCATGAATTGTACAACAATTTGTACAACAATGGAAAGGTCTGTGAAATCCCTTTTGAGCACTGGCAGCCCCAGATTTTTGCGGAGTTTGGTTGTGGAGATAGCACCATCCAAAGCAAGTCGAATGCAGTTGGGTGGAAAATCATGCGATTAATTTGGAATTAAAATATCTCAAGAACCGACTGTCGTAGATACTTTTTGTCGTCATCTGTGGATAGGTATTGAACAGACCTTTCTTTTGATGTGTATATCGATGGGTTTGGGGAACATTGTTGAAAATGTAATTTTTTTCTTGCAAGGGGTTAGCCTTGATTTTTTTCAAAAATGTCGAAAAACCTGAAGTCATGAATTGTACAACAATTTGTACAACAATGGAAAAGTCTGTGAAATCCCTTTGGAGAACTGGCAGCCCCAGATTTTTGCGGAGATTGGTTGTGGAGATATCACCATCCAAAGCAAGTCGAATGCAGTTGGGTGGAAAATCATGCGAATAACTTTGAATTAAAATATCTCAAGAACCGGCTGTCGCAGATACTTTTTGTCATCATCGGTGGATAGGTATTGAACAGACCTTTCTTTTGATGTGTATATTGATGGGTTCGGGGAACATTGTTGAAAATGTAATTTTTTTCTTGCAAGGGGTTAGCCTTGATTTTTTTCAAAAATGTCGAAAAACCTGAAGTCATGAATTGTACAACAATTTGTACAACAATGGAAAGGTCTGTGAAATCCCTTTGGAGCACTGGCAGCCCCAGATTTTTGCGGAGTTTGGTTGTGGAGATATCACCATCCAAAGCAAGTCGAATGCAGTTGGGTGGAAAATCATGCGAATAACTTTGAATTAAAATATCTCAAGAACCGACTGTCGTATATACTTTTTGTCTTCAACTGTGGATAGGTATTGAACAGACCTTTCTTTTGATGTGTATATTGATGGGTTCGGGGAACATTGTTGAAAATGTAATTTTTTTCTTGCAAGGGGTTAGCCTTGATTTTTTTCCAAAATGTCGAAAAACGTGAAGTCATGAATTGTACAACAATGGAAAGGTCTGTGAAATCCCTTTCGAGCACTGGCAGCCCCAGATTTTTGCGGAGTTTGGTTGTGGAGATATCACCATCCAAAGCAAGTCGAATGCAGTTGGGTGGAAAATCATTCGAATAACTTTGAATTAAAATATCTCAAGAACCGGGTGTCGTAGATACTTTTTGTCTTCAGCTGTGGATAGGTATTGAACAGACCTTTCTTTTGATGTGTATATCGATGGGTTTGGGGAACATTGTTGAAAATGTAATTTTTTTCTTGCAAGGGGTTAGCCTTGATTTTTTTCCAAAATGTCGAAAAACGTGAAGTCATGAATTGTACAACAATTTGTACAACAATGGAAAGGTCTGTGAAATCTCTTTCGAGCACTGGCAGCCCCAGATTTTTGCGGAGTTTGGTTGTGGAGATATCACCATCCAAGGCAAGTCGAATGCAGTTGGGTGGAAAATCATGCGAATAACTTTGAATTAAAATATCTCAAGAACCGACTGTCGTATATACTTTTTGTCTTCAACTGTGGATAGGTATTGAACAGACCTTTCTTTTGATGTGTATATTGATGGGTTCGGGGAACATTGTTGAAAATGTAATTTTTTTCTTGCAAGGGGTTAGCCTTGATTTTTTTCCAAAATGTCGAAAAACGTGAAGTCATGAATTGTACAACAATTTGTACAACAATGGAAAGGTCTGTGAAATCCCTTTCGAGCACTGGCAGCCCCAGATTTTTGCGGAGTTTGGTTATGGACATATCACCATCCATAGCAAGTCGAATGCAGTTGGGTGGAAAATCATGCGATTAATTTGGAATTAAAATATCTCAAGAACCGGGTGTCGTAGATACTTTTTGTCTTCAGCTGTGGATAGGTATTGAACAGACCTTTCTTTTGATTAGTATATCGATGGGTTTGGGGAACAGTGTTGAAAATGTAATTTTTTTCTTGCAAGGGGTTAGCCTTGATTTTTTTCAAAAATGTCGAAAAACCTGAAGTCATGAATTGTACAACAATTTGTACAACAATGGAAAAGTCTGTGAAATCCCTTTGGAGCACTGGCAGCCCCAGATTTTTGCGGAGTTTGGTTGTGGAGATATCACCATCCAAAGCAAGTCGAATGCAGTTGGGTGGAAAATCATCCGAATAACTTTGAATTAAAATATCTCAAGAACCGACTGTCGTAGATACTTTTTGTCTTCAACTGTGGATAGGTATTGAACAGACCTTTCTTTTGATGTGTATATTGATGGGTTCGGGGAACATTGTTGAAAATATAATTTTTTTCTTGCAAGGGGTTAGCCTTGATTTTTTTCAAAAATGTCGAAAAACGTGAAGTCATGAATTGTACAACAATTTGTACAACAATGGAAAGGTCTGTGAAATCTCTTTTGAGCACTGGCAGCCCCAGATTTTTGCGGAGTTTGGTTGTGGAGATATCACCATCCAAAGCAAGTCGAAAGCAGTTGGGTGGAAAATCATGCGAATAACTTTGAATTAAAATATCTCAAGAACCGGCTGTCGCAGATACTTTTTGTCATCAGCGGTGGATAGGTATTGAACAGACCTTTCTTTTGATGTGTATATCGATGAGTTTGGGGAACATTGTTGAAAATATAATTTTTTTCTTGCAAGGGGTTAGCCTTGATTTTTTTCCAAAATGTCAAAAAACGTGAATTCATGAATTGTACAACAATTTGTACAACAATGGAAAGGTCTGTGAAATCCCTTTTGAGCACTGGCAGCCCCAGATTTTTGCGGAGTTTGGTTGTGGAGATATCACCATCCAAAGCAAGTCGAATGCAGTTGGGTGGAAAATCATGCGATTAATTTGGAATTAAAATATCTCAAGAACCGACTGTCGTAGATACTTTTTGTCGTCATCTGTGGATAGGTATTGAACAGACCTTTCTTTTGATGTGTATATCGATGGGTTTGGGGAACATTGTTGAAAATGTAATTTTTTTCTTGCAAGGGGTTAGCCTTGATTTTTTTCAAAAATGTCGAAAAACCTGAAGTCATGAATTGTACAACAATTTGTACAACAATGGAAAAGTCTGTGAAATCCCTTTGGAGAACTGGCAGCCCCAGATTTTTGCGGAGATTGGTTGTGGAGATATCACCATCCAAAGCAAGTCGAATGCAGTTGGGTGGAAAATCATGCGAATAACTTTGAATTAAAATATCTCAAGAACCGGCTGTCGCAGATACTTTTTGTCATCATCGGTGGATAGGTATTGAACAGACCTTTCTTTTGATGTGTATATTGATGGGTTCGGGGAACATTGTTGAAAATGTAATTTTTTTCTTGCAAGGGGTTAGCCTTGATTTTTTTCAAAAATGTCGAAAAACCTGAAGTCATGAATTGTACAACAATTTGTACAACAATGGAAAAGTCTGTGAAATCCCTTTGGAGAACTGGCAGTCCCAGATTTTTGCGGAGTTTGGTTGTGGAGATATCACCATCCAAAGCAAGTCGAATGCAGTTGGGTGGAAAATCATCCGAATAACTTTGAATTAAAATATCTCAAGAACCGACTGTCGTAGATACTTTTTGTCTTCAACTGTGGATAGGTATTGAACAGACCTTTCTTTTGATGTGTATATTGATGGGTTCGGGGAACATTGTTGAAAATGTAATTTTTTTTCTTGCAAGGGGTTAGCCTTGATTTTTTTCAAAAATGTCGAAAAACGTGAAGTCATGAATTGTACAACAATTTGTACAACAATGGAAAGGTCTGTGAAATCTCTTTTGAGCACTGGCAGCCCCAGATTTTTGCGGATATTGGTTGTGGAGATATCACCATCCAAAGCAAGTCGAATGCAGTTGGGTGGAAAATCATGCGAATAATTTTGAATTAAAATATCTCAAGAACCGGGTGTCGTAGATACTTTTTGTCTTCAGCTGTGAATAGGTATTGAATAGACCTTTCTTTTGATGTGTATATTGATGGGTTCGGGGAACATTGTTGAAAATGTAATTTTTTTCTTGCAAGGGGTTAGCCTTGATTTTTTTCAAAAATGTCGAAAAACCTGAAGTCATGAATTGTACAACAATTTGTACAACAATGGAAAAGTCTGTGAAATCCCTTTGGAGCACTGGCAGCCCCAGATTTTTGCGGAGTTTGGTTGTGGAGATATCACCATCCAAAGCAAGTCGAATGCAGTTGGGTGGAAAATCATCCGAATAACTTTGAATTAAAATATCTCAAGAACCGACTGTCGTAGATACTTTTTGTCTTCAACTGTGGATAGGTATTGAACAGACCTTTCTTTTGATGTGTATATTGATGGGTTCGGGGAACATTGTTGAAAATATAATTTTTTTCTTGCAAGGGGTTAGCCTTGATTTTTTTCAAAAATGTCGAAAAACGTGAAGTCATGAATTGTACAACAATTTGTACAACAATGGAAAGGTCTGTGAAATCTCTTTTGAGCACTGGCAGCCCCAGATTTTTGCGGAGTTTGGTTGTGGAGATATCACCATCCAAAGCAAGTCGAAAGCAGTTGGGTGGAAAATCATGCGAATAACTTTGAATTAAAATATCTCAAGAACCGGCTGTCGCAGATACTTTTTGTCATCAGCGGTGGATAGGTATTGAACAGACCTTTCTTTTGATATCGATGGGTTTGGGCAACATTGTTGAAAATGTAATTTTTTTCTTGCAAGGGGTTAGCCTTGATATTTTTCCAAAATGTCGAAAAACGTGAAGTCATGAATTGTACCACAATTTGTACAACAATGGAAAGGTCTGTGAAATCCCTTTCGAGCACTGGCAGCCCCAGATTTTTGCGGAGATTGGTTGTGGAGATATCCCCATCCAAAGCAAGTCGAATGCAGTTGGGTGGAAAATCATCCGAATAACTTTGAATTAAAATATCTCAAGAACCGACTGTCGTAGATACTTTTTGTCTTCAACTGTGGATAGGTATTGAACAGAACTTTCTTTTGGTGTGTATATTAATGGGTTCGGGGAACATTGTTGAAAATGTAATTTTTTTCTTGCAAGGGGTTAGCCTTGATTTATTTCCAAAATGTCGAAAAACGTGAAGTCATGAATTGTACAACAATTTGTACAACAATGGAAAGGTGTGTGAAATCCCTTTCGAGCACTGGCAGCCCCAGATTTTTGCGGAGATTGGTTGTGGAGATATCACCATCCAAAGCAAGTCGAATGCAGTTGGGTGGAAAATCATGCGAATAATTTTGAATTAAAATATCTCAAGAACCGGGTGTCGTAGATACTTTTTGTCTTCAGCTGTGCATAGGTATTGAACAAACCTTTCTTTTGAAGTGCATGTCGATGGGTTTGGGGAACATTGTTGAAAATATAATTTTTTTCTTGCAAGGGGTTAGCCTTGATTTTTTTCCAAAATGTCGAAAAACGTGAAGTCATGAATTGTACAACAATTTGTACAACAATGGAAAGGTCTGTGAAATCCCTTTCGAGCACTGGCAGCCCCAGATTTTTGCGGAGTTTGGTTGTGGAGATATCACCATCCAAAGCAAGTCGAATGCAGTTGGGTGGAAAATCATCCGAATAACTTTGAATTAAAATATCTCAAGAACCGACTGTCGTAGATACTTTTTGTCTTCAACTGTGGATAGGTATTGAACAGAACTTTCTTTTGGTGTGTATATTAATGGGTTCGGGGAACATTGTTGAAAATGTAATTTTTTTCTTGCAAGGGGTTAGCCTTGATTTATTTCCAAAATGTCGAAAAACGTGAAGTCATGAATTGTACAACAATTTGTACAACAATGGAAAGGTGTGTGAAATCCCTTTCGAGCACTGGCAGCCCCAGATTTTTGCGGAGATTGGTTGTGGAGATATCACCATCCAAAGCAAGTCGAATGCAGTTGGGTGGAAAATCATGCGAATAATTTTGAATTAAAATATCTCAAGAAGCGGGTGTCGTAGATACTTTTTGTCTTCAGCTGTGCATAGGTATTGAACAAACCTTTCTTTTGACGTGCATGTCGATGGGTTTGGGGAACATTGTTGAAAATGTAATTTTTTTCTTGCAAGGGGTTAGCCTTGATTTTTTTCCAAAATGTCAAAAAACGTGAAGTCATGAATTGTACAACAATTTGTACAACAATGGAAAAGTCTGTGAAATCCCTTTGGAGAACTGGCAGCCCCAGATTTTTGCGGAGTTTGGTTGTGGAGATATCACCATCCAAAGCAAGTCGAATGCAGTTGGGTGGAAAATCATCCGAATAACTTTGAATTAAAATATCTCAAGAACCGACTGTCGTAGATACTTTTTGTCTTCAACTGTGGATAGGTATTGAACAGACCTTTCTTTTGATGTGTATATTGATGGGTTCGGGGAACATTGTTGAAAATGTAATTTTTTTCTTGCAAGGGGTTAGCCTTGATTTTTTTCAAAAATGTCGAAAAACGTGAAGTCATGAATTGTACAACAATTTGTACAACAATGGAAAGGTCTGTGAAATCTCTTTTGAGCACTGGCAGCCCCAGATTTTTGCGGAGTTTGGTTGTGGAGATATCACCATCCAAAGCAAGTCGAAAGCAGTTGGGTGGAAAATCATGCGAATAACTTTGAATTAAAATATCTCAAGAACCGGCTGTCGCAGATACTTTTTGTCATCAGCGGTGGATAGGTATTGAACAGACCTTTCTTTTGATGTGTATATCGATGGGTTTGGGCAACATTGTTGAAAATGTAATTTTTTTCTTGCAAGGGGTTAGCCTTGATATTTTTCCAAAATGTCGAAAAACGTGAAGTCATGAATTGTACAACAATTTGTACAACAATGGAAAGGTCTGTGAAATCCCTTTTGAGCACTGGCAGCCCCAGATTTTTGCGGAGTTTGGTTGTGGAGATATCACCATCCAAAGCAAGTCGAATGCAGTTGGGTGGAAAATCATCCGAATAACTTTGAATTAAAATATCTCAAGAACCGACTGTCGTAGATACTTTTTGTCTTCAACTGTGGATAGGTATTGAACAGACCTTTCTTTTGATGTGTATATCGATGGGTTTGGGGAACATTGTTGAAAATGTAATTTTTTTCTTGCAAGGGGTTAGCCTTGATTTTTTTCCAAAATGTCAAAAAACGTGAAGTCATGAATTGTACAACAATTTGTACAACAATGGAAAGGTCTGCGAAATCCCTTTCGAGCACTGGCAGCCCCAGATTTTTGCGGAGTTTGGTTATGGAGATATCACCATCCATAGCAAGTCGAATGCAGTTGGGTGGAAAATCATGCGATTAATTTGGAATTAAAATATCTCAAGAACCGACTGTCGTAGATACTTTTTGTCGTCATCTGTGGATAGGTATTGAACAGACCTTTCTTTTGATGTGTATATCGATGGGTTTGGGGAACATTGTTGAAAATGTAATTTTTTTCTTGCAAGGGGTGTTAGCCTTGATTTTTTTCCAAAATGTCAAAAAACCTGAAGTCATGAATTGTACAACAATTTGTACAACAATGGAAAGGTCTGTGAAATCCCTTTGGAGCACTGGCAGCCCCAGATTTTTGCGGAGTTTGGTTGTGGAGATATCACCATCCAAAGCAAGTCGAATGCAGTTGGGTGGAAAATCATCCGAATAACTTTGAATTAAAATATCTCAAGAACCGACTGTCGTAGATACTTTTTGTCTTCAACTGTGGATAGGTATTGAACAGAACTTTCTTTTGATGTGTATATTAATGGGTTCGGGGAACATTGTTGAAAATGTAATTTTTTTCTTGCAAGGGGTTAGCCTTGATTTTTTTCCAAAATGTCGAAAAACGTGAAGTCATGAATTGTACAACAATTTGTACAACAATGGAAAGGTCTGTGAAATCCCTTTCGAGCACTGGCAGCCCCAGATTTTTGCGGAGTTTGGTTGTGGAGATATCACCATCCAAAGCAAGTCGAATGCAGTTGGGTGGAAAATCATGCGAATAACTTTGAATTAAAATATCTCAAGAACCGGCTGTCGCAGATACTTATTGTCATCAGCGGTGGATAGGTATTGAACAGACCTTTCTTTTGATGTGTATATCGATGAGTTTGGGGAACATTGTTGAAAATATAATTTTTTTCTTGCAAGGGGTTAGCCTTGACTTTTTTCCAAAATGTCGAAAAACGTGAAGTCATGAATTGTACAACAATTTGTACAACAATGGAAAGGTCTGTGAAATCCCTTTCGAGCACTGGCAGCCCCAGATTTTTGCGGAGTTTGGTTATGGAGATATCACCATCCATAGCAAGTCGAATGCAGTTGGGTGGAAAATCATGCGATTAATTTGGAATTAAAATATCTCAAGAACCGACTGTCGTAGATACTTTTTGTCGTCATCTGTGGATAGGTATTGAACAGACCTTTCTTTTGATGTGTATATTGATGGGTTCGGGGAACATTGTTGAAAATGTAATTTTTTTCTTGCAAGGGGTTAGCCTTGATTTTTTTCAAAAATGTCGAAAAACGTGAAGTCATGAATTGTACAAAAATTTGTACAACAATGGAAAGGTCTGTGAAATCCCTTTCGAGCACTGGCAGCCCCAGATTTTTGCGGAGTTTGGTTATGGAGATATCACCATCCATAGCAAGTCGAATGCAGTTGGGTGGAAAATCATGCGATTAATTTGGAATTAAAATATCTCAAGAACCGACTGGCGTAGATACTTTTTGTCGTCATCTGTGGATAGGTATTGAACAGACCTTTCTTTTGATGTGTATATCGATGGGTTTGGGGAACATTGTTGAAAATGTAATTTTTTTCTTGCAAGGGGTGTTAGCCTTGATTTTTTTCCAAAATGTCAAAAAACGTGAAGTCATGAATTGTACAACAATTTGTACAACAATGGAAAGGTCTGTGAAATCCCTTTTGAGCACTGGCAGCCCCAGATTTTTGCGGAGTTTGGTTGTGGAGATATCACCATCCAAAGCAAGTCGAATGCAGTTGGGTGGAAAATCATCCGAATAACTTTGAATTAAAATATCTCAAGAACCGACTGTCGTAGATACTTTTTGTCTTCAACTGTGGATAGGTATTGAACAGACCTTTCTTTTGATGTGTATATTGATGGGTTCGGGGAACATTGTTGAAAATGTAATTTTTTTCTTGCAAGGGGTTAGCCTTGATTTTTTTCAAAAATGTCGAAAAACGTGAAGTCATGAATTGTACAACAATTTGTACAACAATGGAAAGGTCTGTGAAATCCCTTTTGAGCACTGGCAGCCCCAGATTTTTGCGGAGTTTGGTTGTGGAGATATCACCAACCAAAGCAAGTCGAATGCAGTTGGGTGGAAAATCATGCGAATAACTTTGAATTAAAATATCTCAAGAACCGGCTGTCGCAGATAATTATTGTCATCAGCGGTGGATAGGTATTGAACAGACCTTTCTTTTGATGTGTATATCGATGGGTTTGGGCAACATTGTTGAAAATGTAATTTTTTTCTTGCAAGGGGTTAGCCTTGATATTTTTCCAAAATGTCGAAAAACGTGAAGTCATGAATTGTACAACAATTTGTACATTAATGGAAAGGTCTGTGAAATCCCTTTGGAGCACTGGCAGCCCCAGATTTTTGCGGAGTTTGGTTGTGGAGATATCACCAACCAAAGCAAGTCGAATGCAGTTGGGTGGAAAATCATGCGAATAAATTTGAATTAAAATATCTCAAGAACCGGGTGTCGTAGATACTTTTTGTCTTCAGCTGTGCATAGGTATTGAACAAACCTTTCTTTTGAAGTGCATGTCGATGGGTTTGGGGAACATTGTTGAAAATATAATTTTTTTTTTGCAAGGGGTTAGCCTTGATTTTTTTCCAAAATGTCGAAAAACGTGAAGTCATGAATTGTACAACAATTTGTACAACAATGGAAAGGTCTGTGAAATCCCTTTCGAGCACTGGCAGCCCCAGATTTTTGCGGAGTTTGGTTGTGGAGATATCACCATCCAAAGCAAGTCGAATGCAGTTGGGTGGAAAATCATGCGAATAACTTTGAATTAAAATAACTCAAGAACCGGCTGTCGCAGATACTTATCGTCATCAGCGGTGGATAGGTATTGAACAGACCTTTCTTTTGATGTGTATATCGATGAGTTTGGGGAACATTGTTGAAAATATAATTTTTTTCTTGCAAGGGGTTAGCCTTGATTTTTTTCCAAAATGTCGAAAAACGTGAAGTCATGAATTGTAGAACAATTTGTACAACAATGGAAATGTCTGTGAAATCCCTTTCGAGCACTGGCAGCCCCAGATTTTTGCGGAGTTTGGTTGTGGAGATATCACCATCCAAAGCAAGTCGAATGCAGTTGGGTGGAAAATCATGCGAATAACTTTGAATTAAAATATCTCAAGAACCGGCTGTCGCAGATACTTATCGTCATCAGCGGTGGATAGGTATTGAACAGACCTTTCTTTTGATGTGTATATCGATGAGTTTGGGGAACATTGTTGAAAATATAATTTTTTTCTTGCAAGGGGTTAGCCTTGATTTTTTTCCAAAATGTCGAAAAACGTGAAGTCATGAATTGTACAACAATTTGTACAACAATGGAAAGGTCTGTGAAATCCCTTTCGAGCACTGGCAGCCCCAGATTTTTGCGGAGTTTGGTTATGGAGATATCACCATCCATAGCAAGTCGAATGCAGTTGGGTGGAAAATCATGCGATTAATTTGGAATTAAAATATCTCAAGAACCGGGTGTCGTAGATACTTTTTGTCTTCAGCTGTGGATAGGTATTGAACAGACCTTTCTTTTGAAGTGCATGTCGATGGGTTTGGGGAACATTGTTGAAAATGTAATTTTTTTCTTGCAAGGGGTTAGCCTTGATTTTTTTCCAAAATGTCGAAAAACGTGAAATCATGTATTGTACAACAATTTGTACAACAATGGAAAGGTCTGTGAAATCCCTTTCGAGCACTGGCAGCCCCAGATTTTTGCGGAGTTTGGTTGTGGAGATATCACCATCCAAAGCAAGTCGAATGCAGTTGGGTGGAAAATCATGCGAATAACTTTGAATCAAAATATCTCAAGAACCGGCTGTCGCAGATACTTATTGTCATCAGCGGTGGATAGGTATTGAACAGACCTTTCTTTTGATGTGTATATCGATGAGTTTGGGGAACATTGTTGAAAATATAATTTTTTTCTTGCAAGGGGTTAGCCTTGATTTTTTTCCAAAATGTCGAAAAACGTGAAGTCATGAATTGTAGAACAATTTGTACAACAATGGAAAGGTCTGTGAAATCTCTTTCGAGCACTGGCAGCCCCAGATTTTTGCGGAGTTTGGTTGTGGAGATATCACCATCCAAAGCAAGTCGAATGCAGTTGGGTGGAAAATCATGCGAATAACTTTGAATTAAAATATCTCAAGAACCGGCTGTCGCAGATACTTATCGTCATCAGCGGTGGATAGGTATTGAACAGACCTTTCTTTTGATGTGTATATCGATGAGTTTGGGGAACATTGTTGAAAATATAATTTTTTTCTTGCAAGGGGTTAGCCTTGATTTTTTTCCAAAATGTCGAAAAACGTGAAGTCATGAATTGTACAACAATTTGTACAACAATGGAAAGGTCTGTGAAATCCCTTTCGAGCACTGGCAGCCCCAGATTTTTGCGGAGTTTGGTTATGGAGATATCACCATCCAAAGCAAGTCGAATGCAGTTGGGTGGAAAATCATGCGAATAACTTTGAATTAAAATATCTCAAGAACCGGCTGTCGCAGATACTTATCGTCATCAGCGGTGGATAGGTATTGAACAGACCTTTCTTTTGATGTGTATATCGATGAGTTTGGGAACATTGTTGAAAATATAATTTTTTTCTTGCAAGGGGTTAGCCTTGATTTTTTTCCAAAATGTCGAAAAACGTGAAGTCATGAATTGTACAACAATTTGTACAACAATGGAAAGGTCTGTGAAATCCCTTTCGAGCACTGGCAGCCCCAGATTTTTGCGGAGTTTGGTTATGGAGATATCACCATCCATAGCAAGTCGAATGCAGTTGGGTGGAAAATCATGCGATTAATTTGGAATTAAAATATCTCAAGAACCGGGTGTCGTAGATACTTTTTGTCTTCAGCTGTGGATAGGTATTGAACAGACCTTTCTTTTGATGTGTATATTGATGGGTTCGGGGAACATTGTTGAAAATGTAATTTTTTTCTTGCAAGGGGTTAGCCTTGATTTTTTTCCAAAATGTCGAAAAACGTGAAATCATGTATTGTACAACAATTTGTACAACAATGGAAAGGTCTGTGAAATCCCTTTCGAGCACTGGCAGCCCCAGATTTTTGCGGAGTTTGGTTGTGGAGATATCACCATCCAAAGCAAGTCGAATGCAGTTGGGTGGAAAATCATGCGAATAACTTTGAATCAAAATATCTCAAGAACCGGCTGTCGCAGATACTTATTGTCATCAGCGGTGGATAGGTATTGAACAGACCTTTCTTTTGATGTGTATATCGATGAGTTTGGGGAACATTGTTGAAAATATAATTTTTTTCTTGCAAGGGGTTAGCCTTGATTTTTTTCCAAAATGTCGAAAAACGTGAAGTCATGAATTGTAGAACAATTTGTACAACAATGGAAAGGTCTGTGAAATCTCTTTCGAGCACTGGCAGCCCCAGATTTTTGCGGAGTTTGGTTGTGGAGATATCACCATCCAAAGCAAGTCGAATGCAGTTGGGTGGAAAATCATGCGAATAACTTTGAATTAAAATATCTCAAGAACCGGCTGTCGCAGATACTTATCGTCATCAGCGGTGGATAGGTATTGAACAGACCTTTCTTTTGATGTGTATATCGGTGGATAGGTATTGAACAGACCTTTCTTTTGATGTGTATATCGATGAGTTTGGGGAACATTGTTGAAAATATAATTTTTTTCTTGCAAGGGGTTAGCCTTGATTTTTTTCCAAAATGTCGAAAAACGAGAAGTCATGAATTGTACAACAATTTGTACAACAATGGAAAGGTCTGTGAAATCCCTTTCGAGCACTGGCAGCCCCAGATTTTTGCGGAGTTTGGTTATGGAGATATCACCATCCAAAGCAAGTCGAATGCAGTTGGGTGGAAAATCATGCGAATAACTTTGAATTAAAATATCTCAAGAACCGGCTGTCGCAGATACTTATCGTCATCAGCGGTGGATAGGTATTGAACAGACCTTTCTTTTGATGTGTATATCGATGAGTTTGGGAACATTGTTGAAAATATAATTTTTTTCTTGCAAGGGGTTAGCCTTGATTTTTTTCCAAAATGTCGAAAAACGTGAAGTCATGAATTGTACAACAATTTGTACAACAATGGAAAGGTCTGTGAAATCCCTTTCGAGCACTGGCAGCCCCAGATTTTTGCGGAGTTTGGTTATGGAGATATCACCATCCATAGCAAGTCGAATGCAGTTGGGTGGAAAATCATGCGATTAATTTGGAATTAAAATATCTCAAGAACCGGGTGTCGTAGATACTTTTTGTCTTCAGCTGTGGATAGGTATTGAACAGACCTTTCTTTTGATGTGTATATTGATGGGTTCGGGGAACATTGTTGAAAATGTAATTTTTTTCTTGCAAGGGGTTAGCCTTGATTTTTTTCCAAAATGTCGAAAAACGTGAAGTCATGAATTGTACAACAATTTGTACAACAATGGAAAGGTCTTTGAAATCCCTTTCGAGCACTGGCAGTCCCAGATTTTTGCGGAGTTTGGTTGTGGAGATATCACCTTCCAAAGCAAGTCGAATGCAGTTGGGTGGAAAATCATGCGAATAACTTTGAATTAAAATATCTCAAGAACCGGGTGTCGTAGATACTTTTTGTCTTCAGCTGTGCATAGGTATTGAACAAACCTTTCTTTTGAAGTGCATGTCGATGGGTTTGGGGAACATTGTTGAAAATGTAATTTTTTTCTTGCAAGGGGTTAGCCTTGATTTTTTTCCAAAATGTCGAAAAACGTGAAATCATGTATTGTACAACAATTTGTACAACAATGGAAAGGTCTGTGAAATCCCTTTCGAGCACTGGCAGCCCCAGATTTTTGCGGAGTTTGGTTGTGGAGATATCACCATCCAAAGCAAGTCGAATGCAGTTGGGTGGAAAATCATGCGAATAACTTTGAATCAAAATATCTCAAGAACCGGCTGTCGCAGATACTTATTGTCATCAGCGGTGGATAGGTATTGAACAGACCTTTCTTTTGATGTGTATATCGATGAGTTTGGGGAACATTGTTGAAAATATAATTTTTTTCTTGCAAGGGGTTAGCCTTGATTTTTTTCCAAAATGTCGAAAAACGTGAAGTCATGAATTGTAGAACAATTTGTACAACAATGGAAAGGTCTGTGAAATCTCTTTCGAGCACTGGCAGCCCCAGATTTTTGCGGAGTTTGGTTGTGGAGATATCACCATCCAAAGCAAGTCGAATGCAGTTGGGTGGAAAATCATGCGAATAACTTTGAATTAAAATATCTCAAGAACCGGCTGTCGCAGATACTTATCGTCATCAGCGGTGGATAGGTATTGAACAGACCTTTCTTTTGATGTGTATATCGATGAGTTTGGGGAACATTGTTGAAAATATAATTTTTTTCTTGCAAGGGGTTAGCCTTGATTTTTTTCCAAAATGTCGAAAAACGTGTACAACAATGGAAAGGTCTGTGAAATCCCTTTCGAGCACTGGCAGCCCCAGATTTTTGCGGAGTTTGGTTATGGAGATATCACCATCCATAGCAAGTCGAATGCAGTTGGGTGGAAAATCATGCGAATAACTTTGAATTAAAATATCTCAAGAACCGGCTGTCGCAGATAATTATTGTCATCAGCGGTGGATAGGTATTGAACAGACCTTTCTTTTGATGTGTATATCGATGGGTTTGGGCAACATTGTTGAAAATGTAATTTTTTTCTTGCAAGGGGTTAGCCTTGATATTTTTCCAAAATGTCGAAAAACGTGAAGTCATGAATTGTACAACAATTTGTACAACAATGGAAAGGTCTGTGAAATCCCTTTCAAGCACTGGCAGCCCCAGATTTTTTAGGAGTTTGGTTATGGAGATATCACCATCCATAGCAAGTCGAATGCAGTTGGGTGGAAAATCATGCGATTAATTTGGAATTAAAATATCTCAAGAACCGACTGTCGTAGATACTTTTTGTCTTCATCTGTGGATAGGTATTGAACAGACCTTTCTTTTGATGTGTATATTGATGGGTTCGGGGAACATTGTTGAAAATGTAATTTTTTTCTTGCAAGGGGTTAGCCTTGATTTTTTTTCAAAAATGTCGAAAAAAGTGAAGTCATGAATTGTACAACAATTTGTACAACAATGGAAAGGTCTGTGAAATCCCTTTGGAGCGCTGGCAGCCCCAGATTTTTGCGGAGTTTGGTTGTGGAGATATCACCATCCAAAGCAAGTCGAATGCAGTTGGGTGGAAAATCATCCGAATAACTTTGAATTAAAATATCTCAAGAACCGACTGTCGTAGATACTTTTTGTCTTCAACTGTGGATAGGTATTGAACAGACCTTTCTTTTGATGTGTATATTGATGGGTTCGGGGAACATTGTTGAAAATGTAATTTTTTTCTTTGAAAGGGGTTAGCCTTGATTTTTTTCAAAAATGTCGAAAAACCTGAAGTCATGAATTGTACAACAATTTGTACAACAATGGAAAGGTCTGTGAAATCCCTTTCGAGCACTGGCAGCCCCAGATTTTTGCGGAGTTTGGTTGTGGAGATATCACCATCCAAAGCAAGTCGAATGCAGTTGGGTGGAAAATCATGCGAATAACTTTGAATTAAAATATCTCAAGAACCGGCTGTCGCAGATACTTATTGTCATCAGCGGTGGATAGGTATTGATCAGACCTTTCTTTTGATGTGTATATCGATGGGTTTGGGGAACATTGTTGAAAATGTAATTTTTTTCTTGCAAGGGGTTAGCCTTGAGTTTTTTCCAAAATGTCGAAAAACGTGAAGTCATGAATTGTACAACAATTTGTACAACAATGGAAAGGTCTGTGAAATCCCTTTCGAGCACTGGCAGCCCCAGATTTTTGCGGAGTTTGGTTGTGGAGATATCACCATCCAAAGCAAGTCGAATGCAGTTGGGTGGAAAATCATGCGAATAACTTTCAATTAAAATATCTCAAGAATCGGCTGTGGCAGATACTTATTGTCATCAGCGGTGGATAGGTATTGAACACACCTTTCTTTTGATGTGTATATCGATGGGTTTGGGGAACATTGTTGAAAATGTAATTTTTTTCTTGCAAGGGGTTAGCCTTGATTTTTTTCAAAAATGTCGAAAAACCTGAAGTCATGAATTGTACAACAATTTGTACAACAATGGAAAGGTCTGTGAAATCCCTTTTGAGCACTGGCAGCCCCAGATTTTTGCGGAGTTTGGTTGTGGAGATATCACCATCCAAAGCAAGTCGAATGCAGTTGGGTGGAAAATCATCCGAATAACTTTGAATTAAAATATCTCAAGAACCGACTGTCGTAGATACTTTTTGTCTTCAACTGTGGATAGGTATTGAACAGACCTTTCTTTTGATGTGTATATTGATGGGTTCGGGGAACATTGTTGAAAATGTAATTTTTTTCTTGCAAGGGGTTAGCCTTGATTTTTTTCAAAAACGTCGAAAAACGTGAAGTCATGAATTGTACAACAATTTGTACAACAATGGAAAGGTCTGTGAAATCCCTTTTGAGCACTGGCAGCCCCAGATTTTTGCGGAGTTTGGTTGTGGAGATATCACCAACCAAAGCAAGTCGAATGCAGTTGGGTGGAAAATCATGCGAATAACTTTGAATTAAAATATCTCAAGAACCGGCTGTCGCAGATAATTATTGTCATCAGCGGTGGATAGGTATTGAACAGACCTTTCTTTTGATATGTATATTAATGGGTTCGGGGAACATTGTTGAAAATGTAATTTTTTTCTTGCAAGGGGTTAGCCTTGATTTTTTTCCAAAATGTCGAAAAACGTGAAGTCATGAATTGTACAACAATTTGTACAACAATGGAAAGGTGTGTGAAATCCCTTTCGAGCACTGGCAGCCACAGATTTTTGCGGAGATTGGTTGTGGAGATATCACCATCCAAAGCAAGTCGAATGCAGTTGGGTGGAAAATCATGCGAATAATTTTGAATTAAAATATCTCAAGAACCGGGTGTCGTAGATACTTTTTGTCTTCAGCTGTGCATAGGTATTGAACAAACCTTTCTTTTGAAGTGCATGTCGATGGGTTTGGGGAACATTGTTGAAAATGTAATTTTTTTCTTGCAAGGGGTTAGCCTTGATTTTTTTCCAAAATGTCGAAAAACGTGAAATCATGTATTGTACAACAATTTGTACAACAATGGAAAGGTCTGTGAAATCCCTTTCGAGCACTGGCAGCCCCAGATTTTTGCGGAGTTTGGTTGTGGAGATATCACCATCCAAAGCAAGTCGAATGCAGTTGGGTGGAAAATCATGCGAATAACTTTGAATCAAAATATCTCAAGAACCGGCTGTCGCAGATACTTATTGTCATCAGCGGTGGATAGGTATTGAACAGACCTTTCTTTTGATGTGTATATCGATGAGTTTGGGGAACATTGTTGAAAATATAATTTTTTTCTTGCAAGGGGTTAGCCTTGATTTTTTTCCAAAATGTCGAAAAACGTGAAGTCATGAATTGTACAACAATTTGTACAACAATGGAAAGGTCTGTGAAATCCCTTTCGAGCACTGGCAGCCCCAGATTTTTGCGGAGTTTGGTTATGGAGATATCACCATCCATAGCAAGTCGAATGCAGTTGGGTGGAAAATCATGCGATTAATTTGGAATTAAAATATCTCAAGAACCGGGTGTCGTAGATACTTTTTGTCTTCAGCTGTGGATAGGTATTGAACAGACCTTTCTTTTGATGTGTATATTGATGGGTTCGGGGAACATTGTTGAAAATGTAATTTTTTTCTTGCAAGGGGTTAGCCTTGATTTTTTTCCAAAATGTCGAAAAACGTGAAGTCATGAATTGTACAACAATTTGTACAACAATGGAAAGGTCTGCGAAATCCCTTTGGAGCACTGGCAGCCCCAGATTTTTGCGGAGTTTGGTTGTGGAGATATCACCATCCAAAGCAAGTCGAATGCAGTTGGGTGGAAAATCATCCGAATAACTTTGAATTAAAATATCTCAAGAACCGACTGTCGTAGATACTTTTTGTCTTCAGCTGTGGATAGGTATTGAACAGACCTTTCTTTTGATGTGTATATCGATGGGTTTGGGGAACATTGTTGAAAATGTAATTTTTTTCTTGCAAGGGGTTAGCCTTGATTTTTTTCCAAACTGTCGAGAAACGTGAAGTCATGAATTGTACAACAATTTGTACAACAATGGAAAGGTCTGCGAAATCCCTTTGGAGCACTGGCAGCCCCAGATTTTTGCGGAGTTTGGTTGTGGAGATATCACCATCCAAAGCAAGTCGAATGCAGTTGGGTGGAAAATCATCCGAATAACTTTGAATTAAAATATCTCAAGAACCGACTGTCGTAGATACTTTTTGTCTTCAGCTGTGGATAGGTATTGAACAGACCTTTCTTTTGATGTGTATATCGATGGGTTTGGGGAACATTGTTGAAAATGTAATTTTTTTCTTGCAAGGGGTTAGCCTTGATTTTTTTCCAAACTGTCGAGAAACGTGAAGTCATGAATTGTACAACAATTTGTACAACAATGGAAAGGTCTGTGAAATCTCTTTCGAGCACTGGCAGCCCCAGATTTTTGCGGAGTTTGGTTGTGGAGATATCACCATCCAAAGCAAGTCGAATGCAGTTGGGTGGAAAATCATGCGAATAACTTTGAATTAAAATATCTCAAGAACCGGCTGTCGCAGATACTTTTTGTCATCAGCGGTGGATAGGTATTGAACAGACCTTTCTTTTGATGTGTATATCGATGGGTTTGGGCAACATTGTTGAAAATGTAATTTTTTTCTTGCAAGGGGTTAGCCTTGATTTTTTTCAAAAATGTCGAAAAAAGTGAAGTCATGAATTGTACAACAATTTGTACAACAATGGAAAAGTCTGTGAAATCCCTTTCGAGCACTGGCAGCCCCAGATTTTTGCGGAGTTTGGTTGTGGAGATATCACCATCCAAAGCAAGTCGAATGTAGTTGGGTGGAAAATCATGCGAATAACTTTGAATTAAAATATCTCAAGAACCGGCTGTCGCAGATACTTATTGTCATCAGCGGTGGATAGGTATTGAACAGACCTTTCTTTTGATGTGTATATCGATGAGTTTGGGGAACATTGTTGAAAATATAATTTTTTTCTTGCAAGGGGTTAGCCTTGATTTTTTTCCAAAATGTCGAAAAACGTGAAGTCATGAATTGTACAACAATTTGTACAACAATGGAAAGGTCTGTGAAATCCCTTTCGAGCACTGGCAGCCCCAGATTTTTGCGGAGTTTGGTTATGGAGATATCACCATCCATAGCAAGTCGAATGCAGTTGGGTGGAAAATCATGCGATTAATTTGGAATTAAAATATCTCAAGAACCGACTGTCGTAGATACTTTTTGTCGTCATCTGTGGATAGGTATTGAACAGACCTTTCTTTTGATGTGTATATTGATGGGTTCGGGGAACATTGTTGAAAATGTAATTTTTTTCTTGCAAGGGGTTAGCCTTGATTTTTTTCAAAAATGTCGAAAAACGTGAAGTCATGAATTGTACAACAATTTGTACAACAATGGAAAGGTCTTTGAAATCCCTTTCGAGCACTGGCAGCCCCAGATTTTTGCGGAGTTTGGTTGTGGAGATATCACCATTCAAAGCAAGTCGAATGCAGTTGGGTGGAAAATCATGCGAATAACTTTGAATTAAAATATCTCAAGAACCGGGTGTCGTAGATACTTTTTGTCTTCAGCTGTGGATAGGTATTGAACAGACCTTTCTTTTGATGTGTATATTGATGGGTTCGGGAAACATTGTTGAAAATGTAATTTTTTTCTTGCAAGGGTTTAGCCTTGATTTTTTTCCAAAATGTCGAAAAACGTGAAGTCATGAATTGTACAACAATTTGTACAACAATGGAAAGGTCTGTGAAATCCCTTTCGAGCACTGGCAGCCCCAGATTTTTGCGGAGTTTGGTTGTGGAGATATCACCATCCAAAGCAAGTCGAATGCAGTTGGGTGGAAAATCATTCGAATAACTTTGAATTAAAATATCTCAAGAACCGGGTGTCGTAGATACTTTTTGTCTTCAGCTGTGGATAGGTATTGAACAGACCTTTCTTTTGATGTGTATATTGATGGGTTCGGGGAACATTGTTGAAAATGTAATTTTTTTCTTGCAAGGGGTTAGCCTTGATTTTTTTCCAAAATGCCGAAAAACGTGAAGTCATGAATTGTACAACAATTTGTACAACAATGGAAAGGTCTGTGAAATCCCTTTCGAGCACTGGCAGCCCCAGATTTTTGCGGAGTTTGGTTGTGGAGATATCACTATCCAAAGCAAGTCGAATGCAGTTGGGTGGAAAATCATTCGAATAACTTTGAATTAAAATATCTCAAGAACCGGTTGTCGTAGATACTTTTTGTCTTCAGCTGTGGATAGGTATTGAACAGACCTTTCTTTTGATGTGTATATCGATGGATTTGGGAAACATTGTTGAAAATGTAATTT
Source organism: Philhelius pedissequus (assembly GCA_910595825.1). Lineage (NCBI taxonomy): Eukaryota > Metazoa > Arthropoda > Insecta > Diptera > Syrphidae > Philhelius > Philhelius pedissequus. The sequence continues at coordinate 53,798,359 of OU343163.1, forward strand.
TTTTCTTGCAAGGGGTTAGCCTTGATTTTTTTCCAAAATGCCGAAAAACGTGAAGTCATGAATTGTACAACAATTTGTACAACAATGGAAAGGTCTGTGAAATCCCTTTCGAGCACTGGCAGCCCCAGATTTTTGCGGAGTTTGGTTGTGGAGATATCACCATCCAAAGCAAGTCGAATGCAGTTGGGTGGAAAATCATGCGAATAACTTTGAATTAAAATATCTCAAGAACCGGCTGTCGCAGATAATTATTGTCATCAGCGGTGGATAGGTATTGAACAGACCTTTCTTTTGATGTGTATATCGATGGGTTTGGGGAACATTGTTGAAAATGTAATTTTTTTCTTGCAAGGGGTTAGCCTTGATTTTTTTCCAAAATGCCGAAAAACGTGAAGTCATGAATTGTACAACAATTTGTACAACAATGGAAAGGTCTGTGAAATCCCTTTCGAGCACTGGCAGCCCCAGATTTTTGCGGAGTTTGGTTGTGGAGATATCACCATCCAAAGCAAGTCGAATGCAGTTGGGTGGAAAATCATTCGAATAACTTTGAATTAAAATATCTCAAGAACCGGTTGTCGTAGATACTTTTTGTCTTCAGCTGTGGATAGGTATTGAACAGACCTTTCTTTTGATGTGTATATCGATGGGTTTGGGGAACATTGTTGAAAATGTAATTTTTTTCTTGCAAGGGGTTAGCCTTGATTTTTTTCCAAAATGTCGAAAAACGTGAAGTCATGAATTGTACAAAAATTTGTACAACAATGGAAAGGTCTTTGAAATCCCTTTCGAGCACTGGCAGCCCCAGATTTTTGCGGAGTTTGGTTGTGGAGATATCACCTTCCAAAGCAAGTCGAATGCAGTTGGGTGGAAAATCATGCGAATAACTTTGAATTAAAATATCTCAAGAACCGGCTGTCGCAGATACTTTTTGTCATCAGCGGTGGATAGGTATTGAACAGACCTTTCTTTTGATGTGTATATCGATGGGTTTGGGGAACATTGTTGAAAATGTAATTTTTTTCTTGCAAGGGGTTAGCCTTGAATTTTTTCCAAAATGTCGAAAAACGTGAAGTCATGAATTGTACAACAATTTGTACAACAATGGAAAGGTCTGCGAAATCCCTTTGGAGCACTGGCAGCCCCAGATTTTTGCGGAGTTTGGTTGTGGAGATATCACCATCCAAAGCAAGTCGAATGCAGTTGGGTGGAAAATCATCCGAATAACTTTGAATTAAAATATCTCAAGAACCGACTGTCGTAGATACTTTTTGTCTTCAGCTGTGGATAGGTATTGAACAGACCTTTCTTTTGATGTGTATATCGATGGGTTTGGGGAACATTGTTGAAAATGTAATTTTTTTCTTGCAAGGGGTTAGCCTTGATTTTTTTCCAAACTGTCGAGAAACGTGAAGTCATGAATTGTACAACAATTTGTACAACAATGGAAAGGTCTGTGAAATCTCTTTCGAGCACTGGCAGCCCCAGATTTTTGCGGAGTTTGGTTGTGGAGATATCACCATCCAAAGCAAGTCGAATGCAGTTGGGTGGAAAATCATGCGAATAACTTTGAATTAAAATATCTCAAGAACCGGCTGTCGCAGATACTTTTTGTCATCAGCGGTGGATAGGTATTGAACAGACCTTTCTTTTGATGTGTATATCGATGGGTTTGGGCAACATTGTTGAAAATGTAATTTTTTTCTTGCAAGGGGTTAGCCTTGATTTTTTTCAAAAATGTCGAAAAAAGTGAAGTCATGAATTGTACAACAATTTGTACAACAATGGAAAAGTCTGTGAAATCCCTTTCGAGCACTGGCAGCCCCAGATTTTTGCGGAGTTTGGTTGTGGAGATATCACCATCCAAAGCAAGTCGAATGTAGTTGGGTGGAAAATCATGCGAATAACTTTGAATTAAAATATCTCAAGAACCGGCTGTCGCAGATACTTATTGTCATCAGCGGTGGATAGGTATTGAACAGACCTTTCTTTTGATGTGTATATCGATGAGTTTGGGGAACATTGTTGAAAATATAATTTTTTTCTTGCAAGGGGTTAGCCTTGATTTTTTTCCAAAATGTCGAAAAACGTGAAGTCATGAATTGTACAACAATTTGTACAACAATGGAAAGGTCTGTGAAATCCCTTTCGAGCACTGGCAGCCCCAGATTTTTGCGGAGTTTGGTTATGGAGATATCACCATCCATAGCAAGTCGAATGCAGTTGGGTGGAAAATCATGCGATTAATTTGGAATTAAAATATCTCAAGAACCGACTGTCGTAGATACTTTTTGTCGTCATCTGTGGATAGGTATTGAACAGACCTTTCTTTTGATGTGTATATTGATGGGTTCGGGGAACATTGTTGAAAATGTAATTTTTTTCTTGCAAGGGGTTAGCCTTGATTTTTTTCAAAAATGTCGAAAAACGTGAAGTCATGAATTGTACAACAATTTGTACAACAATGGAAAGGTCTTTGAAATCCCTTTCGAGCACTGGCAGCCCCAGATTTTTGCGGAGTTTGGTTGTGGAGATATCACCATTCAAAGCAAGTCGAATGCAGTTGGGTGGAAAATCATGCGAATAACTTTGAATTAAAATATCTCAAGAACCGGGTGTCGTAGATACTTTTTGTCTTCAGCTGTGGATAGGTATTGAACAGACCTTTCTTTTGATGTGTATATTGATGGGTTCGGGAAACATTGTTGAAAATGTAATTTTTTTCTTGCAAGGGTTTAGCCTTGATTTTTTTCCAAAATGTCGAAAAACGTGAAGTCATGAATTGTACAACAATTTGTACAACAATGGAAAGGTCTGTGAAATCCCTTTCGAGCACTGGCAGCCCCAGATTTTTGCGGAGTTTGGTTGTGGAGATATCACCATCCAAAGCAAGTCGAATGCAGTTGGGTGGAAAATCATTCGAATAACTTTGAATTAAAATATCTCAAGAACCGGGTGTCGTAGATACTTTTTGTCTTCAGCTGTGGATAGGTATTGAACAGACCTTTCTTTTGATGTGTATATTGATGGGTTCGGGGAACATTGTTGAAAATGTAATTTTTTTCTTGCAAGGGGTTAGCCTTGATTTTTTTCCAAAATGCCGAAAAACGTGAAGTCATGAATTGTACAACAATTTGTACAACAATGGAAAGGTCTGTGAAATCCCTTTCGAGCACTGGCAGCCCCAGATTTTTGCGGAGTTTGGTTGTGGAGATATCACTATCCAAAGCAAGTCGAATGCAGTTGGGTGGAAAATCATTCGAATAACTTTGAATTAAAATATCTCAAGAACCGGTTGTCGTAGATACTTTTTGTCTTCAGCTGTGGATAGGTATTGAACAGACCTTTCTTTTGATGTGTATATCGATGGATTTGGGGAACATTGTTGAAAATGTAATTTTTTTCTTGCAAGGGGTTAGCCTTGATTTTTTTCCAAAATGCCGAAAAACGTGAAGTCATGAATTGTACAACAATTTGTACAACAATGGAAAGGTCTGTGAAATCCCTTTCGAGCACTGGCAGCCCCAGATTTTTGCGGAGTTTGGTTGTGGAGATATCACCATCCAAAGCAAGTCGAATGCAGTTGGGTGGAAAATCATGCGAATAACTTTGAATTAAAATATCTCAAGAACCGGCTGTCGCAGATAATTATTGTCATCAGCGGTGGATAGGTATTGAACAGTCCTTTCTTTTGATGTGTATATCGATGGGTTTGGGGAACATTGTTGAAAATGTAATTTTTTTCTTGCAAGGGGTTAGCCTTGATTTTTTTCCAAAATGCCGAAAAACGTGAAGTCATGAATTGTACAACAATTTGTACAACAATGGAAAGGTCTGTGAAATCCCTTTCGAGCACTGGCAGCCCCAGATTTTTGCGGAGTTTGGTTGTGGAGATATCACCATCCAAAGCAAGTCGAATGCAGTTGGGTGGAAAATCATTCGAATAACTTTGAATTAAAATACCTCAAGAACCGGTTGTCGTAGATACTTTTTGTCTTCAGCTGTGGATAGGTATTGAACAGACCTTTCTTTTGATGTGTATATCGATGGGTTTGGGGAACATTGTTGAAAATGTAATTTTTTTCTTGCAAGGATTTAGCCTTGATTTTTTTCCAAAATGTCGAAAAACGTGAAGTCATGAATTGTACAACAATTTGTACAACAATGGAAAGGTCTGTGAAATCCCTTTCGAGCACTGGCAGCCCCAGATTTTTGCGGAGTTTGGTTGTGGAGATATCACCATCCAAAGCAAGTCGAATGCAGTTGGGTGGAAAATCATGCGAATAACTTTGAATTAAAATATCTCAAGAACCGGCTGTCGCAGATAATTATTGTCATCAGCGGTGGATAGGTATTGAACAGACCTTTCTTTTGATGTGTATATCGATGGGTTTGGGAAACATTGTTGAAAATGTAATTTTTTTCTTGAAAGGGGTTAGCCTTGAGTTTTTTCCAAAATGTCGAAAAACGTGAAGTCATGAATTGTACAACAATTTGTACAACAATGGAAAGGTCTGTGAAATCCCTTTCGAGCACTGGCAGCCCCAGATTTTTGCGGAGTTTGGTTGTGGAGATATTACCATCCAAAGCAAGTCGAATGCAGTTGGGTGGAAAATCATTCGAATAACTTTGAATTAAAATATCTCAAGAACCGGTTGTCGTAGATACTTTTTGTCTTCAGCTGTGGATAGGTATTGAACAGACCTTTCTTTTGATGTGTATATCGATGGGTTTGGGGAACATTGTTGAAAATGTAATTTTTTTCTTGCAAGGGGTTAGCCTTGATTTTTTTCCAAAATGTCGAAAAACGTGAAGTCATGAATTGTACAACAATTTGTACAACAATGGAAAGGTCTGTGAAATCCCTTTCGAGCACTGGCAGCCCCAGATTTTTGCGGAGTTTGGTTGTGGAGATATCACCATCCAAAGCAAGTCGAATGCAGTTGGGTGGAAAATCATGCGAATAACTTTGAATTAAAATATCTCAAGAACCGGCTGTCGCAGATAATTATTGTCATCAGCGGTGGATAGGTATTGAACAGACCTTTCTTTTGATGTGTATATCGATGGGTTTGGGGAACATTGTTGAAAATGTAATTTTTTTCTTGCAAGGGGTTAGCCTTGATTTTTTTCCAAAATGCCGAAAAACGTGAAGTCATGAATTGTACAACAATTTGTACAACAATGGAAAGGTCTGTGAAATCCCTTTCGAGCACTGGCAGCCCCAGATTTTTGCGGAGTTTGGTTGTGGAGATATCACCATCCAAAGCAAGTCGAATGCAGTTGGGTGGAAAATCATGCGAATAACTTTGAATTAAAATATCTCAAGAACCGGCTGTCGCAGATAATTATTGTCATCAGCGGTGGATAGGTATTGAACAGACCTTTCTTTTGATGTGTATATCGATGGGTTTGGGGAACATTGTTGAAAATGTAATTTTTTTCTTGCAAGGATTTAGCCTTGATTTTTTTCCAAAATGTCCAAAAACGTGAAGTCATGAATTGTACAACAATTTGTGAAACAATGGAAAGGTCTGTGAAATCCCTTTCGAGCACTGGCAGCCCCAGATTTTTGCGGAGTTTGGTTGTGGAGATATCACCATCCAAAGGAAGTCGAATGCAGTTGGGTGGAAAATCATGCGAATAACTTTGAATTAAAATATCTCAAGAACCGGCTGTCGCAGATAATTATTGTCATCAGCGGTGGATAGGTATTGAACAGACCTTTCTTTTGATGTGTATATCGATGGGTTTGGGAAACATTGTTGAAAATGTAATTTTTTTCTTGCAAGGGGTTAGCCTTGATTTTTTTCCAAAATGTCGAAAAACGTGAAGTCATGAATTGTACAACAATGGAAAGGTCTGTGAAATCCCTTTCGAGCACTGGCAGCCCCAGATTTTTGCGGAGTTTGGTTGTGGAGATATCACCATCCAAAGGAAGTCGAATGCAGTTGGGTGGAAAATCATGCGAATAACTTTGAATTAAAATATCTCAAGAACCGGCTGTCGCAGATAATTATTGTCATCAGCGGTGGATAGGTATTGAACAGACCTTTCTTTTGATGTGTATATCGATGGGTTTGGGGAACATTGTTGAAAATGTAATTTTTTTCTTGCAAGGATTTAGCCTTGATTTTTTTCCAAAATGTCCAAAAACGTGAAGTCATGAATTGTACAACAATTTGTACAACAATGGAAAGGTCTGTGAAATCCCTTTCGAGCACTGGCAGCCCCAGATTTTTGCGGAGTTTGGTTGTGGAGATATCACCATCCAAAGGAAGTCGAATGCAGTTGGGTGGAAAATCATGCGAATAACTTTGAATTAAAATATCTCAAGAACCGGCTGTCGCAGATACTTATTGTCATCAGCGGTGGATAGGTATTGAACAGACCTTTCGTTTGATGTGTATATCGATGGGTTTGGGGAACATTGTTGAAAATGTAATTTTTTTCTTGCAAGGGGTTAGCCTTGATTTTTTTCCAAAATGTCGAAAAACGTGAAGTCATGAATTGTACAACAATTTGTACAACAATGGAAAGGTCTGTGAAATCCCTTTCAAGCACTGGCAGCCCCAGATTTTTGAGGAGTTTGGTTATGGAGATATCACCATCCATAGCAAGTCGAATGCAGTTGGGTGGAAAATCATGCGATTAATTTGGAATTAAAATATCTCAAGAACCGACTGTCGTAGATACTTTTTGTCTTCAACTGTGGATAGGTATTGAACAGACCTTTCTTTTGATGTGTATATTGATGGGTTCGGGGAACATTGTTGAAAATGTAATTTTTTTCTTTGAAAGGGGTTAGCCTTGATTTTTTTCAAAAATGTCGAAAAACCTGAAGTCATGAATTGTACAACAATTTGTACAACAATGGAAAGGTCTGTGAAATCCCTTTCGAGCACTGGCAGCCCCAGATTTTTGCGGAGTTTGGTTGTGGAGATATCACCATCCAAAGCAAGTCGAATGCAGTTGGGTGGAAAATCATGCGAATAACTTTGAATTAAAATATCTCAAGAACCGGCTGTCGCAGATACTTATTGTCATCAGCGGTGGATAGGTATTGAACAGACCTTTCTTTTGATGTGTATATCGATGGGTTTGGGGAACATTGTTGAAAATGTAATTTTTTTCTTGCAAGGGGTTAGCCTTGAGTTTTTTCCAAAATGTCGAAAAACGTGAAGTCATGAATTGTACAACAATTTGTACAACAATGGAAAGGTCTGTGAAATCCCTTTCGAGCACTGGCAGCCCCAGATTTTTGCGGAGTTTGGTTGTGGAGATATCACCATCCAAAGCAAGTCGAATGCAGTTGGGTGGAAATTCATACGAATAATTTTGAATTAAAATATCTCAAGAACCGACTGTCGTAGATACTTTTTGTCTTCAGCTGTGGATAGGTATTGAACAGACCTTTCTTTTGATGTGTATATTGATGGGTTCGGGGAACATTGTTGAAAATGTAATTTTTTTCTTGCAAGGGGTTAGCCTTGATTTTTTTCCAAAATGTCGAAAAACGTGAAGTCATGAATTGTACAACAATTTGTACAACAATGGAAAGGTCTGTGAAATCCCTTTCGAGCACTGGCAGCCCCAGATTTTTGCGGAGTTTGGTTGTGGAGATATCACCATCCAAAGCAAGTCGAATGCAGTTGGGTGGAAAATCATTCGAATAACTTTGAATTAAAATATCTCAAGAACCGGGTGTCGTAGATACTTTTTGTCTTCAGCTGTGGATAGGTATTGAACAGACCTTTCGTTTGATGTGTATATATGGGTTTGGGGAACATTGTTGAAAATGTAATTTTTTTCTTGCAAGGGGTTAGCCTTGATTTTTTTCCAAAATGTCGAAAAACGTGAAGTCATGAATTGTACAACAATTTGTACAACAATGGAAAGGTCTGTGAAATCCCTTTGGAGCACTGGCAGCCCCAGATTTTTGCGGAGTTTGGTTGTGGAGATATCACCATCCAAAGCAAGTCGAATGAAGTTGGGTGGAAAATCATACGAATAACTTTGAATTAAAATATCTCAAGAACCGACTGTCGTAGATACTTATTGTCATCAGCGGTGGATAGGTATTGAACAGACCTTTCGTTTGATGTGTATATCGATGGGTTTGGGGAACATTGTTGAAAATGTAATTTTTTTCTTGCAAGGGGTTAGCCTTGATTTTTTTCCAAAATGTCGAAAAACGTGAAGTCATGAATTGTACAACAATTTGTACAACAATGGAAAGGTCTGTGAAATCCCTTTCAAGCACTGGCAGCCCCAGATTTTTGAGGAGTTTGGTTATGGAGATATCACCATCCATAGCAAGTCGAATGCAGTTGGGTGGAAAATCATGCGATTAATTTGGAATTAAAATATCTCAAGAACCGACTGTCGTAGATACTTTTTGTCATCATCTGTGGATAGGTATTGAACAGACCTTTCTTTTGATGTGTATATTGATGGGTTCGGGGAACATTGTTGAAAATGTAATTTTTTTCTTGCAAGGGGTTAGCCTTGATTTTTTTCAAAAATGTCGAAAAACCTGAAGTCATGAATTGTACAACAATTTGTACAATAAAGGAAAGGTCTGTGAAATCCCTTTGGAGCACTGGCAGCCCCAGATTTTTGCGGAGTTTGGTTGTGGAGATATCACCATCCAAAGCAAGTCGAATGCAGTTGGGTGGAAAATCATCCGAATAAATTTGAATTAAAATATCTCAAGAACCGACTGTCGTAGATACTTTTTGTCTTCAACTGTGGATAGGTATTGAACAGACCTTTCTTTTGATGTGTATATTGATGGGTTCGGGGAACATTGTTGAAAATGTAATTTTTTTCTTTGAAAGGGGTTAGCCTTGATTTTTTTCAAAAATGTCGAAAAACCTGAAGTCATGAATTGTACAACAATTTGTACAACAATGGAAAGGTCTGTGAAATCCCTTTCGAGCACTGACAGCCCCAGATTTTTGCGGAGTTTGGTTGTGGAGATATCACCATCCAAAGCAAGTCGAATGCAGTTGGGTGGAAATTCATACGAATAATTTTGAATTAAAATATCTCAAGAACCGACTGTCGTAGATACTTTTTGTCTTCAGCTGTGGATAGGTATTGAACAGACCTTTCTTTTGATGTGTATATTGATGGGTTCGGGGAACATTGTTGAAAATGTAATTTTTTTCTTGCAAGGGGTTAGCCTTGATTTTTTTCCAAAATGTCGAAAAACGTGAAGTCATGAATTGTACAACAATTTGTACAACAATGGAAAGGTCTGTGAAATCCCTTTCGAGCACTGGCAGCCCCAGATTTTTGCGGAGTTTGGTTGTGGAGATATCACCATCCAAAGCAAGTCGAATGCAGTTGGGTGGAAAATCATTCGAATAACTTTGAATTAAAATATCTCAAGAACCGGGTGTCGTAGATACTTTTTGTCTTCAGCTGTGGATAGGTATTGAACAGACCTTTCGTTTGATGTGTATATATGGGTTTGGGGAACATTGTTGAAAATGTAATTTTTTTCTTGCAAGGGGTTAGCCTTGATTTTTTTCCAAAATGTCGAAAAACGTGAAGTCATGAATTGTACAACAATTTGTACAACAATGGAAAGGTCTGTGAAATCCCTTTGGAGCACTGGCAGCCCCAGATTTTTGCGGAGTTTGGTTGTGGAGATATCACCATCCAAAGCAAGTCGAATGAAGTTGGGTGGAAAATCATACGAATAACTTTGAATTAAAATATCTCAAGAACCGACTGTCGTAGATACTTATTGTCATCAGCGGTGGATAGGTATTGAACAGACCTTTCGTTTGATGTGTATATCGATGGGTTTGGGGAACATTGTTGAAAATGTAATTTTTTTCTTGCAAGGGGTTAGCCTTGATTTTTTTCCAAAATGTCGAAAAACGTGAAGTCATGAATTGTACAACAATTTGTACAACAATGGAAAGGTCTGTGAAATCCCTTTCAAGCACTGGCAGCCCCAGATTTTTGAGGAGTTTGGTTATGGAGATATCACCATCCATAGCAAGTCGAATGCAGTTGGGTGGAAAATCATGCGATTAATTTGGAATTAAAATATCTCAAGAACCGACTGTCGTATATACTTTTTGTCATCATCTGTGGATAGGTATTGAACAGACCTTTCTTTTGATGTGTATATTGATGGGTTCGGGGAACATTGTTGAAAATGTAATTTTTTTCTTGCAAGGGGTTAGCCTTGATTTTTTTCAAAAATGTCGAAAAACCTGAAGTCATGAATTGTACAACAATTTGTACAATAAAGGAAAGGTCTGTGAAATCCCTTTGGAGCACTGGCAGCCCCAGATTTTTGCGGAGTTTGGTTGTGGAGATATCACCATCCAAAGCAAGTCGAATGCAGTTGGGTGGAAAATCATCCGAATAAATTTGAATTAAAATATCTCAAGAACCGACTGTCGTAGATACTTTTTGTCTTCAACTGTGGATAGGTATTGAACAGACCTTTCTTTTGATGTGTATATTGATGGGTTCGGGGAACATTGTTGAAAATGTAATTTTTTTCTTTGAAAGGGGTTAGCCTTGATTTTTTTCAAAAATGTCGAAAAACCTGAAGTCATGAATTGTACAACAATTTGTACAACAATGGAAAGGTCTGTGAAATCCCTTTCGAGCACTGACAGCCCCAGATTTTTGCGGAGTTTGGTTGTGGAGATATCACCATCCAAAGCAAGTCGAATGCAGTTGGGTGGAAATTCATACGAATAATTTTGAATTAAAATATCTCAAGAACCGACTGTCGTAGATACTTTTTGTCTTCAGCTGTGGATAGGTATTGAACAGACCTTTCTTTTGATGTGTATATTGATGGGTTCGGGGAACATTGTTGAAAATGTAATTTTTTTCTTGCAAGGGGTTAGCCTTGATTTTTTTCCAAAATGTCGAAAAACGTGAAGTCATGAATTGTACAACAATTTGTACAACAATGGAAAGGTCTGTGAAATCCCTTTCGAGCACTGGCAGCCCCAGATTTTTGCGGAGTTTGGTTGTGGAGATATCACCATCCAAAGCAAGTCGAATGCAGTTGGGTGGAAAATCATTCGAATAACTTTGAATTAAAATATCTCAAGAACCGGGTGTCGTAGATACTTTTTGTCTTCAGCTGTGGATAGGTATTGAACAGACCCTTCGTTTGATGTGTATATATGGGTTTGGGGAACATTGTTGAAAATGTAATTTTTTTCTTGCAAGGGGTTAGCCTTGATTTTTTTCCAAAATGTCGAAAAACGTGAAGTCATGAATTGTACAACAATTTGTACAACAATGGAAAGGTCTGTGAAATCCCTTTGGAGCACTGGCAGCCCCAGATTTTTGCGGAGTTTGGTTGTGGAGATATCACCATCCAAAGCAAGTCGAATGAAGTTGGGTGGAAAATCATACGAATAACTTTGAATTAAAATATCTCAAGAACCGACTGTCGTAGATACTTATTGTCATCAGCGGTGGATAGGTATTGAACAGACCTTTCGTTTGATGTGTATATCGATGGGTTTGGGGAACATTGTTGAAAATGTAATTTTTTTCTTGCAAGGGGTTAGCCTTGATTTTTTTCCAAAATGTCGAAAAACGTGAAGTCATGAATTGTACAACAATTTGTACAACAATGGAAAGGTCTGTGAAATCCCTTTCAAGCACTGGCAGCCCCAGATTTTTGAGGAGTTTGGTTATGGAGATATCACCATCCATAGCAAGTCAAATGCAGTTGGGTGGAAAATCATGCGATTAATTTGGAATTAAAATATCTCAAGAACCGACTGTCGTAGATACTTTTTGTCATCATCTGTGGATAGGTATTGAACAGACCTTTCTTTTGATGTGTATATTGATGGGTTCGGGGAACATTGTTGAAAATGTAATTTTTTTCTTGCAAGGGGTTAGCCTTGATTTTTTTCAAAAATGTCGAAAAACCTGAAGTCATGAATTGTACAACAATTTGTACAATAAAGGAAAGGTCTGTGAAATCCCTTTGGAGCACTGGCAGCCCCAGATTTTTGCGGAGTTTGGTTGTGGAGATATCACCATCCAAAGCAAGTCGAATGCAGTTGGGTGGAAAATCATCCGAATAAATTTGAATTAAAATATCTCAAGAACCGACTGTCGTAGATACTTTTTGTCTTCAACTGTGGATAGGTATTGAACAGACCTTTCTTTTGATGTGTATATTGATGGGTTCGGGGAACATTGTTGAAAATGTAATTTTTTTCTTTGAAAGGGGTTAGCCTTGATTTTTTTCAAAAATGTCGAAAAACCTGAAGTCATAAATTGTACAACAATTTGTACAACAATGGAAAGGTCTGTGAAATCCCTTTCGAGCACTGACAGCCCCAGATTTTTGCGGAGTTTGGTTGTGGAGATATCACCATCCAAAGCAAGTCGAATGCAGTTGGGTGGAAAATCATGCGAATAACTTTGAATTAAAATATCTCAAGAACCGGCTGTCGCAGATACTTATTGTCATCAGCGGTGGATAGGTATTGAACAGACCTTTCTTTTGATGTGTATATCGATGGGTTTGGGGAACATTGTTGAAAATGTAATTTTTTTCTTGCAAGGGGTTAGCCTTGAGTTTTTTCCAAAATGTCGAAAAACGTGAAGTCATGAATTGTACAACAATTTGTACAACAATGGAAAGGTCTGTGAAAGCCCTTTGGAGCACTGGCAGCCCCAGATTTTTGCGGAGCTTGGTTGTGGAGATATCACCATCCAAAGCAAGTCGAATGCAGTTGGGTGGAAAATCATACGAATAATTTTGAATTAAAATATCTCAAGAACCGACTGTCGTAGATACTTTTTGTCTTCAGCTGTGGATAGGTATTGAACAGACCTTTCTTTTGATGTGTATATTGATGGGTTCGGGGAACATTGTTGAAAATGTAATTTTTTTCTTGCAAGGGGTTAGCCTTGATTTTTTTCCAAAATGTCGAAAAACGCGTTCACAGACCTTTCCATTGTACAACAATGGAAAGGTCTGTGAAATCCCTTTCGAGCACTGGCAGCCCCAGATTTTTGCGGAGTTTGGTTGTGGAGATATCACCATCCAAAGCAAGTCGAATGCAGTTGGGTGGAAAATCATGCGAATAACTTTGAATTAAAATATCTCAAGAACCGGCTGTCGCAGATACTTTTTGTCATCAGCGGTGGATAGGTATTGAACAGACCTTTCTTTTGATGTGTATATCGATGGGTTTGGGGAACATTGTTGAAAATGTAATTTTTTTCTTGCAAGGGGTTAGCCTTGATTTTTTTCCAAAATGTCGAAAAACGTGAAGTCATGAATTGCACAACAATTTGTACAATAAAGGAAAGGTCTGTGAAATCCCTTTGGAGCACTGGCAGCCCCAGATTTTTGCGGAGTTTGGTTGTGGAGATATCACCATCCAAAGCAAGTCGAATGCAGTTGGGTGGAAAATCATCCGAATAAATTTGAATTAAAATATCTCAAGAACCGACTGTCGTAGATACTTTTTGTCTTCAACTGTGGATAGGTATTGAACAGACCTTTCTTTTGATGTGTATATCGATGGGTTTGGGGAACATTGTTGAAAATGTAATTTTTTTCTTGCAAGGGGTTAGCCTTGATTTTTTTCCAAAATGTCGAAAAACGTGAAGTCATGAATTGCACAACAATTTGTACAACAATGGAAAGGTCTGTGAAATCCCTTTTGAGCACTGGCAGCCCCAGATTTTTGCGGAGTTTGGTTGTGGAGATATCACCATCCAAAGCAAGTCGAATGCAGTTGGGTGGAAAATCATGCGAATAAATTTGAATTAAGATATCTCAATAACCGGCTGTCGCAGATACTTATTGTCATCAGCGGTGGATAGGTATTGAACAGACCTTTCTTTTGATGTGTATATTGATGGGTTCGGGGAACATTGTTGAAAATGTAATTTTTTTCTTGCAAGGGGTTAGCCTTGATTTTTTTCAAAAATGTCGAAAAACGTGAAGTCATGAATTGTACAACAATTTGTACAACAATGGAAAGGTCTGTGAAATCCCTTTCGAGCACTGGCAGCCCCAGATTTTTGCGGAGTTTGGTTGTGGAGATATCACCATCCAAAGCAAGTCGAATGCAGTTGGGTGGAAAATCATGCGAATAACTTTGAATTAAAATATCTCAAGAACCGGCTGTCGCAGATACTTATTGTCATCAGCGGTGGATAGGTATTGAACAGACCTTTCTTTTAATGTGTATATTGATGGGTTTGGGGAACATTGTTGAAAATGTAATTTTTTTCTTGCAAGGGGTTAGCCTTGATTTTTTTCCAAAATGTCGAAAAACGTGAAGTCATGAATTGTACAACAATTTGTACAACAATGGAAAGGTCTGTGAAATCCCTTTCAAGCACTGGCAGCCCCAGATTTTTGCGGAGTTTGGTTATGGAGATATCACCATCCATAGCAAGTCGAATGCAGTTGGGTGGAAAATCATGCGATTAATTTGGAATTAAAATATCTCAAGAACCGGGTGTCGTAGATACTTTTTGTCTTCAGCTGTGGATAGGTATTGAACAGACCTTTCTTTTGATGTGTATATCGATGGGTTTGGGGAACATTGTTGAAAATGTAATTTTTTTCTTGCAAGGGGTTAGCCTTGAGTTTTTTCCAAAATGTCGAAAAACGTGAAGTCATGAATTGTACAACAATTTGTACAACAATGGAAAGGTCTGTGAAATCCCTTTCGAGCACTGGCAGCCCCAGATTTTTGCGGAGTTTGGTTGTGGAGATATCACCATCCAAAGCAAGTCGAATGCAGTTGGGTGGAAAATCATTCGAATAACTTTGAATTAAAATATCCCAAGAACCGGGTGTCGTAGATACTTTTTGTCTTCAGCTGTGGATAGGTATTGAACAGGCCTTTCGTTTGATGTGTATATCGATGGGTTTGGGGAACATTGTTGAAAATGTAATTTTTTTCTTGCAAGGGGTTAGCCTTGATTTTTTTCAAAAATGTCGAAAAACGTGAAGTCATGAATTGTACAACAATTTGTACAACAATGGAAAGGTCTGTGAAATCCCTTTTGAGCACTGGCAGCCCCAGATTTTTGCGGAGTTTGGTTGTGGAGATATCACCATCCAAAGCAAGTCGAATGCAGTTGGGTGGAAAATCATGCGAATAACTTTGAATTAAAATATCTCAAGAACCGGCTGTCGCAGATACTTATTGTCATCAGCGGTGGATAGGTATTGAACAGACTTTTCTTTAGATGTGTATATTGATGGGTTTGGGGAACATTGTTGAAAATGTAATTTTTTTCTTGCAAGGGGTTAGCCTTGATTTTTTTCCAAAATGTCGAAAAACGTGAAGTCATGAATTGTACAACAATTTGTACAACAATGGAAAGGTCTGTGAAATCCCTTTCAAGCACTGGCAGGCCCAGATTTTTGCGGAGTTTGGTTATGGAGATATCACCATCCATAGCAAGTCGAATGCAGTTGGGTGGAAAATCATGCGAATAACTTTGAATTAAAATATCTCAAGAACCGACTGTCGTAGATACTTTTTGTCTTCAGCTGTGGATAGGTATTGAACAGACCTTTCTTTTGATGTGTATATTGATGGGTTTGGGGAACATTGTTGAAAATGTAATTTTTTTCTTGCAAGGGGTTAGCCTTGAGTTTTTTCCAAAATGTCGAAAAACGTGAAGTCATGAATTGTACAACAATTTGTACAACAATGTAAAGGTCTGTGAAATCCCTTTCGAGCACTGGCAGCCCCAGATTTTTGCGGAGTTTGGTTGTGGAGATATCACCATCCAAAGCAAGTCGAATGCAGTTGGGTGGAAAATCATTCGAATAACTTTGAATTAAAATATCTCAAGAACCGGGTGTCGTAGATACTTTTTGTCTTCAGCTGTGGATAGGTATTGAACAGACCTTTCGTTTGATGTGTATATCGATGGGTTTGGGGAACATTGTTGAAAATGTAATTTTTTCTTGCAAGGGGTTAGCCTTGAGTTTTTTCAAAAATGTCGAAAAACTTGAAGTCATGAATTGTACAACAATTTGTACAATAAAGGAAAGGTCTGTGAAATCCCTTTGGAGCACTGGCAGCCCCAGATTTTTGCGGAGTTTGGTTGTGGAGATATCACCATCCAAAGCAAGTCGAATGCAGTTGGGTGGAAAATCATGCGAATAACTTTGAATTAAAATATCTCAAGAACCGGC
The DNA here is from genome assembly GCA_910595825.1 of Philhelius pedissequus. Taxonomy (NCBI): domain Eukaryota; kingdom Metazoa; phylum Arthropoda; class Insecta; order Diptera; family Syrphidae; genus Philhelius; species Philhelius pedissequus. Next base: position 53,814,554 of record OU343163.1, read on the forward strand.
TGTCGCAGATACTTATTGTCATCAGCGGTGGATAGGTATTGAACAGACCTTTCTTTTGATGTATATATCGATGGGTTTGGGGAACATTGTTGAAAATGTAATTTTTTTCTTGCAAGGGGTTAGCCTTGAGTTTTTTCCAAAATGTCGAAAAACGTGAAGTCATGAATTGTACATCAATGGAAAGGTCTGTGAAAGCCCTTTGGAGCACTGGCAGCCCCAGATTTTTGCGGAGTTTGGTTGTGGAGATATCACCATCCAAAGCAAGTCGAATGCAGTTGGGTGGAAAATCATGCGAATAACTTTGAATTAAAATATCTCAAGAACCGGCTGTCGCAGATACTTTTTGTCATCAGCGGTGGATAGGTATTGAACAGACCTTTCTTTTGATGTGTATATTGATGGGTTCGGGGAACATTGTTGAAAATGTAATTTTTTTCTTGCAAGGGGTTAGCCTTGATTTTTTTCCAAAATGTCGAAAAACGTGAAGTCATGAATTGTACAACAATTTGTACAACAATGGAAAGGTCTGTGAAATCCCTTTCGAGCACTGGCAGCCCCAGATTTTTGCGGAGTTTGGTTGTGGAGATATCACCATCCAAAGCAAGTCGAATGCAGTTGGGTGGAAAATCATGCGAATAACTTTGAATTAAAATATCTCAAGAACCGGCTGTCGCAGATACTTTTTGTCATCAGCGGTGGATAGGTATTGAACAGACCTTTCTTTTGATGTGTATATCGATGGGTTTGGGGAACATTGTTGAAAATGTAATATTTTTCTTGCAAGGGGTTAGCCTTGATTTTTTTCCAAAATGTCGAAAAACGTGAAGTCATGAATTGCACAACAATTTGTACAACAATGGAAAGGTCTGTGAAATCCCTTTCGAGCACTGGCAGCCCCAGATTTTTGCGGAGTTTGGTTGTGGAGATATCACCATCCAAAGCAAGTCGAATGCAGTTGGGTGGAAAATCATGCGAATAACTATGAATTAAAATATCTCAAGAACCGGGTGTCGTAGATACTTTTTGTCTTCAGCTGTGGATAGGTATTGAACAGACCTTTCTTTTGATGTGTATATTGATGGGTTTGGGGAACATTGTTGAAAATGTAATTTTTTTTCTTGCAAGGGTAGCCTTGATTTTTTTCCAAAATGTCGAAAAACGTGAAGTCATGAATTGTACAACAATTTGTACAACAATGGAAAGGTCTGTGAAATCCCTTTTGAGCACTGGCAGCCCCAGATTTTTGCGGAGTTTGGTTGTGGAGATATCACCATCCAAAGCAAGTCGAATGCGGTTTGGTGGAAAATCATGCGAATAACTTTGAATTAAAATATCTCAAGAACTGACTGTCGTAGATACTTTTTGTCTTCAGCTGTGGATAGGTATTGAACAGACCTTTCTTTTGATGTGTATATTGATGGGTTCGGGGAACATTGTTGAAAATGTAATTTTTTTCTTGCAAAGGGTTAGCCCTGATTTTTTTCCAAAATGTCGAAAAACGTGAAGTCATGAATTGTACAACAATTTGTACAACAATGGAAAGGTCTGTGAAATCCCTTTGGAGCACTGGCAGCCCCAGATTTTTGCGGAGTTTGGTTGTGGAGATATCACCATCCAAAGCAAGTCGAATGCAGTTGGGTGGAAAATCATCCGAATAACTTTGAATTAAAATATCTCAAGAACCGGCTGTCGTAGTAGATACTTATTGTCATCAGCGGTGGATAGGTATTGAACAGACCTTTCTTTTGATGTGTATATCGATGGGTTTGGGGAACATTGTTGGAAATGTAATTTTTTTCTTGCAAAGGGTTAGCCCTGATTTTTTTCCAAAATGTCGAAAAACGTGAAGTCATGAATTGTACAACAATTTGTACAACAATGAAAAGGTCTGTGAAATCCCTTTCGAGCACTGGCAGCCCCAGATTTTTGCGGAGTTTGGTTGTGGAGATATCACCATCCAAAGCAAGTCGAATGCAGTTGGGTGGAAAATCATGCGAATAACTTTTAATTAAAATATCTCAAGAACCGGCTGTCGCAGATACTTTTTGTCATCAGCGGTGGATAGGTATTGAACAGACCTTTCTTTTGATGTGTATATCGATGGGTTTGGGGAACATTGTTGAAAATGTAATTTTTTTCTTGCAAGGGGTTAGCCTTGATTTTTTTCCAAAATGTCGAAAAACGTGAAGTCATGAATTGTACAACAATTTGTACAACAATGGAAAGGTCTGTGAAATCCCTTTCGAGCACTGGCAGCCCCAGATTTTTGCGGAGTTTGGTTGTGGAGATATCACCATCCAAAGCAAGTCGAATGCAGTTGGGTGGAAAATCATGCGAATAACTTTGAATTAAAATATCTCAAGAACCGGGTGTCGTAGATACTTTTTGTCTTCAGCTGTGGATAGGTATTGAACAGACCTTTCTTTTGATGTGTATGTCGATGGGTTTGGGGAACATTGTTGAAAATGTAATTTTTTTTTGCAAGGGGTTAGCCTTGATTTTTTTCCAAAATGTCGAAAAACGTGAAGTCATGAATTGTACAACAATTTGTACAACAATGGAAAGGTCTGTGAAATCCCTTTCGAGCACTGGCAGCCGCAGATTTTTGCGGAGTTTGGTTGTGGAGATATCACCATCCAAAGCAAGTCGAATGCAGTTGGGTGGAAAATCATGCGAATAACTTTGAATTAAAATATCTCAAGAACCGGGTGTCGTAGATACTTTTTGTCTTCAGCTGTGGATAGGTATTGAAAAGACCTTTCTTTTCATGTGTATGTCGATGGGTTTGGGGAACATTGTTGAAAATGTAATTTTTTTCTTGCAAGGGGTTAGCCTTGATTTTTTTCCAAAATGTCGAAAACGTGAAGTCATGAATTGTACAACAATTTGTACAACAATGGAAAGGTCTGTGAAATCCCTTTCGAGTACTGGCAGCCCCAGATTTTTGCGGAGTTTGGTTGTGGAGATATCACCATCCAAAGCAAGTCGAATGCAGTTGGGTGGAAAATCATGCGAATAACTTTGAATTAAAATATCTCAAGAACCGGGTGTCGTAGATACTTTTTGTCTTCAGATGTGGATAGGTATTGAACAGACCTTTCTTTTGATGTGTATATCGATGGGTTTGGGGAACATTGTTGGAAATGTAATTTTTTTCTTGCAAAGGGTTAGCCCTGATTTTTTTCCAAAATGTCGAAAAACGTGAAGTCATGAATTGTACAACAATTTGTTCAACAATGGAAAGGTCTGTGAAATCCCTTTCGAGCACTGGCAGCCCCAGATTTTTGTGGAGTTTGGTTGTGGAGATATCACCATCCAAAGCAAGTCGAATGCAGTTGGGTGGAAAATCATTCGAATAACTTTGAATTAAAATATCTCAAGAACCGGGTGTCGTAGATACTTTTTGTCTTCAGCTGTGGATAGGTATTGAACAGACCTTTCTTTTGATGTGTATGTCGATGGGTTTGGGGAACATTGTTGAAAATGTAATTTTTTTTGCAAGGGGTTAGCCTTGATTTTTTTCCAAAATGTCGAAAAACGTGAAGTCATGAATTGTACAACAATTTGTACAACAATGAAAAGGTCTGTGAAATCCCTTTCGAGCACTGGCAGCCCCAGATTTTTGCGGAGTTTGGTTGTGGAAATATCACCATCCAAAGCAAGTCGAATGCAGTTGGGTGGAAAATCATGCGAATAACTTTGAATTAAAATATCTCAAGAACCGGCTGTCGCAGATACTTTTTGTCATCAGCGGTGGATAGGTATTGAACAGACCTTTCTTTTGATGTGTATGTCGATGGGTTTGGGGAACATTGTTGAAAATGTAATTTTTTTTTGCAAGGGGTTAGCCTTGATTTTTTTCCAAAATGTCGAAAAACGTGAAGTCATGAATTGTACAACAATTTGTACAACAATGGAAAGGTCTGTGAAAACCCTTTCGAGCACTGGCAGCCGCAGATTTTTGCGGAGTTTGGTTGTGGAGATATCACCATCCAAAGCAAGTCGAATGCAGTTGGGTGGAAAATCATGCGAATAACTTTGAATTAAAATATCTCAAGAACCGGGTGTCGTAGATACTTTTTGTCTTCAGCTGTGGATAGGTATTGAACAGACCTTTCTTTTCATGTGTATGTCGATGGGTTTGGGGAACATTGTTGAAAATGTAATTTTTTTCTTGCAAGGGGTTAGCCTTGATTTTTTTCCAAAATGTCGAAAAACGTGAAGTCATGAATTGTACAACAATTTGTACAACAATGTAAAGGTCTGTGAAATCCCTTTCGAGTACTGGCAGCCCCAGATTTTTGCGGAGTTTGGTTGTGGAGATATCACCATCCAAAGCAAGTCGAATGCAGTTGGGTGGAAAATCATGCGAATAACTTTGAATTAAAATATCTCAAGAACCGGCTGTCGTAGATACTTTTTGTCTTCAGCTGTGGATAGGTATTGAACAGACCTTTCTTTTGATGTGTATGTCGATGGGTTTGGGGAACATTGTAGAAAATGTAATTTTTTTCTTGCAAGGGGTTAGCCTTGATTTTTTTCAAAAATGTCGAAAAACGTGAAGTCATGAATTGTACAACAATTTGTACAACAATGGAAAGGTCTGTTAAATCCCTTTCGAGCACTGGCAGCCCCAGATTTTAGCGGAGTTTGGTTGTGGAGATATCACCATCCAAAGCAAGTCGAATGCAGTTGGGTGGAAAATCATGCGATTAATTTGGAATTAAAATATCTCAAGAACCGGCTGTCGTAGATACTTTTTGTCTTCAGCTGTGGATAGGTATTGAACAGACCTTTCTTTTGATGTGTATATTGATGGGTTCGGGGAACATTGTAGAAAATGTAATTTTTTTCTTGCAAGGGGTTAGCCTTGATTTTTTTCCAAAATGTCGAAAAACGTGAAGTCATGAATTGTACAACAATTTGTACAACAATGGAAAGGTCTGTGAAATCCCTTTCGAGCACTGGCAGCCCCAGATTTTGGCGGAGTTTGGTTGTGGAGATATCACCATCCAAAGCAAGTCGAATGCAGTTGGGTGGAAAATCATGCGAATAACTTTGAATTAAAATATCTCAAGAACCGGGTGTCGTAGACACTTTTTGTCTTCAGATGTGGATAGGTATTGAACAGACCTTTCTTTTGATGTGTATATCGATGGGTTTGGGGAACATTGTTGGAAATGTAATTTTTTTCTTGCAAAGGGTTAGCCCTGATTTTTTTCCAAAATGTCGAAAAACGTGAAGTCATGAATTGTACAACAATTTGTTCAACAATGGAAAGGTCTGTGAAATCCCTTTCGAGCACTGGCAGCCCCAGATTTTTGTGGAGTTTGGTTGTGGATATATCACCATCCAAAGCAAGTCGAATGCAGTTGGGTGGAAAATCATTCGAATAACTTTGAATTAAAATATCTCAAGAACCGGGTGTCGTAGATACTTTTTGTCTTCAGCTGTGGATAGGTATTGAACAGACCTTTCTTTTGATGTGTATGTCGATGGGTTTGGGGAACATTGTTGAAAATGTAATTTTTTTTTTGCAAGGGGTTAGCCTTGATTTTTTTCCAAAATGTCGAAAAACGTGAAGTCATGAATTGTACAACAATTTGTACAACAATGTAAAGGTGTGTGAAATCCCTTTCGAGTACTGGCAGCCCCAGATTTTTGCGGAGTTTGGTTGTGGAGATATCACCATCCAAAGCAAGTCGAATGCAGTTGGGTGGAAAATCATGCGAATAACTTTGAATTAAAATATCTCAAGAACCGGCTGTCGTAGATACTTTTTGTCTTCAGCTGTGGATAGGTATTGAACAGAACTTTCTTTTGATGTGTATGTCGATGGGTTTGGGGAACATTGTAGAAAATGTAATTTTTTTCTTGCAAGGGGTTAGCCTTGATTTTTTTCAAAAATGTCGAAAAACGTGAAGTCATGAATTGTACAACAATTTGTACAACAATGGAAAGGTCTGTTAAATCCCTTTCGAGCACTGGCAGCCCCAGATTTTAGCGGAGTTTGGTTGTGGAGATATCACCATCCAAAGCAAGTCGAATGCAGTTGGGTGGAAAATCATGCGATTAATTTGGAATTAAAATATCTCAAGAACCGGCTGTCGTAGATACTTTTTGTCTTCAGCTGTGGATAGGTATTGAACAGACCTTTCTTTTGATGTGTATATTGATGGGTTCGGGGAACATTGTAGAAAATGTAATTTTTTTCTTGCAAGGGGTTAGCCTTGATTTTTTTCCAAAATGTCGAAAAACGTGAAGTCATGAATTGTACAACAATTTGTACAACAATGGAAAGGTCTGTGAAATCCCTTTCGAGCACTGGCAGCCCCAGATTTTGGCGGAGTTTGGTTGTGGAGATATCACCATCCAAAGCAAGTCGAATGCAGTTGGGTGGAAAATCATGCGAATAACTTTGAATTAAAATATCTCAAGAACCGGCTGTCGTAGATACTTATTGTCATCGGCGGTGGATAGGTATTGAAAAGACCTTTCTTTTGATGTGTATGTCGATGGGTTTGGGGAACATTGTAGAAAATGTAATTTTTTTCTTGCAAGGGGTTAGCCTTGATTTTTTTCAAAAATGTCGAAAAACGTGAAGTCATGAATTGTACAACAATTTGTACAACAATGGAAAGGTCTGTGAAATCCCTTTCGAGCACTGGCAGCCCCAGATTTTTGCGGAGTTTGGTTGTGGAGATATCACCATCCAAAGCAAGTCGAATGCAGTTGGGTGGAAAATCATTCGAATAACTTTGAATTAAAATATCTCAAGAACCGGGTGTCGTAGATACTTTTTGTCTTCAGCTGTGGATAGGTATTGAACAGACCTTTCTTTTGATGTGTATGTCGATGGGTTCGGGGAACATTGTTGAAAATGTAATTTTTTTTGCAAGGGGTTAGCCTTGATTTTTTTCCAAAATGTCGAAAAACGTGAAGTCATGAATTGTACAACAATTTGTACAACAATGGAAAGGTCTGTGAAATCCCTTTCGAGCACTGGCGGCCTCAGATTTTTGCGGAATAACTTTGAATTAAAATATCTCACGAACCGGGTGTCGTAGATACTTTTTGTCTTCAGCTGTGGATAGGTATTGAACAGACCTTTCTTTTGATGTGTATGTCGATGGGTTCGGGGATCATTGTTGAAAATGTAATTTTTTTCTTGCAAGGGGTTAGCCTTGATTTTTTTCCAAAATGTCGAAAAAAGTGAAGTCGTGAATTGTACAACAATTTGTACAACAATGGAAAGGTCTGTGAAATCCCTTTCGAGCACTGGCAGCCCCAGATTTTTGCGGAGTTTGGTTGTGGAGATATCACCATCCAAAGCAAGTCGAATGCAGTTGGGTGGAAAATCATGCGAATAACTTTGAATTAAAATATCTCAAGAACCGGCTGTCGTAGATACTTATTGTCATCAGCGGTGGATAGGTATTGAACAGACCTTTCTTTTGATGTGTATGTCGATGGGTTCGGGGATCATTGTTGAAAATGTAATTTTTTTCTTGCAAGGGGTTAGCCTTGATGTTTTTCAAAAATGTCGAAAAACGTGAAGTCATGAATTGTACAACAATTTATACAAAAATGGAAAGGTCTGTGAAATCCCTTTCGAGCACTGGCAGCCCCAGATTTTTGCGGAGTTTGGTTGTGGAGATATCACCATCCAAAGCAAGTCGAATGCAGTTGGGTGGAAAATCATGGGAATAACTTTGAATTAAAATATCTCAAGAACCGGCTGTCGCAGATACTTATTGTCATCAGCGGTGGATAGGTATTGAACAGACCTTTCTTTTGATGTGTATATCGATGGGTTTGGGGAACATTGTTGAAAATGTAATTTTTTTCTTGCAAGGGGTTAGCCTTGATTTTTTTCCAAAATGTCGAAAAACGTGAAGTCATGAATTGTACAACAATTTGTACAACAATGGAAAGGTATGTAAAATCCCTTTCGAGCGCTGTCAGCCCCAGATTTTTGCGGAGTTTGGTTTTGGAGATATCACCATCCAAAGCAAGTCGAATGCAGTTGGGTGGAAAATCATGCGAATAACTTTGAACTAAAATATCTCAAGAACCGGGTGTCGTAGATACTTTTTGTCTTCAGCTGTAGATAGGTATTGAACAGACCTTTCTTTTGATGTGTATTTCGATGGGTTCGGGGATCATTGTTGAAAATGTAATTTTTTTCTTGCAAGGGGTTAGCCTTGATTTTTTTCCAAAATGTCGAAAAACGTGAAGTCATGAATTGTACAACAATTTGTACAACAATGGAAAGGTCTGTGAAATCCCTTTCGAGCACTGGCAGCCCCAGATTTTTGCGGAGTTTGGTTGTGGAGATATCACCATCCAAAGCAAGTCGAATGCAGTTGGGTGGAAAATCATGCGAATAACTTTGAATTAAAATATCTCAAGAACCGGCTGTCGCAGATACTTATTGTCATCAGCGGTGGATAGGTATTGAACAGACCTTTCTTTTGATGTGTATATTGATGGGTTTGGGGAACATTGTTGAAAATGTAATTTTTTTCTTGCAAGGGGTTAGCCTTGATTTTTTTCCAAAATGTCGAAAAACGTGAAGTCATGAATTGTACAACAATTTGTACAACAATGGAAAGGTATGTAAAATCCCTTTCGAGCGCTGTCAGCCCCAGATTTTTGCGGAGTTTGGTTTTGGAGATATCACCATCCAAAGCAAGTCGAATGCAGTTGGGTGGAAAATCATGCGAATAACTTTGAATTAAAATATCTCAAGAACCGGGTGTCGTAGACACTTTTTGTCTTCAGATGTGGATAGGTATTGAACAGACCTTTCTTTTGATGTGTATATCGATGGGTTTGGGGAACATTGTTGGAAATGTAATTTTTTTCTTGCAAAGGGTTAGCCCTGATTTTTTTCCAAAATGTCGAAAAACGTGAAGTCATGAATTGTACAACAATTTGTTCAACAATGGAAAGGTCTGTGAAATCCCTTTCGAGCACTGGCAGCCCCAGATTTTTGTGGAGTTTGGTTGTGGATATATCACCATCCAAAGCAAGTCGAATGCAGTTGGGTGGAAAATCATTCGAATAACTTTGAATTAAAATATCTCAAGAACCGGGTGTCGTAGATACTTTTTGTCTTCAGCTGTGGATAGGTATTGAACAGACCTTTCTTTTGATGTGTATGTCGATGGGTTTGGGGAACATTGTTGAAAATGTAATTTTTTTTTTGCAAGGGGTTAGCCTTGATTTTTTTCCAAAATGTCGAAAAACGTGAAGTCATGAATTGTACAACAATTTGTACAACAATGTAAAGGTCTGTGAAATCCCTTTCGAGTACTGGCAGCCCCAGATTTTTGCGGAGTTTGGTTGTGGAGATATCACCATCCAAAGCAAGTCGAATGCAGTTGGGTGGAAAATCATGCGAATAACTTTGAATTAAAATATCTCAAGAACCGGCTGTCGTAGATACTTTTTGTCTTCAGCTGTGGATAGGTATTGAACAGACCTTTCTTTTGATGTGTATGTCGATGGGTTTGGGGAACATTGTAGAAAATGTAATTTTTTTCTTGCAAGGGGTTAGCCTTGATTTTTTTCAAAAATGTCGAAAAACGTGAAGTCATGAATTGTACAACAATTTGTACAACAATGGAAAGGTCTGTTAAATCCCTTTCGAGCACTGGCAGCCCCAGATTTTAGCGGAGTTTGGTTGTGGAGATATCACCATCCAAAGCAAGTCGAATGCAGTTGGGTGGAAAATCATGCGATTAATTTGGAATTAAAATATCTCAAGAACCGGCTGTCGTAGATACTTTTTGTCTTCAGCTGTGGATAGGTATTGAACAGACCTTTCTTTTGATGTGTATATTGATGGGTTCGGGGAACATTGTAGAAAATGTAATTTTTTTCTTGCAAGGGGTTAGCCTTGATTTTTTCCAAAATGTCGAAAAACGTGAAGTCATGAATTGTACAACAATTTGTACAACAATGGAAAGGTCTGTGAAATCCCTTTCGAGCACTGGCAGCCCCAGATTTTGGCGGAGTTTGGTTGTGGAGATATCACCATCCAAAGCAAGTCGAATGCAGTTGGGTGGAAAATCATGCGAATAACTTTGAATTAAAATATCTCAAGAACCGGCTGTCGTAGATACTTATTGTCATCGGCGGTGGATAGGTATTGAAAAGACCTTTCTTTTGATGTGTATGTCGATGGGTTTGGGGAACATTGTAGAAAATGTAATTTTTTTCTTGCAAGGGGTTAGCCTTGATTTTTTTCAAAAATGTCGAAAAACGTGAAGTCATGAATTGTACAACAATTTGTACAACAATGGAAAGGTCTGTGAAATCCCTTTCGAGCACTGGCAGCCCCAGATTTTTGCGGAGTTTGGTTGTGGAGATATCACCATCCAAAGCAAGTCGAATGCAGTTGGGTGGAAAATCATTCGAATAACTTTGAATTAAAATATCTCAAGAACCGGGTGTCGTAGATACTTTTTGTCTTCAGCTGTGGATAGGTATTGAACAGACCTTTCTTTTGATGTGTATGTCGATGGGTTCGGGGATCATTGTTGAAAATGTAATTTTTTTCTTGCAAGGGGTTAGCCTTGATTTTTTTCCAAAATGTCGAAAAAAGTGAAGTCGTGAATTGTACAACAATTTGTACAACAATGGAAAGGTCTGTGAAATCCCTTTCGAGCACTGGCAGCCCCAGATTTTTGCGGAGTTTGGTTGTGGAGATATCACCATCCAAAGCAAGTCGAATGCAGTTGGGTGGAAAATCATGCGAATAACTTTGAATAAAAATATCTCAAGAACCGGCTGTCGTAGATACTTATTGTCATCAGCGGTGTATAGGTATTGAACAGACCTTTCTTTTGATGTGTATGTCGATGGGTTCGGGGATCATTGTTGAAAATGTAATTTTTTTCTTGCAAGGGGTTAGCCTTGATGTTTTTCAAAAATGTCGAAAAACGTGAAGTCATGAATTGTACAACAATTTATACAAAAATGGAAAGGTCTGTGAAATCCCTTTCGAGCACTGGCAGCCCCAGATTTTTGCGGAGTTTGGTTGTGGAGATATCACCATCCAAAGCAAGTCGAATGCAGTTGGGTGGAAAATCATGGGAATAACTTTGAATTAAAATATCTCAAGAACCGGCTGTCGCAGATACTTATTGTCATCAGCGGTGGATAGGTATTGAACAGACCTTTCTTTTGATGTGTATATCGATGGGTTTGGGGAACATTGTTGAAAATGTAATTTTTTTCTTGCAAGGGGTTAGCCTTGATTTTTTTCCAAAATGTCGAAAAACGTGAAGTCATGAATTGTACAACAATTTGTACAACAATGGAAAGGTATGTAAAATCCCTTTCGAGCGCTGTCAGCCCCAGATTTTTGCGGAGTTTGGTTTTGGAGATATCACCATCCAAAGCAAGTCGAATGCAGTTGGGTGGAAAATCATGCGAATAACTTTGAACTAAAATATCTCAAGAACCGGGTGTCGTAGATACTTTTTGTCTTCAGCTGTAGATAGGTATTGAACAGACCTTTCTTTTGATGTGTATTTCGATGGGTTCGGGGATCATTGTTGAAAATGTAATTTTTTTCTTGCAAGGGGTTAGCCTTGATTTTTTTCCAAAATGTCGAAAAACGTGAAGTCATGAATTGTACAACAATTTGTACAACAATGGAAAGGTCTGTGAAATCCCTTTCGAGCACTGGCAGCCCCAGATTTTTGCGGAGTTTGGTTGTGGAGATATCACCATCCAAAGCAAGTCGAATGCAGTTGGGTGGAAAATCATGCGAATAACTTTGAATTAAAATATCTCAAGAACCGGCTGTCGCAGATACTTATTGTCATCAGCGGTGGATAGGTATTGAACAGACCTTTCTTTTGATGTGTATATTGATGGGTTTGGGGAACATTGTTGAAAATGTAATTTTTTTCTTGCAAGGGGTTAATTTTTTTCAAAAATGTCGAAAAACGTGAAGTCATGAATTGTACAACAATTTGTACAATAATGGAAAGGTCTGTGAAATCCCTTTCGAGCACTGGCAGCCCCAGATTTTTGCGGAGTTTGGTTGTGGAGATATCACCATCCAAAGCAAGTCGAATGCAGTTGGGTGGAAAATCATGCGAATAACTTTGAATTAAAATATCTCAAGAACCGGGTGTCGTAGATACTTTTTGTCTTCAGCTGTAGATAGGTATTGAACAGACCTTTCTTTTTATGTGTATGTCGATGGGTTCGGGGATCATTGTTGAAAATGTAATTTTTTTCTTGCAAGGGGTTAGCCTTGATTTTTTTCCAAAATGTCGAAAAACGTGAAGTCATGAATTGTACAACAATTTGTACAACAATGGAAAGGTCTGTGAAATCCCTTTCGAGCACTGGCAGCCCCAGATTTTTGCGGAGTTTGGTTGTGGAGATATCACCATCCAAAGCAAGTCGAATGCAGTTGGGTGGAAAATCATGCGAATAACTTTGAATTAAAATATCTCAAGAACCGGCTGTCGCAGATACTTATTGTCATCAGCGGTGGATAGGTATTGAACAGAGCTTTCTTTTGATGTGTATGTCGATGGGTTCGGGGATCATTGTTGAAAATGTAATTTTTTTCTTGCAAGGTGTTAGCCTTGATTTTTTTCCAAAATGTCGAAAAACTTGAAGTCATGAATTGTACAACAATTTGTACAACAATGGAAAGGTCTGTGAAATCCCTTTCGAGCACTGGCAGCCCCAGATTTTTGCGGAGTTTGGTTGTGGAGATATCACCATCCAAAGCAAGTCGAATGCAGTTGGGTGGAAAATCATGCGAATAACTTTGAATTAAAATATCTCAAGAACCGGCCGTCGTAGATACTTATTGTCATCAGCGGTGGATAGGTATTGAACAGACCTTTTTTTTGATGTGTATATCGATGGGTTTGGCGAACATTGTTGAAAATGTAATTTTTTTCTTGCAAGGGGTTAGCCTTGATTTTTTTCCAAAATGTCGAAAAACGTGAAGTCATGAATTGTACAACAATTTGTACAACAATGGAAAGGTCTGTGAAATCCCTTTCGAGCACTGGCAGCCCCAGATTTTTGCGGAGTTTGGTTGTGGAGATATCACCATCCAAAGCAAGTCGAATGCAGTTGGGTGGAAAATCATGCGAATAACTTTGAATTAAAATATCTCAAGAACCGGCTGTCGCAGATACTTATTGTCATCAGCGGTGGATAGGTATTGAACAGACCTTTCTTTTGATGTGTATATTGATGGGTTTGGGGAACATTGTTGAAAATGTAATTTTTTTCTTGCAAGGGGTTAATTTTTTTCAAAAATGTCGAAAAACGTGAAGTCATGAATTGTACAACAATTTGTACAATAATGGAAAGGTCTGTGAAATCCCTTTCGAGCACTGGCAGCCCCAGATTTTTGCGGAGTTTGGTTGTGGAGATATCACCATCCAAAGCAAGTCGAATGCAGTTGGGTGGAAAATCATGCGAATAACTTTGAATTAAAATATCTCAAGAACCGGCTGTCGTAGATACTTATCGTCATCAGCGGTGGATAGGTATTGAACAGACCTTTCTTTTGATGTGTATATCGATGGGTTTGGGGAACATTGTTGGAAATGTAATTTTTTTCTTGCAAGGGGTTAGCCTTGATTTTTTTCCAAAATGTCGAAAAACGTGAAGTCATGAATTGTACAACAATTTGTACAACAATGGAAAGGTCTGTGAAATCCCTTTCGAGCACTGGCAGACCCAGATTTTTGCGGAGTTTGGTTGTGGAGATATCACCATCCAAACAAGTCGAATGCAGTTGGGTGGAAAATCATTCGAATAACTTTGAATTAAAATATCTCAAGAACCGGGTGTCGTAGATACTTTTTGTCTTCAGCTGTGGATAGGTATTGAACAGACCTTTCTTTTGATGTGTATGTCGATGGGTTCGGGGATCATTGTTGAAAATGTAATTTTTTTCTTGCAAGGGGTTAGCCTTGATTTTTTTCAAAAATGTCGAAAAACGTGAAGTCATGAATTGTACAACAATTTGTACAAAAATGGAAAGGTCTGTGAAATCCCTTTCGAGCACTGGCAGCCCCAGATTTTTGCGGAGTTTGGTTGTGGAGATATCACCATCCAAAGGAAGTCGAATGCAGTTGGGTGGAAAATCATGGGAATAACTTTGAATTAAAATATCTCAAGAACCGGCTGTCGCAGATACTTATTGTCATCAGCGGTGGATAGGTATTGAACAGACCTTTCTTTTGATGTATATATCGATGGGTTTGGGGAACATTGTTGAAAATGTAATTTTTTTCTTGCAAGGGGTTAGCCTTGATTTTTTTCAAAAATGTCGAAAAAAGTGAAGTCATGAATTGTACAACAATTTGTACAACAATGGAAAGGTCTGTGAAATCCCTTTCGAGCACTGGCAGCCCCAGATTTTTGCAGAGTTTGTTTGTGGAAATATCACCATCCAAAGCAAGTCGAATGCAGTTGGGTGGAAAATCATGCGAATAACTTTGAATTAAAATATCTCAAGAACCGACTGTCGTAGATACTTTTTGTCTTCAGCTGTGGATAGGTATTGAACAGACCTTTCTTTCGATGTGTATATTGATGGGTTCGGGGAACATTGTTGAAAATGTAATTTTTTTATTGCAAGGGTTAGCCTTGATTTTTTTCAAAAATGTCGAAAAACCTGAAGTCATGAATTGTACAACAATTTGTACAACAATGGAAAGGTCTGTGAAATCCCTTTGGAGCGCTGGCAGCCCCAGATTTTTGCGGAGTTTGGTTGTGGAGATATCACCATCCAAAGCAAGTCGAATGAAGTTGGGTGGAAAATCATACGAATAACTTTGAATTAAAATATCTCAAGAACCGACTGTCGTAGATACTTTTTGTCTTCAGCTGTGGATAGGTATTGAACAGACCTTTCTTTTGATGTGTATATTGATGGGTTCGGGGAACATTGTTGAAAATGTAATTTTTTTCTTGCAAGGGGTTAGCCTTGATTTTTTTCAAAAATGTCGAAAAACCTGAAGTCATGAATTGTACAACAATTTGTACAATAAAGGAAAGGTCTGTGAAATCCCTTTGGAGCACTGGCAGCCCCAGATTTTTGCGGAGTTTGGTTGTGGAGATATCACCATCCAAAGCAAGTCGAATGCAGTTGGGTGGAAAATCATCCGAATAACTTTGAATTAAAATATCTCAAGAACCGACTGTCGTAGATACTTTTTGTCTTCAACTGTGGATAGGTATTGAACAGACCTTTCTTTTGATGTGTATATTGATGGGTTCGGGGAACATTGTTGAAATTTAATTTTTTTCTTTGAAAGGGGTTAGCCTTGATTTTTTTCAAAAATGTCGAAAACCCTGAAGTCATGAATTGTACAACAATTTGTACAACAATGGAAAGGTCTGTGAAATCCCTTTCGAGCACTGGCAGCCCCAGATTTTTGCGGAGTTTGGTTGTGGAGATATCACCATCCAAAGCAAGTCGAATGCAGTTGGGTGGAAAATCATGCGAATAACTTTGAATTAAAATATCTCAAGAACCGGCTGTCGCAGATACTTATTGTCATCAGCGGTGGATAGGTATTGAACAGACCTTTCTTTTGATGTGTATATTGATGGGTTCGGGGAACATTGTTGAAATTTAATTTTTTTCTTTGAAAGGGGTTAGCCTTGATTTTTTTCAAAAATGTCGAAAAACGTGAAGTCATGAATTGTAGAACAATTTGTACAACAATGGAAAGGTCTGTGAAATCCCTTTCGAGCACTGGCGGCCCCAGATTTTTGCGGAGTTTGGTTGTGGAGATATCACCATCCAAAGCAAGTCGAATGCAGTTGGGTGGAAAATCATTCGAATAACTTTGAATTAAAATATCTCACGAACCGGGTGTCGTAGATACTTTTTGTCTTCAGCTGTGGATAGGTATTGAACAGACCTTTCTTTTGATGTGTATGTCGATGGGTTCGGGGATCATTGTTGAAAATGTAATTTTTTTCTTGCAAGGGGTTAGCCTTGATTTTTTTCCAAAATGTCGAAAAACGTGAAGTCATGAATTGTAGAACAATTTGTACAACAATGGAAAGGTCTGTGAAATCCCTTTCGAGCACTGGCGGCCCCAGATTTTTGCGGAGTTTGGTTGTGGAGATATCACCATCCAAAGCAAGTCGAATGCAGTTGGGTGGAAAATCATGCGAATAACTTTGAATTAAAATATCTCAAGAACCGACTGTCGTAGATACTTTTTGTCTTCAGCTGTGGATAGGTATTGAACAGACCTTTCTTTCGATGTGTATATTGATGGGTTCGGGGAACATTGTTGAAAATGTAATTTTTTTATTGCAAGGGTTAGCCTTGATTTTTTTCAAAAATGTCGAAAAACCTGAAGTCATGAATTGTACAACAATGGAAAGGTCTGTGAAATCCCTTTGGAGCGCTGGCAGCCCCAGATTTTTGCGGAGTTTGGTTGTGGAGATATCACCATCCAAAGCAAGTCGAATGAAGTTGGGTGGAAAATCATACGAATAACTTTGAATTAAAATATCTCAAGAACCGACTGTCGTAGATACTTTTTGTCTTCAGCTGTGGATAGGTATTGAACAGACCTTTCTTTCGATGTGTATATTGATGGGTTCGGGGAACATTGTTGAAAATGTAATTTTTTTATTGCAAGGGTTAGCCTTGATTTTTTTCAAAAATGTCGAAAAACCTGAAGTCATGAATTGTACAACAATGGAAAGGTCTGTGAAATCCCTTTGGAGCGCTGGCAGCCCCAGATTTTTGCGGAGTTTGGTTGTGGAGATATCACCATCCAAAGCAAGTCGAATGAAGTTGGGTGGAAAATCATACGAATAACTTTGAATTAAAATATCTCAAGAACCGACTGTCGTAGATACTTTTTGTCTTCAGCTGTGGATAGGTATTGAACAGACCTTTCTTTTGATGTGTATGTCGATGGGTTCGGGGATCATTGTTGAAAATGTAATTTTTTTCTTGCAAGGGGTTAGCCTTGATTTTTTCCAAAATGTCGAAAAACGTGAAGTCATGAATTGTACAACAATTTGTACAACAATGGAAAGGTCTGTGAAATCCCTTTCGAGCACTGGCAGCCCCAGATTTTTGCGGAGTTTGGTTGTGGAGATGTCACCATCCAAAGCAAGTCGAATGCAGTTGGGTGGAAAATCATGCGAATAACTTTGAATTAAAATATCTCAAGAACCGGCTGTCGTAGATACTTATTGTCATCAGCGGTGGATAGGTATTGAACTGACCTTTCTTTTGATGTGTATGTCGATGGGTTCGGGGATCATTGTTGAAAATGTAATTTTTTTCTTGCAAGGGGTTAGCCTTGATTTTTTTCAAAAATGTCGAAAAACGTGAAGTCATGAATTGTACAACAATTTGTACAAAAATGGAAAGGTCTGTGAAATCCCTTTCGAGCACTGGCAGCCCCAGATTTTTGCGGAGTTTGGTTGTGGAGATATCACCATCCAAAGGAAGTCGAATGCAGTTGGGTGGAAAATCATGGGAATAACTTTGAATTAAAATATCTCAAGAACCGGCTGTCGCAGATACTTATTGTCATCAGCGGTGGATAGGTATTGAACAGACCTTTCTTTTGATGTATATATCGATGGGTTTGGGGAACATTGTTGAAAATGTAATTTTTTTCTTGCAAGGGGTTAGCCTTGATTTTTTTCAAAAATGTCGAAAAAAGTGAAGTCATGAATTGTACAACAATTTGTACAACAATGGAAAGGTCTGTGAAATCCCTTTCGAGCACTGGCAGCCCCAGATTTTTGCGGAGTTTGGTTGTGGAGATATCACCATCCAAAGCAAGTCGAATGCAGTTGGGTGGAAAATCATGCGAATAACTTTGAATTACAGTCTTCAGCTGTGGATAGGTATTGAACAGACCTTTCTTTCGATGTGTATATTGATGGGTTCGGGGAACATTGTTGAAAATGTAATTTTTTTATTGCAAGGGTTAGCCTTGATTTTTTTCAAAAATGTCGAAAAACCTGAAGTCATGAATTGTACAACAATTTGTACAACAATGGAAAGGTCTGTGAAATCCCTTTGGAGCGCTGGCAGCCCCAGATTTTTGCGGAGTTTGGTTGTGGAGATATCACCATCCAAAGCAAGTCGAATGAAGTTGGGTGGAAAATCATGCGAATAACTTTGAATTAAAATATCTCAAGAACCGACTGTCGTAGATACTTTTTGTCTTCAGCTGTGGATAGGTATTGAACAGACCTTTCTTTTGATGTGTATATTGATGGGTTCGGGGAACATTGTTGAAAATGTAATTTTTTTCTTGCAAGGGGTTAGCCTTGATTTTTTTCAAAAATGTCGAAAAACCTGAAGTCATGAATTGTACAACAATTTGTACAATAAAGGAAAGGTCTGTGAAATCCCTTTGGAGCACTGGCAGCCCCAGATTTTTGCGGAGTTTGGTTGTGGAGATATCACCATCCAAAGCAAGTCGAATGCAGTTGGGTGGAAAATCATCCGAATAACTTTGAATTAAAATATCTCAAGAACCGACTGTCGTAGATACTTTTTGTCTTCAACTGTGGATAGGTATTGAACAGACCTTTCTTTTGATGTGTATATTGATGGGTTCGGGGAACATTGTTGAAAATGTAATTTTTTTCTTTGAAAGGGGTTAGCCTTGATTTTTTTCAAAAATGTCGAAAAACCTGAAGTCATGAATTGTACAACAATTTGTACAACAATGGAAAGGTCTGTGAAATCCCTTTCGAGCACTGGCAGCCCCAGATTTTTGCGGAGTTTGGTTGTGGAGATATCACCATCCAAAGCAAGTCGAATGCAGTTGGGTGGAAAATCATGCGAATAACTTTGAATTAAAATATCTCAAGAACCGGCTATCGCAGATACTTATTGTCATCAGCGGTGGATAGGTATTGAACAGACCTTTCTTTTGATGTGTATATCGATGGGTTTGGGGAACATTGTTGAAAATGTAATTTTTTTCTTGCAAGGGGTTAGCCTTGAGTTTTTTCCAAAATGTCGAAAAACGTGAAGTCATGAATTGTACAACAATTTGTACAACAATGGAAAGGTCTGTGAAATCCCTTTCGAGCACTGGCCGCCCCAGATTTTTGCGGAGTTTGGTTGTGGAGATATCACCATCCAAAGCAAGTCGAATGCAGTTGGGTGGAAAATCATACGAATAATTTTGAATTAAAATATCTCAAGAACCGACTGTCGTAGATACTTTTTGTCTTCAGCTGTGGATAGGTATTGAACAGACCTTTCTTTTGATGTGTATATTGATGGGTTCGGGGAACATTGTTGAAAATGTAATTTTTTTCTTGCAAGGGGTTAGCCTTGATTTTTTTCCAAAATGTCGAAAAACGTGAAGTCATGAATTGTACAACAATTTGTACAACAATGGAAAGGTCTGTGAAATCCCTTTCGAGCACTGGCAGCCCCAGATTTTTGCGGAGTTTGGTTGTGGAGATATCACCATCCAAAGCAAGTCGAATGCAGTTGGGTGGAAAATCATTCGAATAACTTTGAATTAAAATATCTCAAGAACCGGGTGTCGTAGATACTTTTTGTCTTCAGCTGTGTATAGGTATTGAACAGACCTTTCGTTTGATGTGTATATCGATGGGTTTGGGGAACATTATTGAAAATGTAATTTTTTTCTTGCAAGGGGTTAGCCTCGATTTTTTTCCAAAATGTCGAAAAACGTGAAGTCATGAATTGTACAACAATTTGTACAACAATGGAAAGGTCTGTGAAATCCCTTTGGAGCACTGGCAGCCCCAGATTTTTGCGGAGTTTGGTTGTGGAGATATCACCATCCAAAGCAAGTCGAATGAAGTTGGGTGGAAAATCATACGAATAACTTTGAATTAAAATATCTCAAGAACCGACTGTCGTAGATACTTATTGTCATCAGCGGTGGATAGGTATTGAACAGACCTTTCGTTTGATGTGTATATCGATGGGTTTGGGGAACATTGTTGAAAATGTAATTTTTTTCTTGCAAGGGGTTAGCCTTGATTTTTTTCAAAAATGTCGAAAAACCTGAAGTCATGAATTGTACAACAATTTGTACAATAAAGGAAAGGTCTGTGAAATCCCTTTGGAGCACTGGCAGCCCCAGATTTTTGCGGAGTTTGGTTGTGGAGATATCACCATCCAAAGCAAGTCGAATGCAGTTGGGTGGAAAATCATCCGAATAACTTTGAATTAAAATATCTCAAGAACCGACTGTCGTAGATACTTTTTGCCTTCAGCTGTGGATAGGTATTGAACAGACCTTTCTTTTGATGTGTATATCGATGGGTTTGGGGAACATTGTTGAAAATGTAATTTTTTTCTTGCAAGGGGTTAGCCTTGAGTTTTTTCCAAAATGTCGAAAAACGTGAAGTCATGAATTGTACAACAATTTTAACAACAATGGAAAGGTCTGTGAAATCCCTTTCGAGCACTGGCAGCCCCAGATTTTTGCGGAGTTTGGTTGTGGATATATCACCATCCAAAGCAAGTCGAATGCAGTTGGGTGGAAAATCATGCGAATAACTTTGAATTAAAATATCTCAAGAACCGGCTGTCGCAGATACTTTTTGTCATCAGCGGTGGATAGGTATTGAACAGACCTTTCTTTTGATGTGTATATCGATGAGTTTGGGGAACATTGTTGAAAATGTAATTTTTTTCTTGCAAGGGGTTAGCCTTGATTTTTTTCAAAAATGTCGAAAAACCTGAAGTCATGAATTGTACAACAATTTGTACAATAAAGGAAAGGTCTGTGAAATCCCTTTGGAGCACTGGCAGCCCCAGATTTTTGCGGAGTTTGGTTGTGGAGATATCACCATCCAAAGCAAGTCGAATGCAGTTGGGTGGAAAATCATCCGAATAACTTTGAATTAAAATATCTCAAGAACCGACTGTCGTAGATACTTTTTGCCTTCAGCTGTGGATAGGTATTGAACAGACCTTTCTTTTGATGTGTATATCGATGGGTTTGGGGAACATTGTTGAAAATGTAATTTTTTTCTTGCAAGGGGTTAGCCTTGAGTTTTTTCCAAAATGTCGAAAAACGTGAAGTCATGAATTGTACAACAATTTTAACAACAATGGAAAGGTCTGTGAAATCCCTTTCGAGCACTGGCAGCCCCAGATTTTTGCGGAGTTTGGTTGTGGAGATATCAACATCCAAAGCAAGTCGAATGCAGTTGGGTGGAAAATCATTCGAATAACTTTGAATTAAAATATCTCAAGAACCGGGTGTCGTAGATACTTTTTGTCTTCAGCTGTGGATAGGTATTGAACAGACCTTTCTTTTGATGTGTATGTCGATGGGTTTGGGGAACATTGTTGAAAATGTAATTTTTTTTGCAAGGGGTTAGCCTTGATTTTTTTCCAAAATGTCGAAAAACGTGAAGTCATGAATTGTACAACAATTTGTGCAACAATGGAAAGGTCTGTGAAATCCCTTTCGAGTACTGGCAGCCCCAGATTTTTGCGGAGTTTGGTTGTGGAGATATCACCATCCAAAGCAAGTCGAATGCAGTTGGGTGGAAAATCATGCGATTAATTTGGAATTAAAATATCTCAAGAACCGGCTGTCGTAGATACTTTTTGTCTTCAGCTGTGGATAGGTATTGAACAGACCTTTCTTTTGATGTGTATATTGATGGGTTCGGGGAACATTGTAGAAAATGTAATTTTTTTCTTGCAAGGGGTTAGCCTTGATTTTTTTCAAAAATGTCGAAAAACGTGAAGTCATGAATTGTACAACAATTTGTACAACAATGGAAAGGTCTGTGAAATCCCTTTCGAGCACTGGCAGCCCCAGATTTTTGCGGAGTTTGGTTGTGGAGATATCACCATCCAAAGCAAGTCGAATGCAGTTGGGTGGAAAATCATGCGATTAATTTGGAATTAAAATATCTCCAGAACCGGCTGTCGTAGATACTTTTTGTCTTCAGCTGTGGATAGGTATTGAACAGACCTTTCTTTTGATGTGTATATTGATGGGTTCGGGGAACATTGTAGAAAATGTAGTTTTTTTCTTGCAAGGGGTTAGCCTTGATTTTTTTCAAAAATGTCGAAAAACGTGAAGTCATGAATTGTACAACAATTTGTACAACAATGGAAAGGTCTGTGAAATCCCTTTCGAGCACTGGCAGCCGCAGATTTTTGCGGAGTTTGGATGTGGAGATATCACCATCCAAAGCAAGTCGAATGCAGTTGGGTGGAAAATCATTCGAATAACTTTGAATTAAAATATCTCAAGAACCGGTTGTCGTAGATACTTTTTGTCTTCAGCTGTGGATAGGTATTGAACAGACCTTTCTTTTGATGTGTATATCGATGGATTTGGGGAACATTGTTGAAAATGTAATTTTTTTCTTGCAAGGGGTTAGCCTTGATTTTTTTCCAAAATGCCGAAAAATGTGAAGTCATGAATTGTACAACAATTTGTACAACAATGGAAAGGTCTGTGAAATCCCTTTCGAGCACTGGCAGCCCCAGATTTTTGCGGAGTTTGGTTGTGGAGATATCACCATCCAAAGCAAGTCGAATGCAGTTGGGTGGAAAATCATGCGAATAACTTTGAATTAAAATATCTGAAGAACCGGCTGTCGCAGATAATTATTGTCATCAGCGGTGGATAGGTATTGAACAGACCTTTCTTTTGATGTGTATATCGATGGGTTTGGGGAACATTGTTGAAAATGTAATTTTTTTCTTGCAAGGGGTTAGCCTTGATTTTTTTCCAAAATGCCGAAAAACGTGAAGTCATGAATTGTACAACAATTTGTACAACAATGGAAAGGTCTGTGAAATCCCTTTCGAGCACTGGCAGCCCCAGATTTTTGCGGAGTTTGGTTGTGGAGATATCACCATCCAAAGCAAGTCGAATGCAGTTGGGTGGAAAATCATTCGAATAACTTTGAATTAAAATATCTCAAGAACCGGTTGTCGTAGATACTTTTTGTCTTCAGCTGTGGATAGGTATTGAACAGACCTTTCTTTTGATGTGTATATCGATGGGTTTGGGGAACATTGTTGAAAATGTAATTTTTTTCTTGCAAGGATTTAGCCTTGATTTTTTTCCAAAATGTCGAAAAACGTGAAGTCATGAATTGTACAACAATTTGTACAACAATGGAAAGGTCTGTGAAATCCCTTTCGAGCACTGGCAGCCCCAGATTTTTGCGGAGTTTGGTTGTGGAGATATCACCATCCAAAGCAAGTCGAATGCAGTTGGGTGGAAAATCATGCGAATAACTTTGAATTAAAATATCTCAAGAACCGGCTGTCGCAGATAATTATTGTCATCAGCGGTGGATAGGTATTGAACAGACCTTTCTTTTGATGTGTATATCGATGGGTTTGAGAAACATTGTTGAAAATGTAATTTTTTTCTTGAAAGGGGTTAGCCTTGAGTTTTTTCCAAAATGTCGAAAAACGTGAAGTCATGAATTGTACAACAATTTGTACAACAATGGAAAGGTCTGTGAAATCCCTTTCGAGCACTGGCAGCCCCAGATTTTTGCGGAGTTTGGTTGTGGAGATATTACCATCCAAAGCAAGTCGAATGCAGTTGGGTGGAAAATCATTCGAATAACTTTGAATTAAAATATCTCAAGAACCGGTTGTCGTAGATACTTTTTGTCTTCAGCTGTGGATAGGTATTGAACAGACCTTTCTTTTGATGTGTATATCGATGGGTTTGGGGAACATTGTTGAAAATGTAATTTTTTTCTTGCAAGGATTTAGCCTTGATTTTTTTCCAAAATGTCGAAAAACGTGAAGTCATGAATTGTACAACAATTTGTACAACAATGGAAAGGTCTGTGAAATCCCTTTCGAGCACTGGCAGCCCCAGATTTTTGCGGAGTTTGGTTGTGGAGATATCACCATCCAAAGCAAGTCGAATGCAGTTGGGTGGAAAATCATGCGAATAACTTTGAATTAAAATATCTCAAGAACCGGCTGTCGCAGATAATTATTGTCATCAGCGGTGGATAGGTATTGAACAGACCTTTCTTTTGATGTGTATATCGATGGGTTTGGGGAACATTGTTGAAAATGTAATTTTTTTCTTGCAAGGGGTTAGCCTTGATTTTTTTCCAAAATGTCGAAAAACGTGAAGTCATGAATTGTACAACAATTTGTACAACAATGGAAAGGTCTGTGAAATCCCTTTCGAGCACTGGCAGCCCCAGATTTTTGCGGAGTTTGGTTGTGGAGATATCACCATCCAAAGCAAGTCGAATGCAGTTGGGTGGAAAATCATGCGAATAACTTTGAATTAAAATATCTCAAGAACCGGGTGTCGTAGATACTTTTTGTCTTCAGCTGTGGATAGGTATTGAACAGACCTTTCTTTTCATGTGTATGTCGATGGGTTTGGGGAACATTGTTGAAAATGTAATTTTTTTCTTGCAAGGGGTTAGCTTTGATTTTTTTCCAAAATGTCGAAAAACGTGAAGTCATGAATTGTACAACAATTTGTACAACAATTTGTACAACAATGTAAAGGTCTGTGAAATCCCTTTCGAGTACTGGCAGCCCCAGATTTTTGCGGAGTTTGGTTGTGGAGATATCACCATCCAAAGCAAGTCGAATGCAGTTGGGTGGAAAATCATGCGAATAACTTTGAATTAAAATATCTCAAGAACCGGGTGTCGTAGATACTTTTTGTCTTCAGATGTGGATAGGTATTGAACAGACCTTTCTTTTGATGTGTATGTCGATGGGTTTGGGGAACATTGTAGAAAATGTAATTTTTTTCTTGCAAGGGGTTAGCCTTGATTTTTTTCAAAAATGTCGAAAAACGTGAAGTCATGAATTGTACAACAATTTGTACAACAATGGAAAGGTCTGTTAAATCCCTTTCGAGCACTGGCAGCCCCAGATTTTTGCGGAGTTTGGTTGTGGAGATATCACCATCCAAAGCAAGTCGAATGCAGTTGGGTGGAAAATCATGCGATTAATTTGGAATTAAAATATCTCAAGAACCGGCTGTCGTAGATACTTTTTGTCTTCAGCTGTGGATAGGTATTGAACAGACCTTTCTTTTGATGTGTATATTGATGGGTTCGGGGAACATTGTAGAAAATGTAATTTTTTTCTTGCAAGGGGTTAGCCTTGATTTTTTTCCAAAATGTCGAAAAACGTGAAGTCATGAATTGTACAACAATTTGTACAACAATGGAAAGGTCCGTGAAATCCCTTTCGAGCACTGGCAGCCCCAGATTTTTGCGGAGTTTGTTTGTGGAGATATCACCATCCAAAGCAAGTCGAATGCAGTTGGGTGGAAAATCATGCGAATAACTTTGAATTAAAATATCTCAAGAACCGGCTGTCGTAGATTCTTATTATCATCGGCGGTGGATAGGTATTGAACAGACCTTTCTTTTGATGTGTATATCGATGGGTTTGGGGAACATTGTTGGAAATGTAATTTTTTTCTTGCAAGGGGTTAGCCTTGATTTTTTTCCAAAATGTCGAAAAACGTGAAGTCATGAATTGTACAACAATTTGTACAACAATGGAAAGGTCTGTGAAATCCCTTTCGAGCACTGGCAGCCCCAGATTTTTGTGGAGTTTGGTTGTGGAGATATCACCATCCAAAGCAAGTCGAATGCAGTTGGGTGGAAAATCATTCGAATAACTTTGAATTAAAATATCTCCAGAACCGGGTGTCGTAGATACTTTTTGTCTTCAGCTGTGGATAGGTATTGAACAGACCTTTCTTTTGATGTGTATGTCGATGGGTTTGGGGAACATTGTAGAAAATGTAATTTTTTTCTTGCAAGGGGTTAGCCTTGATTTTTTTCAAAAATGTCGAAAAACGTGAAGTCATGAATTGTACAACAATTTGTGCAACAATGGAAAGGTCTGTGAAATCCCTTTCGAGTACTGGCAGCCCCAGATTTTTGCGGAGTTTGGTTGTGGAGATATCACCATCCAAAGCAAGTCGAATGCAGTTGGGTGGAAAATCATTCGAATAACTTTGAATTAAAATATCTCCAGAACCGGGTGTCGTAGATACTTTTTGTCTTTAGCTGTGGATAGGTATTGAACAGACCTTTCTTTTGATGTGTATGTCGATGGGTTTGGAGAACATTGTAGAAAATGTAATTTTTTTCTTGCAAGGGGTTAGCCTTGATTTTTTTCAAAAATGTCGAAAAACGTGAAGTCATGAATTGTACAACAATTTGTGCAACAATGGAAAGGTCTGTGAAATCCCTTTCGAGTACTGGCAGCCCCAGATTTTTGCGGAGTTTGGTTGTGGAGATATCAACATCCAAAGCAAGTCGAATGCAGTTGGGTGGAAAATCATTCGAATAACTTTGAATTAAAATATCTCAAGAACCGGGTGTCGTAGATACTTTTTGTCTTCAGCTGTGGATAGGTATTGAACAGACCTTTCTTTTGATGTGTATGTCGATGGGTTTGGGGAACATTGTTGAAAATGTAATTTTTTTTGCAAGGGGTTAGCCTTGATTTTTTTCCAAAATGTCGAAAAACGTGAAGTCATGAATTGTACAACAATTTGTGCAACAATGGAAAGGTCTGTGAAATCCCTTTCGAGTACTGGCAGCCCCAGATTTTTGCGGAGTTTGGTTGTGGAGATATCACCATCCAAAGCAAGTCGAATGCAGTTGGGTGGAAAATCATGCGATTAATTTGGAATTAAAATATCTCAAGAACCGGCTGTCGTAGATACTTTTTGTCTTCAGCTGTGGATAGGTATTGAACAGACCTTTCTTTTGATGTGTATATTGATGGGTTCGGGGAACATTGTAGAAAATGTAATTTTTTTCTTGCAAGGGGTTAGCCTTGATTTTTTTCAAAAATGTCGAAAAACGTGAAGTCATGAATTGTACAACAATTTGTACAACAATGGAAAGGTCTGTGAAATCCCTTTCGAGCACTGGCAGCCCCAGATTTTTGCGGAGTTTGGTTGTGGAGATATCACCATCCAAAGCAAGTCGAATGCAATTGGGTGGAAAATCATGCGATTAATTTGGAATTAAAATATCTCAAGAACCGGCTGTCGTAGATACTTTTTGTCTTCAGCTGTGGATAGGTATTGAACAGACCTTTCTTTTGATGTGTATATTGATGGGTTCGGGGAACATTGTAGAAAATGTAGTTTTTTTCTTGCAAGGGGTTAGCCTTGATTTTTTTCAAAAATGTCGAAAAACGTGAAGTCATGAATTGTACAACAATTTGTACAACAATGGAAAGGTCTGTGAAATCCCTTTCGAGCACTGGCAGCCGCAGATTTTTGCGGAGTTTGGTTGTGGAGATATCACCATCCAAAGCAAGTCGAATGCAGTTGGGTGGAAAATCATTCGAATAACTTTGAATTAAAATATCTCAAGAACCGGGTGTCGTAGATACTTTTTGTCTTCAGCTGTGGATAGGTATTGAACAGACCTTTCTTTTGATGTGTATGTCGATGGGTTTGGGGAACATTGTTGAAAATGTAATTTTTTTTGCAAGGGGTTAGCCTTGATTTTTTTCCAAAATGTCGAAAAACGTGAAGTCATGAATTGTACAACAATTTGTACAACAATGGAAAGGTCTGTGAAATCCCTTTCGAGCACTGGCGGCCTCAGATTTTTGCGGAGTTTGGTTGTGGAGATATCACCATCCAAAGCAAGTCGAATGCAGTTGGGTGGAAAATCATTCGAATAACTTTGAATTAAAATATCTCACGAACCGGGTGTCGTAGATACTTTTTGTCTTCAGCTGTGGATAGGTATTGAACAGACCTTTCTTTTGATGTGTATGTCGATGGGTTCGGGGATCATTGTTGAAAATGTAATTTTTTTCTTGCAAGGGGTTAGCCTTGATTTTTTTCCAAAATGTCGAAAAACGTGAAGTCATGAATTGTACAACAATTTGTACAACAATGGAAAGGTCTGTGAAATCCCTTTCGAGCACTGGCAGCCCCAGATTTTTGCGGAGTTTGGTTGTGGAGATATCACCATCCAAAGCAAGTCGAATGCAGTTGGGTGGAAAATCATTCGAATAACTTTGAATTAAAATATCTCAAGAACCGGGTGTCGTAGATACTTTTTGTCTTCAGCTGTGGATAGGTATTGAACAGACCTTTCTTTTGATGTGTATGTCGATGGGTTTGGGGAACATTGTTGAAAATGTAATTTTTTTTGCAAGGGGTTAGCCTTGATTTTTTTCCAAAATGTCGAAAAACGTGAAGTCATGAATTGTACAACAATTTGTACAACAATGGAAAGGTCTGTGAAATCCCTTTCGAGCACTGGCGGCCTCAGATTTTTGCGGAGTTTGGTTGTGGAGATATCACCATCCAAAGCAAGTCGAATGCAGTTGGGTGGAAAATCATTCGAATAACTTTGAATTAAAATATCTCACGAACCGGGTGTCGTAGATACTTTTTGTCTTCAGCTGTGGATAGGTATTGAACAGACCTTTCTTTTGATGTGTATGTCGATGGGTTCGGGGATCATTGTTGAAAATGTAATTTTTTTCTTGCAAGGGGTTAGCCTTGATTTTTTTCCAAAATGTCGACAAACGTGAAGTCATGAATTGTACAACAATTTGTACAACAATGGAAAGGTCTGTGAAATCCCTTTCGAGCACTGGCAGCCCCAGATTTTTGCGGAGTTTGGTTGTGGAGATATCACCATCCAAAGCAAGTCGAATGCAGTTGGGTGGAAAATCATGCGAATAACTTTGAATTAAAATATCTCAAGAACCGGATGTCGTAGATACTTTTTGTCTTCAGCTGTGGATAGGTATTGAACAGACCTTTCTTTTGATGTGTATGTCGATGGGTTCGGGGATCATTGTTGAAAATGTAATTTTTTTCTTGCAAGGGGTTAGCCTTGATGTTTTTCAAAAATGTCGAAAAACGTGAAGTCATGAATTGTACAACAATTTGTACAAAAATGGAAAGGTCTGTGAAATCCCTTTCGAGCACTGGCAGCCCCAGATTTTTGCGGAGTTTGGTTGTGGAGATATCACCATCCAAAGCAAGTCGAATGCAGTTGGGTGGAAAATCATGGGAATAACTTTGAATTAAAATATCTCAAGAACCGGCTGTCGCAGATACTTATTGTCATCAGCGGTGGATAGGTATTGAACAGACCTTTCTTTTGATGTGTATATCGATGGGTTTGGGGAACATTGTTGAAAATGTAATTTTTTTCTTGCAAGGGGTTAGCCTTGATTTTTTTCCAAAATGTCGAAAAACGTGAAGTCATGAATTGTACAACAATTTGTACAACAGTGGAAAGGTATGTAAAATCCCTTTCGAGCGCTGTCAGCCCCAGATTTTTGCGGAGTTTGGTTTTGGAGATATCACCATCCAAAGCAAGTCGAATGCAGTTGGGTGGAAAATCATGCGAATAACTTTGAATTAAAATATCTCAAGAACCGGGTGTCGTAGATACTTTTTGTCTTCAGCTGTAGATAGGTATTGAACAGACCTTTCTTTTGATGTGTATGTCGATGGGTTCGGGGATCATTGTTGAAAATGTAATTTTTTTCTTGCAAGGGGTTAGCCTTGATTTTTTTCCAAAATGTCGAAAAACGTGAAGTCATGAATTGTACAACAATTTGTACAACAATGGAAAGGTCTGTGAAATCCCTTTCGAGCACTGGCCGCCCCAGATTTTTGCGGAGTTTGGTTGTGGAGATATCACCATCCAAAGCAAGTCGAATGCAGTTGGGTGGAAAATCATGCGAATAACTTTGAATTAAAATATCTCAAGAACCGGGTGTCGTAGATACTTTTTGTCTTCAGCTGTGGATAGGTATTGAACAGACCTTTCTTTTGATGTGTATATCGATGGGTTTGGGGAACATTGTTGAAAATGTAATTTTTTTCTTGCAAGGGGTTAGCCTTGAATTTTTTCCAAAATGTCGAAAAACGTGAAGTCATGAATTGTACAACAATTTGTACAACAATGGAAAGGTCTGTGAAATCCCTTTCGAGCACTGGCAGCCCCAGATTTTTGCGGAGTTTGGTTGTGGAGATATCACCATCCAAAGCAAGTCGAATGCAGTTGGGTGGAAAATCATGCGAATAACTTTGAATTAAAATATCTCAAGAACCGGCTGTCGCAGATACTTATTGTCATCAGCGGTGGATAGGTATTGAACAGACCTTTCTTTTGATGTGTATATTGATGGGTTTGGGGAACATTGTTGAAAATGTAATTTTTTTCTTGCAAGGGGTTAATTTTTTTCAAAAATGTCGAAAAACGTGAAGTCATGAATTGTACAACAATTTGTACAATAATGGAAAGGTCTGTGAAATCCCTTTCGAGCACTGGCAGCCCCAGATTTTTGCGGAGTTTGGTTGTGGAGATATCACCATCCAAAGCAAGTCGAATGCAGTTAGGTGGAAAATCATGCGTAGTGTCGTAGATACTTTTTGTCTTCAGATGTGGATAGGTATTGAACAGACCTTTCTTTTGATGTGTATATTGATGGGTTCGGGGAACATTGTAGAAAATGTAATTTTTTTCTTGCAAGGGGTTAGCCTTGATTTTTTTCAAAAATGTCGAAAAACGTGAAGTCATGAATTGTACAACAATTTGTACAACAATGGAAAGGTCTGTGAAATCCCTTTCGTGCACTGGCAGCCCCAGATTTTTGCGGAGTTTGGTTGTGTAGATATCACCATCCAAAGCAAGTCGAATGCAGTTGGGTGGAAAATCATTCGAATAACTTTGAATTAAAATATCTCAAGAACCGGGTGTCGTAGATACTTTTTGTCTTCAGCTGTGGATAGGTATTGAACAGACCTTTCTTTTGATGTGTATATTGATGGGTTCGGGGAACATTGTAGAAAATGTAATTTTTTTCTTGCAAGGGGTTAGCCTTGATTTTTTTCCAAAATGTCGAAAAACGTGAAGTCATGAATTGTACAACAATTTGTACAACAATGGAAAGGTCTGTGAAATCCCTTTCGAGCACTGGCGGCCCCAGATTTTTGCGGAGTTTGGTTGTGGAGATATCACCATCCAAAGCAAGTCGAATGCAGTTGGGTGGAAAATCATTCGAATAACTTTGAATTAAAATATCTCACGAACCGGCTGTCGTAGATACTTTTTGTCTTCAGCTGTGGATAGGTATTGAACAGACCTTTCTTTTGATGTGTATGTCGATGGGTTCGGGGATAATTGTTGAAAATGTAATTTTTTTCTTGCAAGGGGTTAGCCTTGATTTTTTTCCAAAATGTCGAAAAACGTGAAGTCATGAATTGTACAACAATTTGTACAACAATGGAAAGGTCTGTGAAATCCCTTTCGAGCACTGGCAGCCCCAGATTTTTGCGGAGTTTGGTTGTGGAGATATCACCATCCAAAGCAAGTCGAATGCAGTTGGGTGGAAAATCATGCGAATAACTTTGAATTAAAATATCTCAAGAACCGGCTGTCGCAGATACTTATTGTCATCAGCGGTGGATAGGTATTGAACAGACCTTTCTTTTGATGTGTATATCGATGGGTTTGGGGAACATTGTTGATTTTTTTCCAAAATGTCGAAAAACGTGAAGTCATGAATTGTACAACAATTTGTACAACAATGGAAAGGTATGTAAAATCCCTTTCGAGCGCTGTCAGCCCCAGATTTTTGCGGAGTTTGGTTTTGGAGATATCACCATCCAAAGCAAGTCGAATGCAGTTGGGTGGAAAATCATGGGAATAACTTTGAATTAAAATATCTCAAGAACCGGCTGTCGCAGATACTTATTGTCATCAGCGGTGGATAGGTATTGAACAGACCTTTCTTTTGATGTGTATATCGATGGGTTTGGGGAACATTGTTGAAAATGTAATTTTTTTCTTGCAAGGGGTTAGCCTTGATTTTTTTCCAAAATGTCGAAAAACGTGAAGTCATGAATTGTACAACAATTTGTACAACAATGGAAAGGTATGTAAAATCCCTTTCGAGCGCTGTCAGCCCCAGATTTTTGCGGAGTTTGGTTTTGGAGATATCACCATCCAAAGCAAGTCGAATGCAGTTGGGTGGAAAATCATGCGAATAACTTTGAATTAAAATATCTCAAGAACCGGGTCTCGTAGATACTTTTTGTCTTCAGCTGTGGATAGGTATTGAACAGACCTTTCTTTAGATGTGTATGTCGATTGGTTCGGGGATCATTGTTGAAAATGTAATTTTTTTCTTGCAAGGGGTTAGCCTTGATTTTTTTCAAAAATGTCGAAAAACGTGAAATCATGAATTGTACAACAATTTGTACAACAATGGAAAGGTCTGTGAAATCCCTTTCGAGCACTGGCAGCCCCAGATTTTTGCGGAGTTTGGTTGTGGAGATATCACCATCCAAAGCAAGTCGAATGCAGTTGGGTGGAAAATCATGCGAATAACTTTGAATTAAAATATCTCAAGAACCGGCCGTCGTAGATACTTATTGTCATCAGCGGTGGATAGGTATTGAACAGACCTTTCTTTTGATGTGTATATCGATGGGTTTGGGGAACATTGTTGAAAATGTAATTTTTTTCTTGCAAGGGGTTAGCCTTGATTTTTTTCCAAAATGTCGAAAAACGTGAAGTCATGAATTGTACAACAATTTGTACAACAATGGAAAGGTCTGTGAAATCCCTTTCGAGCACTGGCAGCCCCAGATTTTTGCGGAGTTTGGTTGTGGAGATATCACCATCCAAAGCAAGTCGAATGCAGTTGGGTGGAAAATCATGCGAATAACTTTGAATTAACATATCTCAAGAACCGGCTGTCGTAGATACTTATCGTCATCAGCGGTGGATAGGTATTGAACAGACCTTTCTTTTGATGTGTATATCGATGGGTTTGGGGAACATTGTTGGAAATGTAATTTTTTTCTTGCAAGGGGTTAGCCTTGATTTTTTTCCAAAATGTCGAAAAACGTGAAGTCATGAATTGTACAACAATTTGTACAACAATGGAAAGGTCTGTGAAATCCCTTTCGAACACTGGCAGCCCCAGATTTTTGCGGAGTTTGGTTGTGGAGATATCACCATCCAAAGCAAGTCGAATGCAGTTGGGTGGAAAATCATGCGAATAACTTTGAATTAAAATATCTCAAGAACCGGCTGTCGCAGATACTTATTGTCATCAGCGGTGGATAGGTATTGAACAGACCTTTCTTTTGATGTGTATATCGATGGGTTTGGGGAACATTGTTGAAAATGTAATTTTTTTCTTGCAAGGGGTTAGCCTTGATTTTTTTCCAAAATGTCGAAAAACGTGAAGTCATGAATTGTACAACAATTTGTACAACAATGGAAAGGTATGTAAAATCGCTTTCGAGCGCTGTCAGCCCCAGATTTTTGCGGAGTTTGGTTTTGGAGATATCACCATCCAAAGCAAGTCGAATGCAGTTGGGTGGAAAATCATGGGAATAACTTTGAATTAAAATATCTCAAGAACCGGCTGTCGCAGATACTTATTGTCATCAGCGGTGGATAGGTATTGAACAGACCTTTCTTTTGATGTGTATATCGATGGGTTTGGGGAACATTGTTGAAAATGTAATTTTTTTCTTGCAAGGGGTTAGCCTTGATTTTTTTCCAAAATGTCGAAAAACGTGAAGTCATGAATTGTACAACAATTTGTACAATAATGGAAAGGTCTGTGAAATCCCTTTCGAGCACTGGCAGCCCCAGATTTTTGCGGAGTTTGGTTGTGGAGATATCACCATCCAAAGCAAGTCGAATGCAGTTGGGTGGAAAATCATGCGAATAACTTTGAATTAACATATCTCAAGAACCGGCTGTCGTAGATACTTATCGTCATCAGCGGTGGATAGGTATTGAACAGACCTTTCTTTTGATGTGTATATCGATGGGTTTGGGGAACATTGTTGGAAATGTAATTTTTTTCTTGCAAGGGGTTAGCCTTGATTTTTTTCCAAAATGTCGAAAAACGTGAAGTCATGAATTGTACAACAATTTGTACAACAATGGAAAGGTCTGTGAAATCCCTTTCGAACACTGGCAGCCCCAGATTTTTGCGGAGTTTGGTTGTGGAGATATCACCATCCAAAGCAAGTCGAATGCAGTTGGGTGGAAAATCATGCGAATAACTTTGAATTAAAATATCTCAAGAACCGGCTGTCGCAGATACTTATTGTCATCAGCGGTGGATAGGTATTGAACAGACCTTTCTTTTGATGTGTATATCGATGGGTTTGGGGAACATTGTTGAAAATGTAATTTTTTTCTTGCAAGGGGTTAGCCTTGATTTTTTTCCAAAATGTCGAAAAACGTGAAGTCATGAATTGTACAACAATTTGTACAACAATGGAAAGGTATGTAAAATCCCTTTCGAGCGCTGTCAGCCCCAGATTTTTGCGGAGTTTGGTTTTGGAGATATCACCATCCAAAGCAAGTCGAATGCAGTTGGGTGGAAAATCATGGGAATAACTTTGAATTAAAATATCTCAAGAACCGGCTGTCGCAGATACTTATTGTCATCAGCGGGGATAGGTATTGAACAGACCTTTCTTTTGATGTGTATATCGATGGGTTTGGGGAACATTGTTGAAAATGTAATTTTTTTCTTGCAAGGGGTTAGCCTTGATTTTTTTCCAAAATGTCGAAAAACGTGAAGTCATGAATTGTACAACAATTTGTACAACAATGGAAAGGTATGTAAAATCCCTTTCGAGCGCTGTCAGCCCCAGATTTTTGCGGAGTTTGGTTTTGGAGATATCACCATCCAAAGCAAGTCGAATGCAGTTGGGTGGAAAATCATGCGAATAACTTTGAATTAAAATATCTCAAGAACCGGGTCTCGTAGATACTTTTTGTCTTCAGCTGTGGATAGGTATTGAACAGACCTTTCTTTAGATGTGTATGTCGATTGGTTCGGGGATCATTGTTGAAAATGTAATTTTTTTCTTGCAAGGGGTTAGCCTTGATTTTTTTCAAAAATGTCGAAAAACGTGAAATCATGAATTGTACAACAATTTGTACAACAATGGAAAGGTCTGTGAAATCCCTTTCGAGCACTGGCAGCCCCAGATTTTTGCGGAGTTTGGTTGTGGAGATATCACCATCCAAAGCAAGTCGAATGCAGTTGGGTGGAAAATCATGCGAATAACTTTGAATTAAAATATCTCAAGAACCGGCCGTCGTAGATACTTATTGTCATCAGCGGTGGATAGGTATTGAACAGACCTTTCTTTTGATGTGTATATCGATGGGTTTGGGGAACATTGTTGAAAATGTAATTTTTTTCTTGCAAGGGGTTAGCCTTGATTTTTTTCCAAAATGTCGAAAAACGTGAAGTCATGAATTGTACAACAATTTGTACAACAATGGAAAGGTCTGTAAAATCCCTTTCGAGCACTGGCAGCCCCAGATTTTTGCGGAGTTTGGTTGTGGAGATATCACCATCCAAAGCAAGTCGAATGCAGTTGGGTGGAAATTCATGCGAATAACTTTGAATTAAAATATCTCAAGAACCGGCTGTCGCAGATACTTATTGTCATCAGCGGTGGATAGGTATTGAACAGACCTTTCTTTTGATGTGTATATTGATGGGTTTGGGGAACATTGTTGAAAATGTAATTTTTTTCTTGCAAGGGGTTAATTTTTTTCAAAAATGTCGAAAAACGTGAAGTCATGAATTGTACAACAATTTGTACAATAATGGAAAGGTCTGTGAAATCCCTTTCGAGCACTGGCAGCCCCAGATTTTTGCGGAGTTTGGTTGTGGAGATATCACCATCCAAAGCAAGTCGAATGCAGTTGGGTGGAAAATCATGCGAATAACTTTGAATTAACATATCTCAAGAACCGGCTGTCGTAGATACTTATCGTCATCAGCGGTGGATAGGTATTGAACAGACCTTTCTTTTGATGTGTATATCGATGGGTTTGGGGAACATTGTTGATTTTTTTCCAAAATGTCGAAAAACGTGAAGTCATGAATTGTACAACAATTTGTACAACAATGGAAAGGTATGTAAAATCCCTTTCGAGCGCTGTCAGCCCCAGATTTTTGCGGAGTTTGGTTTTGGAGATATCACCATCCAAAGCAAGTCGAATGCAGTTGGGTGGAAAATCATGGGAATAACTTTGAATTAAAATATCTCAAGAACCGGCTGTCGCAGATACTTATTGTCATCAGCGGTGGATAGGTATTGAACAGACCTTTCTTTTGATGTGTATATCGATGGGTTTGGGGAACATTGTTGAAAATGTAATTTTTTTCTTGCAAGGGGTTAGCCTTGATTTTTTTCCAAAATGTCGAAAAACGTGAAGTCATGAATTGTACAACAATTTGTACAACAATGGAAAGGTATGTAAAATCCCTTTCGAGCGCTGTCAGCCCCAGATTTTTGCGGAGTTTGGTTTTGGAGATATCACCATCCAAAGCAAGTCGAATGCAGTTGGGTGGAAAATCATGCGAATAACTTTGAATTAAAATATCTCAAGAACCGGGTCTCGTAGATACTTTTTGTCTTCAGCTGTGGATAGGTATTGAACAGACCTTTCTTTAGATGTGTATGTCGATTGGTTCGGGGATCATTGTTGAAAATGTAATTTTTTTCTTGCAAGGGGTTAGCCTTGATTTTTTTCAAAAATGTCGAAAAACGTGAAATCATGAATTGTACAACAATTTGTACAACAATGGAAAGGTCTGTGAAATCCCTTTCGAGCACTGGCAGCCCCAGATTTTTGCGGAGTTTGGTTGTGGAGATATCACCATCCAAAGCAAGTCGAATGCAGTTGGGTGGAAAATCATGCGAATAACTTTGAATTAAAATATCTCAAGAACCGGCCGTCGTAGATACTTATTGTCATCAGCGGTGGATAGGTATTGAACAGACCTTTCTTTTGATGTGTATATCGATGGGTTTGGGGAACATTGTTGAAAATGTAATTTTTTTCTTGCAAGGGGTTAGCCTTGATTTTTTTCCAAAATGTCGAAAAACGTGAAGTCATGAATTGTACAACAATTTGTACAACAATGGAAAGGTCTGTGAAATCCCTTTCGAGCACTGGCAGCCCCAGATTTTTGCGGAGTTTGGTTGTGGAGATATCACCATCCAAAGCAAGTCGAATGCAGTTGGGTGGAAAATCATGCGAATAACTTTGAATTAAAATATCTCAAGAACCGGCTGTCGCAGATACTTATTGTCATCAGCGGTGGATAGGTATTGAACAGACCTTTCTTTTGATGTGTATATTGATGGGTTTGGGGAACATTGTTGAAAATGTAATTTTTTTCTTGCAAGGGGTTAATTTTTTTCAAAAATGTCGAAAAACGTGAAGTCATGAATTGTACAACAATTTGTACAATAATGGAAAGGTCTGTGAAATCCCTTTCGAGCACTGGCAGCCCCAGATTTTTGCGGAGTTTGGTTGTGGAGATATCACCATCCAAAGCAAGTCGAATGCAGTTGGGTGGAAAATCATGCGAATAACTTTGAATTAACATATCTCAAGAACCGGCTGGCGTAGATACTTATCGTCATCAGCGGTGGATAGGTATTGAACAGACCTTTCTTTTGATGTGTATATCGATGGGTTTGGGGAACATTGTTGGAAATGTAATTTTTTTCTTGCAAGGGGTTAGCCTTGATTTTTTTCCAAAATGTCGAAAAACGTGAAGTCATGAATTGTACAACAATTTGTACAACAATGGAAAGGTCTGTGAAATCCCTTTCGAGCGCTGTCAGCCCCAGATTTTTGCGGAGTTTGGTTTTGGAGATATCACCATCCAAAGCAAGTCGAATGCAGTTGGGTGGAAAATCATGGGAATAACTTTGAATTAAAATATCTCAAGAACCGGCTGTCGCAGATACTTATTGTCATCAGCGGTGGATAGGTATTGAACAGACCTTTCTTTTGATGTGTATATCGATGGGTTTGGGGAACATTGTTAAAAATGTAATTTTTTTCTTGCAAGGGGTTAGCCTTGATTTTTTTCCAAAATGTCGAAAAACGTGAAGTCATGAATTGTACAACAATTTGTACAACAATGGAAAGGTATGTAAAATCCCTTTCGAGCGCTGTCAGCCCCAGATTTTTGCGGAGTTTGGTTTTGGAGATATCACCATCCAAAGCAAGTCGAATGCAGTTGGGTGGAAAATCATGGGAATAACTTTGAATTAAAATATCTCAAGAACCGGCTGTCGCAGATACTTATTGTCATCAGCGGTGGATAGGTATTGAACAGACCTTTCTTTTGATGTGTATATTGATGGGTTTGGGGAACATTGTTGAAAATGTAATTTTTTTCTTGCAAGGGGTTAATTTTTTTCAAAAATGTCGAAAAACGTGAAGTCATGAATTGTACAACAATTTGTACAATAATGGAAAGGTCTGTGAAATCCCTTTCGAGCACTGGCAGCCCCAGATTTTTGCGGAGTTTGGTTGTGGAGATATCACCATCCAAAGCAAGTCGAATGCAGTTGGGTGGAAAATCATGCGAATAACTTTGAATTAACATATCTCAAGAACCGGCTGTCGTAGATACTTATCGTCATCAGCGGTGGATAGGTATTGAACAGACCTTTCTTTTGATGTGTATATCGATGGGTTTGGGGAACATTGTTGATTTTTTTCCAAAATGTCGAAAAACGTGAAGTCATGAATTGTACAACAATTTGTACAACAATGGAAAGGTATGTAAAATCCCTTTCGAGCGCTGTCAGCCCCAGATTTTTGCGGAGTTTGGTTTTGGAGATATCACCATCCAAAGCAAGTCGAATGCAGTTGGGTGGAAAATCATGGGAATAACTTTGAATTAAAATATCTCAAGAACCGGCTGTCGCAGATACTTATTGTCATCAGCGGTGGATAGGTATTGAACAGACCTTTCTTTTGATGTGTATATCGATGGGTTTGGGGAACATTGTTGAAAATGTAATTTTTTTCTTGCAAGGGGTTAGCCTTGATTTTTTTCCAAAATGTCGAAAAACGTGAAGTCATGAATTGTACAACAATTTGTACAACAATGGAAAGGTATGTAAAATCCCTTTCGAGCGCTGTCAGCCCCAGATTTTTGCGGAGTTTGGTTTTGGAGATATCACCATCCAAAGCAAGTCGAATGCAGTTGGGTGGAAAATCATGCGAATAACTTTGAATTAAAATATCTCAAGAACCGGGTCTCGTAGATACTTTTTGTCTTCAGCTGTGGATAGGTATTGAACAGACCTTTCTTTAGATGTGTATGTCGATTGGTTCGGGGATCATTGTTGAAAATGTAATTTTTTTCTTGCAAGGGGTTAGCCTTGATTTTTTTCAAAAATGTCGAAAAACGTGAAATCATGAATTGTACAACAATTTGTACAACAATGGAAAGGTCTGTGAAATCCCTTTCGAGCACTGGCAGCCCCAGATTTTTGCGGAGTTTGGTTGTGGAGATATCACCATCCAAAGCAAGTCGAATGCAGTTGGGTGGAAAATCATGCGAATAACTTTGAATTAAAATATCTCAAGAACCGGCCGTCGTAGATACTTATTGTCATCAGCGGTGGATAGGTATTGAACAGACCTTTCTTTTGATGTGTATATCGATGGGTTTGGGGAACATTGTTGAAAATGTAATTTTTTTCTTGCAAGGGGTTAGCCTTGATTTTTTTCCAAAATGTCGAAAAACGTGAAGTCATGAATTGTACAACAATTTGTACAACAATGGAAAGGTCTGTGAAATCCCTTTCGAGCACTGGCAGCCCCAGATTTTTGCGGAGTTTGGTTGTGGAGATATCACCATCCAAAGCAAGTCGAATGCAGTTGGGTGGAAAATCATGCGAATAACTTTGAATTAAAATATCTCAAGAACCGGCTGTCGCAGATACTTATTGTCATCAGCGGTGGATAGGTATTGAACAGACCTTTCTTTTGATGTGTATATTGATGGGTTTGGGGAACATTGTTGAAAATGTAATTTTTTTCTTGCAAGGGGTTAATTTTTTTCAAAAATGTCGAAAAACGTGAAGTCATGAATTGTACAACAATTTGTACAATAATGGAAAGGTCTGTGAAATCCCTTTCGAGCACTGGCAGCCCCAGATTTTTGCGGAGTTTGGTTGTGGAGATATCACCATCCAAAGCAAGTCGAATGCAGTTGGGTGGAAAATCATGCGAATAACTTTGAATTAACATATCTCAAGAACCGGCTGGCGTAGATACTTATCGTCATCAGCGGTGGATAGGTATTGAACAGACCTTTCTTTTGATGTGTATATCGATGGGTTTGGGGAACATTGTTGGAAATGTAATTTTTTTCTTGCAAGGGGTTAGCCTTGATTTTTTTCCAAAATGTCGAAAAACGTGAAGTCATGAATTGTACAACAATTTGTACAACAATGGAAAGGTCTGTGAAATCCCTTTCGAGCGCTGTCAGCCCCAGATTTTTGCGGAGTTTGGTTTTGGAGATATCACCATCCAAAGCAAGTCGAATGCAGTTGGGTGGAAAATCATGGGAATAACTTTGAATTAAAATATCTCAAGAACCGGCTGTCGCAGATACTTATTGTCATCAGCGGTGGATAGGTATTGAACAGACCTTTCTTTTGATGTGTATATCGATGGGTTTGGGGAACATTGTTAAAAATGTAATTTTTTTCTTGCAAGGGGTTAGCCTTGATTTTTTTCCAAAATGTCGAAAAACGTGAAGTCATGAATTGTACAACAATTTGTACAACAATGGAAAGGTATGTAAAATCCCTTTCGAGCGCTGTCAGCCCCAGATTTTTGCGGAGTTTGGTTTTGGAGATATCACCATCCAAAGCAAGTCGAATGCAGTTGGGTGGAAAATCATGCGAATAACTTTGAATTAAAATATCTCTAGAACCGGGTGTCGTAGATACTTTTTGTCTTCAGCTGTAGATAGGTATTGAACAGACCTTTCTTTTGATGTGTATGTCGATGGGTTCGGGGATCATTGTTGAAAATGTAATTTTTTTCTTGCAAGGGGTTAGCCTTGATTTTTTTCCAAAATGTCGAAAAACTTGAAGTCATGAATTGTACAACAATTTGTACAACAATGGAAAGGTCTGTGAAATCCCTTTCGAGCACTGGCAGCCCCAGATTTTTGCGGAGTTTGGTTGTGGAGATATCACCATCCAAAGCAAGTCGAATGCAGTTGGGTGGAAAATCATGCGAATAACTTTGAATTAAAATATCTCAAGAACCGGCTGTCGCAGATACTTATTGTCATCAGCGGTGGATAGGTATTGAACAGACCTTTCTTTTGATGTGTATATCGATGGGTTTGGGGAACATTGTTGAAAATGTAATTTTTTTCTTGCAAGGGGTTAGCCTTGATTTTTTTCCAAAATGTCGAAAAACGTGAAGTCATGAATTGTACAACAATTTGTACAACAATGGAAAGGTATGTAAAATCCCTTTCGAGCGCTGTCAGCCCCAGATTTTTGCGGAGTTTGGTTTTGGAGATATCACCATCCAAAGCAAGTCGAATGCAGTTGGGTGGAAAATC
Source organism: Philhelius pedissequus (assembly GCA_910595825.1). Taxonomy (NCBI): domain Eukaryota; kingdom Metazoa; phylum Arthropoda; class Insecta; order Diptera; family Syrphidae; genus Philhelius; species Philhelius pedissequus. Next base: position 53,856,012 of record OU343163.1, read on the forward strand.
ATGGGAATAACTTTGAATTAAAATATCTCAAGAACCGGCTGTCGCAGATACTTATTGTCATCAGCGGTGGATAGGTATTGAACAGACCTTTCTTTTGATGTGTATATCGATGGGTTTGGGGAACATTGTTGAAAATGTAATTTTTTTCTTGCAAGGGGTTAGCCTTGATTTTTTTCCAAAATGTCGAAAAACGTGAAGTCATGAATTGTACAACAATTTGTACAACAATGGAAAGGTATGTAAAATCCCTTTCGAGCGCTGTCAGCCCCAGATTTTTGCGGAGTTTGGTTTTGGAGATATCACCATCCAAAGCAAGTCGAATGCAGTTGGGTGGAAAATCATGCGAATAACTTTGAATTAAAATATCTCTAGAACCGGGTGTCGTAGATACTTTTTGTCTTCAGCTGTAGATAGGTATTGAACAGACCTTTCTTTTGATGTGTATGTCGATGGGTTCGGGGATCATTGTTGAAAATGTAATTTTTTTCTTGCAAGGGGTTAGCCTTGATTTTTTTCCAAAATGTCGAAAAACTTGAAGTCATGAATTGTACAACAATTTGTACAACAATGGAAAGGTCTGTGAAATCCCTTTCGAGCACTGGCAGCCCCAGATTTTTGCGGAGTTTGGTTGTGGAGATATCACCATCCAAAGCAAGTCGAATGCAGTTGGGTGGAAAATCATGCGAATAACTTTGAATTAAAATATCTCAAGAACCGGGTGTCGTAGATACTTTTTGTCTTCAGCTGTGGATAGGTATTGAACAGACCTTTCTTTTGATGTGTATGTCGATTGGTTCGGGGATCATTGTTGAAAATGTAATTTTTTTCTTGCAAGGGGTTAGCCTTGATTTTTTTTCAAAAATGTCGAAAAACGTGAAATCATGAATTGTACAACAATTTGTACAACAATGGAAAGGTATGTAAAATCCCTTTCGAGCGCTGTCAGCCCCAGATTTTTGCGGAGTTTGGTTTTGGAGATATCACCATCCAAAGCAAGTCGAATGCAGTTGGGTGGAAAATCATGGGAATAACTTTGAATTAAAATATCTCAAGAACCGGCTGTCGCAGATACTTATTGTCATCAGCGGTGGATAGGTATTGAACAGACCTTTCTTTTGATGTGTATATCGATGGGTTTGGGGAACATTGTTGAAAATGTAATTTTTTTCTTGCAAGGGGTTAGCCTTGATTTTTTTCCAAAATGTCGAAAAACGTGAAGTCATGAATTGTACAACAATTTGTACAACAATGGAAAGGTATGTAAAATCCCTTTCGAGCGCTGTCAGCCCCAGATTTTTGCGGAGTTTGGTTTTGGAGATATCACCATCCAAAGCAAGTCGAATGCAGTTGGGTGGAAAATCATGCGAATAACTTTGAATTAAAATATCTCTAGAACCGGGTGTCGTAGATACTTTTTGTCTTCAGCTGTAGATAGGTATTGAACAGACCTTTCTTTTGATGTGTATGTCGATGGGTTCGGGGATCATTGTTGAAAATGTAATTTTTTTCTTGCAAGGGGTTAGCCTTGATTTTTTTCCAAAATGTCGAAAAACTTGAAGTCATGAATTGTACAACAATTTGTACAACAATGGAAAGGTCTGTGAAATCCCTTTCGAGCACTGGCAGCCCCAGATTTTTGCGGAGTTTGGTTGTGGAGATATCACCATCCAAAGCAAGTCGAATGCAGTTGGGTGGAAAATCATGCGAATAACTTTGAATTAAAATATCTCAAGAACCGGCCGTCGTAGATACTTATTGTCATCAGCGGTGGATAGGTATTGAACAGACCTTTCTTTTGATGTGTATATCGATGGGTTTGGGGAACATTGTTGAAAATGTAATTTTTTTCTTGCAAGGGGTTAGCCTTGATTTTTTTCCAAAATGTCGAAAAACGTGAAGTCATGAATTGTACAACAATTTGTACAACAATGGAAAGGTCTGTGAAATCCCTTTCGAGCACTGGCAGCCCCAGATTTTTGCGGAGTTTGGTTGGGGAGATATCACCATCCAAAGCAAGTCGAATGCAGTTGGGTGGAAAATCATGCGAATAACTTTGAATTAAAATATCTCAAGAACCGGGTGTCGTAGATACTTTTTGTCTTCAGCTGTGGATAGGTATTGAACAGACCTTTCTTTTGATGTGTATGTCGATTGGTTCGGGGATCATTGTTGAAAATGTAATTTTTTTCTTGCAAGGGGTTAGCCTTGATTTTTTTTCAAAAATGTCGAAAAACGTGAAATCATGAATTGTACAACAATTTGTACAACAATGGAAAGGTCTGTGAAATCCCTTTCGAGCACTGGCAGCCCCAGATTTTTGCGGAGTTTGGTTGTGGAGATATCACCATCCAAAGCAAGTCGAATGCAGTTGGGTGGAAAATCATGCGAATAACTTTGAATTAAAATATCTCAAGAACCGGCCGTCGTAGATACTTATTGTCATCAGCGGTGGATAGGTATTGAACAGACCTTTCTTTTGATGTGTATATCGATGGGTTTGGGGAACATTGTTGAAAATGTAATTTTTTTCTTGCAAGGGGTTAGCCTTGATTTTTTTCCAAAATGTCGAAAAACGTGAAGTCATGAATTGTACAACAATTTGTACAACAATGGAAAGGTCTGTGAAATCCCTTTCGAGCACTGGCAGCCCCAGATTTTTGCGGAGTTTGGTTGTGGAGATATCACCATCCAAAGCAAGTCGAATGCAGTTGGGTGGAAAATCATGCGAATAACTTTGAATTAAAATATCTCAAGAACCGGCTGTCGCAGATACTTATTGTCATCAGCGGTGGATAGGTATTGAACAGACCTTTCTTTTGATGTGTATATTGATGGGTTTGGGGAACATTGTTGAAAATGTAATTTTTTTCTTGCAAGGGGTTAATTTTTTTCAAAAATGTCGAAAAACGTGAAGTCATGAATTGTACAACAATTTGTACAATAATGGAAAGGTCTGTGAAATCCCTTTCGAGCACTGGCAGCCCCAGATTTTTGCGGAGTTTGGTTGTGGAGATATCACCATCCAAAGCAAGTCGAATGCAGTTGGGTGGAAAATCATGCGAATAACTTTGAATTAACATATCTCAAGAACCGGCTGGCGTAGATACTTATCGTCATCAGCGGTGGATAGGTATTGAACAGACCTTTCTTTTGATGTGTATATCGATGGGTTTGGGGAACATTGTTGGAAATGTAATTTTTTTCTTGCAAGGGGTTAGCCTTGATTTTTTTCCAAAATGTCGAAAAACGTGAAGTCATGAATTGTACAACAATTTGTACAACAATGGAAAGGTCTGTGAAATCCCTTTCGAGCGCTGTCAGCCCCAGATTTTTGCGGAGTTTGGTTTTGGAGATATCACCATCCAAAGCAAGTCGAATGCAGTTGGGTGGAAAATCATGGGAATAACTTTGAATTAAAATATCTCAAGAACCGGCTGTCGCAGATACTTATTGTCATCAGCGGTGGATAGGTATTGAACAGACCTTTCTTTTGATGTGTATATCGATGGGTTTGGGGAACATTGTTGAAAATGTAATTTTTTTCTTGCAAGGGGTTAGCCTTGATTTTTTTCCAAAATGTCGAAAAACGTGAAGTCATGAATTGTACAACAATTTGTACAACAATGGAAAGGTATGTAAAATCCCTTTCGAGCGCTGTCAGCCCCAGATTTTTGCGGAGTTTGGTTTTGGAGATATCACCATCCAAAGCAAGTCGAATGCAGTTGGGTGGAAAATCATGCGAATAACTTTGAATTAAAATATCTCAAGAACCGGGTGTCGTAGATACTTTTTGTCTTCAGCTGTAGATAGGTATTGAACAGACCTTTCTTTTGATGTGAATGTCGATGGGTTCGGGGATCATTGTTGAAAATGTAATTTTTTTCTTGCAAGGGGTTAGCCTTGATTTTTTTCCAAAATGTCGAAAAACTTGAAGTCATGAATTGTACAACAATTTGTACAACAATGGAAAGGTCTGTGAAATCCCTTTCGAGCACTGGCAGCCCCAGATTTTTGCGGAGTTTGGTTGTGGAGATATCACCATCCAAAGCAAGTCGAATGCAGTTGGGTGGAAAATCATGCGAATAACTTTGAATTAAAATATCTCAAGAACCGGGTGTCGTAGATACTTTTTGTCTTCAGCTGTGGATAGGTATTGAACAGACCTTTCTTTTAATGTGTATGTCGATTGGTTCGGGGATCATTGTTGAAAATGTAATTTTTTTCTTGCAAGGGGTTAGCCTTGATTTTTTTCAAAAATGTCGAAAAACGTGAAATCATGAATTGTACAACAATTTGTACAACAATGGAAAGGTCTGTGAAATCCCTTTCGAGCACTGGCAGCCCCAGATTTTTGCGGAGTTTAGTTGTGGAGATATCACCATCCAAAGCAAGTCGAATGCAGTTGGATGGAAAATCATGCGAATAACTTTGAATTAAAATATCTCAAGAACCGGCCGTCGTAGATACTTATTGTCATCAGCGGTGGATAGGTATTGAACAGACCTTTTTTTTGATGTGTATATCGATGGGTTTGGCGAACATTGTTGAAAATGTAATTTTTTTCTTGCAAGGGGTTAGCCTTGATTTTTTTTCAAAATGTCGAAAAACGTGAAGTCATGAATTGTACAACAATTTGTACAACAATGGAAAGGTCTGTGAAATCCCTTTCGAGCACTGGCAGCCCCAGATTTTTGCGGAGTTTGGTTGTGGAGATATCACCATCCAAAGCAAGTCGAATGCAGTTGGGTGGAAAATCATGCGAATAAATTTGAATTAAAATATCTCAAGAACCGGCTGTCGCAGATACTTATTGTCATCAGCGGTGGATAGGTATTGAACAGACCTTTCTTTTGATGTGTATATTGATGGGTTTGGGGAACATTGTTGAAAACGTAATTTTTTTCTTGCAAGGGGTTAATTTTTTTCAAAAATGTCGAAAAACGTGAAGTCATGAATTGTACAACAATTTGTACAATAATGGAAAGGTCTGTGAAATCCCTTTCGAGCACTGGTAGCCCCAGATTTTTGCGGAGTTTGGTTGTGGAGATATCACCATCCAAAGCAAGTCGAATGCAGTTGGGTGGAAAACCATGCGAATAACTTTGAATTAAAATATCTCAAGAACCGGCTGTCGTAGATACTTATCGTCATCAGCGGTGGATAGGTATTGAACAGACCTTTCTTTTGATGTGTATATCGATGGGTTTGGGGAACATTGTTGGAAATGTAATTTTTTTCTTGCAAGGGGTTAGCCTTGATTTTTTTCCAAAATGTCGAAAAACGTGAAGTCATGAATTGTACAACAATTTGTACAACAATGGAAAGGTCTGTGAAATCCCTTTCGAGCACTGGCAGCCCCAGATTTTTGCGGAGTTTGGTTGTGGAGATATCACCATCCAAACAAGTCGAATGCAGTTGGGTGGAAAATCATTCGAATAACTTTGAATTAAAATATCTCAAGAACCGGGTGTCGTAGATACTTTTTGTCTTCAGCTGTGGATAGGCATTGAACAGACCTTTCTTTTGATGTGTATGTCGATGGGTTTGGGGAACATTGTTGAAAATGTAATTTTTTTTTGCAAGGGGTTAGCCTTGATTTTTTTCCAAAATGTCGAAAAACGTGAAATCATGAATTGTACAACAATTTGTACAACAATGGAAAGGTCTGTGAAATCCCTTTCGAGCACTGGCAGCCCCAGATTTTTGCGGAGTTTAGTTGTGGAGATATCACCATCCAAAGCAAGTCGAATGCAGTTGGGTGGAAAATCATGCGAATAACTTTGAATTAAAATATCTCAAGAACCGGCCGTCGTAGATACTTATTGTCATCAGCGGTGGATAGGTATTGAACAGACCTTTTTTTTGATGTGTATATCGATGGGTTTGGCGAACATTGTTGAAAATGTAATTTTTTTCTTGCAAGGGGTTAGCCTTGATTTTTTTCCAAAATGTCGAAAAACGTGAAGTCATGAATTGTACAACAATTTGTACAACAATGGAAAGGTCTGTGAAATCCCTTTCGAGCACTGGCAGCCCCAGATTTTTGCGGAGTTTGGTTGTGGAGATATCACCATCCAAAGCAAGTCGAATGCAGTTGGGTGGAAAATCATGCGAATAACTTTGAATTAAAATATCTCAAGAACCGGCTGTCGCAGATACTTATTGTCATCAGCGGTGGATAGGTATTGAACAGACCTTTCTTTTGATGTGTATATTGATGGGTTTGGGGAACATTGTTGAAAACGTAATTTTTTTCTTGCAAGGGGTTAATTTTTTTCAAAAATGTCGAAAAACGTGAAGTCATGAATTGTACAACAATTTGTACAATAATGGAAAGGTCTGTGAAATCCCTTTCGAGCACTGGCAGCCCCAGATTTTTGCGGAGTTTGGTTGTGGAGATATCACCATCCAAAGCAAGTCGAATGCAGTTGGGTGGAAAATCATGCGAATAACTTTGAATTAAAATATCTCAAGAACCGGCCGTCGTAGATACTTATTGTCATCAGCGGTGGATAGGTATTGAACAGACCTTTTTTTTGATGTGTATATCGATGGGTTTGGCGAACATTGTTGAAAATGTAATTTTTTTCTTGCAAGGGGTTAGCCTTGATTTTTTTCCAAAATGTCGAAAAACGTGAAGTCATGAATTGTACAACAATTTGTACAACAATGGAAAGGTCTGTGAAATCCCTTTCGAGCACTGGCAGCCCCAGATTTTTGCGGAGTTTGGTTGTGGAGATATCACCATCCAAAGCAAGTCGAATGCAGTTGGGTGGAAAATCATGCGAATAACTTTGAATTAAAATATCTCAAGAACCGGGTGTCGTAGATACTTTTTGTCTTCAGCTGTGGATAGGTATTGAACAGACCTTTCTTTTGATGTGTATGTCGATTGGTTCGGGGATCATTGTTGAAAATGTAATTTTTTTCTTGCAAGGGGTTAGCCTTGATTTTTTTTCAAAAATGTCGAAAAACGTGAAATCATGAATTGTACAACAATTTGTACAACAATGGAAAGGTCTGTGAAATCCCTTTCGAGCACTGGCAGCCCCAGATTTTTGCGGAGTTTGGTTGTGGAGATATCACCATCCAAAGCAAGTCGAATGCAGTTGGGTGGAAAATCATGCGAATAACTTTGAATTAAAATATCTCAAGAACCGGCCGTCGTAGATACTTATTGTCATCAGCGGTGGATAGGTATTGAACAGACCTTTCTTTTGATGTGTATATTGATGGGTTTGGGGAACATTGTTGAAAATGTAATTTTTTTCTTGCAAGGGGTTAATTTTTTTCAAAAATGTCGAAAAACGTGAAGTCATGAATTGTACAACAATTTGTACAATAATGGAAAGGTCTGTGAAATCCCTTTCGAGCACTGGCAGCCCCAGATTTTTGCGGAGTTTGGTTGTGGAGATATCACCATCCAAAGCAAGTCGAATGCAGTTGGGTGGAAAATCATGCGAATAACTTTGAATTAACATATCTCAAGAACCGGCTGTCGTAGATACTTATCGTCATCAGCGGTGGATAGGTATTGAACAGACCTTTCTTTTGATGTGTATATCGATGGGTTTGGGGAACATTGTTGGAAATGTAATTTTTTTCTTGCAAGGGGTTAGCCTTGATTTTTTTCCAAAATGTCGAAAAACGTGAAGTCATGAATTGTACAACAATTTGTACAACAATGGAAAGGTCTGTGAAATCCCTTTCGAACACTGGCAGCCCCAGATTTTTGCGGAGTTTGGTTGTGGAGATATCACCATCCAAAGCAAGTCGAATGCAGTTGGGTGGAAAATCATGCGAATAACTTTGAATTAAAATATCTCAAGAACCGGCTGTCGCAGATACTAATTGTCATCAGCGGTGGATAGGTATTGAACAGACCTTTCTTTTGATGTGTATATCGATGGGTTTGGGGAACATTGTTGAAAATGTAATTTTTTTTCTTGCAAGGGGTTAGCCTTGATTTTTTTCCAAAATGTCGAAAAACGTGAAGTCATGAATTGTACAACAATTTGTACAACAATGGAAAGGTATGTAAAATCCCTTTCGAGCGCTGTCAGCCCCAGATTTTTGCGGAGTTTGGTTTTGGAGATATCACCATCCAAAGCAAGTCGAATGCAGTTGGGTGGAAAATCATGGGAATAACTTTGAATTAAAATATCTCAAGAACCGGCTGTCGCAGATACTTATTGTCATCAGCGGTGGATAGGTATTGAACAGACCTTTCTTTTGATGTGTATATCGATGGGTTTGGGGAACATTGTTGAAAATGTAATTTTTTTCTTGCAAGGGGTTAGCCTTGATTTTTTTCCAAAATGTCGAAAAACGTGAAGTCATGAATTGTACAACAATTTGTACAACAATGGAAAGGTATGTAAAATCCCTTTCGAGCGCTGTCAGCCCCAGATTTTTGCGGAGTTTGGTTTTGGAGATATCACCATCCAAAGCAAGTCGAATGCAGTTGGGTGGAAAATCATGCGAATAACTTTGAATTAAAATATCTCTAGAACCGGGTGTCGTAGATACTTTTTGTCTTCAGCTGTAGATAGGTATTGAACAGACCTTTCTTTTGATGTGTATGTCGATGGGTTCGGGGATCATTGTTGAAAATGTAATTTTTTTCTTGCAAGGGGTTAGCCTTGATTTTTTTCCAAAATGTCGAAAAACTTGAAGTCATGAATTGTACAACAATTTGTACAACAATGGAAAGGTCTGTGAAATCCCTTTCGAGCACTGGCAGCCCCAGATTTTTGCGGAGTTTGGTTGTGGAGATATCACCATCCAAAGCAAGTCGAATGCAGTTGGGTGGAAAATCATGCGAATAACTTTGAATTAAAATATCTCAAGAACCGGGTGTCGTAGATACTTTTTGTCTTCAGCTGTGGATAGGTATTGAACAGACCTTTCTTTTGATGTGTATGTCGATTGGTTCGGGGATCATTGTTGAAAATGTAATTTTTTTCTTGCAAGGGGTTAGCCTTGATTTTTTTTCAAAAATGTCGAAAAACGTGAAATCATGAATTGTACAACAATTTGTACAACAATGGAAAGGTCTGTGAAATCCCTTTCGAGCACTGGCAGCCCCAGATTTTTGCGGAGTTTGGTTGTGGAGATATCACCATCCAAAGCAAGTCGAATGCAGTTGGGTGGAAAATCATGCGAATAACTTTGAATTAACATATCTCAAGAACCGGCTGGCGTAGATACTTATCGTCATCAGCGGTGGATAGGTATTGAACAGACCTTTCTTTTGATGTGTATATCGATGGGTTTGGGGAACATTGTTGGAAATGTAATTTTTTTCTTGCAAGGGGTTAGCCTTGATTTTTTTCCAAAATGTCGAAAAACGTGAAGTCATGAATTGTACAACAATTTGTACAACAATGGAAAGGTCTGTGAAATCCCTTTCGAGCGCTGTCAGCCCCAGATTTTTGCGGAGTTTGGTTTTGGAGATATCACCATCCAAAGCAAGTCGAATGCAGTTGGGTGGAAAATCATGGGAATAACTTTGAATTAAAATATCTCAAGAACCGGCTGTCGCAGATACTTATTGTCATCAGCGGTGGATAGGTATTGAACAGACCTTTCTTTTGATGTGTATATCGATGGGTTTGGGGAACATTGTTGAAAATGTAATTTTTTTCTTGCAAGGGGTTAGCCTTGATTTTTTTCCAAAATGTCGAAAAACGTGAAGTCATGAATTGTACAACAATTTGTACAACAATGGAAAGGTATGTAAAATCCCTTTCGAGCGCTGTCAGCCCCAGATTTTTGCGGAGTTTGGTTTTGGAGATATCACCATCCAAAGCAAGTCGAATGCAGTTGGGTGGAAAATCATGCGAATAACTTTGAATTAAAATATCTCAAGAACCGGGTGTCGTAGATACTTTTTGTCTTCAGCTGTAGATAGGTATTGAACAGACCTTTCTTTTGATGTGAATGTCGATGGGTTCGGGGATCATTGTTGAAAATGTAATTTTTTTCTTGCAAGGGGTTAGCCTTGATTTTTTTCCAAAATGTCGAAAAACTTGAAGTCATGAATTGTACAACAATTTGTACAACAATGGAAAGGTCTGTGAAATCCCTTTCGAGCACTGGCAGCCCCAGATTTTTGCGGAGTTTGGTTGTGGAGATATCACCATCCAAAGCAAGTCGAATGCAGTTGGGTGGAAAATCATGCGAATAACTTTGAATTAAAATATCTCAAGAACCGGGTGTCGTAGATACTTTTTGTCTTCAGCTGTGGATAGGTATTGAACAGACCTTTCTTTTAATGTGTATGTCGATTGGTTCGGGGATCATTGTTGAAAATGTAATTTTTTTCTTGCAAGGGGTTAGCCTTGATTTTTTTCAAAAATGTCGGAAAACGTGAAATCATGAATTGTACAACAATTTGTACAACAATGGAAAGGTCTGTGAAATCCCTTTCGAGCACTGGCAGCCCCAGATTTTTGCGGAGTTTAGTTGTGGAGATATCACCATCCAAAGCAAGTCGAATGCAGTTGGGTGGAAAATCATGCGAATAACTTTGAATTAAAATATCTCAAGAACCGGCCGTCGTAGATACTTATTGTCATCAGCGGTGGATAGGTATTGAACAGACCTTTTTTTTGATGTGTATATCGATGGGTTTGGCGAACATTGTTGAAAATGTAATTTTTTTCTTGCAAGGGGTTAGCCTTGATTTTTTTCCAAAATGTCGAAAAACGTGAAGTCATGAATTGTACAACAATTTGTACAACAATGGAAAGGTCTGTGAAATCCCTTTCGAGCACTGGCAGCCCCAGATTTTTGCGGAGTTTGGTTGTGGAGATATCACCATCCAAAGCAAGTCGAATGCAGTTGGGTGGAAAATCATGCGAATAACTTTGAATTAAAATATCTCAAGAACCGGCTGTCGCAGATACTTATTGTCATCAGCGGTGGATAGGTATTGAACAGACCTTTCTTTTGATGTGTATATTGATGGGTTTGGGGAACATTGTTGAAAACGTAATTTTTTTCTTGCAAGGGGTTAATTTTTTTCAAAAATGTCGAAAAACGTGAAGTCATGAATTGTACAACAATTTGTACAATAATGGAAAGGTCTGTGAAATCCCTTTCGAGCACTGGTAGCCCCAGATTTTTGCGGAGTTTGGTTGTGGAGATATCACCATCCAAAGCAAGTCGAATGCAGTTGGGTGGAAAATCATGCGAATAACTTTGAATTAAAATATCTCAAGAACCGGCTGTCGTAGATACTTATCGTCATCAGCGGTGGATAGGTATTGAACAGACCTTTCTTTTGATGTGTATATCGATGGGTTTGGGGAACATTGTTGGAAATGTAATTTTTTTCTTGCAAGGGGTTAGCCTTGATTTTTTTCCAAAATGTCGAAAAACGTGAAGTCATGAATTGTACAACAATTTGTACAACAATGGAAAGGTCTGTGAAATCCCTTTCGAGCACTGGCAGCCCCAGATTTTTGCGGAGTTTGGTTGTGGAGATATCACCATCCAAACAATTCGAATGCAGTTGGGTGGAAAATCATTCGAATAACTTTGAATTAAAATATCTCAAGAACCGGGTGTCGTAGATACTTTTTGTCTTCAGCTGTGGATAGGCATTGAACAGACCTTTCTTTTGATGTGTATGTCGATGGGTTTGGGGAACATTGTTGAAAATGTAATTTTTTTTTGCAAGGGGTTAGCCTTGATTTTTTTCCAAAATGTCGAAAAACGTGAAATCATGAATTGTACAACAATTTGTACAACAATGGAAAGGTCTGTGAAATCCCTTTCGAGCACTGGCAGCCCCAGATTTTTGCGGAGTTTAGTTGTGGAGATATCACCATCCAAAGCAAGTCGAATGCAGTTGGGTGGAAAATCATGCGAATAACTTTGAATTAAAATATCTCAAGAACCGGCCGTCGTAGATACTTATTGTCATCAGCGGTGGATAGGTATTGAACAGACCTTTTTTTTGATGTGTATATCGATGGGTTTGGCGAACATTGTTGAAAATGTAATTTTTTTCTTGCAAGGGGTTAGCCTTGATTTTTTTCCAAAATGTCGAAAAACGTGAAGTCATGAATTGTACAACAATTTGTACAACAATGGAAAGGTCTATGAAATCCCTTTCGAGCACTGGCAGCCCCAGATTTTTGCGGAGTTTGGTTGTGGAGATATCACCATCCAAAGCAAGTCGAATGCAGTTGGGTGGAAAATCATGCGAATAACTTTGAATTAAAATATCTCAAGAACCGGCTGTCGCAGATACTTATTGTCATCAGCGGTGGATAGGTATTGAACAGACCTTTCTTTTGATGTGTATATTGATGGGTTTGGGGAACATTGTTGAAAACGTAATTTTTTTCTTGCAAGGGGTTAATTTTTTTCAAAAATGTCGAAAAACGTGAAGTCATGAATTGTACAACAATTTGTACAATAATGGAAAGGTCTGTGAAATCCCTTTCGAGCACTGGTAGCCCAAGATTTTTGCGGAGTTTGGTTGTGGAGATATCACCATCCAAAGCAAGTCGAATGCAGTTGGGTGGAAAATCATGCGAATAACTTTGAATTAAAATATCTCAAGAACCGGCTGTCGTAGATACTTATCGTCATCAGCGGTGGATAGGTATTGAACAGACCTTTCTTTTGATGTGTATATCGATGGGTTTGGGGAACATTGTTGGAAATGTAATTTTTTTCTTGCAAGGGGTTAGCCTTGATTTTTTTCCAAAATGTCGAAAAACGTGAAGTCATGAATTGTACAACAATTTGTACAACAATGGAAAGGTCTGTGAAATCCCTTTCGAGCACTGGCAGCCCCAGATTTTTGCGGAGTTTGGTTGTGGAGATATCACCATCCAAACAAGTCGAATGCAGTTGGGTGGAAAATCATTCGAATAACTTTGAATTAAAATATCTCAAGAACCGGGTGTCGTAGATACTTTTTGTCTTCAGCTGTGGATAGGCATTGAACAGACCTTTCTTTTGATGTGTATGTCGATGGGTTCGGGGATCATTGTTAAAAATGTAATTTTTTTCTTGCAAGGGGTTAGCCTTGATTTTTTTCCAAAATGTCGAAAAACGTGAAGTCATGAATTGTACAACAATTTGTACAACAATGGAAAGGTCTGTGAGATCCCTTTCGAGCACTGGCAGCCCCAGATTTTTGCTGAGTTTGGTTGTGGAGATATCACCATCCAAAGCAAGTCGAATGCAGTTGGGTGGAAAATCATGGGAATAACTTTGAATTAAAATATCTCAAGAACCGGGTGTCGTAGATACTTTTTGTCTTCAGCCGTGGATAGGTATTGAACAGACCTTTCTTTTGATGTGTATGTCGATGGGTTCGGGGATCATTGTTGAAAATGTAATTTTTTTCTTGCAAGAGGTTAGCCTTGATTTTTTTCAAAAATGTCGAAAAACGTGAAGTCATGAATTGTACAACAATTTGTACAAAAATGGAAAGGTCTGTGAAATCCCTTTCGAGCACTGGCAGCCCCAGATTTTTGCGGAGTTTGGTTGTGGAGATATCACCATCCAAAGGAAGTCGAATGCAGTTGGGTGGAAAATCATGGGAATAACTTTGAATTAAAATATCTCAAGAACCGGCTGTCGCAGATACTTATTGTCATCAGCGGTGGATAGGTATTGAACAGACCTTTCTTTTGATGTGTATATCGATGGGTTTGGGGAACATTGTTGAAAATGTAATTTTTTTCTTGCAAGGGGTTAGCCTTGATTTTTTTCCAAAATGTCGAAAAACGTGAAGTCATGAATTGTACAACAATTTGTACAACAATGGAAAGGTATGTAAAATCCCTTTCGAGCGCTGTCAGCCCCAGATTTTTGCGGAGTTTGGTTTTGGAGATATCACCATCCAAAGCAAGTCGAATGCAGTTGGGTGGAAAATCATGCGAATAACTTTGAATTAAAATATCTCAAGAACCGGGTGTCGTAGATACTTTTTGTCTTCAGCTGTAGATAGGTATTGAACAGACCTTTCTTTTGATGTGTATATCGATGGGTTTGGCGAACATTGTTGAAAATGTAATTTTTTTCTTGCAAGGGGTTAGCCTTGATTTTTTTCCAAAATGTCGAAAAACGTGAAGTCATGAATTGTACAACAATTTGTACAACAATGGAAAGGTCTATGAAATCCCTTTCGAGCACTGGCAGCCCCAGATTTTTGCGGAGTTTGGTTGTGGAGATATCACCATCCAAAGCAAGTCGAATGCAGTTGGGTGGAAAATCATGCGAATAACTTTGAATTAAAATATCTCAAGAACCGGCTGTCGCAGATACTTATTGTCATCAGCGGTGGATAGGTATTGAACAGACCTTTCTTTTGATGTGTATATTGATGGGTTTGGGGAACATTGTTGAAAACGTAATTTTTTTCTTGCAAGGGGTTAATTTTTTTCAAAAATGTCGAAAAACGTGAAGTCATGAATTGTACAACAATTTGTACAATAATGGAAAGGTCTGTGAAATCCCTTTCGAGCACTGGTAGCCCAAGATTTTTGCGGAGTTTGGTTGTGGAGATATCACCATCCAAAGCAAGTCGAATGCAGTTGGGTGGAAAATCATGCGAATAACTTTGAATTAAAATATCTCAAGAACCGGCTGTCGTAGATACTTATCGTCATCAGCGGTGGATAGGTATTGAACAGACCTTTCTTTTGATGTGTATATCGATGGGTTTGGGGAACATTGTTGGAAATGTAATTTTTTTCTTGCAAGGGGTTAGCCTTGATTTTTTTCCAAAATGTCGAAAAACGTGAAGTCATGAATTGTACAACAATTTGTACAACAATGGAAAGGTCTGTGAAATCCCTTTCGAGCACTGGCAGCCCCAGATTTTTGCGGAGTTTGGTTGTGGAGATATCACCATCCAAACAAGTCGAATGCAGTTGGGTGGAAAATCATTCGAATAACTTTGAATTAAAATATCTCAAGAACCGGGTGTCGTAGATACTTTTTGTCTTCAGCTGTGGATAGGCATTGAACAGACCTTTCTTTTGATGTGTATGTCGATGGGTTCGGGGATCATTGTTAAAAATGTAATTTTTTTCTTGCAAGGGGTTAGCCTTGATTTTTTTCCAAAATGTCGAAAAACGTGAAGTCATGAATTGTACAACAATTTGTACAACAATGGAAAGGTCTGTGAGATCCCTTTCGAGCACTGGCAGCCCCAGATTTTTGCTGAGTTTGGTTGTGGAGATATCACCATCCAAAGCAAGTCGAATGCAGTTGGGTGGAAAATCATGGGAATAACTTTGAATTAAAATATCTCAAGAACCGGGTGTCGTAGATACTTTTTGTCTTCAGCCGTGGATAGGTATTGAACAGACCTTTCTTTTGATGTGTATGTCGATGGGTTCGGGGATCATTGTTGAAAATGTAATTTTTTTCTTGCAAGAGGTTAGCCTTGATTTTTTTCAAAAATGTCGAAAAACGTGAAGTCATGAATTGTACAACAATTTGTACAAAAATGGAAAGGTCTGTGAAATCCCTTTCGAGCACTGGCAGCCCCAGATTTTTGCGGAGTTTGGTTGTGGAGATATCACCATCCAAAGGAAGTCGAATGCAGTTGGGTGGAAAATCATGGGAATAACTTTGAATTAAAATATCTCAAGAACCGGCTGTCGCAGATACTTATTGTCATCAGCGGTGGATAGGTATTGAACAGACCTTTCTTTTGATGTGTATATCGATGGGTTTGGGGAACATTGTTGAAAATGTAATTTTTTTCTTGCAAGGGGTTAGCCTTGATTTTTTTCCAAAATGTCGAAAAACGTGAAGTCATGAATTGTACAACAATTTGTACAACAATGGAAAGGTATGTAAAATCCCTTTCGAGCGCTGTCAGCCCCAGATTTTTGCGGAGTTTGGTTTTGGAGATATCACCATCCAAAGCAAGTCGAATGCAGTTGGGTGGAAAATCATGCGAATAACTTTGAATTAAAATATCTCAAGAACCGGGTGTCGTAGATACTTTTTGTCTTCAGCTGTAGATAGGTATTGAACAGACCTTTCTTTTGATGTGTATATCGATGGGTTTGGCGAACATTGTTGAAAATGTAATTTTTTTCTTGCAAGGGGTTAGCCTTGATTTTTTTCCAAAATGTCGAAAAACGTGAAGTCATGAATTGTACAACAATTTGTACAACAATGGAAAGGTCTATGAAATCCCTTTCGAGCACTGGCAGCCCCAGATTTTTGCGGAGTTTGGTTGTGGAGATATCACCATCCAAAGCAAGTCGAATGCAGTTGGGTGGAAAATCATGCGAATAACTTTGAATTAAAATATCTCAAGAACCGGCTGTCGCAGATACTTATTGTCATCAGCGGTGGATAGGTATTGAACAGACCTTTCTTTTGATGTGTATATTGATGGGTTTGGGGAACATTGTTGAAAACGTAATTTTTTTCTTGCAAGGGGTTAATTTTTTTCAAAAATGTCGAAAAACGTGAAGTCATGAATTGTACAACAATTTGTACAATAATGGAAAGGTCTGTGAAATCCCTTTCGAGCACTGGTAGCCCAAGATTTTTGCGGAGTTTGGTTGTGGAGATATCACCATCCAAAGCAAGTCGAATGCAGTTGGGTGGAAAATCATGCGAATAACTTTGAATTAAAATATCTCAAGAACCGGCTGTCGTAGATACTTATCGTCATCAGCGGTGGATAGGTATTGAACAGACCTTTCTTTTGATGTGTATATCGATGGGTTTGGGGAACATTGTTGGAAATGTAATTTTTTTCTTGCAAGGGGTTAGCCTTGATTTTTTTCCAAAATGTCGAAAAACGTGAAGTCATGAATTGTACAACAATTTGTACAACAATGGAAAGGTCTGTGAAATCCCTTTCGAGCACTGGCAGCCCCAGATTTTTGCGGAGTTTGGTTGTGGAGATATCACCATCCAAACAAGTCGAATGCAGTTGGGTGGAAAATCATTCGAATAACTTTGAATTAAAATATCTCAAGAACCGGGTGTCGTAGATACTTTTTGTCTTCAGCTGTGGATAGGCATTGAACAGACCTTTCTTTTGATGTGTATGTCGATGGGTTCGGGGATCATTGTTAAAAATGTAATTTTTTTCTTGCAAGGGGTTAGCCTTGATTTTTTTCCAAAATGTCGAAAAACGTGAAGTCATGAATTGTACAACAATTTGTACAACAATGGAAAGGTCTGTGAGATCCCTTTCGAGCACTGGCAGCCCCAGATTTTTGCTGAGTTTGGTTGTGGAGATATCACCATCCAAAGCAAGTCGAATGCAGTTGGGTGGAAAATCATGGGAATAACTTTGAATTAAAATATCTCAAGAACCGGGTGTCGTAGATACTTTTTGTCTTCAGCCGTGGATAGGTATTGAACAGACCTTTCTTTTGATGTGTATGTCGATGGGTTCGGGGATCATTGTTGAAAATGTAATTTTTTTCTTGCAAGAGGTTAGCCTTGATTTTTTTCAAAAATGTCGAAAAACGTGAAGTCATGAATTGTACAACAATTTGTACAAAAATGGAAAGGTCTGTGAAATCCCTTTCGAGCACTGGCAGCCCCAGATTTTTGCGGAGTTTGGTTGTGGAGATATCACCATCCAAAGGAAGTCGAATGCAGTTGGGTGGAAAATCATGGGAATAACTTTGAATTAAAATATCTCAAGAACCGGCTGTCGCAGATACTTATTGTCATCAGCGGTGGATAGGTATTGAACAGACCTTTCTTTTGATGTGTATATCGATGGGTTTGGGGAACATTGTTGGAAATGTAATTTTTTTCTTGCAAGGGGTTAGCCTTGATTTTTTTCCAAAATGTCGAAAAACGTGAAGTCATGAATTGTACAACAATTTGTACAACAATGGAAAGGTCTGTGAAATCCCTTTCGAGCACTGGCAGCCCCAGATTTTTGCGGAGTTTGGTTGTGGAGATATCACCATCCAAACAAGTCGAATGCAGTTGGGTGGAAAATCATTCGAATAACTTTGAATTAAAATATCTCAAGAACCGGGTGTCGTAGATACTTTTTGTCTTCAGCTGTGGATAGGCATTGAACAGACCTTTCTTTTGATGTGTATGTCGATGGGTTCGGGGATCATTGTTAAAAATGTAATTTTTTTCTTGCAAGGGGTTAGCCTTGATTTTTTTCCAAAATGTCGAAAAACGTGAAGTCATGAATTGTACAACAATTTGTACAACAATGGAAAGGTCTGTGAGATCCCTTTCGAGCACTGGCAGCCCCAGATTTTTGCTGAGTTTGGTTGTGGAGATATCACCATCCAAAGCAAGTCGAATGCAGTTGGGTGGAAAATCATGGGAATAACTTTGAATTAAAATATCTCAAGAACCGGGTGTCGTAGATACTTTTTGTCTTCAGCCGTGGATAGGTATTGAACAGACCTTTCTTTTGATGTGTATGTCGATGGGTTCGGGGATCATTGTTGAAAATGTAATTTTTTTCTTGCAAGAGGTTAGCCTTGATTTTTTTCAAAAATGTCGAAAAACGTGAAGTCATGAATTGTACAACAATTTGTACAAAAATGGAAAGGTCTGTGAAATCCCTTTCGAGCACTGGCAGCCCCAGATTTTTGCGGAGTTTGGTTGTGGAGATATCACCATCCAAAGGAAGTCGAATGCAGTTGGGTGGAAAATCATGGGAATAACTTTGAATTAAAATATCTCAAGAACCGGCTGTCGCAGATACTTATTGTCATCAGCGGTGGATAGGTATTGAACAGACCTTTCTTTTGATGTGTATATCGATGGGTTTGGGGAACATTGTTGAAAATGTAATTTTTTTCTTGCAAGGGGTTAGCCTTGATTTTTTTCCAAAATGTCGAAAAACGTGAAGTCATGAATTGTACAACAATTTGTACAACAATGGAAAGGTATGTAAAATCCCTTTCGAGCGCTGTCAGCCCCAGATTTTTGCGGAGTTTGGTTTTGGAGATATCACCATCCAAAGCAAGTCGAATGCAGTTGGGTGGAAAATCATGCGAATAACTTTGAATTAAAATATCTCAAGAACCGGGTGTCGTAGATACTTTTTGTCTTCAGCTGTAGATAGGTATTGAACAGACCTTTCTTTTGATGTGTATGTCGATGGGTTCGGGGATCATTGTTGAAAATGTAATTTTTTTCTTGCAAGGGGTTAGCCTTGATTTTTTTCCAAAATGTCGAAAAACTTGAAGTCATGAATTGTACAACAATTTGTACAACAATGGAAAGGTCTGTGAAATCCCTTTCGAGCACTGGCAGCCCCAGATTTTTGCGGAGTTTGGTTGTCGAGATATCACCATCCAAAGCAAGTCGAATGCAGTTGGGTGGAAAATCATGCGAATAACTTTGAATTAAAATATCTCAAGAACCGGGTGTCGTAGATACTTTTTGTCTTCAGCTGTGGATAGGTATTGAACAGACCTTTCTTTTGATGTGTATGTCGATTGGTTCGGGGATCATTGTTGAAAATGTAATTTTTTTCTTTCAAGGGGTTAATTTTTTTCAAAAATGTCGAAAAACGTGAAGTCATGAATTGTACAACAATTTCTACAATAATGGAAAGGTCTGTGAAATCCCTTTCGAGCACTGGCAGCCCCAGATTTTTGCGGAGTTTGGTTGTGGAGATATCACCATCCAAAGCAAGTCGAATGCAGTTGGGTGGAAAATCATGCGAATAACTTTGAATTAAAATATCTCAAGAACCGGCTGTCGTAGATACTTATTGTCATCAGCGGTGGATAGGTATTGAACAGACCTTTCTTTTGATGTGTATATTGATGGGTTTGGGGAACATTGTTGAAAATGTAATTTTTTTCTTGCAAGGGGTTAGCCTTGATTTTTTTCCAAAATGTCGAAAAACGTGAAGTCATGAATTGTACAACAATTTATACAACAATGGAAAGGTCTGTGAAATCCCTTTCGAGCACTGGCAGCCCCAGATTTTTGCGGAGTTTGGTTGTGGAGATATCACCATCCAAAGCAAGTCGAATGCAGTTGGGTGGAAAATCATGCGAATAACTTTGAATTAAAATATCTCAAGAACCGGCTGTCGTAGATACTTATTGTCATCAGCGGTGGATAGGTATTGAACAGACCTTTCTTTTGATGTGTATATCGATGGGTTTGGGAACATTGTTGGAAATGTAATTTTTTTCTTGCAAGGAGTTAGCCTTGATTTTTTTCCAAAATGTCGAAAAACGTGAAGTCATTAATTGTACAACAATTTGTACAACAATGGAAAGGTCTGTGAAATCCCTTTCGAGCACTGCCAGCCCTAGCTTTTTGCGGAGTTTGGTTGTGGAGATATCACCATCCAAAGCAAGTCGAATGCAGTTGGGTGGAAAATCATGCGAATAACTTTGAATTAAAATATCTCAAGAACCGGCTGTCGCAGATACTTATTGTCATCAGCGGTGGATAGGTATTGAACAGACCTTTCTTTTGATGTGTATATCGATGGGTTTGGGGAACATTGTTGAAAATGTAATTTTTTTCTTGCAAGGGGTTAGCCTTGATTTTTTCCAAAATGTCGAAAAACGTGAAGTCATGAATTGTACAACAATTTGTACAACAATGGAAAGGTCTGTGAAATCCCTTTCGAGCACTGGCAGCCCCAGATTTTTACAGAGTTTGGTTGTGGAGATATCACCATCCAAAGCAAATATCTCAAGAACCGGGTGTCGTAGATACTTTTTGTCTTCAGCTGTGGATAGGTATTGAACAGACCTTTCTTTTGATGTTTATGTCGATGGGTTTGGGGAACATTGTTGAACATGTAATTTTTTCTTGCAAGGGGTTAGCCTTGATTTTTTTCCAAAATGTCGAAAAACGTGAAGTCATGAATTGTACAACAATTTGTACAACAATGGAAAGGTCTGTGAAATCCCTTTCGCGCACTGGCAGCCCCAGATTTTTGCGGAGTTTGGTTGTGGAGATATCACCATCCAAAGCAAGTCGAATGCAGTTGGGTGGAAAATCATTTGAATAACTTTGAATTAAAATATCTCAAGAACCGGGTGTCGTAGATACTTTTTGTCTTCAGCTGTGGATAGGTATTGAACAGACCTTTCTTTTGATGTGTATGTCGATGGGTTCGGGGATCATTGTTGAAAATGTAATTTTTTTCTTGCAAGGGGTTAGCCTTGATTTTTTTCCAAAATGTCTAAAAACGTGAAGTCATGAATTGTACAACAATTTGTACAACAATGTAAAGGTATGTAAAATCCCTTTCGAGCGCTGTCAGCCCCAGATTTTTGCGGAGTTTGGTTTTGGAGATATCACCATCCAAAGCAAGTCGAATGCAGTTGGGTGGAAAATCATGCGAATAACTTTGAATTAAAATATCTCAAGAACCGGGTGTCGTAGATACTTTTTGTCTTCAGCTGTAGATAGGTATTGAACAGACCTTTCTTTTGATGTGTATGTCGATGGGTTCGGGGATCATTGTTGAAAATGTAATTTTTTTTCTTGCAAGGGGTTAGCCTTGATTTTTTTCAAAAATGTCGAAAAACGTGAAGTCATGAATTGTACAACAATTTGTACAACAATGGAAAGGTCTGTGAAATCCCTTTCGAGCACTGGAAGCCCCAGATTTTTGCGGAGTTTGGTTGTGGAGATATCACCATCCAAAGCAAGTCGAATGCAGTTGGGTGGAAAATCATGCGAATAATTTTGAATTAAAATATCTCAAGAACCGGCTGTCGCAGATACTTACTGTCATCAGCGGTGGATAGGTATTGAACAGACCTTTCTTTTGATGTATATATCGATGGGTTTGGGAACATTGTTGAAAATGTAATTTTTATCTTGCAAGGGGTTAGCCTTGATTTTTTTCCAAAATGTCGAAAAACGTGAAGTCATGAATTGTACAACAATTTGTACAACAATGGAAAGGTCTGTGAAATCCCTTTCGAGCACTGGCAGCCCCAGATTTTTGCGGAGTTTGGTTGTGGAGATATCACCATCCAAAGCAAGTCGAATGCAGTTGGGTGGAAAATCATGCGTATAACTTTGAATTAAAATATCTCAAGAACCGGGTGTCGTAGATACTTTTTGTCTTCAGCTGTAGATAGGTATTGAACAGACCTTTCTTTTCATGTGTATGTCGATGGGTTTGGGGAACATTGTTGAAAATGTAATTTTTTTCTTGCAAGGGAGCCTTGATTTTTTTCCAAAATGTCGAAAAACGTGAAGTCATGAATTGTACTACAATTTGTACAACAATGGAAAGGTCTGTGAAATCCCTTTCGAGCACTGGCAGCCCCAGATTTTTGCGGAGTTTGGTTGTGGAGTTATCACCATCCAAAGCAAGTCGAATGCAGTTGGGTGGAAAATCATGCGAATAACTTTGAATTAAAATATCTCAAGAACCGGGTATCGTAGATACTTTTTGTCTTCAGCTGTGGATAGGTATTGAACAGACCTTTCTTTTGATGTGTATATCGATGGGTTTGGGGAACATTGTTGAAAATGTAATTTTTTTCTTGCAAGGGGTTAGCCTTGATTTTTTTCCAAAATGTCGAAAAACGTGAAGTCATGAATTGTACAACAATTTGTGCAACAATGGAAAGGTATGTGAAATCCCTTTCGAGCACTGGCAGCCCCAGATTTTTGCTGAGTTTGGTTGTGGAGGTATCACCATCCAAAGCAAGTCGAATGCAGTTGGGTGGAAAATCATGCGAATAAATTTGAATTAAAATATCTCAAGAACCGGGTGTCGTAGATACTTTTTGTCTTCAGCTGTGGATAGGTATTGAACAGACCTTTCTTTTGATGTGTATATCGATGGATTTGGGGAACATTGTTGAAAATGTAATTTTTTTCTTGCAAGGGGTTAGCCTTGATTTTTTTCCAAAATGTCGAAAAACGTGAAGTCATGAATTGTACAACAATTTGTACAACAATGGAAAGGTCTGTGAAATCCCTTTCGATCACTGGCAGCCCCAGATTTTTGCGGAGTTTGGTTGTGGAGATATCACCATCCAAAGCAAGTCGAATGCAGTTGGGTGGAAAATCATGCGAATAACTTTGAATTAAAATATCTCAAGAACTGGCTGTCGTAGATACTTATTGTCATCAGCGGTGGATAGGTATTGAACAGACCTTTCTTTTGATGTGTATATCGATGGGTTTGGGGAACATTGTTGGAAATGTAATTTTTTTCTTGCAAGGGGTTAGCCTTGATTTTTTTCAAAAATGTCGAAAAACGTGAAGTCATGAATTGTACAACAATTTGTACAGCAATGGAAAGGTATGTGAAATCCCTTTCGAGCACTACCAGCCCCAGATTTTTGCTGAGTTTGGTTGTGGAGATATCACCATCCAAAGCAAGTCGAATGCAGTTGGGTGGAAAATCATGCGAATAACTTTGAATTAAAATATCTCAAGAACCGGCTGTCGCAGATACTTCTTGTCATCAGCGGTGGATAGGTATTGAACAGACCTTTCTTTTGATGGGTATATCGATGGGTTTGGGGAACATTGTTGGAAATGTAATTTTTTTCTTGCAAAGGGTTAGCCTTGATTTTTTCCCAAAATGTCGAAAAACGTGAAGTCATGAATTGTACAACAATTTGTACAATAAGGGAAAGGTCTGTGAAATCCCTTTCGAGCACTGGCAGCCCTAGATTTTTGCGGAGTTTGGTTGTGGAGATATCACTATCCAAAACAAGTCGAATGCAGTTGGGTGGAAAATCATGCGAATAACTTTGAATTAAAATATCTCAAGAACCGGCTGTCGCAGATACTTCTTGTCATCAGCGGTGGATAGGTATTGAACAGACCTTTCTTTTGATGTGTATGTCGATGGGTTTGGGGAACATTGTTGAAAATGTAATTTTTTTCTGGCAAGGGGTTAGACTTGATTTTTTTCCAAAATGTCGAAAAACGTAAAGTCATGAATTGTACAACAATTTATACAACAATGGAAAGGTCTGTGAAATCCCTTTCGAGCACTGGCAGCCCCAGATTTTTGCGGAGTTTGGTTGTGGAGATATCACCATCCAAAGCAAGTCGAATGCAGTTGGGTGGAAAATCATGCGAATAACTTTGAATTAAAATATCTCAAGAACCTGTGAAATCCCTTTCGAGCACTGGCAGCCCCAGATTTTTGCGGAGGTTGGTTGTGGAGATATCACCATCCAAAGCAAGTCGAATGCAGTTGTGTGGAAAATCATGCGAATAACTTTGAATTAAAATATCTCAAAAACCGGCTGTCGCAGATACTTATTGTCATCAGCGGTGGATAGGTATTGAACAGACCTTTCTTTTGATGTGTATATCGATGGGTTTGGGGAACATTGTTGAAAATGTAATTTTTTTCTTGCAAGGGGTTAGCCTTGATTTTTTTTCCAAAATGTCGAAAAACGTGAAGTCATGAATTGTACAACAATTTATACAACAATGGAAAGGTCTGTGAAATCCCTTTCGAGCACTGGCAGCCCCAGATTTTTGCGGAGTTTGGTTGTGGAGATATCACCATCCAAAGCAAGTCGAATGCAGTTGGGTGGAAAATCATGCGAATAACTTTGAATTAAAATATCTCAAGAACCGGGTGTCGTAGATACTTATTGTCTTCAGCTGTGGATAGGTATTCAACAGACCTTTCTTTTGATGTGTATGTCGATGGGTTTGGGGAACATTGTTGAAAATGTAATTTTTTTCTTGCGAGGGGTTAGTCTTGATTTTTTTCCAAAATGTCGAAAAACGTGAAGTCATGAATTGTACAACAATTTGTACAACAATGGAAAGGTCTGTGAAATCCCTTTCGAGCACTGGCAGCCCAGATTTTTGCGGAGTTTGGTTGTGGAGATATCACCATCCAAAGCAAGTCGAATGCAGTTGGGTGGAAAATCAAGCGAATAACTTTGAATTAAAATATCTCAAGAACCGGGTGTCGTAGATACTTATTGTCTTCAGCTGTGGATAGGTATTGAACAGACCTTTCTTTTGATGTGTATATCGATGGGTTTGGGGAACATTGTTGAAAATGTAATTTTTTTCTTGCAAGGGGTTAGCATTGACTTTTTCCAAAATGTCGAAAAACGTGAAGTTATGAATTGTACAACAATTTGTACAACAATGGAAATGTCTGTGAAATCCCTTTCGATCACAGGCAGCCCCAGATTTTTGCGGAGTTTGGTTGTGGAGATATCACCATCCAAAGCAAGTCGAATGCAGTTGGGTGGAAAATCATGCGAATAACTTTGAATTAAAATTTCTCAAGAACCGGCTGTCGCAGATACTTATTGTCATCAGCGGTGGATAGGTATTGAACAGACCTTTCTTTTGATGTGTATATCGATGGGTTTGGAGAACATTGTTGAAAATGTAATTTTTTTCTTGCAAGGGGTTAGCCTTGATTTTTTTCAAAAATGTCGAAAAACGTGAAGTCATGAATTGTACAACAATTTGTACAATAATGGAAAGGTCTGTGAAATCGCTTTCGAGCACTGGCAGCCCCAGATTTTTGCTGAGTTTGGTTGTGGAGATATCACCATCCAAAGCAAGTCGAATGCAGTTGGGTGGAAAATCATGCGAATAACTTTGAATTAAAATATCTCAAGAACCGGCTGTCGCAGATACTTCTTGTCATCAGCGGTGGATAGGTATTGAAGAGACCTTTCTTTTGATGTGTATATCGATGGGTTTGGGGAACATTGTTGAAAATGTAATTTTTTTCTTGCGAGGGGTTAGCCTTGATTTTTTTCCAAAATGTCGAAAAACGTGAAGTCATGAATTGTACAACAATTTGTACAACAATGGAAATGTCTGTGAAATCCCTTTCGATCACAGGCAGCCCCAGATTTTTGCGGAGTTTGGTTGTGGAGATATCACCATCCAAAGCAAGTCGAATGCAGTTGGGTGGAAAATCAAGCGAATAACTTTGAATTAAAATATCTCAAGAACCGGGTGTCGTAGATACTTTTTATCTTCAGCCGTGGATAGGTATTGAACAGACCTTTCTTTTGATGTGTATATTGATGTGTTCGGGGAACATTGTTGAAAATGTAATTTTTTTCTTGCAAGGGGTTAGCCTTGATTTTTTTCAAAAATGTCGAAAAACGTGAAGTCATGAATTGTACAACAATTTGTACAACAATGGAAAGGTATTGAACAGACCTTTCTTTTGATGTGTATGTCGATGGGTTTGGGGAACATTGTTGAAAATTTAATTTTTTTCTTGGAAGGGGTTAGCCTTGATTTTTTTCCAAAATGTCGAAAAACGTGAAGTCATGAATTGTACAACAATTTGTACAACAATGGAAAAGTCTGTGAAATCCCTTTCGAGCACTGGCAGCCCCAGATTTTTGCGGAGTTTGGTTGTGGAGATATCACCATCCAAAGCAAGTCGAATGCAGTTGGGTGGAAAATCATGCGATTAATTTGGAATTAAAATATCTCAAGAACCGGGTGTCGTATATACTTTTTGTCTTCAGCTGTGGATAGGTATTGAACAGACCTTTCTTTTGATGTGTATGTCGATGGGTTTGGGGAACATTGTTGCAAATGTAATTTTTTTCTTGCAAGGGGTTAGCCTTGATTTTTTTCCAAAATGTCGAAAAACGTGAAGTCATGAATTATACAACAATTTGTACAACAATGGAAAGGTCTGTGAAATCCCTTTCGAGCACTGGCAGCCCCAGATTTTTTCGGAGTTTGGTTGTGGAGATATCACCATCCAAAGCAAGTCGAATGCAGTTGGGTGGAAAATCATGCGAATAAATTTGAATTAAAATATCTCAAGAACCGACTGTCGCAGATACTTATTGTCATCAGCGGTGGATAGGTATTGAACAGACCTTTCTATTGATGTGTATATTGATGGGTTCGGGGAACAGTGTTGAAAATGTAATTTTTTTCTTGCAAGGGGTTGTTAGCCTTGATTTTTTTCCAAAATGTCGAAAAACGTGAAGTCATGAATTGTACAACAATTTATACAACAATGGAAAGGTCTGTGAAATCCCTTTCGAGCACTGGCAGCCCCAGATTTTTGCGGAGTTTGGTTGTGGAGATATCACCATCCAAAGCAAGTCGAATGCAGTTGGGTGGAAAATCATGCGAATAAATTTGAATTAAAATATCTCAAGAACCGGCTGTCGCAGATACTTATTGTCATCAGCGGTGGATAGGTATTGAACAGACCTTTCTTTTGATGTGTATATTGATGGGTTTGCGGAACATTGTTGAAAATGTAATTTTTTTCTTGCAAGGGGTTGTTAGCCTTGATTTTTTTCCAAAATGTCGAAAAACGTGAAGTCATGAATTGTACAACAATTTATACAACAATGGAAAGGTCTGTGAAATCCCTTTCGAGCACTGGCAGCCCCAGATTTTTGCGGAGTTTGGTTGTGGAGATATCACCATCCAAAGCAAGTCGAATGCTGTTGGGTGGGAAATCATAGGAATAACTTTGAATTAAAATATCTCCAGAACCGGCTGTCGCAGATACTTATTGTCATCAGCGGTGGATAGGTATTGAACAGACCTTTCTTTTGATGTGTATATTGATGGGTTTGCGGAACATTGTTGAAAATGTAATTTTTTTCTTGCAAGGGGTTAGCCTTGATTTTTTTCCAAAATGTCGAAAACCGTGAAGTCATGAATTGTACAACAATTTGTACAACAATGGAAAGGCCTGTGAAATCCCTTTCGAGCACTGGCAGCCCCAGATTTTTGCGGAGTTTGGTTGTGGAGATATCACCATCCAAAGCAAGTCGAATGCAGTTGGATGGAAAATCATGCGATTAATTTGGAATTAAAATATCTCAAGAACCGGCAGTCGTAGATACTTTTTGTCTTCAGCTATGGATAGGTATTGAACAGACCTTTCTTTTGATGTGTATGTCGATGGGTTTGGGGAACATTGTTGAAAATGTAATTTTTTTCTTGCAAGGGGTTAGCCTTTATTTTTTTCCAAAATGTCGAAAAACGTGAAGTCATGAATTGTACAACAATTTGTACAAAAATGGAAAGGTCTGTGAAATCCTTTTCGAGCACTGGCAGCCCCAGATTTTTGCGGAGTTTGGTTGTGGAAATATCA
Source organism: Philhelius pedissequus (assembly GCA_910595825.1). Taxonomy (NCBI): domain Eukaryota; kingdom Metazoa; phylum Arthropoda; class Insecta; order Diptera; family Syrphidae; genus Philhelius; species Philhelius pedissequus. Next base: position 53,884,048 of record OU343163.1, read on the forward strand.
CCATCCAAAGCAAGTCGAATGCAGTTGGGTGGAAAATCATGCGAATAACTTTGAATTAAAATATCTCCAGAACCGGCTGTCGCAGATACTTATTGTCATCAGCGGTGGATAGGTATTGAACAGACCTTTGTTTTGATGTATAAATCGATGGGTTTGGGGAACATTGTTGAAAATGTAATTTTTTTCTTGCGCCTTGATTTTTTTCCAAAATGTCGAAAAACGTGAAGTCATGAATTGTACAACAATTTGTACAACAATGGAAAGGTCTGTGAAATCCCTTTCGAGCACTGGTAGCCCCAGATTTTATCGGGGTTTGGTTGTGGATATATCACCATCCAAAGCAAGTCGAATGCAGCTGGGTGGAAAATCATGCAAATAATTTGGAATTAAAATATCTCAAGAACCGGGTGTCGTAGATACTTTTTGTCTTCAGCTGTGGATAGGTATTGGACAGACTTTTCTTTGGATGTGTATATCGATGGGTTTGGGGAACATTGTTGAAAATGTAATTTTTTTCTTGCAAGGGCCTTGATTTTTTTCCAAAATGTCGATAAACGTGAAGTCATGAATTGTACAACAATTTGTACAACAATGGAAAGATCTGTGAAATCCCTTTCGAGCACTGGCAGGCGCAGATTTTTGCGGGGTTTTGTTGTGGAGATATCACCATCCAAAGCAAGTCGAATGCAGTTGGGTGGAAAATCATGCGAATAACTTTGAATTAAAATATCTCTAGAACCGGGTGTCGCAGATACTTATTGTCATCAGCGGTGGATAGGTATTGAACAGGTGATAGGTTTGGGGAACATTGTTCAAAATGTAATTTTTTTCTTGCAAGGGTTAGCCTTGATTTTTTTCCAAAATGTCGAAAAACATGAAGTCATGAATTGTACAACAATGGAAAGGTCTGTGAAATCCCGTTCGAGCATTGAAAGCCGCAGATTTTTGCGGGGTTTGGTTGTGGAGATATCACCATCCAAAGCAAGTCGAATGCAGGGTGGAAAATCATGCAAATAACTTGGAATTAAAATATCTCAAGAACCGGGTGTCGCAGATACTTTTTGTCTTCAGCTGTAGATAGGTATTGGACAGACTTTTCTTTGGATGTGTATATCGATGGGTTTGGGGAACATTGTTGAAAATGTAATTTTTTTCTTGCAAGGGGTTAGCCTTGATTTTTTTCCAAAATGTCGAAAAACGTGAAGTCATGAATTGTACAACAATTTGTACAAAAATGGAAAGGTCTGTGAAATCCCTTTCGAGCACTGGCAGCCCCAGATTTTTGCGGAGTTTGGTTGTGGAGATATCACCATCCAAAGCAAGTCGAATGCAGTTGGGTGGAAAGTCATGCGAATAACTTTGAATTAAAATATCTCAAGAACCGGCTGTGGCAGATACTTATTGTCATCAGCGGTGGATAGGTATTGAACAGACCTTTCTTTTGATGTGTATATTGATGGGTTTGCGGAACATTGTTGAAAATGTAATTTTTTTCTTACAAGGGGTTAGCCTTGATTTTTTTCCAAAATGTCGAAAACCGTGAAGTCATGAATTGTACAACAATTTGTACAAAAATGGAAAGGTCTGTGAAATCCCTTTCGAGCACTGGCAGCCCCAGATTTTTGCGGAGTTTGGTTGTGGAGATATCACCATCCAAAGCAAGTCGAATGCAGCTGGGTGGAAAATCATGCAAATAATTTGGAATTAAAATATCTCCAGAACCGGGTGTCGCAGATACTTTTTGTCTTCAGCTGTGGATAGGTATTGGACAGACTTTTCTTTGGATGTGTATATCGATGGGTTTGGGGAACATTGTTGAAAATGTAATTTTTTTCTTGCAAGGGCCTTGATTTTTTTCCAAAATGTCGATAAACGTGAAGTCATGAATTGTACAACAATTTGTACAACAATGGAAAGGTCTGTGAAATCCCTTTCGAGCACTGGAAGGCGCAGATTTTTGCGGGGTTTTGTTGTGGAGATATCACCATCCAAAGCAAGTCGAATGCAGTTGGGTGGAAAATCATGCGAATAACTTTGAATTAAAATATCTCTAGAACCGGGTGTCGCAGATACTTATTGTCATCAGCGGTGGATAGGTATTGAACAGGTGATAGGTTTGGGGAACATTGTTCAAAATGTAATTTTTTTCTTGCAAGGGGTTAGCCTTGATTTTTTTCCAAAATGTCGAAAAACGTGAAGTCATGAATTGTACAACAATTTGTACAACAATAAAAAGGTCTGTGAAATCCCTTTCGAGGACTGGCAGCCCAGGTTTTTGCGGAGTTTGGTTGTGGAGATATCACCATCCAAAGCAAGTCGAATGCAGTTGGGTGGAAAATCATGCGATTAATTTGGAATTAAAATATCTCCAGAACCGGCTGTCGTAGATACTTTTTATCTTCAGCTGTGGATAGGTATTGAAGAGACCTTTCTTTTGATGTGTATATCGATGGGTTTGGGGAACATTGTTGAAAATGTAATTTTTTTCTTGCGAGGGGTTAGCCTTGATTTTTTTCCAAAATGTCGAAAAACGTGAAGTCATGAATTGTACAACAATTTGTACAACAATGGAAATGTCTGTGAAATCCCTTTCGATCACAGGCAGCCCCAGATTTTTGCGGAGTTTGGTTGTGGAGATATCACCATCCAAAGCAAGTCGAATGCAGTTGGGTGGAAAATCAAGCGAATAACTTTGAATTAAAATATCTCAAGAACCGGGTGTCGTAGATACTTTTTATCTTCAGCCGTGGATAGGTATTGAACAGACCTTTCTTTTGATGTGTATATTGATGTGTTCGGGGAACATTGTTGAAAATGTAATTTTTTTCTTGCAAGGGGTTAGCCTTGATTTTTTTCAAAAATGTCGAAAAACGTGAAGTCATGAATTGTACAACAATTTGTACAACAATGGAAAGGTATTGAACAGACCTTTCTTTTGATGTGTATGTCGATGGGTTTGGGGAACATTGTTGAAAATTTAATTTTTTTCTTGGAAGGGGTTAGCCTTGATTTTTTTCCAAAATGTCGAAAAACGTGAAGTCATGAATTGTACAACAATTTGTACAACAATGGAAAGGTCTGTGAAATCCCTTTCGAGCACTGGCAGCCCCAGATTTTTGCGGAGTTTGGTTGTGGAGATATCACCATCCAAAGCAAGTCGAATGCAGTTGGGTGGAAAATCATGCGATTAATTTGGAATTAAAATATCTCAAGAACCGGGTGTCGTATATACTTTTTGTCTTCAGCTGTGGATAGGTATTGAACAGACCTTTCTTTTGATGTGTATGTCGATGGGTTTGGGGAACATTGTTGCAAATGTAATTTTTTTCTTGCAAGGGGTTAGCCTTGATTTTTTTCCAAAATGTCGAAAAACGTGAAGTCATGAATTATACAACAATTTGTACAACAATGGAAAGGTCTGTGAAATCCCTTTCGAGCACTGGCAGCCCCAGATTTTTTCGGAGTTTGGTTGTGGAGATATCACCATCCAAAGCAAGTCGAATGCAGTTGGGTGGAAAATCATGCGAATAAATTTGAATTAAAATATCTCAAGAACCGACTGTCGCAGATACTTATTGTCATCAGCGGTGGATAGGTATTGAACAGACCTTTCTATTGATGTGTATATTGATGGGTTCGGGGAACAGTGTTGAAAATGTAATTTTTTTCTTGCAAGGGGTTGTTAGCCTTGATTTTTTTCCAAAATGTCGAAAAACGTGAAGTCATGAATTGTACAACAATTTATACAACAATGGAAAGGTCTGTGAAATCCCTTTCGAGCACTGGCAGCCCCAGATTTTTGCGGAGTTTGGTTGTGGAGATATCACCATCCAAAGCAAGTCGAATGCAGTTGGGTGGAAAATCATGCGAATAAATTTGAATTAAAATATCTCAAGAACCGGCTGTCGCAGATACTTATTGTCATCAGCGGTGGATAGGTATTGAACAGACCTTTCTTTTGATGTGTATATTGATGGGTTTGCGGAACATTGTTGAAAATGTAATTTTTTTCTTGCAAGGGGTTGTTAGCCTTGATTTTTTTCCAAAATGTCGAAAAACGTGAAGTCATGAATTGTACAACAATTTATACAACAATGGAAAGGTCTGTGAAATCCCTTTCGAGCACTGGCAGCCCCAGATTTTTGCGGAGTTTGGTTGTGGAGATATCACCATCCAAAGCAAGTCGAATGCTGTTGGGTGGGAAATCATAGGAATAACTTTGAATTAAAATATCTCCAGAACCGGCTGTCGCAGATACTTATTGTCATCAGCGGTGGATAGGTATTGAACAGACCTTTCTTTTGATGTGTATATTGATGGGTTTGCGGAACATTGTTGAAAATGTAATTTTTTTCTTGCAAGGGGTTAGCCTTGATTTTTTTCCAAAATGTCGAAAACCGTGAAGTCATGAATTGTACAACAATTTGTACAACAATGGAAAGGCCTGTGAAATCCCTTTCGAGCACTGGCAGCCCCAGATTTTTGCGGAGTTTGGTTGTGGAGATATCACCATCCAAAGCAAGTCGAATGCAGTTGGATGGAAAATCATGCGATTAATTTGGAATTAAAATATCTCAAGAACCGGCAGTCGTAGATACTTTTTGTCTTCAGCTATGGATAGGTATTGAACAGACCTTTCTTTTGATGTGTATGTCGATGGGTTTGGGGAACATTGTTGAAAATGTAATTTTTTTCTTGCAAGGGGTTAGCCTTTATTTTTTTCCAAAATGTCGAAAAACGTGAAGTCATGAATTGTACAACAATTTGTACAAAAATGGAAAGGTCTGTGAAATCCTTTTCGAGCACTGGCAGCCCCAGATTTTTGCGGAGTTTGGTTGTGGAAATATCACCATCCAAAGCAAGTCGAATGCAGTTGGGTGGAAAATCATGCGAATAACTTTGAATTAAAATATCTCCAGAACCGGCTGTCGCAGATACTTATTGTCATCAGCGGTGGATAGGTATTGAACAGACCTTTGTTTTGATGTATAAATCGATGGGTTTGGGGAACATTGTTGAAAATGTAATTTTTTTCTTGCGCCTTGATTTTTTTCCAAAATGTCGAAAAACGTGAAGTCATGAATTGTACAACAATTTGTACAACAATGGAAAGGTCTGTGAAATCCCTTTCGAGCACTGGTAGCCCCAGATTTTATCGGGGTTTGGTTGTGGATATATCACCATCCAAAGCAAGTCGAATGCAGTTGGGTGGAAAATCATGCGAATAACTTTGAATTAAAATATCTCTAGAACCGGGTGTCGCAGATACTTATTGTCATCAGCGGTGGATAGGTATTGAACAGGTGATAGGTTTGGGGAACATTGTTCAAAATGTAATTTTTTTCTTGCAAGGGTTAGCCTTGATTTTTTTCCAAAATGTCGAAAAACATGAAGTCATGAATTGTACAACAATGGAAAGGTCTGTGAAATCCCGTTCGAGCATTGAAAGCCGCAGATTTTTGCGGGGTTTGGTTGTGGAGATATCACCATCCAAAGCAAGTCGAATGCAGGGTGGAAAATCATGCAAATAACTTGGAATTAAAATATCTCAAGAACCGGGTGTCGCAGATACTTTTTGTCTTCAGCTGTAGATAGGTATTGGACAGACTTTTCTTTGGATGTGTATATCGATGGGTTTGGGGAACATTGTTGAAAATGTAATTTTTTTCTTGCAAGGGGTTAGCCTTGATTTTTTTCCAAAATGTCGAAAAACGTGAAGTCATGAATTGTACAACAATTTGTACAAAAATGGAAAGGTCTGTGAAATCCCTTTCGAGCACTGGCAGCCCCAGATTTTTGCGGAGTTTGGTTGTGGAGATATCACCATCCAAAGCAAGTCGAATGCAGTTGGGTGGAAAGTCATGCGAATAACTTTGAATTAAAATATCTCAAGAACCGGCTGTGGCAGATACTTATTGTCATCAGCGGTGGATAGGTATTGAACAGACCTTTCTTTTGATGTGTATATTGATGGGTTTGCGGAACATTGTTGAAAATGTAATTTTTTTCTTACAAGGGGTTAGCCTTGATTTTTTTCCAAAATGTCGAAAACCGTGAAGTCATGAATTGTACAACAATTTGTACAACAATGGAAAGGCCTGTGAAATCCCTTTCGAGCACTGGCAGCCCCAGATTTTTGCGGAGTTTGGTTGTGGAGATATCACCATCCAAAGCAAGTCGAATGCAGCTGGGTGGAAAATCATGCAAATAATTTGGAATTAAAATATCTCCAGAACCGGGTGTCGCAGATACTTTTTGTCTTCAGCTGTGGATAGGTATTGGACAGACTTTTCTTTGGATGTGTATATCGATGGGTTTGGGGAACATTGTTGAAAATGTAATTTTTTTCTTGCAAGGGCCTTGATTTTTTTCCAAAATGTCGATAAACGTGAAGTCATGAATTGTACAACAATTTGTACAACAATGGAAAGGTCTGTGAAATCCTTTTCGAGCACTGGAAGGCGCAGATTTTTGCGGGGTTTTGTTGTGGAGATATCACCATCCAAAGCAAGTCGAATGCAGTTGGGTGGAAAATCATGCGAATAACTTTGAATTAAAATATCTCTAGAACCGGGTGTCGCAGATACTTATTGTCATCAGCGGTGGATAGGTATTGAACAGGTGATAGGTTTGGGGAACATTGTTCAAAATGTAATTTTTTTCTTGCAAGGGGTTAGCCTTGATTTTTTTCCAAAATGTCGAAAAACGTGAAGTCATGAATTGTACAACAATTTGTACAACAATAGAAAGGTCTGTGAAATCCCTTTCGAGGACTGGCAGCCCAGGTTTTTGCGGAGTTTGGTTGTGGAGATATCACCATCCAAAGCAAGTCGAATGCAGTTGGGTGGAAAATCATGCGATTAATTTGGAATTAAAATATCTCCAGAACCGGCTGTCGTAGATACTTTTTATCTTCAGCTGTGGATAGGTATTGAACAGACCTTTCTTTTGATGTGTATATTGATGTGTTCGGGGAACATTGTTGAAAATGTAATTTTTTTCTTGCAAGGGGTTAGCCTTGATTTTTTTCAAAAATGTCGAAAAACGTGAAGTCATGAATTGTACAACAATTTGTACAACTATGGAAAGGTCTGTAAGATCCCTTTCGAGTACTGGCAGCCCCAGATTTTTGCGGAGTTTGGTTGTGGAGATATCACCATCCAAAGCAAGTCGAATGCAGTTGGGTGGAAAATCATGCGAATAACTTTGAATTAAAATATCTCAAGAACCGGCTGTCGCAGATACTTATTGTCTTCAGCTGTGGATAGGTATTGAACAGACCTTTCTTTTGATGTGTATATCGATGGGTTTGGGGAACATTGTTGAAAATGTAATTTTTTTCTGGCAAGGGGTTAGCCTTGATTTTTTTCCAAAATGTCGAAAAACGTGAAGTCATGAATTGTACAACAATGGAAAGGTCTGTGAAATCCCTTTCGAGCACTGGCAGCCCAGATTTTTGCGGAGTTTGGTTGTGGAGATATCACCATCCAAAGCAAGTCGAATGCAGTTGGGTGGAAAATCATGCGAATAAGTTTGAATTAAAATATCTCAAGAACCGGGTATTGTAGATACTTTTTGTCTTCAGCTGTGGATAGGTATTGAACAGACCTTTCTTTTGATGTGTATATCGATGGGTTTGGGGAACATTGTTGAAAATGTAATTTTTTTCTTGCAAGGGGTTAGCCTTGACTTTTTCCAAAATGTCGAAAAACGTGAAGTTATGAATTGTACAACAATTTGTACAACAATGGAAAGGCCTGTGAAATCCCTTTCGAGCACTGGCAGCCCCAGATTTTTGCGGAGTTTGGTTGTGGAGATATCACCATCCAAAGCAAGTCGAATGCAGTTGGGTGGAAAATCATGCGAATAAGTTTGAATTAAAATATCTCAAGAACCGGCTGTCGTAGATACTTTTTATCTTCAGCTGTGGATAGGTATTGAACAGACCTTTCTTTTGATGTGTACATTGATGTGTTCGGGGAACATTGTTGAAAATGTAATTTTTTTCTTGCAAGGGGTTAACCTTGATTTTTTTCAAAAATGTCGAAAAACGTGAAGTCATGAATTGTACAACAATTTGTAGAACTATGGAAAGGTCTGTAAAATCCCTTTCGAGCACTGGCAGCCCCAGATTTTTGCGGAGTTTGGTTGTGGAGATATCACCATCCAAAGCAAGTCGAATGCAGTTGGGTGGAAAATCATGCGAATAACTTTGAATTAAAATATCTCAAGAACCGGCTGTCGCAGATACTTATTGTCGTCAGCGGTGGATAGGTATTGAACAGACCTTTCTTTTGATGTGTATGTCGATGGGTTTGGGGAACATTGTTGAAAATTTAATTTTTTTCTTGGAAGGGGTTAGCCTTGATTTTTTTCCAAAATGTCGAAAAACGTGAAGTCATGAATTGTACAACAATTTGTACAACAATGGAAAGGTCTGTGAAATCCCTTTCGAGCACTGGCAGCCCCAGATTTTTGCGGAGTTTGGTTGTGGAGATATCACCATCCAAAGCAAGTCGAATGCAGTTGGGTGGAAAATCATGCGATTAATTTGGAATTAAAATATCTCAAGAACCGGCTGTCGCAGATACTTATTGTCATCAGCGGTGGATAGGTATTGAACAGACCTTTCTTTTGATGTGTATATTGATGGGTTTGCGGAACATTGTTGAAAATGTAATTTTTTTCTTGCAAGGGGTTGTTAGCCTTGATTTTTTTCCAAAATGTCGAAAAACGTGAAGTCATGAATTGTACAACAATTTATACAACAATGGAAAGGTCTGTGAAATCCCTTTCGAGGACTGGCAGCCCCAGATTTTTGCGGAGTTTGGTTGTGGAGATATCACCATCCAAAGCAAGTCGAATGCTGTTGGGTGGGAAATCATAGGAATAACTTTGAATTAAAATATCTCCAGAACCGGCTGTCGCAGATACTTATTGTCATCAGCGGTGGATAGGTATTGAACAGACCTTTCTTTTGATGTGTATATTGATGGGTTTGCGGAACATTGTTGAAAATGTAATTTTTTTCTTGCAAGGGGTTAGCCTTGATTTTTTTCCAAAATGTCGAAAACCGTGAAGTCATGAATTGTACAACAATTTGTACAACAATGGAAAGGCCTGTGAAATCCCTTTCGAGCACTGGCAGCCCCAGATTTTTGCGGAGTTTGGTTGTGGAGATATCACCATCCAAAGCAAGTCGAATGCAGTTGGATGGAAAATCATGCGATTAATTTGGAATTAAAATATCTCAAGAACCGGCAGTCGTAGATACTTTTTGTCTTCAGCTATGGATAGGTATTGAACAGACCTTTCTTTTGATGTGTATGTCGATGGGTTTGGGGAACATTGTTGAAAATGTAATTTTTTTCTTGCAAGGGGTTAGCCTTTATTTTTTTCCAAAATGTCGAAAAACGTGAAGTCATGAATTGTACAACAATTTGTACAAAAATGGAAAGGTCTGTGAAATCCTTTTCGAGCACTGGCAGCCCCAGATTTTTGCGGAGTTTGGTTGTGGAAATATCACCATCCAAAGCAAGTCGAATGCAGTTGGGTGGAAAATCATGCGAATAACTTTGAATTAAAATATCTCCAGAACCGGCTGTCGCAGATACTTATTGTCATCAGCGGTGGATAGGTATTGAACAGACCTTTGTTTTGATGTATAAATCGATGGGTTTGGGGAACATTGTTGAAAATGTAATTTTTTTCTTGCGCCTTGATTTTTTTCCAAAATGTCGAAAAACGTGAAGTCATGAATTGTACAACAATTTGTACAACAATGGAAAGGTCTGTGAAATCCCTTTCGAGCACTGGTAGCCCCAGATTTTATCGGGGTTTGGTTGTGGATATATCACCATCCAAAGCAAGTCGAATGCAGCTGGGTGGAAAATCATGCAAATAATTTGGAATTAAAATATCTCAAGAACCGGGTGTCGTAGATACTTTTTGTCTTCAGCTGTGGATAGGTATTGGACAGACTTTTCATTGGATGTGTATATCGATGGGTTTGGGGAACATTGTTGAAAATGTAATTTTTTTCTTGCAAGGGCCTTGATTTTTTTCCAAAATGTCGATAAACGTGAAGTCATGAATTGTACAACAATTTGTACAACAATGGAAAGGTCTGTGAAATCCCTTTCGAGCACTGGCAGGCGCAGATTTTTGCGGGGTTTTGTTGTGGAGATATCACCATCCAAAGCAAGTCGAATGCAGTTGGGTGGAAAATCATGCGAATAACTTTGAATTAAAATATCTCTAGAACCGGGTGTCGCAGATACTTATTGTCATCAGCGGTGGATAGGTATTGAACAGGTGATAGGTTTGGGGAACATTGTTCAAAATGTAATTTTTTTCTTGCAAGGGTTAGCCTTGATTTTTTTCCAAAATGTCGAAAAACATGAAGTCATGAATTGTACAACAATGGAAAGGTCTGTGAAATCCCGTTCGAGCATTGAAAGCCGCAGATTTTTGCGGGGTTTGGTTGTGGAGATATCACCATCCAAAGCAAGTCGAATGAAGGGTGGAAAATCATGCAAATAACTTGGAATTAAAATATCTCAAGAACCGGGTGTCGCAGATACTTTTTGTCTTCAGCTGTAGATAGGTATTGGACAGACTTTTCTTTGGATGTGTATATCGATGGGTTTGGGGAACATTGTTGAAAATGTAATTTTTTTCTTGCAAGGGGTTAGCCTTGATTTTTTTCCAAAATGTCGAAAAACGTGAAGTCATGAATTGTACAACAATTTGTACAAAAATGGAAAGGTCTGTGAAATCCCTTTCGAGCACTGGCAGCCCCAGATTTTTGCGGAGTTTGGTTGTGGAGATATCACCATCCAAAGCAAGTCGAATGCAGTTGGGTGGAAAGTCATGCGAATAACTTTGAATTAAAATATCTCAAGAACCGGCTGTGGCAGATACTTATTGTCATCAGCGGTGGATAGGTATTGAACAGACCTTTCTTTTGATGTGTATATTGATGGGTTTGCGGAACATTGTTGAAAATGTAATTTTTTTCTTACAAGGGGTTAGCCTTGATTTTTTTCCAAAATGTCGAAAACCGTGAAGTCATGAATTGTACAACAATTTGTACAACAATGGAAAGGCCTGTGAAATCCCTTTCGAGCACTGGCAGCCCCAGATTTTTGCGGAGTTTGGTTGTGGAGATATCACCATCCAAAGCAAGTCGAATGCAGCTGGGTGGAAAATCATGCAAATAATTTGGAATTAAAATATCTCCAGAACCGGGTGTCGCAGATACTTTTTGTCTTCAGCTGTGGATAGGTATTGGACAGACTTTTCTTTGGATGTGTATATCGATGGGTTTGGGGAACATTGTTGAAAATGTAATTTTTTTCTTGCAAGGGCCTTGATTTTTTTCCAAAATGTCGATAAACGTGAAGTCATGAATTGTACAACAATTTGTACAACAATGGAAAGGTCTGTGAAATCCCTTTCGAGCACTGGAAGGCGCAGATTTTTGCGGGGTTTTGTTGTGGAGATATCACCATCCAAAGCAAGTCGAATGCAGTTGGGTGGAAAATCATGCGAATAACTTTGAATTAAAATATCTCTAGAACCGGGTGTCGCAGATACTTATTGTCATCAGCGGTGGATAGGTATTGAACAGGTGATAGGTTTGGGGAACATTGTTCAAAATGTAATTTTTTTCTTGCAAGGGGTTAGCCTTGATTTTTTTCCAAAATGTCGAAAAACGTGAAGTCATGAATTGTACAACAATTTGTACAACAATAGAAAGGTCTGTGAAATCCCTTTCGAGGACTGGCAGCCCAGGTTTTTGCGGAGTTTGGTTGTGGAGATATCACCATCCAAAGCAAGTCGAATGCAGTTGGGTGGAAAATCATGCGAATAACTTTGAATTAAAATATCTCAAGAACCGGCTGTCGCAGATACTTATTGTCATCAGCGGTGGATAGGTATTGAACAGACCTTTCTTTTGATGTGTATATTGATGGGTTCGGGGAACAGTGTTGAAAATGTAATTTTTTTCTTGCAAGGGGTTAGCCTTGATTTTTTTCAAAAATGTCGAAAAACGTGAAGTCATGAATTGTACAACAATTTGTACAACAATGGAAAGGCCTGTGAAATCCCTTTCGAGCAATGGCAGCCCCAAATTTTTTCGGAGTTTGGTTGTGGAGATATCACCATCCAAAGCAAGTCGAATGCAGTTGGGTGGAAAATCATGCGAATAAATTTGAATTAAAATATCTCAAGAACCGACTGTCGCAGATACTTATTGTCATCAGCGGTGGATAGGTATTGAACAGACCTTTCTTTTGATGTGTATATTGATGGGTTCGGGGAACAGTGTTGAAAATGTAATTTTTTTCTTGCAAGGGGTTAGCCTTGATTTTTTTCAAAAATGTCGAAAAACGTGAAGTCATGAATTGTACAACAATTTGTACAACAATGGAAAGGTCTGTGAAATCCTTTTCGAGCACTGGCAGCCCCAGATTTTTGCGGAGTTTGGTTGTGGAGATATCACCATCCAAAGCAAGTCGAATGCTGTTGGGTGGGAAATCATGCGAATAACTTTGAATTAAAATATCTCCAGAACCGGCTGTCGCAGATACTTATTGTCATCAGCGGTGGATAGGTATTGAACAGACCTTTATTTTGATGTGTATATTGATGGGTTTGCGGAACATTGTTGAAAATGTAATTTTTTTCTTGCAAGGGGTTAGCCTTGATTTTTTTCCAAAATGTCGAAAACCGTGAAGTCATGAATTGTACAACAATTTGTACAAAAATGGAAAGGTCTGTGAAATCCTTTTCGAGCACTGGCAGCCCCAGATTTTTGCGGAGTTTGGTTGTGGAAATATCACCATCCAAAGCAAGTCGAATGCAGTTGGGTGGAAAATCATGCGAATAACTTTGAATTAAAATATCTCACGAACCGGGTGTCGCAGATACTTTTTGTCTTCAGCTGTGGATAGGTATTGAACAGACCTTTGTTTTGATGTATAAATCGATGGGTTTGGGGAACATTGTTGAAAATGTAATTTTTTTCTTGCAAGGGTTAGCCTTGATTTTTTTCCAAAATGTCGAAAAACGTGAAGTCATAAATTGTACAACAATTTGTACAACAATGGAAAGGTCTGTGAAATCCCTTTCGAGCACTGGTAGCCCCAGACTTTATCGGGGTTTGGTTGCGGATATATCACCATCCAAAGCAAGTCGAATGCAGCTGGGTGGAAAATCATGCAAATAATTTGGAATTAAAATATCTCAAGAACCGGGTGTCGCAGATACTTTTTGTCTTCAGCTGTGGATAGGTATTGGACAGACTTTTCTTTGGATGTGTATATCGATGGGTTTGGGGAACATTGTTGAAAATGTAATTTTTTTCTTGCAAGGGGTTAGCCTTGATTTTTTTCCAAAATGTCGAAAAACGTGAAGTCATGAATTGTACAACAATTTGTACAACAATGGAAAGGTCTGTGAAATCCCTTTCGAGCACTGGCAGGCGCAGATTTTTGCGGGGTTTTGTTGTGGAGATATCACCATCCAAAGCAAGACGAATGCAGCTGGGTGGAAAATCATGCGAATAACTTGGAGTTAAAATATCTCACGAACCGGGTGTCGCAGATACTTTTTGTCTTCAGCTGTGGATAGGTATTGAACAGACCTTTGTTTTGATGTATAAATCGATGGGTTTGGGGAACATTGTTGAAAATGTAATTTTTTTCTTGCAAGGGTTAGCCTTGATTTTTTTCCAAAATGTCGAAAAACGTGAAGTCATAAATTGTACAACAATTTGTACAACAATGGAAAGGTCTGTGAAATCCCTTTCGAGCACTGGTAGCCCCAGACTTTATCGGGGTTTGGTTGCGGATATATCACCATCCAAAGCAAGTCGAATGCAGCTGGGTGGAAAATCATGCAAATAATTTGGAATTAAAATATCTCAAGAACCGGGTGTCGCAGATACTTTTTGTCTTCAGCTGTGGATAGGTATTGGACAGACTTTTCTTTGGATGTGTATATCGATGGGTTTGGGGAACATTGTTGAAAATGTAATTTTTTTCTTGCAAGGGGTTAGCCTTGATTTTTTTCCAAAATGTCGAAAAACGTGAAGTCATGAATTGTACAACAATTTGTACAACAATGGAAAGGTCTGTGAAATCCCTTTCGAGCACTGGCAGGCGCAGATTTTTGCGGGGTTTTGTTGTGGAGATATCACCATCCAAAGCAAGTCGAATGCAGGGTGGAAAATCATGCAAATAACTTGGAATTAAAATATCTCAAGAACCGGGTGTCGCAGATACTTTTTGTCTTCAGCTGTGGATAGGTATTAAACAGCACTTTTTTTTATGTGTATATCGATGGGTTTGGGGAACATTGTTGCAAATGTAATTTTTTTCTTGCAAGGGGTTAGCCTTGATTTTTTTCCAAAATGTCGAAAAACGTGAAGTCATGAATTATACAACAATTTGTACAACAATGGAAAGGTCTGTGAAATCCCTTTCGAGCACTGGCAGGCGCAGATTTTTGCGGGGTTTTGTTGTGGAGATATCACCATCCAAAGCAAGTCGAATGCAGGGTGGAAAATCATGCAAATAACTTGGAATTAAAATATCTCAAGAACCGGGTGTCGCAGATACTTTTTGTCTTCAGCTGTAGATAGGTATTGGACAGACTTTTCTTTGGATGTGTATATCGATGGGTTTGGGGAACATTGTTGAAAATGTAATTCTTTCTTGCAGGGGTGCCTTGATTTTTTTTCCAAAATGTGAGATAAAAAAGAATCAAAATGTTTTCCTCATACTACGAATGTTTTGATGAATTATTAAAGGCAACAAGTTTTCAATACTACTAACATTATAATTTTCTGCATTAATTAAGAATTTAGCACAAATTATTTTTAATCAAATTACAAAATATTGAAGTCATCAGAACAACTCACTGTGACAACATCATCTCCTTCACTTTTGGGCAAAAAAAAATATATTATTTTTCATATATAAAAACTTGTACTTTTGTACATCTTCACCTTCTTAGCTGCATTAAAGAGTTCACGTCTATGAGAGAGGTTGATGCTGTTGTTGATGTAGATTTGCATAATCATCTCCAAATATTTTTGTTGTTAATGCCGCTCTCCTCTTTTTTTCATCTTCATGATAATCTGTTTGGTATTGCGACGGGTCAAACATAACAAAGATGTTAGCAGTTGATGACGAGTGGATTAAATTAGTTTAGTCCACTTTTACGTAAAAAAAAAATATTTTATTTTGCGTAGTTATCAACGGTACTTCCCATAGAACCACTTTTCATAACTATTTTCGACTTTCTCACTTTTTAATGAACTGGATAAAATTATTTTTTTATGCAAATGTTCCCTTTTTCTTGTTTTTTTTTTTGTAAATTCATTTTTATTTATTATTAATTTAAGACTAACTTAAAGCTAGACAAAAATGTTTAAAACTAGCCTAATTATCAATAACTTACAACTAACTTACTGGCCCTTTACGGGAGCTCTAGGCTAAGCTATATCTCTTAATATTAATATTTTTCGACGTAAAAAACTATTTAAATTAAATCTATTTATTTTATTTTTATGTTTATTTCACCAAGAAAACTTTTTGAACAAAAAAATTAGTAGCATTATAATTTTTTTTTTAATTTTAACTTATAGACCTAAGGCTAGACCAAAAATAATTAAAACTAGATACAACTAACTTAAGGGTGGCAATGGCGCAGTGGATAAAAAGCTTGATTGCTAACTTATACGTGTTGGTTCGATCCCCACGCTAGGCGCATTCTTTTCTATACCTCCAATTTTAATTGGATGCCACCCATTGGATAAAATGAGGCAGTCAATACCTGGTTCTCAAATCCACTGTGCCAAGCTAGTGCCGTGCAATTCAGGTTGCATTTAAAAGAACTTAGGTCTTACAGGCATATGTTTAAAATTAAAAATTTAAAAAAAAAACTCCTTAAAAACTAGAACAGCTACAGCAGCATTTTTCGGTTTTTAATTTTTTTGTGTGTATTTTTAGTATAAGCATGCAGACACCTATACAGCCACTTACACTTTTACTCGCCATTGGGTGTCCATGTGGCCCTACGATCACCAGCTTGCGCCAGTTCTTTCTCGTATCCCTTGAGGCGCTAGACAACGGAGTCTAGAAGTGAATAAAACTGCACACTCAAATTTAAAAATAAAATTGGTTTTTCGATTTTTAAAAACTTAATAAATTTTTGTTTTTTGAAAAATCGATTTTTCAAAAACCAGTCACTGAATTTTTTTAAATTAAAATTTTATATGCATATGATAATAATTATTTTGAAAATGCGTTGCAATTTTTTTTTCTATTAAAATGTTTTGAAAATTTAAGTCATGCAAAATTATTTGTTTGAAAACCTCTCTAACGATTATTGAATTTTTTTTGTTAATACATTCATATTTGTCTATTAATTTTTAATTTTAAAAAAATCTCTAAACTGATTCATAGGTACCTCTACCTAATAAAAATTGATGTTTTTTAAATCGAAAAAACATTTTCTTTAAAATTTGTTTATGCAATATTAATAATATCTACTTTTAAGGAGCACTTGTTTAAAAAAAAAAATTAATCGACGAATAATGAAAGATCGAAAATATGAAAAGTAGTTCTATGTGAAGTAGGTACCTTATCTACCTTCTTACCGTTAATAATAACGCAAGAAAAATGTATTTGGGTAAATGCAAACTGCACTAAGCACTCTCATTTTTTTATCAAAATGTTTAGATCCGTGTTTGGTAGTGGAAATTTCTTACCGGTTTTTGAAATTTTTATATGGCCATGCCGTTTTTTAATGTTTAAAAAAAAATGAAAGAACGTGCATAGGTATTAGCTGCGTTTTATTATCTAGGGGTCTGGGTCTGGGTTATTTTTTAACACGTATATTACAAAAACAACACTACATCCAGGTTTCTATCGGATTTTTTATCTGGGTTTGCAAATATTAGTATTAATTTAGGCGAACAGAGGGTACATCTACATATCGGAGTGCATAACCCAGATTGTGTTATTTTTACGGGGTGAACCATATGGGATATTGGCGATAATAATTCACGGCTATTATATCCACTTTTTTCTCGTCTTCGCTTTCATCATCGTAATGTCAAGATTGATCAAAACCTAAAGTTTCATTTTTGTACGAATCCAAAACTTGCAATATATCTGCCTACCTACCTACATAATTTATATAATGTAGGTAGGTATCAACTTTTTAAATGTTTAAAATTGTGTCTTTCTGCATAAGAAAAATAATAATATAACTATGTAACTTCATAGATACTTACACCACACGATTCATAATCTTTTTATTTAATTCATAATGCAAAAGAATAACTAACTTACTACCTACATAACCTACATAGCTATGTCATGAGTACAGATGATATTGCAACCTTGCCTACAATTCCCATATCTCGCATATGTTGATATACCTATAGTGAATACTACCTGCAATGTTACGTTAGAAAATTATTTTATAGGTTTTATACCTACTCAAAGGCCCAGCTGTCTATATTTTCATAATATTACATATCAATACAATAAAATGTGGTTTGAATTTAAAGAAAAAAATATTTTTTTTTGAATTTCATAGGTACCCATAAACTTTTCCTCGAAAAATTATTTAATTTAATTTTACCTAAGTATTAATTTTTTTTCGTAAAATATAATTGAACAAATATTTCCTTCATAATATATTTTCATAAGAAACAATTTTTTGCTACTTTCACTTCTAGACCTAGATAAAATTAAAACTGATAAAATCAACTGTAGTTGAGGTAATTTTTACCGACGTTATCTTTTTCTGCTTAGTTAATTTCGAGCAAATTTGTACAAACATTTATTTTAGACAATCACCTAAGACGCTTAAATAGGTAGGTACCTACCTAGGTAGGTACCTATACCTACCAAGTTTTAAGAAAATCGCCTCAGCCTCTTCACACTCTCTTGGTGTCCATCATAATCGTATTGACAAGTTTGATTAAAATCTCAAGTTCAATTTTTTTTCAAATGCAAAACTTGCCAAAGGTATACCTACTCGTAGTACCTACCTACATAGGTATATCGCAAGTAAAAACCTACGAATGCAACTTTCTAACCTACTATTCCCACATATACCGCATACCTACATATATCTATATGGTGAATTACTGCAACGTATCACGTAGCTTATAAATAGGGAATAGTAAATAAATAAACTAATAATGTCTACTGACATTCGTCCTTGAACTTGAAACAATAAATCTATTCGTAAAAAAGATTTAAAACATCTTTTTTACGAATAGGTTTCTTGTTTCAAGGTTACATATAAATATCAGTAAGCATGTTTTTACCAACAATGCAAAGATAAAAAAAAATTGTAGGTAAAAAATAACCTACACTGATGTAATACCTTCAAACCAAAAGCTATTCGTAAATTAAATACACAAAGAAACATTCCCTTTTTTTCTATTTTCTCCCTCAATTCGCTTCGTAGCAATGGCGGACAATGCTGTTTTGGTAATCTCTTTTACTCACACTAATATTGTCAAAACTGTTAAATAGAACCCTCTCTTTCTTCTTCTCAGTTTCCAAAGTATAATTTATCACTACACTAGCGCCGCACATGGCCTTCAAGATTGTAAAAAAAATCGACTTCATAAGAGTACTATAGGTTTTATATACAATGATGTTGGGTGTTGGCTGTCAAAGTTACTTGACGTCACACAGGCCCACTACATAGATTTTGATAATTATAATATTCTGCTCCATTTGTTGATGTTGATTGTTTATGCTGATCGCAGAATTAAGTTACTTATAAATTTTTAATTTAATAAAGATCTTATTCTGTAAAATGAAATTTTTAAATTAAAATAAAAGAAAAAAGCTGTTTGTTCGCTGTTTGAGTGTAATAATAACACTCGAAAAAAATCAACACCAAAAACTAGTTTCCATACATTTCCAAAAGGAAATGTTGTTTAATTAAATGGATTTCCTTTTATAAGAGAAAAGATACAATAAATACCCAAACTACTAGGTTTTGGAGTTGGCATTTCGCCAAGGACGATTTTTTTTATTTAATACCTAATATGGTATGGATAAGCTAAAATTTCGTTAAAAATTTGGTAGCCAGCAATTTGTTATCGTGCGGCTGTGCATGTTTTAAAACCGGATGGGGTTCCAAATATCCATCCTCTACCTAAGGTTTCCGAAGGACCAGCAACCATCAACAAAAAGGTTACATGGAGGTAAGAATTGTTAAGAGAACTTAGGCGGATACATTTACAATCGTTTAAAAAACAAATTGACTGATTTGGAGGATCATTCGAGTAAGGAGAATTTCTGGGTACACCATTTGGACGAAGGTGGCCTTACCAAATCGTGTCGGAAGACATGTTGACTAAGCTTTTATCTTTGGAAATAGAATCAATGTCGTCAACGGAGAAGTCGATGTTTTATACATTTGTACTGAGTAGGTATATTAAACACATGATTCAAATATCTTCAAATGTCGTTTACGATAGCAGATTTAAGTCACTATTTTTCCGATCGAGAATTTTTTTGAATACGAAAACTCAATAGAGAAATAAAAGAAAAAAAACTCAAGGAAAACAAAATACAAAAAAAAATGTAAATTACAACAACGAAAATAAAAACAAGCATTTGAAATTCATATACAATCTTTCATTGATTTCTGCAAGTATGTATGTTGATCCATATGCAGCTATTGTTTTTCAATTATTATAGGTCTACTATTTATGAATAATAATAAAAAGAAGTTAAAGGAAAAGCTCAATATTTCCTACGTAACACTTCATTTTTGAATTGCAAGGTAAAAAGATTTAAAACTTGCATCTTCTCAAATTAAGGCCGCGACTCCATTAGAAATATTTATTTCGGCCATTATTTCAGACACTACTACGAAAAATAAATTTTTCCTTGCTATGTGGGCAAAAATAAATCTTGAAATTTCATTCTTCTCCAAGAAGCGCTAAGCGCTTTATGTACTTTAGCATAAGTATGATCTGTCTCATCTGCACAATTTATGTGGGATGTCATGAAACGTCAAATTTTATTTCTCCGTTTATTTCTTCTGAGAAGACAAGAAATAAATACAAATTTGTATGTCTAAGAAAAATAAATCCAGACATAAGGGGCCTCCACAAGAAATATTGACTACATGACACATTTCTTGCAATCATTTATTTCAAGTGGAGGCCTAGTGTAATGTTGCTGGCTCAAGTTTCCGAATAATTAGTAGTTTTTTTTTTTGGTTTAAAATATATTTTTTATTTTGTCTGTTTCTTTAAAGGAACACACGTGATTTGTTTTTATTTAATAAATTATTACTACATAACTTTTGTTTGCAATAGTTTCCATACAAATAATGCAAAATGTCAAACTCAATGGGCCCTTGTGACGTTTATGCGCAGAACGAGTAAAAATGAAACTCGGAATGCGTTATCTTGTTTAGTTGAATCAGGCACCATTGTTCGTGTTGTAATATAAAAGACTGCACTGTACAACCGGCACCATTTTTCTTTCTAGTTGCGTATGTTGGCTGCATTGATGTTAAAGCGTTATACCAACGCTACCGAAATGAAACAAATTGATTATGATGGATTTCACCATGGCATTTCAAAAATATTATTTCAAACTTTATGCCTGTTTCTTACATTTATCTACGTTTTTATTTAAATAAAATATCGTTTATATGCATGCAAATAAATAAAATGGTACATTGTTACTACGATAAAACATCCATGAATAACGAACTTACTTTTAAGCAAACTTAAACTCGAATTGAAATGTTCATGTCAGTTATATATATAATGCTATAAGACTGAATAGTAAGTGCCATCTGTACAAGTATTTGATTGCGACGCAGCAAGCTTAACTCACCAATTTTAGGGGATTAGCTATCATCGCGTACTTGAATCTTGAGCCATCGTTGAAGCACAGTTAATCCACGAAACAGTGTGTTAAGATTGCAGGATCACAGATAAAATATTTGTATCACAAAAAAAAATGTGTAACGTTTTTTCTTATAACAGAACGCGCACTCATTTCGAAATGTAAATTTGTATTAGAAATACAAAAATATAAGATATTTAAACAGGCAAATAAATCAAAAACAAGTATTTTCTATTCCCATGAAAAATGTTTAAGTCATTTCTAATTTTGGCAGCACTGTTTTTATTTGCACTTATTGACATTGTCAAAACTAGAAACAACGCCTAATCGCCATTTTGTATTATTTGTCTTCATTTTGACAGCAAATAAACATATTATACATATATAAATATGAGATCTAAAATAATTAATAAATGTTAAGAAAAATTTAATACTTAAAACCCCAAATACCTTTCCATTTTAAACTTTTGAAATACAAATAAATAAAACAAGCCTGTTCTGGCGTTTACCTGATATTAGAAGAAACGATTGAAAAAATTACTCTAGATGTGTTTCATGCAGTTTACAGCAAATGTTCTTTACCGAACTCTGATATATGACATGTTAAGTAGGAATTGCAATACTCATAGAAATACTCGATTTTCATTTTAAAAGATATAAAATATATCCTGGACCCAACCTTCTATTTAGGAAAACTAAGCACACAGTACTCCTCGATGTAAACACACAAGCACACTCCAGGTTAGCCAAAATTGAAATATGCAAATCCTTTTTTATAAACAACGCCTAAAATAAACGAGGCAACACGAGTCCGGCATGTAGCCGGTATTTGTGTGGGCATTAAAATTTTCTCACAAGTCGGAGGCTTTATTTGAAAGGCAGCCATTTCGATTTGCATTTTGTGCCGTGGTGGTGGAGACAGTTTTTTGGGAGTTTTTATTTCTATTAATTAAAGTAGTTCAAGTGAACAAGAAGGAGATTCGTTGCAGGAAATAAAGTTATTTCAAACAGAACTTAACAAATACGATCAAATCTACAATGTCATCATCATCAGCTTGCTACAAATGCAATCGTCCGGGACATTATGCCCGTGACTGTAATTCCGGGCTTCGGGATTCACGCGATGGTGGTCGAGATGGAGGTCGAGATGGTGGTCGCGGGGACATGCGTCGTAGTGGTGGCGGTGGAGGAGGCAACCGGGAGAAATGCTACAAATGCAATCAAACTGGGCATTTCGCTCGTGCATGTCCCGAGGAGTCGGAGCGTTGCTACCGCTGCAACGGAATTGGTCACATTTCCAAAGACTGCGCCCAAATGGATAACCCAACATGCTACAAATGCAACAAACTCGGTCACTGGGCCCGAAACTGTAACGAACAGATGAACGATAGCCGTGGTTCATCCAATTCAAACTCAACCTGTTACAAGTGCAACAGACCCGGTCACATTTCCAAGTATTGTCCGGATGCTAACAAAACTTGCTACAGCTGTGGTAAGAGCGGTCATCTAAGGCGTGAATGTGACGAGAAGGGAGGACGCAACTAAGTAGAGCGATGGAGTTACGATGTTTTTTTTCGGTGGCTGGCAGGAGCGTTTTACCCCGAGAAGTAGAACTTCGCCTTCTTTATAAAATATTGTACTTGTACTACCTACCCCCAATATTTCAAAACAAAATAACAAAAAAAATAAGAAAATTGACTAAAAAAAATAAAATATCACTGTGATTGTTTTTTTAATTGGATATTAAAATTACTGGAGCTGCTGATAGAAAAAATATAAAACCAACTTGAGTTTTTATTGTTCCATCAGCGTGGTTCCTTCTCAAGTAATTGGTTGTCTGGTTGGGGCTTAGTTTTTGGTTATGCATCTCATTTTCTCTTGATTCCTGGATTTAATAGTAAAATAAGTGTAAAAACCGATGGCCATTTTATCAGTGATTTGTCCTCATTTGGAAGTACAGTCATCGTTTTCTATGGCTTTGCCAGTGCCCATTTACTACGTCACATTTTCAACATGAGAGCATTTTGTTAGAAGATTTAAAACATGTTTTCTTTAATGATAACTTTGGAATGGATACATACATAATCCCAAAACTATAGCGAAATTGAAAAGAAAATGTATGCCGACAAATTGACTGAAGGAGCTTAAAACCAAAGCATGAGGAACACGCGGTTGATGGTCGCATTTCTGTATACATACCCGTTTTTGTCGAGTTGCCATTGTTATAAAATTTCAGATTCATTCTAGGCATATATATCGCAGTAAGTAGACATGCTTTGTATTTATATTTTAAAGAAGATTGTATATCAACTATGACCATAAAATAGGGGAGGAGATAAGTTTGTTCAAGATCCGTGTATCTACTCATGAGCAATTGACAGTAAATATCACGGAGGTTGTTGTACTACGTCGTCATAGTTAAATGCCAAATATATTTGTGTGATTATTACTTATCAAAAATTCCTAAATAAATATACATATATAAATCAGTAAAAAAAAATATCGAACATTCTTGTTTTATAAGATCCAACCGATATGCTTTTAAATTTTTGTTTTACTGCTTCGAGAGCATCGTGTTCTTAATTTATGCAAAAAAAAAAAAACTTGAAACTGAATGGGGTTGTTTGTTTAGTACGATGCATGCTTATGTACCTACAGCTATTTATGAAACAGCAGTTTGTTTTCAATAGATAAGATACGCAGATGCAAACATAAAGCCAATCAAACAAATCTGAACACGGCGAAAGAAAAGAAAGCGTTAGGGTTTCGGCTTTTGGCGGGTCGCCATTAACAACAAAACTAATAACTAAATCTTGTGACGTTTGCAAAAGTAGCTAGGTAGGTACCTACCTAAAATTCAAGATGCTAAAAGTGTGAGAAAATTTGGCAGACCCAAGCCAAATGGATTCAAAAAAATCTGTTTAATAAGATTAAGGGCTGTAATTATCGAGTGTACTTAATATACCTAGAAGTAGTCGTATTGTTGTTTTCAATGAAATGTATTTAGGTAGGTTTTTGTTTAGGGAAGTTGTCTGTCCCTGAAATGTATTCAATGCATAGGGTTACCGTGTCTTCAAGGTGAAAGTGTATAAGTATTGCATTTTTTTATTGGCCGCGTTCAAAAATCTAACCTTAATCTATTCGGATAGATTGTTGTTGTTGGAATCCCGTGTAAGAACACAGCAGGCTGCTACCAAAAAATAATTTTCCTTTTCTATTGATAATCCGGAAGAAGACTTGATTCTGAATTTTTTTACCTACGCTTCAAAACTATTTTTCTATATTATGTAGCTCTTACATACGAAAATGGGAAAGGAAATTAAAATAATAAAAGAATTTTCAAAACGATGTATGTATTTTGAATTTATAACAAATATATTGAAGTTTTAATCGATTTTTAAACGTTCTCTTATTTTTCAAAAAAAGCATTAAAAAAACAACGATGTTAAAAACGTGGATATTTCTGACATCGATGTTTTTTTTTTATTTTAACGTCGATGTTATGCGAGTTTCATTTAAGAAAAGATTGGCTCTTTCTGTTAAAAGATTGGATCTTTTTGAATTCTTAGAGTTTCATTCCAACAAAAAGATAAAATCTAGATCAAATCTCAACAGGAAATATCTGATGGGTTGGCAGATTTGCTCTGAATACACACATAGGTATGTACATGTAAAATGTGGATGAGAACGCGTTAGGTTGTTTTGAGAGGAAAATCCTTTGGCGCACGCAAGTGGAAGAGGATCTCAACCAACTTGGAGTGCGAAACTGGAGACAGATAGCTAGAAACCGAGCAGACTGGAGGAAGCTTGTTGGCTGAGGCCCTGGTCCACCCCGGACTGTAGCGCCACCTTAAGTAAGTAAGTAAAGTACATGTAAAATGTATTTTCTGAAAAGAATATGTTTGTGAACTTGTGACCTTGCCTTTTCTGGCCATCTGATGATGAAGATATATTTTTTCAGAAATGTGTGTGTCAGTCATTCACCAATACTACAATTAAATCTGGAAATAAGTATAATATATACATATATATATATATTTTAAATGAAAGTTTCTAAATGTTTAATATTTATATATTTATAAAATTATGAGCCTTATTTTTAGTCAATCGGCAGACGCCAGAGCCATGCTTTATTGTAAAACTGTAATTTTTGTAATAATAAAATAAAAAATAATAATATACATATATATACTATATAATAGTTTCGTTGAAAAGATCAAATCTCGATTTCATTAGAAGATCTTTGAAATTTGAATGAAACTCGCTATTAAATGGACTAACATATCTTAATGTAGCCATTCACGATGCCACAGTCCTACGGACGGTTGCAAACAACTTGGTCGAATACTCCAAGTTCTACCGTGAATGGACTGGTCGTACATCGGACTACGAGACAATAGACTGTCGCATGGTCCGCTGAAATTTTCTACGGACACGACCAATCGGTTGTAAGATCAAATGTGAATGCTTACGACACACAAAACTTCAAATATTTAAGATATGTTTTGCCGGACTCAGTCGTAACATGTATGGACACTTGCGACACATGATGCATGTTCTACATTCTGCTTTTTGTAAATTTAATTCGGGTGTTCCACAATTCAATCGATAGGTATTGTGAATGAAATTTGAAAATGGATGTTCTGCATATCGGTTTTAACAATTTAAGAGCGCTTTTAAATGACTTTCCTTATGTTCTGTAAATTGTTTGTGGAATTACAATAAGGTTTTAGCAGTGTATTTCTTTCTGCAGAACATGAAACAGCATCCTGTCTTTTATTCAATCCAAAATTACCGTGAGAGATTAAAACAAAAATTAAGAATTCATTTTAAATATCAACAAATCACAAATCTTAGATAGATCTAATTTACTTAACTTATCTAACAAAATGTCTCTCCTTATTACTTTTTTACAGTTCTGCTTTCTTTTTTTCTATTAAGATCGCCAATAAAATTACATGTAATAAATTATAAATCTGCGGTTTCGGTTCCAAGTTTCCGAAATCGATCGAAATGTAAAGCAAGCAGTTTTATTGTACGTTAATTGACACCTGGGACCAGGTTCTGTAATAAACAAAACGAACGCGATCGTTTGTGCTTCGAAAGCGACAGTTGTATCGCAATTCGATATTTATTTTATTTGATTCGCTTAGGTTTGAGAGTCTCTATTGTCTATTGCATACTTTTATGTGCACTTATTGCATACTTTTTATTAATGAATTGGGTTAAATATGAGTTATACTGGAATGTTGTATAGCCGAACACTGAAAAATGCTGAAAGAGTGTAAATAAATAAATTTTGAAATTACTACTGCTTATGAAAATTAATGACATTTTAATGACGATTTTAAGAGAAAAAAGAAGCAGAACTCTAAAGAAATTTGAACATGGTGGAAACGTCAATGATGCTCAAGGGATTCGCTCGCAATTTATTGGTATCGGGAATAAACTTTATCCCAGGGAGTTTTGCTGTCATTTCATACGATTTTAGTTCGATGGTAATTTATTTCGTGGGTAATTCATGATCGCAGGAAAAATTAAAAAAAAATTTTCGGGAATAAAATAACATTCTGTTGGAAACGAAATTCCCTGGGATATTCCCGATAGGGTCCTATGTTACTGTCTCTGTGATTTTTTGCGACGATTTAATGAGGTTCTAGCAACTGCAGACGTCGATGTGTTGTATTCTTTCTTTTATAGTGACGTCAATATGCCAAACTACCGTGATGAGAAGTAAAAGTGAAGAAAATTTTAAGTAATATTTATAAAAGATACGACAGTTTGATGGATTTCTGTATTAAACCGACGGTAACGTTCGTTTTCCAAAAACAAAAGAAATTGTGCTAACGCGCCCATTCTTATTCTGTATGGAATTTCTTGGTTTATTTCATTCGCTTAGGTTTTAGAGCTTCTGTTGTGCATTGCATACTTTTAAGTGTCCCATATTGCATACTTATAGCGAGTTTTGTTCAAGAAAAGATCTGTTCTTTCTGACAAAAGATTTCATCTTTTTGAATTTTGAGAGTTTCATTCCAACAAAAAGATCAAATCTAGATCAGATCTCAACACGAAAGATCTGATCTTTGGTGGGTAGGCAGATTTGATCTAAATGTACGCATACACGTAAAACGTTTTTACTGTCAAACATCAAATGGAAACTATTTTGTTATTCATTTATTGTGAAATTGTGCAAGTCCCTGCTAAAAAATTAATCTAAAAAATAAACAAATAATAGACGAAGAAGTTAATAATTGAAATTTTATAAATTGAGTGGAGTTTTTTTTTATTGTTTTGTCTTCATCTGATGATAAAGATGTTTTTTTTTCAGAAATGTGTCAGTCTCCTTCGGTGCAATGCCGATAGGCTAGCCAAGATACCTTAGTAGCGGGTTTGTTTTCGAACGATCCAGGTAGCTTTCTCTGTTAAGTCAGTAGTATTGCATACAAATCTAGAGTTTTGAATCAGCTGTTCCTAAAATTAATAATAATTTATGGGTAGCTTAAGATTTGTGTTTGACAACATATGTTTAATTCATCATCTGGTTTTTCCTTAGGCGTTACAACAACACAAAGCAATCCGCATTGCTTTAGGTATGCCACCGAACGCGGCCAATACTACAATTAAATTTGGACACAAAAGTTTTGTTCGTTGAGCACTGAAGTCACCTTAGGGTCGACCTAATCGTTTTTTTGAAAAACCTAAAGTCACCCTGATAAACAAACTCGTGTGTTTTTTGAAACCTAGGGTCACCATCAACTCTCCCTGAAGTAGAACTAGGTTTATAGCAGGGGTTACTTGAGGTAAATGAGATCTGAGGTAGGAATGGGCGATTTTGAGAAGAATATCGAATACTCATCATCGATGTTAATAGTTATCGAATCGAAAACATCGATGTGTTGAAGGGTTTTCCCTATTCTTCCTTCAAAATCGATATTTAATCATGGATTTTTTGTTTTAATATCGATGTTTCAATAGCATAGATGGACTTACCCATCATCCCTAATCTGAAGCATTTATTTTGTTGCGAATTCCCGTTTTGTAGATGCGACTTCTGGCTTCCGTCAAGAACAGACGGGGGTTTACTCCCTCGTCTCATTAGCAAAAAAAAGTAGCTGTGTTTTATAATTTAATTTTTGCTTAGCAGTAATAAGTAACAAAAATTGTTTAAATATATCATAATAAGTAACAAATTAGAGTGAAACGTGCTGAAAACATGAAACAAATATAAGGTGTCCATTACGTCCTGATAAAAGCTGAAGTAGAAGTCAATCCGTAACCGTCATGTTTCACACAATAATCACTCTTTGACCACACATCATCCACGTATGGATGATGCTGTACCGTAACGGAAGCATCCCCAGGATGCATAACGACTGCACATATCAGTCATTGCCTACATCAATAACAACTGATGGAAAATTGCCAGTTCCAGGAACGGCATATAACTCAAATGAGCACATCACACATCGCACATGGACGATGCTGTACAGTAACAAAGAATCCTTAGGATCATAACCTACTAACGGAATTATCCGTTAATCAACTATTGCTCATAGCAGTTACCTATAACTACATGGAAGCAAGCGTCAGAGGAGCAAACTGTCTCAACATTCCACATTTATTTCGCATTATGCAGAAAGGACTCCTCCTCATCAACATACTTTACAACCCTATATTTTCTTAATAAATTAGTGTAAAAATGGTGTAAAAAAAAAACAAATCGTACTCAGTCAAAAAAAAATGTAAATTCCTTACAAAATCATAACCTTTAAAAAGTTAATTTCTATAACTAATTTTTTTGTTTCACATAAGTACAAAATCACATGACTTATGGCCTTTTCGATTGGTCGTCCGGAAGGCTTCCGAATGCTTCTGAAATTGTTCGATTGGTATCGAATGACAATTCTTCTCCTGGATAAAAGAGAAATTTCCGTCCGGATTTGAAGTCAGAATCAAAAGCAGAAGCACGCACACACACAAATTAAATTTCAAACGCGAATTCATTGTAAGCACCAGGTCATTAACAAAAGATTTCAGATTATAAGCCGATATTTTAAATTTTAATATCGATGCTGCGATGTTTCACATGCTTCGACATCGATGTTGAAATATCGATATTTTTTTGTCTAACATCGATGTTTTCCCAAGAACGATGAACATCGCTACGCATCCCTACATTTTCATGACGTTGTTTGTTTTTTTTTTCGCCTTACACATACACTCACATTGAAATTCAGAATCAAGAATAAAGGGTTAAATTGTTCGATTGGAGTCCCGGATCGGAGAGTTCTTCCGGATTACCAATCGAAAATGACATTAGTTAAAGTATATAGTGCGCTTGCACTCTCGCTCATTTATACGTTAAGTGTCTATATGTTCATGTATTAACAATGTAGAGTTCTCGCTCTATCTTAAGATGAAATGTTAACATAAGTTTGTATATATGTATATATTTATTTTGGGTTAGTTTAAGGTGGCACCACGCCACAAGTTACCGATGCACAGTCTCTATGAAAGAGAATAAGAGACAACCGTCTCAAGCGACATAAATGCTTATGAGCAAAAGCAGTTCTACCTTATAGTACATATGCATACAGTATGCCATGAGGCTATCCAAATAACTAAATCTAAAAAGAAGGCCATACGCTATAGCCACTTTTATTTTCTTACTCCATCGACTGCTAGAATTAGAATTAGAATAAGACAAACATTGTAATCGTTTAAGAAAGGAAAGACTCAATAAAATTCAATTCAATTCCCGTTTTGTATGCAAATTGTTATTTTGAAAATGGAAATAAAACAATACTCAAATTAATTTTTAGACACAGACATGAAAAATGGAAAGCTTTGAAGTTGTGGATTGTGCATAGGGTCACAAAAAATATACTAAGAACCTTAAATTTAACATATTTTAAGTTTTAATTATAAAATGACATAACTTGCTTTTCTGCAACATAAATTTAATGGCCCTCGGGTGTTTTTTGAGAACCGACAACCCCAGGTTTTTTTTGACAAATCTTGGGGTTGTCAAAAAAACCTGGGTCGAACCTAGGTAAAGTTCAACGAACGAACCTAAAGTTTCATTGAAAAGATCAAATCTCCATTTTGAGAGGGATCTTTAAAATTTGAATGAAACTCGCTTTTAGTAATTGAAATGGGTTAAGGCACAAACAAGAGAAATATATTTCACTTGGCTGTGGTTATATAGACATATGTAGCTATATGCTCTAGAATGTTGAATAGCCGAACACTGAAAAGTGTAAATAAATGCATATGTAATTTTTAATGCAAAATTATGTACAACTTGAACAAAAACCTTTACAATTATATAAAATAATCTGCCATATTTTATATGACAAAATTAGTCATATATTATATTATATGAAAAAAAAAAAGATATGAAATGAAAGATAAAATTGAGCAAGTTAATAAAAAAAACTCGATCTTATCTTTTTGATAAGAGCGATTTCTGCCACTGTGATAAAATCGAAACTTGTTTCTTGCTGCCGCGAAGAGCTTAAGGTTCTTGGCCCGTAGAACAATGTACGACTCTGCTGGGCCCCGGGAAACAGCGGCATCCCGGTTAACGAAAATGCGATTAGTTGCCAAGACAGGGATCAGCGCTTGACATTAGTCAAACAATCTACTAGCACTTCAGAAACTAACATATTGAACTTCTTCAATTGCAGTGCACGTACGAATGTTTCGAATCTTATGTGGTTTTCCATTGGAAAATGGAGAATTTAATGCGGAATTTGATTTTTCTCGTGGCGAATGGAATGTTATTTGGATTTAATTTATTTTAAGATGTTGGCTTATATTCGCGTCTGTGAAACGAGTAGCTGTCAAAATAAATTCTTTCAACTGTACTTGTGTTTAGAAGTGTTAGTTGCCCAATGGAAGGATTTAATTGTTAAAATCCATGTTTTGATAGATTCGTATCAAAACGAATTTGATTCTTGTACCAATGGAAAACCACATTAGTATGGATCATTTGTGCTTCCGGGTAACACAATAAATCTTCATTGATCTTAAAGTCAGTTTTATTCAATTTATTGGGTTTTTGTTTGGTAAATTTATATTTTGATCTACAAATTTTTTTTTTACTTGCGATATATGTAGGTACTATAGGGCAAGTTTTGCATTTGGAAAAAAAAATCGAACTCGTGATTTTAATCAAAGTTGACATTTCGATGATAGAGAACACCAAAAAAGTGAGTCCGGCAATTCCGTCTGTCTGTCTTTCTGTAGAACGTTCTTCAGCCTAAACGGCTGAACCGATTTTGTTCAAACTTAGTGGTTAGACGTTTTAGGTGATTGTCCAAAATAGATTTTTGAATCGTTGTTTTCCCCCAAAAATAACGGTACTTGCCATACAAATTTTTCTACCATCTTAATTATCTCGAAAACGGCTCTAACGCTTTTGATAAAAATTAGTGTATGTACTAACTTGAGTATGGTCTACATTTTGGCCGAAAAAAATTTAAAAATATTTTGTTATCAACGGTACATGCCATAAACGGCTCAACGGATTTCGATCAAAATTTGTATACAGGATCTCCTTCAAATTCTAAATAATACTGCATTTCAAAATTTTCGAAAAATAGTTTTATTTTGTATTTTTGACAACAAAAACATTTTTTTGAAAATTCAATACTTCGAAAACGGGTGGCCGATTTTTTCTGAAATTTGTATTATTAAATATTTGAAATGCTCATACCATTTTTTTTAGAAAAAATTTAAGAATTTTTATATATAAAAAAAATAAGTGAAAAAACGACTTTAAAAATACTTTTAGCCGTTTCTATTAAAAATCTTTTGCATATAATGTGATCGAACATATAGCAAGTACGTGCGATCCAGTCGTGCATTTTATTTCGTAACGAATCGAATACGTTTTCAGATTGATTTTTATTTGCGAACCAGCTAAGCTGTCTTGTAAAACTGATGGCCGTCAATTATAATGCATAGTGGTGTTAGCGAAAGAGGGGTAGATCTGCCGAAAAATCCAGATCTGTAAAATTGATTTAAAATCAAAAAATAAATCAATTTTGTTTGCCAATCGAAGGTGGCCGAAAAAATTGCCAAATCAATTTTTTGACACATCTAAATCAAAAATAAATTGATTTTTGTTACCAAATGAAAACCACATTAGTTGCAAAGAAACTCTCAAAAGTCAAAATTTAAAAAGCTACAATCTTTTGACAGAAATATAAAATCTTTTTTTTTGAATGAAACTCGCAAATACCTAACCGAACCTTTTTTTTTTGTTAACACAAGTATAGAATTTCGTTAAAGAATCGCCTTCAAAATTCATAGTTTATTCAAACTAGGATATCAAGTCTTTAGTAATGGCTTAAAGATATACCTAGTCAACTACAGCCAATTTTTGAAGAATTTGCAGTTAATTACAAATTCTTGTAATGTGTAGCCCCTATTTTTGTAAAGAATTATTTATATGTTTATGTAGGTATCTCTTTCGAAAAGTAACACATACCTACATATTTTCAAATAAGTTTTGTATTGATGGTTATAATCGACAAGAAACTAATCATATCAGGGTTTGAATGCATTGAATGTATCTAAAATATAATAATGTATCGAATTGCAAGTGTCTTTTTCGAGAATTTTTGGGTGGGCCTAGGAAATTATGTCTATAACACTTATTCCATCCAAAAAAAAAAAACAGGAAGCCCCACGATGCACAGCTATCGCCATTCCGTTTTTTAATTAAGTATATTACAATTTTTGATGACATAGAAACAGATAAAATACAATTGCTTTTAATTTTGTTTCAGTAATATGATACCTTAATTTTCGTCGCCCATCTTCCGTTGTGTTTAACAATAAAGTTCAAAAGAGGGAACTAGTAGTTCTTTATATCACCAAATACATAATAACCTAAACGTATACAAGAATAAGTAATCAAAAAATTGATCCAATCTTCTAAAATAAATTTTTATTTGGAAACCAATTATCTTCATTGTGTATAAGTGAAAAAGAGCTTTCAAGTGATGCAGCAGGAAATATATGGTGTGGTACAAATTGCGCAAACTGTCTGCTACGGCTACATCATTGTGTTCAGTGAGCCATCCTAAAAATTATTACAAATTTTCACAAAATGCTGTTTGTTAACTCGAACATATTTTACTACAGACTTTCCAAGTGATGGAGACGAATATCCCCTACATTGAAAAAGTTTTGAATTCTTAAAACACGAATTTCTGTGGGTAAATGGTGTAAAAACTGTCAAAACATCAAGCTGTCAAGTTTTTTGTATGGTGTTTCCTTGGTTTTAGTGATGTGCACATTCGAAAGAAATGATAACTCATTATTTATTGGTGTACTAGAATGAAATCATTGTATTAAAAACTAATGACAAATAGGAATAAAGAAAGACACGCAGTAAGGAAAATACAAATAATATAGAAGTGGAGAATTTTAATATTTGTTCACTGCAATTCTCGAGTGTTTTCTCATTTTAATTTATAGAAATTTTTATTTTGTGGTCTGTTCTTTGTGTATCGTTTGTTTTTTCCTTTTGATTTTTTTAGATTAGTTTTGGTATGTCTGGAGTGATCATTCAATTATGCCCATCACTACTTTCTGTTCTTGTGTACATGGGTCACCATTGACGTTTTACATAAGGTTTGTCGTTGAGCCCTAAAGTTATGGCCTTTTCGATTGATCGTCCAGACGCCTTCCGAAGTCTTCCGAATGCTTCTGAAACTGTTCGATTGGTATAAAATGATAGTTCTTCTCCTGGATAGAAACGAAATTTCCTTGTTTTTGTTAATCTGAACTCACCCTGGTGGGCCAATTCTGTGTTAGGTTTTTAGCTGGGGTGAGTTAAGGTAAGTCCCCTTTCACACAAAATTGATTTGTGTGCAGATTTGTTGTCCGTTTCCCTTGCCATCCAAATCTGTGTGCAGATTTGTTGTTCGTTTCCCTTGCCATCCAAATCTTGGACCCAACACATAATAGTGATGATGGGAAGATTATTTGGGCTTATTAGAATGTACCGAAGCTTTATTTGTACAGTTGGACACATAAACCACTGTCAGGATGATATGACTGATACCTGTGGTGCTGCCTGCTGCTCGCTAATACAGGATTATAAACCAAATGAGATGATGAAGCCACAAGCTGAGAGCTTAGTTGGCCCGTGCGTTTAGTTGTCGATTTTCCATGTCTGGGCGCATAATTGTATGTATGAAATGTGTACCACCTCGTGATGGATTGAATTAAATGCCTTGCCTACAAGAATTAAAACTTGAAATTTTCTTTCACCTTGAATTTATTTAAGTAGCTCACACTAATATAATTATTGTAAGAAACAATTTCTCTTTAAAAAAATTATGTTTGACATCTATCAGAGACAGAAGTCAAAATGGAAACCTTAGAAAATTTCAAAGCATAACGTCAAAAAAATCTCTTCAAATCGTTGACCGGGGAGATTTTTTTCATTGCCCTTACTTCTTGCCATTCTCACTAACAAACTCCCAGTTGCCGGCAACTCAGTTTCCTTGTGTGGAAGGGGACTTAGACCCCTTTTACAAAGGGAAACCAGTTGCTGGAGATTTTTTTGACGTTTTCCTTTAATTGCCTTGTAGCTTTCACACGAGGAAACTGGCACAAGGAAACTGAGGAGGAAACTGAGAAGATTATGTTGGACTGATTGGAATGCAAAACAAAACGTCAAAAAAATCTCTTCAAATCGTTGAATTGTGAGATTTTTTTCATTGCCCTTACATCTAGCCCTTCTCGCCTCAAACTCCCAGTTGCCGGCAACTCAGTTTCCTTGTGTGAAAGGGGTCTAAGCGAATTAACTGTCAAAGTCACATAATATCTGAAGTAGGGATGAGCTATATTGAGAAAACATCGATGTAACATCGAATACTCATCATCGATGTTAATAATTGTCAAATCAAAAACATCGACGTTTTTAAAAAATGCCCTTAATTCCTTCTATTAACATTGATATTGAAGCATCGATTTTTTGTTTTAACATCGATGTTTTGTTAACTTCGATGAACCTCGCTTATCCTTAATCTAAAGCATTTTTTTTCTGTGGCCAAATTCCGCAAGTGTGAGCTTCTCTGTGTACACAAAAATCGTTTACACACACATATTTGAGATTCCGCAAGGGTGCGATTGATTTATTTTTGACAGATAACGTGTACACAGATCGGCAAATTTATTCACGCATATTGTGAGGGTGAACAATTTTTTTCGCACGGAAAAATATTCACGCTTGCGGAATTGGGCCCCTGGATTCGCATTTTGTATGTTATTAGTTATTTTTAAAATGGAAATTAAAAGAATACTCAAATTTATAGTGTACTCTAAACAAAACAATTCAGATTGAATTTGTAAGACCTTTAGTCTTACAGGCAATTAAATTATTATTACTATTTTTCAATCATTAACAATCTTAGCTAAAACACATCTTAAATAGTGATGCAGTAAATTGTATATGACTTCGATACTACGTTAAATTTGTATTATAATAATTATTTATTAAAACACGGCATATCCAATAAATAATGTAAGAAATCCTATTTGTTAGAATTCCCAAAGAATATATAATTTACAGAAAAGGATGTTGTTAATAGCAATATTTTGATAGAAATTGAAACATTTTTCAAACGTGGTTTTAAGTAAAGTAAAATATCGGCCGATTAGAAATGCGCTGTTTCGTAACATACGAGAAATAGACTACAAAATCAATTAAACAATAAGTAAACAAATTATTTTTACAGCTTAATGTTTATTTAAATTATTATAAAATTTTATTTGAGTACATATTTCTCTTGGACATGATGATATGGCATGCTGCGATTTTTATTTGAAAAAAAAAACTTAAGAAAAGGTACCTAGTGCTGGATTGTGTGTCTTGAATCACAATGATGATCATTAAAAGTCAATAATTATTATAAACTAAATAATTAATGGCTGCCCTACATAAGCATGTACATAGTATATTTATTCCATTATTACATAATATTTTCTATCTTCTCTCATTTTACTATTCTCTATAAACTATACAAAACGTTAAATAATGATTTAAATTATTAAAACAAAAACATGTTGAACTATGAACAAAATAACAAAATTAAATTACAACACAAAATACTTCCTCTTTGAAATTGATTTCTAGTTAATGATGCTTATTGATTCTGAATCAGAAATCAGTGATACGGAGAGTCCTTTCGGCAGCAAGTTGTAAACTTGCTGAAGATTAATGACGCAGTTTGGTGTTTTTTCATTCAATTTTACTTTGTCGTTCTCATTCTCGTGCTCATCATCATCGTCGGCCACTTCCTCCTCGTCACTGCTATTGATTTCTATAGAATCGGAGGTAGGAATGGTGTCTGATATTTGATATGTCAGCTTTCTTCGGATTTGCCTGATCGGAAGGACTTCCGTTAATGCGGTATTGAAATTAATAACAATCTCGTTATTATCAATATTCCGTGTCCATTTATGATATTTTTTCTTCGCAGGACTCATAATGGGCGGTTGATAGGTAGAGCTTGATGTGCTATCCCTGGACAATGTAGTTCCCAGTCGCCGAAGCATTGACACAACTTTGCCATCCACCAATGGTCTTTGGTATTGTCGGACTTGATATGGCATATGGGACGTAGAGTAGTTTGTTTGGCTGTTGGTGTTGACTATAAGATTCCCATCATGGTTTTGCCGAACTACTGACTTTGTTTTGTTTGGAAGTTCTTGTTTGTTTTGCAGCAACAGAGTTTTCAGGTACATATTTCGCCAGTGCATGGTGTCGCGACACCTTTTACATTTCACACCAGTGACCTTTGATTTGGAACTGCTTGTTAAAACCCTCCTTGTGATGGTACGACCGCACACGCAACAGTTATGTAAGGTCCTCCTTTGGCGAGTTTTCCTTATCCGATGGCAACTTAGAAAATTTCTTTTCGAAAGATAATAATATTCGCTGCGTTTTGTTGTTTTTATTGATTGGCTTGTTATTCTCTTTGGCAATGAATGGGAAATATTATTTGATTCTGGTTGATTTTTTAGCTGGGGTCGAACTTGTGCGATAGGTTTTGTGCTATGAGTCATATATTTTTGTTCCGAAGGAGAATCTTTTTCGGAAACCATGTTATTCATCTGTGACGATCGAAAAGTACCCGAAGGGTTGTCAGCGTCGTTACTGTTTAACGCCTGCAGAGAATGCCAGTTAATAAGCCAATTATTGCAGCTATAGCACAGATATTTGTCTTCGTTAAGAGGCTGAAATTAAATACAATTGTTTTAAATAAATTAGATGGAACAAGTTAACGGTTTATGTATATTTATGTGTGTATGTATGCAATAATGCTTTTATTCTAATACATATTTTTAAATCCGGTCATAGGACACACGTTTTTGAATAACTAGATGGGCTACGTGGGATGGATGGGATGGCATAAATAAAACGCGTAAGTAATATTAAGGGTCTCGAAGCGCCTCCCTTACGAGTATATCAGAGCGTCTTATGTGCGATTGGCACAATTCTATTCTTAAATCTTTTGTTAGACCCAAAAATAATGGTACGTCTAGGTACATGCCATACAATTTTTTTGTACCAAAAATGGGAAGTCTTAATTACATATCTCGAAAACGGCTTTAACGATTTTGCTAAAAAAACAATATAGTCCACTTCGTTAGGTATACCTACTCTAGATTTTGGTTCACACATTTTTCTTTATATAAAACGTTATTAACGGTATGTGCCAATAAAAAGTATTTTTGATTTTCGGATTGTTAATTAACGGCTCAACGGATTTTTATCACAATATTTGTATAGGAGGTCGTTCGAATTCTAAATTTGTTTTGTTTTTTTTTAAATATCTTTACAAGTTAATTATAATTATGATCTTGCAATTTAAACAAAAATGAATTCTTATGTTTAAGAAACTTCTCCATTGATATTTTTAATTTTAATAAAACCACAAGGTGAGATGTCATATGTTACACATCATACCCACGTGAACAAAGTTTTTGAAATTACATCGTTTTAAGGTGACAATTAATGACCTTTTCGATTGGTCGTCTGGAAGGCTTCCGAATGCTTCTGAAACTGTTCGATTGGTATCAAATGACAGTTCTTGTCCTGAATAGAAGAAAGGCACTTAAACAAATAAAACTGATGTCGTTTTCGTACCACAATGAAGGTAATACGATATATTTATAATATTTTTTGTCAAGAAAATATTTTATTTGCTTTACCACTTTTTTGTAAATTCAGTTTTTATTTTTCAATGATGGACAGCTATTATCTTATTTTGGTAACAAAACGACATCAGTTTTATTTGTTTAAGTGCCTCAGAATTGATAGTCAAAGTTTTCAATGATGAGTTTCAATTAACTAATTCACCTAAGTCGATGTTTTGAATCTTAACATCGATGCTGCAATGCTCCACATGTTTCAACATCGATGTTAAATTATCGATATTTTTTTGGTCTAACATCGATGTTTTACCAAGATCGATGAACATCGCCCATGCCTACATTTTCATGTCATCGTGAAATTTGAGCTTACGATTTTTAAGCACATGGGTGAGTGACGTATGTGGTATTCGGGGTAGACAAAATTGCTCAGGCTGAAAAATTGCAGTTAGTCCCCTTTCACACAGGGAAAGCAGTTGCTGGAGATTTTTTTGACGTTTTCCTTTAATTGCCTTGTAGCTTTCACATGAAGAAACTGGCACCGAGAAACCGAGGAGGAAACTGGGAAGATTTTGTTGGGATAATTGGAATTCAAAGCAAAACGTCAAAAAAAATCTCTTCAAATCGTTTACCGGGGAGATTTTTTTCATTACCTTTACTTCTTGCCCTTCTCGCCAAAACACTCCCAGTTGCCGGCAACTCAGTTTCCTTGTGTGAAAGGGGACTTATCGGCGTTTCTTCTTTGTAAATTTTCGTTATGGTACGATTGAACTTTTCTAAATTAAGTGGAGTAAAGAGTGCGGATATGTTTGAAGAAAGTTAGCATCTATTAAATATCGCAGTGTTTAAAAGTATCTTTGCAACCGAAAGGAGTCCAAAACGGAAACATGGATTATAAATCGCTCTGGTGTAAAAGCAGTATAACTTGAAGGACATTAATTTAGACTATAAAGTATCATATGAATATAAAATCTATTAAAAATATTTAGGTTAATGTGTTTTTTTTAACAGGATGTGGCTTTATTAAATGTTTTTGGTACAACCTAGGGACAGACTTGATCTAAAACAAACATTTAAACATTTTGTCATTGAGACCTAGTCACAATTTTTAGCTGTCATCTCCGCATGAATATAAGAGGGTTCTACTGAACATGCTCGTATTTCGTTTACACTTAAGCTAAATATTAGTTTATTAAACAATTGGCACCAGGCAATATTGATATTAATTCTAAATACCTATAGGTATATCTTTCTGACTATTAACCGCCTTTCATTATCTTTTTGTTATAATTCAATAGGTGTAACGGTGGCACGCGAAAAGATCTCCCTTCTCTCTCGACAAACATAATTTGTATTTGTTCCAATTCAA
The DNA here is from genome assembly GCA_910595825.1 of Philhelius pedissequus. Lineage (NCBI taxonomy): Eukaryota > Metazoa > Arthropoda > Insecta > Diptera > Syrphidae > Philhelius > Philhelius pedissequus. The sequence goes on from OU343163.1 coordinate 53,923,516, forward strand.
CACCTTGCCCATATTAAACCAACGGAAACCGATCAATTCAAATTAATTTAATTTAATACCATGCAACTGTCCCTAAAAAAAGATCAACAAAATACCTCGCAATACAGATACAACAAAACGTCAATATAATGTCCGTTGGTGGTGCGTACACACTACACACACAAGCAGTTATTATCATTCATATAAGAAGTACAGGCATAATAAACCACCTGCCTCCTGGAACTTTATCAGCTGGCGCTTAATAACTTTGGTGTAGTGTGGTTCTGGATTCTGGTCGGTTTTTTGTTTGGGGTAAAATTCAATCGACATGCGGCTCGTTGGTCTCTCGAATACACCCAATAAAAGAGTGGGTATATATTTACGTTAATTACTACAAAGTATAGGTAGGTAGACCACATGGTGCCCGTTATGAGTTTGAAGAGTTAGCACCACATACGAGTAGACGCACATTTTTTTTTATAAACAACATAATTGTTTTGGTCATATAGCAGCAGATGCAGTTAGGTATTAATTAAAACAAAAGGATAGATAATGAAAGGTGTGTTGCGGTTCCGTATTTTTCACAGATTGTGCCAATTTTTACAAAAAAAAAAAAACTGTCAAATCCTATTCCCGTAGAAGAACAAATTTTAGCAGTTCTTTGCACTAGAGAGCAATATATTTCCCCACGCTGCGAATTTTAGCCAACGATATTTCTTTGCCTAAAATTAGGAAAAAAAACTGTCTTTTTTAAGTTTTCGGGATAAGGGCGTTATGCATAGGTTTGCTCGTTGAGTCCTGAAGTGACCGTAAAGTCGTCATTTTTTTTTTTTGAAAAAACCTACTCATTTTGATGAAAAAATTCTCTATTTTAGAGGACCTGGGTTGGCCCAGAACTCGCTCCGAAGTAGGACTAGGATTTTTTCTGTGGCAAGTTAAAGAATTAGGAAGGAGTAAACTGTCAAAGTGACATGGTCCTATACCCTCTGGTGTCTTGAATTTTGGATTAGCGTTTGTTTTTTGTAATTTGTGATTTTCGGAATTTAAATAAATGAATGCACATATTTAATTTAATAAACAGAAAGTGGAATCCTTTGACGTTGTGGACTATGCATCAGACCGAACTACATGCTATCCACAAGGGGAATTTAAACCTATTTTAAGTCTTTAATTTATTAGAGAACATATAACTTCCTGTTTCGTACTTTAAATATCAACAATACAATTGATTACACTTTGATTATTTTTGAGAAATGAAATACCAGTTCTTTTTTCAATTAATTATTGGGGTTGTCAAGAAAACTTAGGTACAACCGGGGCATTAAGTTCAACGAACGGAGTAGGTTTTTTACTAAATGTTATGTAGTTACCTATATACAAAATTTCTTTATTTTTTTTCTGAATAAGATTTGGTATGGTATTTATAATAATACGATTGTTCAGTGACGAAAAAGTTAGAACAGAATAGAACAGGATAGAACAGAACAGAACAGATTCGTGAGAAACTTCAGAACAAGATAGAACAACTTAGAACAGTCAGTCATCTGACAGAGATTATAAAAAAAAATTATTGTTGTTTACCTACAATTCAAATTCGTTTATTTTTGCAGAAACATTCTTAAAAATAATCTGAAATGGAGTTGAATTTATTTAAAAAAATATTTTTCATGAAATTGAGATGGTTTCGACACGAAATTTGATTTATCAAATAAATTCAACACCGTAATGTTTTTTTTTTAACAACAAAAATTGGTTTTGACAGTTCTCACAAATCTGTTCTAACTTGTTCTACCTAAAAGGCAAGTGCAGAAAATCCTGTTCTAAAGTGTTCCAAACTGTTCCAAACAGACTCATTGAACACCTAACCAGATCAGTTTAGAACTGAAAATTTCTCACTGAACAGCAAAATCTGTACTTTTATGTTCTAAAGTGTTCCAATCTGTTCCGAATAGTCTCATTGAACACAGATAATATGAGTTTTAAACTATAATTTCGAACACAAATCGCTATACGTTTTCGAAATATTGAACTTTCAAAAAAAAAAAATATTTTATTTTTTTTTAAATCCAAACAAATGTTTTTCCAAAACTTTGGTACTTAATATTCTTTAGAATTTGAAGGGAATCCTACACAAAAATTTTGATCGAAATTCGTGAAGCCATTTACCTATAAGAAAGTCGAAAATCAAAAAAATGGTTGTATGGTAGGTAGTTAATAACAAAATATGTAAAACAAAATTTGGAACAAAATGTAGATTATAGGCAAAGTAGTCCACACAGTTTTTTTTTTATGAAAATCGTTAGAGCCAATTTCGGGATAATTAAAAGGGTTGAAAAAATGTATTTGAAAATCTATTTGAGACAATTACCTAAAATGCTTAAGTGCAAAGTTTGAAGAAAATTACTTCAGCCGCTTAGGTTGTAGATCGTTCTACAGACAGATGGAATGCGGAAATCACTTTTTTGGTGTTCTCTATAATCGTAATGTCAAGTTTGATTGAAATTGCGAGTTTGATTTTTTTTCCCAATTGCAATACTTGCCTTTACATACTTATATCGCAAGTAAAAAATCATTATACCTATATGTTTGTTAGGTATGGTGTACATGTTATTAACGGTGATGGTTTAACAAAATGTTATTAACGATACTTGCCATAGCACGGTGTTTTTAAATTGTCGGCTCTCATTTGGAGCTCGATCAAAATTTTTATACAGGAGGTCCTTCAAATTTAAAATTTTAGTGGATATTCAGATGTTCGAAGAAAATACGTTTTGTACTTATTAAAATTAAAAACAAAATATGGGAAATAATTTTAAACTATTTAGAATGATGTTAAAGCAGTTTAATGACCTTTTCGATTGGTCGTCCGGAAGGCTTCCGAAGTCTTCCGAATGCTTCTGAAACTATTCGATTGGTATGAAATGACAGTTCTTCTCCTGGATAGAAGAGAAATTTCCTTCTGGATTTGAAGTCAGAATCAAAACCATAAGCACGCACACACTCAAGTACTAAATGTCAAACGCGAATTCAATGTCAACAACAATGTTGTGTAGGGATGAGCGATATTGTAAAACATGGATGCTAACATCGAAAATACAATATCGATATCAGAATATCGATGTTTTTTAACGTTTTTTAAAGTTTTTTTTTGAAAAATAATATCACGTTCAAAAATCAATTAAAAATTCAAAATACATTAGTGTTTTGAAAATTGTAGCAATGTTTTTTATCGCAATTTTCTTTTCGTTTTTGTATGTATGAGCTACATTAAATTCCACTAAGCGCCAATTGAACTTCATACAATTTCAACCTAATAGTTGTGAAGCGTAGTTTCGCTGAAGTGCAGTTCCATCGAGTGCGGTCTAACCTTTATATGAGTGCATGAGTTAATTTGCAAAAGATTTCAGTTTATTTTAAGTCGATCTTTTGAATCTTAACATCGATGCTGCGACGTTTCACATGCTTTAACATCGATGTTGAAACATCGATATTTTTTTCGAATAACATTGATGTTTTGCCACCATCAATAAACATCGCCCATCCCTACATTTCATGTCATTGTTTTGGTTTTTTGCACCTTACACATACCCTCACATTCAATTTCAAAATCCAGAATGGACTGTTAACTTGTTCGATTGGAATCCCGGATCGGAGAGTTCTTCCGGATTACCAATCGAAAAGGCCATAAGTATGACAAAAGAAGATTTTGCTAATTTTAAACAAGTTAATCATCGAAATATTTTTTAACGTCTTTTAACGTTTTACTAAAGTTAAAATCACTAAAATGCTATTTTACTTCTTCAGAATTGTTCTAAATCCATATGAATCTACCATTTACAAACATCGAAAAGTTGTAGGTATACCCGCTTAATTGTTTGCCCTGTTTTATGCGTGTTTGAAGATGTTTGCCAGAAAATAAGATTTAGCATCTTTCTGGTTAAAAAGTGTTTAAGACTATCAAAATTTCAGTAAAGTGATTTAATACTAATAAATTGTTAATACCTTAGTATTAGACCGTTTAAAATTTTGTGTCTATATTTTTAGATTGGTATTATTAAATATTAAGTATACCTACGAATATTTGTCTTTTAGTTAAAAAAAAAATACAGGTATAAAATTAAGTAAAAAAACACTTTAACATTATAGCTGTGCCTATCTGTTAAGAATCTTGTGCGTACGATCTGATTGGGCACATTTTTTTAACGTCAAACAATAGACTAAAGGGCATCTGTATAAGCATCAGCAGTGATGCTCAATCGCTGCGTAAATATCTGACCTACATTTTTGTACGTATATATTTGAAATATGAAGAGGTAGCTAGGTACATTTACAATCCTTAAATCAATCGGTCTCTCCAGTTGCTGACAAAATAGTAGAACTGCCAGGGAATATAAAATAAAAAAGATGTTATCTAAAAGACACCTTTATATTTCAATGGGACACGATTCGTATAATTCAGGACCATTCACAAAAGTATATTCAAAAGACACGCACAATCCAATAATTCAAACTAATAATCAAACTAATTTTTTTGTTCGAGTTTGATACATTGAAGAAAGCATTTAGTTCTAAAGATGAAGATCACACATATTCCTCATCATCCTCTCTTTTTCTTGAATGGAACCAGGTGCAATAACCAGGTTATGTGATGTTCAGTAAAAAGAAAAAAAAAACAGATGAAAACATCTGCCTGCCGTCTGTTGTTTTGTTTTTGGTGAAGTTTTACAACTTGTGAAGATGATCAGACACTCTTATTAACACAAAACGAAAAAAAAATCGCTTCCACAGACAGCTGCGGGAAATGCCTTATATTCCGTTCCAAGTCCAACCAGCAGGACGGAGGAGAACATCGAGGACACATGCGATTAATTTGTGCTTGTGAAAGTTTAAAGGTTACTGACCATCATCAGCTCAAATTTCTATTGACACGCATTTTTTCCTGTGTACCTATGTACATACCATCGTTTTCGTTTGTCCTCCTAAACCAATACGTACCTATAATGAATGCATTTCCTGCCTATCGATTTATGGTATCGTATCAGATTACTTACAAGTAGTGCAGGTTCCCACACACTGATTACTTGGAAGGATCTGGGTTATGGTGGCGATAGACTATACGCCTCGCCTAGAGGCCTATGCAGTTTTCTGACTCTTCTATGACCGACTAATAGGTTGGTTGTAAGAAGAAAAAAAAAACAAGGAGCATAAGTAGTCGACAAGTTTCGCTCTACTACTTCAAATTCAAATAGTGCCACTCTTGGTGGGTTCAAGAATCGCGCAAAGTGAATCCTTTTTGCGACAGTGTGTGCGGTGTGGATAGATTTTGATACAAGGGATGGATGAGTCATTTCAGTATACCAACATACATCCACAATATAATTATATTTGGCCTTAAGTATTGATTTTTCCTTAGAATTTAATAATATAGTACATAGGTATCCTGGGCAACATAGTGTAGTTTAAAAGAAAAAAAAAAATCTTACCTGGAACTTAAATCTAGCTTGAATCAGCCGGACGATGTTTGGTCCACTGCGGGGTTCGTAGATGTTAATAGTTTGATTGGTATGGCATCCACATATGATACAAGTCTTCTTATGGTATTCCGATGATGACTTTTCAGACATTATTGTTATCCTTGACGTAGATGATGAAGTTATAGTTTATCACTTGTTTTTTTTTTTATTTTATGAACTCAACACAATATTAAACACTATTAGATATCTACATCATTTAACAGTATCAAATATCGATAACAACATAATACATTCATTTAATAATAAAAAATGAGCAAAGCACAGTGTCTATGGAAACATAACATTACAAAAAATAAATAACAGTATATAATACAGATGACACGATTATCAATAATATTACACTACCAGTACCTACAACGTCCTATCTACGAAAAGGTTCGACTTCAAATGAAACGACTTCTCGAATTCGGTACGGCCGGCTCGACTCTCGTATTTCAGTTTTCGTCCTGTGGCTGTGGAGTCTCATGCTCATTTCGTCTGCTTTCTGCGATACACCTTCTGTTCCTGTGCAATGTTTGTTTGTGTGTGTTGTTCACTGCGAGCGCCGCCAACCAACATTCTCTTTGCGCCTCAATTTGAAACCGCACATGTGCACATTACACATAACATTATTCATATCAACAATGGGACTTAGGAATGTGCCTTCTTGTGTTGAGCACATTTTAATTTCGTTTGATTTAAAATAAAATTGCGAAATAAATATGGAAGATAAATAATAAATTTAATCTTGTAAACGAAGGAGGTTTTCTTAGGAAATAACGACAGTTCTAAAGGTAATTGAATTTTGAAAACATTTTCCCATGATAGAGAGTAATAAGTCTCCAAAATTCGACAAATAAAGTCGTCGGAATATTAAAAAGAGGGTACATATCCATATCCAAATACGATAGGCATTATTTAATGTATATATTATAAGTCGAGACGGTTTTCAATCTAAAACACGATGGATTAAAATAAATCCTCAATGACTGCGTGATGAAGTTTCCGAAATTCCATATTGTTTTATATTTAATGTAACAAATTAACTTTATGTATACTTCGTAGTTGGGTAATGACGTTTTCGATTGGATTTTCAGAGTGTTCTATTCTGTTTTTATTCCAATCGTAAATAAAAATGTATATATATAAAATTAATATGAATTTTTAAATTATTGACCACAATAATTTTAGTAATTAAACAAAATTAGTTACATTAACTTGTGCCGACGCCCGTTTCGACAGGGGTTGCTGCCTTCTTCAGGGGGAACTTTTTATTACATACAAAAAAGAAAATAAGAAATAAACAGTTTTATACAACAAAGAAAAAACAATTGTAGACTCACACTTTGGAATATTATATGTAAAAAAAATAAAATTTTAAATTGTTTGTACTTCTTTTACATTGTTTGTACTTTTTTGTTGTATAAAATTGTTTATTGCTTATTTTCTTTATAGGTTAAATTTGATTAGTGAGAAATTGGGTTCTGTAATATTAGCCCCCTATCAGTAAGCTCTAACACCTGTTCCAATCTAACAATTTCTGAAAAAAAGAGAAAATCAATTCTGGCTTGGAGAAAAAATAAAAAGCCGAAGGACGCACACCTATTTAAATGTCAAAATAGTGATACGAAAATACAAAACCTAAACATTGCATCTTCTTCATCATCGTCATCTCCAACTTCAAGTGGTAATCATGAATTCATTGTGGAATTGTTAATAAAGGGATGTATCTACTCGTACACAAATGGGGTTCCTAATGGAATAGAAATTTCCCTGGAAATTTTTCCCTCATTCGAACGTAGGGAACGTGAATGATACTTAGAAGTTTCCTTTGGAATTTATTGATATTGGGAATAAGCTTTCCCAGGGAATTTTGCTTTGATTTCATACGATTTGTTGTTTGAGGGAAATTTATTTCATGGGAGATTCACGTACGCAGGAATAAAATATTCCAAAGAACATTACATTACATTACATATTATACTACTCCGAAGATAAATCTACGAAGTAGAGACACTGAAGCACTGGCAACGAGACCATTGACTTTAAACATCACATACATTAATACAACAAAGAGAGACAGAGAAAGAAGAACACACAACAGAAGAAATCGTTGCGCGTGGTTAGTACTAAGATGGGGGACCGTCGGAAACTAAAGAACAAAATTCCCTAGGAGATCCCTGATAGAGAAATTCTTGGAATGAACTTGCCATCTGACGTTTCACAAATACAAACCAAACGAAAACGCCGCAGCTAAAGCGATTCTCTTCCAACTTGGTACTTAGGCTTCTTAGGAAATTGGTTCGAATATTTTTCTAATCTTTTTTTAGCACAAGAAATAATTAAAATTGTTTTTTCCAAAAATGGTAAATCTTCATGATCTCGAAAACGGCTCCAGTGATTTTTATAAAAAAAACAATTCAGTGCACAATTATAGAATAGTCTACATTTTGGTTTAAATTTTTTTGTACGTATAATGTTATTAACGGTACCTGTCATAAAAGATTTCGATCAAAAGTTCTAAATAAATAAAATTTTTATTTTTGGATTTTTGAAAAGAAAATATTTGTTTTTGAAAATTCAATACTTCGAAAACGTGTGGACGATTTTTATTGTATATATAATAAAAATCGTCCACACGTTTTCGAAGTATTGATTTTCGATCGAATTTCGTATTCAATTTGGGTTTGTTGTTATTGTTTTCCTTCTTCAAATTCGGTTTTTGTTTGTTTATTTTGTTTACAATTTTAGCTTTGAGGCAATTTCATACGTTTTGAATTCGTTTCGGTTTTATTTGTCGAATTGAGAATCAAAATATCTGTACTGATTTCTATGGAAACTGATTTCGCAAAACGAAATAAACAAACAAAATACCGAATTTGAACAAGGAAAACAATAACAACAAACCCAAATTGAATACGAAATTCGATCGGAAATCAGAACAGGGGCCTAATGTGGTTAAATTTATATTATTAAATGCTTTATATTGACACTTTTTAAAAAAAAGAGAAAATTAACAACATTTTGTACATACATACATATAAGTATGTATATGAAAAAATAGTTGAAGACAACGCAAACGATATGTTTATATTATTTTTGTTTTTGTTAAAAAATTGGGTAAAAAACGAATTTAAAATCTATACCTACTAAGAATCTTGTACTTACGATTTGATCCAAAATAAGACCAATTACGTGCGACGCAGTCGTGCATTTTATTTACGTAAAAGCAATTAATGATAGATTATGTTTATTGGTTACTTTACTACGTAAATTAGAATTAACGTTTTGTATTGTGAAAATAACAATTTAACTTGTAACATGAATATAAGAGCAGGTAAATTAAAATAAGATAAGCTTCTTCAGTTTCAATATTGCTTCTATCGAAAAAAAGATAAGCTTCTTCAATTTCAATATTGCTTCTATCGAACATTAACTAGACACTGTATATATTTTCGAATATTTAAATCATTTTAATTACTAACATTTGACATTAACTTAATTCTATTTCTGAAATATTACAAAGTATTCCACCTAGGTCTGTCACTCATTAATGTTGAAGGGCCAGGGCCTGAATTCCATCCAAAAACAAAATTGAAAATACACAAAACATCGACAGATGGTCTCGTGTGTTAAATGGCACCAAACCAAACAACAAAGGTGCGCATATCAGACCTAGTGATACTGAACTAGAGGCGAAGGATTTTTAAGGAAGGTATTTTTTATTCATACTGGTTACTGAGTTATTATGACTCCAGTGAAGTACACTTTTTTCTAGAGGACATAAAAAATACCATGTGTATTTCCTCGATGAACTTCTTCGCATATGCCCTTCGAAATTGATGGAGCTAATTCGGAAGTAGGAACCACACATATTGCGTTATTAATTGGTTTACACGCGCATGTCGTTAGGCATCAAAAGACAAAGTAATACGAGTATAGAAAAAGGTATTCGAGTAGGTAAACCGCAAGGCGGATATTCTTTTAAGCAAAAATCATCCAAATAAATTAAGGAGGTTAGTTTTTTTTTATATAGGTAGGCACCTTACCTTTACCTACCTAGTCATTGAAGCCTATGCATGGCTCATTTAATCCAAAAAAATTCCTGTAAATAGACATTACTTTGTACATAGGTAGAAAGGTATATAGGTATATCTAATTATCCCTTTGGCAAAAAGTTGCACCACAGGTTCTTGATAAGCTGATCTGTTTTCCAGAAATACGATTTTCGAAAAGTATTTTGTTTTATCTGATAAAATCGGTTTTCTACTTTTGCAGGTTTTATGACATACGCACCTACATACCTACCTACCTGTCAAAAAATAAAAAAACAATAGTTTTGGAAAAACCCAACACGTAGGTATAATGCATACCTTTTTTATTTAAAAACATTTTAATTTTTGAAATTTCTATAGGGTGTCCCAAAATTCATGCAAGATTTGAAATGAATAGCAAACACAGTTTTTCTTCTAGTTATTTTTTTAAATTAAGCAAACAATACGGATAGATGCCATGAAAGCCATGGGGGTCATTTGCCGGATTTAGCATTCCCTACCATAACCCTATCTACACTTTATGTTTCAATACCTACTCAAAATACTTTTAAAAATTAAATGAACGACTGGATCGCACGAACTTGCCCTTACGTTGGATCGCATCGTATGCAAAAGATTTCTATTAGAAATCTAAATATATTTTTAGTCATTTTTTACTTAATTTTTTAAATATACAAAATTTCTTTAATTTATTTCTAATAAAAATTGGTATGAGAATCTTAAATATTTAATAATATAAACTTAAAAACAAAAGATTAAATAGGCTTAATGTAAATAAAAATAATTCAAAATTCTGAAATAAATACTTAAACTAATTTGAGCACGAAAAAAGTACGCCATTTTATTTCTGGGATAAATTTGAATTTTTGAGAAAAAAATTTCAAAAATCTGTGAGAAAAAAATATTTTTTTAAACTATTTGAAAACTTTTTTAAAAAAAAATTCAAAAACGCCAATTCATAGGTATTCAGCAAATACATATAACTATAATTTAAAACAAAGTTATTGAGCAGTTTTCAAAATATAAATTTTTTTCTTAAAACTGCTTTTAAAAATACAAAGAAAATATTAATTAAAAATATTGGTACGCCGTATAATTTATATATGTGTGAAATTTCGAAAGAATCAGTTAATCCATTTACGAGATAGTCGAAAGCAAAAAAACGGTCCTATGGAAAGTACCGTTTTTAGACATTTAACATTTTTTTTTCAATCATATGATCGGTCATACCTAAGAAGCTGTGCATAGTTTTTTAAATTAAAATCGTTAGAGCCGTTTCCGAGAAAAATAGGCTTTAACGTAACGGCTATATGGCAGGTACCGTTATTTTTTAGCTAACAAAAATTCAATTTCCCCTCTGTACAATACTTAAAAAACTCTATATACCAAGTTTGAAGCAATTCAGCCCACCCGTTTGGGCTGTAGGTGTCTATACATACATGCAGACAGACTGACAGACATACAGACGGACATAATTTTTAGACCATCTTTTTTCGTCTTCGCTATCATCGTAATGTCATGTTTGATTGTTATATCAACACTTTTTTTTCGACGAATGCCTTACAATCGCAAGTAAAAACGTGTTTTCCATTTAATTCAAATCTTGTCTACCCATTATTTAGATACCTACATATCTAAGTAAAACTCTATGGGTAGTTACATTTTAAAATTCTACAAAAAAAAAACATTAAACGTCAAAATTATCGTTGTCTCCACTTTAAGGGTTATTGACATGTAGGACAATATGTTTCATATTATCTATGACTAAACAAAATAAAAACAAAACAAAGAATCAATTCTAATTGTATGGAAATTATGTACATATGTATATCAATTTATAATACCGATTGACTTGTGAACAAATGTAGAGTACAGTAATCACCGCTTTATTACACCTCAAATAATTGACTTTCCGGCTTATTTGACCGAAATAAGCTGTATAAGTAGAATAGCTTATCATTAGGTTGAAACCCGTTTAATTGAACTACTTGCTTAATTGATGTTACAAAAATGCAACTAACAGACATGTCCATTTTTCGGTAAAAAAAAAATTCTTAAATATTCGAAATGCCTGCTTTGGCTGCACTTCACAACGAAAGACATCATATTTGTTTACTGAACAAAGCATCAGAACAGAACAGCACATGAAGGAACAGATTAGAACAAAAAATTCACAACAAGATAAAAAAAAGACAATTATACGTCATTTGGTTTTATCTGAATAAATAATTATTAAAATAAAAGGGGCTTTTAACTCTAACCATAATCCAAAAATCAACAAACCACCAAATAAAAAAAAAAAAAACAAAAAATAATAAATATATTTTAACAATCTTACTCAAAAGCCACAAAATCATGTTCGTTTTATCTAAGCAATTTACTATACTCTGTCCCAGAAAAATAGGCAGTACACGTCTTATGGGAAAGCTTTTTCAAAATCATTAGGGTGTCATATTTTTGTACCATAATAAATTGAAAGAATTTCTCCATAAAAAGCGTCCGTAAATATATAAAATAATAAAAAAAAAATTGCGTTGCATCTGACGCAGACCCAACGTCCTACTCAGCACATATCTGAGTGTGGAGTGTGTTCAACCCCCCTTAAATCCTTCGGTTTTTTTTTCCTAAGGTTTCTGTTGAGGTGCTTTTGATTTGAGATCTTTAAAAATAAAATGCACGACTGGATCGTACGAACTTGCTCTTGTAGCTAACAACTTTAGTGTAAGGTAGTAGCTAACCACTGAAGTTGTAAGTAGGTATAGGTAGTCTAGTTTAGTTATCATGTGCAGGTTTAAAGCCGAAGTAGGTAAGATTACCTTGATTCTTAATTTAATGAATTGTCGAATACATATGATTAAAGGAATGGTGACATAGGTACCATCCTACGAATGTATATTTAAAAAGACTTTAATTATGTAAATTAGGAGGGTAATGTGTACCTACCTACATAGATGGCGCTTACGTTTGTAAATATATGTACATATTTATGTATAATAATGAAAGTGAATGGTGTATAGGTGGGTAAAAATCGTGTTTTAAACTGATAAAAAGTGCTAAAACGATCACTTCAATCAGTTTATTGAATAAACAAAGAACGCCATTAGATGCAACGGATCAATGAAAATTTTATAAAAAAGTATCTCGAAAATTGTAGGACGGATTTTGATGAAATCCGGTTTTTCATTTTTAGTTTTTTTGAAAACAAACTTTTTTTGAAATTTTGGTATGCAGTTTTGTAGAGTTTATTAATATACATATGACTATAAAATTTAAAATTATTTTTTTTTATTAGTTTTAAAAATATTGATTTTTCAAAAAAAAAATCCAAAATTAATTTTAATTATATAAAAAAATGTTATTTATAATTTTAATACGTAGAATTAGTTTGGCTACCTAGATCTTCTCAGATATAAAATTTTACAGAAATCCAATGAATAGTTACCGAGAAAGAAATAAAATTTCAATTTCCCCTCTGTTGAATGCCAAAATAATCACACATACCAAATTTGAAGGTAATCGCTTAAGCCGTTTAGGCTGTAGCTCGTTTTACATACAGACGGACCGACTGACAGACAGCCGATCACTCTTTTAGGCTTCTCTATTATCGTAATGTCATGTTTGATTGTTAGATTTTTTTTTCGAATGCATAACTTGCCTTATAAACGGTGATTTTTTAAGAGCTTGGTTTTTGAAAATTCAAAAAAACACAGAAACTTGTAAAAAGTGAATGGATCGATAAATCAATTTCTGCCATTTACTTTTTAAAAATAATTTCACTTAAATGTTGCCCGCGGCTACGCTTCAGGTGGTCCATTCTGAAGGTCCAATTTTGGCAAACTTTTTCACACATTTCGGCCGGAATATCACCAATGACGCGTTCAATGTTGGCTTCCAAGGCAGCAATCGTGTTTGGCTTGTCCCCATAGACAATAGACTTAACATAGCCCCACAAAAAATAGTCTAACGGGGTCAAATCACATGATCTTGGTGGCCAATTGACTGCGCCAAAACGTGAGATCAACTGCTCACCAAATTCGCATCTCAATTGATGCATGGTTTCGCGTGCAGTGTGGCATGTGGCACCATCCTGTTGGAACCACATGTCGACCGAGTTCAATTCTTGCATTTTCGGCAAAAAAAATCTGTTATCATCGAACGGTACCTTTCTCCATTGACCGTAACCCTGCGGCCTTCATCGTCCTTGAAGAAGTACGGCCCAATGATGCCACCTGCCCATAAACCGCACCAAGCAGTGCATTTTTCGGGATGCATTGGTAGCTGCTGAATTGCCTCTGGCTGCTCTTCACTCAAAATACGGCAATTCTGCTTATTCACGTATCCATTTAGCCAAAAATGAGCGGAAAAAAAACGGACGTAGCTTGCGAAACACATTTTTCACAGAGCACGAATTTTGATAGTAAATTTTAATAATTTGCAAACGTTGTTCAGGCGTAAGTTTATTCATGATGAAATGGCAAACAATACTGAATCGAAATGTCAAATGTTCGCGGAATTTGTCATGTGTGATCTGTCAAAAATATATCACCCGTTAGTACCTATAATCGCAAGTAAAAAGTTTGAAAGCTTAAATTGTTTGCACTTCTTTTAATGTGTGGAAAATACGTTAGAATGCAATTACAAAATTTTAAGCTGTTTTCTTTGAAGAAGAACATTATTTGCGTAGATTTTCGAAGCGCGCGGTTAATTAATGTAAAGTGAATTAAAAATGACATCGGTGTGTTCGACACGTCGAGCAAGTGGTTGAGCCGAAAATGTGGGAAATATACAATTTTTCGGAACGCTCTGTAGAAAATCTTGTTATAAACCTAGGTGAAGTTAGCAACAGCAGCACCAACTCCTTTTCTGAATAAAATATCTTGTAAATATAGTTATTTAAAAGATAAATTTATATTTTTTGCTATTTAATTTATAATGGGTGGCCGTGGCGCAATAGTTGTGTGCTCGCCTGTCAAACTCGTGGTTGCAGGTTCGATTCCTGCCATTGTCTATGTCTTCTTATATTCCATTAAAAACCAATTCTCAAAATTGTCATAAAATAAGTTGCTGCTTTGCTCATTACATGCTGTTTAGGCATAACACTAAGTAAACTAGCATACCCATAAAATATGACAACGAAATAAATAAAATAATGCGAATTATAAGGGACATACATAAATAAGACACGGTAATTCTCTCCGCATTAGTTCAGCCGCCATCCCCGGAGATAAATCTGAGACAACAACCAGCTCTAGTCTCAGTACATCGCGCCACACATCTTTACTTTCCTTCTTTCTCTTCTTCCACCGGATGCCCGCGCTGTGTTTAGAAAATACATATTAAGGGTATCCATAATCCCTTGAGCGCGTGCAAAGTTATACAAAAAAAATTAATCCTAATGAATAAATGTTTTATTTTTACTTGTTTTTTACTTAAAATGGATTTGGCCTACTGGCACCTTTAATGTTACCTCATGTTGGTGAGGAAAAAGATAATTTTTTTATAAGCAAAACGATTAAATAAAAATACCTATCTAAAAAAAGAGCGGTAACCCTACATAATATTCTTTCATATCTGAGTCATTTAAAATGCACACTACGAAAACCCTGTGAGAGCTTTCATGGGTGACATATTTATGCAATTCACTGTAGCGAGAATGAGAGGCAAACGTCCTATCTTGCCTGTGCTGCCTATTTTTCTGGGACAAAGTATAAACAAAGCTATCCAAAGACGTTCAACTATAAAAAGAAAAAACCTTAGATTTCTCTTGGGCTACAAATTTGAATCATATACATATACATATTTTGTTTCACTCATAATTGTTATTGTTGAAATACTCTGTACTTACACTACTGTATGTATTAATATTTATAATCAATTTAAGTATTTTTGTTTGTCAAATATCTATCAATATTATTAAAATATATTTTTCTGCACTTCAATAAAAATATTCAAACTGTTCACAACTAAATTGGTTTCAGAACTTTATTTCTGGAACACACGCAATTCTTCTACAGTTATAGGTCCTTCTATCATAATAAAAAATATTAAAATTATTCTCTGAGAACTTTTTGTTTTATTTACAATTAACATTTTGCGTTTTCATTGGACCACCCTTTATAGCGTCTTGTTGAGTGGACGTATTAAATTAATAAATCGATAAAGATAAAGTCTTAAAAATATAAATTTGTTTTCAAGAACATACAAAATATTGAATAGAATAATAAGTTGTTTAGCCAGGCCAATTCTAAGTCGGCAAATTGTAATAATAATATAAGTGACTATGTAACCATAGAATTTAAGAAACTTAAATTTGTGTTAAAAAGAAAAATCTCAATAAATACTACTACTACTACTACTTGGACCACCCTTTACAAACGTTGCTCATGTTTTTGCAATAAAGCCTAGTACCTACGCTTTTGATGAGAAACGATAAATCCCATACAAAAATTACAGAACAAAATAATAACCGAAAATTTTTGTTCTGCTTTCCGTTCTGCAGTATGCTGTTTCATGACGAAATTTAAAATGTCTCCACATACTTTTCGCAGACAATTTATTACCCAGACCATTTAATTGTGTGGGGAAATATAGATTTCAGTTTTTAGTCGTGTTCTTTTTTGTTGTTTCTTTCATCCTGTCATCATGTTTATTTGTGATTTTTTTTCTGATTGGGTTTGTTTTATCATCTTGAATTTGTTCGTTCATGTTTTCGTTAGCACTTCGTTCGTTCTAGTGGAGACCACAGAAAATTTTCTTTTCGCATCAGCAGCGTACTAGGATTAAGGTATGCGTTACATTGGCTGCTCGGCTAACGGATATGTGTAGTGTAGTGTATGAACTTTTTCATTTTTTTCCGAAGTTTTCCTTAGTTGACGATGCATTTTTTAATCAAATTTTTAGATGAATAATAATTTATCTTATTATTGACCAATTCTGTTTTCGCATTATTGAACAGGCCAATCTATTAGTTAATTGAACGACTCGGATAATTGACATATAAAGTCCAGTACTCTGTACGGGAAAAATATTATTTCTCATACATTTTTCTTCCTAGAACAAATTTTATCTCTAATTTTTACCGACGTACTGGACGCACTTCAACGCAAAATAAAAATCTTTGTTTCGAACTGTACATACAAAAATCTCCACTTAATTTTTCCAAGACAAACCATGTCCGAATCATTATTTTGCTAGACAAATTGTGATATTTGATGTAAATCTTGCTTTTTATCGCCTCATATCGTATCTCTTAGCCTTTGCAATATTAAAACATATTAGGAAGTAGGTATATGACCAGAAAAAATGATTGGAAAAAGTGTGTAAGTAAATTAGTTGCAAGAATTAAATCAACTCAACTAAGCTGATTTCAGTTAGGCAGTAGCGTACCTATAATGAGAATTAATAGGAACAAAGAGGATGAATAAAATTATGAAAATATTTCTGAGATTTATTTGGTGTTTTCTTATCGAAGTATGTGTTTGTATAAATTTGAATGGAAGGGATAATAAATTAAGAAAAATCAATGAGCTTTAAAACTAAAAGATTGAAGCTGAAAAAATCCAATAAATCAGTTAAAAAAAATTAGTATCGAAACGGGACAAGTAATATTTTTGCATATATATAACGGGTGATTTTTTTGCTACTTGGTTTTTGACGTTTATATTTTTGACAGAGCACACATGACAAATTCCACGAACATTTGTTTACCATTTCATCATGAATAGACTTACGCCTGAACAACGTTTGCAAATTATTGAAATTTATTATCAAAATTCGTGCTCTGTGAAAAATGTGTTTCGCAAGCTACGTCCGTTTCAGCGACGAGGCTCATTTTTGGCTAAATGGATACGTGAATAAGCAGAATTGTCGTATTTGGAGTGAAGAGCAGCCAGAGGCAATTCAGCAGCTACCAATGCATCCCGAAAAATGCACTGTTTGGTGCGGTTTATGGGCAGGCGGCATCATTGGGCCGTACTTCTTCAAGGACGATGAAGGCCGCAGGGTTACGGTCAATGGAGAAAGGTACCGTTCGATGATAACAGATTTTTTTTTGCCGAAAATGCAATGCCACATGCACATGCCACACTGCACGCGAAACCATGCATCAATTGAGAGGCGAATTTGGTGAGCAGTTGATCTCACGTTTTGGCGCAGTCAATTGGCCACGAAGATCATGTGATTTGACCCCGTAAGACTATTTTTTGTGGGGCTATGTTAAGTCTATTGTCTATGGGGACAAGCCAAGCACGATTGTTGCCTTGGAAGCCAACATTGAACGCGTCATTGGTGAGATTCCGGCCGAAATGTGTGAAAAAGTTTGCCAAAATTGGACCTTCAGAATGGACCACCTGAAGCGTAGCCGCGGGCAACAGTTAAGTGAAATTAATTTTAAAAAGTAAATGGCAGAAATTGATTTATCGATCCAAATAAAAATTTCATTCACTTTTTACAAGTTTCTGTTTTTTTGAATTTTCAAAAACCAAGCTCTTAAAAAATCACCGTTTATATATAGGTATATATTTTATTGACTTTACATATAATGTATGTATAATGTATATTGAAAACGCTTAGAAACACTCAAATGAACTTGCGTTATTTTTGTTAAATGTTGTTTAATCTTTAGCGTTATTTTTCTCATTCATTGTAAATGCTTTGAAATGAATATATACTATTTCATATTATTACATCATATTATATATCATATTATCTACATTATAAATCTGTTTTTTTTTAAGCACATAACTCAACATGAAATTTAAAGCAAAGCAAGTTAAGCAATGTACATTATTTCCTTAAAAACAGTCACCAACATTAATATCATCAGTGACTGTGTTCCTATTTTCCCCTACTAAACATATCTGAGATACGCTTCTGTTCTCCTTTGAATGGAATGTTTATCTCTACACCTTCGAAATTTTGCTTGAGAAAAAAATATGTAGAGATAAAATTTGCGTTTGCTCGAACTGAGTACTAGGCTTAAGTCTGAAAATATGGTCAGTGGAAAAGAAAATTCAATGTTTTAAAAGATTAGGTCACGAAAAGTCATAAAAGAAAAACACTTCTTTATACTTAAGCCCAGTACGCAGATCGGGAAAAACTAAATTTTATCTCTACAATTTTAATCTCTACAATCACTTAGCAAAAGCCGCGCAAAATTTTGAAGTTGGAGAAAAAGAGGAACTGTCAAGTATATGTCAATCAAGAATTTCAAAAAAGGAAACAAAATTTGCTGAGTTGCACTCTATTTATTAAACACATTAAATAAATGCAAAACAATGGGTTTTCACAAGGTTTTTCACAAATGTATCGCAGGTAATTCTTCGATTTTCAATCATAACTTGAATTGGATTCGGCATCACATCATTGCTCTAGACGGTCTAAACTTCAGGATATGGATTCATATCTTTTTTAGTTGGTTTTGAGCCAAACATTTCGCCAGCATTTTAACTAAAAATAAAAAATGAAAAATAGTTATAATTATGTCTTTTTATTTTGAGTCCTAACCTGCACGTAATTGTAATCTTTTTCCTCGATCTTAAAACCTTCTGTGTCCAGTTGAAGCGTGAAGGATTCTGCTTCGATTTTTATGTTGTTGTTTTTTTTTCATTAAAAATAAAGTAAGATACCAGTAAAGAAATGATTCGGCTTTAATTTTGTTTTTGGCCCGGCCGTAGCGAAAATTAAAAAATGTTTACTTTCACATAATGTATAACACAATATAATTCTGCCACAATGACTATGAGCTGTCAAAATTTTTCCTGCAAAACAATGCAACGAGCATTATTTTACCGGAAAAATTATGTGGAGAGATTTCTTGTACAGCGGATACATTTCAAAAGTGCAGCGGGTACAAACGTCACAAAATTGCGCGTGAGCTGCGTACTGCCAGGAAAAATTTCAAAGACAAAATTCGTCCTAGGAAAAAATTATATGGGAGAAAAATTTTTTCCCGAACTGCGTACTAAGATTTAACCTTAAAATTTCAAATAGTACTGTATATTGGAAATATTGGAAAAGATTATTAAACGTAAGATTTTGCAAATCGTTGAAGATTTAAATATTTTTCCAAATGAACAATTTGGATTTCGAATGCATCATAGCACCACTCATCAAGTTTTAAGAGTATGTGAACATGTCAAAAAAAATCGTTCTCTTGGGAAATCAACTGGTCTTGTTCTACTAGATATAGAAAAGGCGTTTGACACAGTATGGCATGATGGGATTGTCCACAAGATGGTACATTTTGGTTTTCCCATGTATCTCATAAAAATTATTCAAAGCTTTCTTTCTAACCGTTGCTTTAGTGTTTTTGTTAATAACTGTCCTTCAATTTCTTACCAAGTTAATGCAGGTGTTCCACAGGGATCAGTGTTGGGTCCTTTTTTGTACAACATTTACACATCTGATATTCCCAGGCTACAGGAATGTGAAATTGCTATATTCGCTGATGATACAGGCATCTTTTCATCACATGAATTTAGTCTCAACATTGAGACAAATTTACATCATGCACTTGAACTGATGATTCAATATTATCAAAAGTGGAAAATTAAGCTGAATGCTGATAAATTAAAAGCTATCTTTTTCAGCAGAAAAAGAAAGTCTTGCTATCTTCCCAGTAATCAGCTTATTGTAAATGGCGTTAATGTCAAATGGGACTTGAATGTAAAATATTTAGGGGTTTATCTAGACCAAAAACTTACCTTTAAGGAACATATTGCGCAAACCAAGCGCAAAGTAAGCATAGCAATCAATATGCTCTATCCATTCATTAATAGAAAGTCATCTCTAAGCAACGCTAACAAAATAATTATTCACAAAGTAATATTCCAAGCAATCCTTTTGTATGGATGCCAAGTGTGGGGAAATTGTTCCAAATGTCATCTTAACAAACTACAAGTTTCACAGAACAAATTACTTAAAATGATGCTTAATCTTTCTCGATACCATGCCACATTAGACTTACATACAAGAGCAAATGTGGAAATGATCTCTGTAAGAATTGATAAACTCAACAACTCTTTTTTGAGAAATTGTGAAATTCCTGAGAATCCATTAATCAATCAATTGTTTTCTTAACCATATCTTTGATGTTGATTTTATTATATGTTTATATGTTTACATGTATTTATTTATTTATTTATTTGCTTTTTGTAATTATTTATTTTATTTTTTTGTTTATTCAATTATTTATCTATTTATTTATCTTGTACTTATTTAGTTATCTACTTCTTTTTGTTTATTTACTTATATGTTTATATGTTTACATGTATTTATTTATTTATTTATTATTTATTTATTTATTATTTTAATTTATTTATCCATTTATTATATACATATTTACTAACAAACTACTAATATACATTATATAAATTATATATTATTATTATTCACTAACTCAATTCATACTAACTTAACATTCTTCTAAACTATTGTTTTGAAGTTTTATTTCTTATTCGAGTCAAAATGTACCTGCCTTTTTTTTTTTTATATTGAAGGTTTTAATTGTAGTTTCCTTCAAAAAGTAATTTCTAAACCCTTTGTGAACTTGAAATTTATTAAAATACTTATTCAGTAGAAAGATATTATTATAGTATATCAAATCTCTGTGTATAAACTGTGCGGTAGCTTACCAAATGTATATCCAAATACTGAAAATAAAAATCTATCTATCTGTACTGTATATTTTGTGGAATTATGTTTTTAAAAATATTACTTAATATCTACCTACTTAAAATTAGCATGCCACCATTTTTTTATAGAATACGACAGAGGACACACAAAGAGAAAAAGTCCTTGAAACTTCCGAAACATAATGTATTTTTAATTTAAAAAAAATGTGAACAACGGCTGCCTGATAATTGAAGATGGATTCGAAAAATGGTCGTAATTTTCATTACTTTTTTGTGTTATTGATGAAAACGAAATGGGAAATTAGAAGAGTGCAAATGAAATTGTCATAATTGAAAACTTTGACTATCAATTCTAAGGAATAAATAAAACTGAAGTCGTTTTGGTACCAAAATAAAGGTAATAAGATATAGCTATAATATTTTTTGTCAAAAAAATATTTTATTTGCTTTACCACTTTCTTGTAAATTCACTTTTGATTTTTCAATGATGGAAAGCGTTTTCAATGATAATTCAATGATCAATGATTCATTGATGAATTGATAGTCAAATCTTTGAATGATGAGTTTCAATGAACTGACGCCATAAAGTCAGAAAAATTCTGGAACAGATTGAGCGCTAATTTTTAAACGTCAACAGAACATTTGTTTTTTTTTTATATTTTTGTTTGCACTAATTGTTTATAACTAATTATTTTGTATTTTGGTGTTTCTAAATTAATATATTTGTTCAACAAATATTTTCCCAAAACAACTACAAAATGTTTTTAATGTACACGACAATTATTCGTGGTGAGTATAATTTTTTTCTTCGTATAAAAAAAAATTTAAACGTCAAACATTATTTTTTGCACAAGAATCATTCCTACAAGAATGAACTGTATAAGGATTTACTGACAAAATAAAAATGAACTACCTACATACATTTTTTTTTCTGAAATAACTCCAAGTTTATGAGTTATAAGTCCCACTAACAAATTACATACAATTTTACGTTTCTCTTTGTCATCACTTGACAAAACACAGGAATACCACCATTCTTCACAGTGGGTAGGTACCTTTACGGTTTTTTTGAAGACTCTAGCAATTTATCCAATAAAAAAATCCACGTCAAAGTGGATGTACGACTTCGTTAGCACAATCTCCTCTTGTGTTGATTATACCACACGTTTGCATAGTTTTTTATTATCTGTGGTTTAAGGGTTACTAGTAAACACTTTAAATTATAAAAAAAATAGCTATAAATATTGTTTATAATTAAAATACTTTCAATTTCGCCGCAAAACAAAACTCTCCAGAATATGGTTACTATTCCGAAAAAAAGTACTCTGGATATATTAAATACACCCACCACATTCCGAATAATATTTATTAATTAGTTAATGCCCAAACCAATTCGTGTAAAGTTTGAGGTGATGTGAGGTAGTCGTTTGAGAGAAAGACGTATTTTTGCAATCAATGTTTTTGAACCCAAAAGACCCAAGTAAAATACCACAAAGATTTGTTTTGTAAACTATTCATTTATGAGAAATAATTGGAAGTGCCGTTTTGTTTTGTGGAATTATTCCAGGTCGTGTATTCTTCTTTCCTTTCTTGGTTCTTCACGATTAACATGGTACTTCCGCTTCAAGAATTTGTTCAACTCAACAGTTTCTCTTCCTGTTTATTGTTTTAAAAGTAAATCACTGAATTTTAATCTCGTTGAGTGGTTGTTTTGATTTTTGCAAATCAAAATAATGCCTCTTATAAAAGGGTTATTGCGGGATTCATGTAATTTGAATTGAGATACTTTGCGCACTTTTTCAAAAAATAGGGTGTGCGCAGAAACGGAAGTACCAATGTTGAGTGAGATTTGAAAGAGATAATTATTGTGGTAAATAAACTGTACTATTGAAGAAAAGCAGAAGTATAAGTGGATAATAAAAAAAAAGGAAGTTTTAACTTTAGGGCGTTGAGAAGGATAACTAAATAAATTGTCAATAATTAGGTAGGGCGTTGGGAATGAATGGCAGGGGGAAGATTTATGCAGGTAAGGGGCATATAAAAAGGGGATTGACAAATGTATTATATTTTAATACTCCAATGAACCTGTAGTTAGTTTATTTATAGTTTCGTACATACGTTGTTCGCCATTAAAAGTATGAAATTTTAACCGAGATTCGCGCGGCAAAGTAAATGAAATGTAAATTTACAAAAGAATTAATTAAAGACTTTCCTAAAATATCACTGAAGCAGATAGAAGAAATAATGCATTCTTAAATCCATAAGAATTAACAGTGTATCCTTCGCCGTTTTATTTTAGTGGAACATTGCATTACTGTTGTTTTTGTTTTAACGGCGGTTCATATTTAATCAGATGCTAAAAACATGTAATTTTTTTAACAGCTTAAAGTTGTTCGCGGTCATTTCGGTCCATAACAGAATAAGTTATTACGTCGAAAAAAAAGTACTTACATAGATATATATTCCGAAAAATGAAAATTGCAGTAAAACAAACAAGAATAAACATATATTGGGTATTTCTATCGGAGAAATAGAGGTGTCAATAAAAATGAAGAGTAAATATGGAACTAAATGTGATAGCCGAAATCAGTTATTTAACAATGGGTCTGCTGTCTCGTTAGTGGGCGCCGTGCATATGTAGATACAAACATACATGTATCTATCACAAGTTGATAACTTACTTCGTTTTTGAAGTGAAGCGTCCTTAAAATTACACAAACGGGTACCAGGTTCGAAAAATGAACTGTTACACAAAGAGCTATATTTACATTGCTAAAACTCAAAAAAACGGTTTAAGCTATCTGAATATCTATATTATATATTAAATAATCTATAATCTATATTATATATTAAATAAATATTTTATTTATTTGCTCCAGTACTGGGGAAGTTTAAATACAGAAAAACGGGGAAAAATTCTAAATTGGTAATGTTCTATGGGAATATACATATAGACGTTTCACGTTTAAGCTTGCGGCCATGTGCCCCGACATCAATATCATTTTTGCGACAAATGATGTGAATTTATTTATTGTTTTTAGAAAAAAATATTAGTAAAATAATCGAAAATTTTCACTAGAGAAAGAATATTTTTGAGACGCAGATATTATCTAGGTATGGCAAGTTTTGCATAAAAAAAACGAACTCTAGATTTTAATCAAACTTGACTTTACGATGCTAGAGAACACCAAGAAAGTGGGTCCCGCAAGTCGTTTTTTTTTTGCCTCTGTCTGTAGGTGGATCTCAAGCGTTTTAGGTGAATGGCTCAATTCATACAATTTTTTGTACCAACAATGGTAAGCCTTAGTTATCCCGAAAAGGCCTCTAATGATTTTGATGTGAAAAAATCAGTACATACGTCTACATTTTGTTCTAAAAAAAATTTAGCACACTAAAGGGGTTTCCAACAAGGGCGTAGATAGGAATGGCAGGGGGTGGGACAATTGCCCCTACCTAAATTTTGTAATGAATTAAAAAATAAAATGCACGACTGGATCGCACGAACTTGCTCTTTTAGCTCACAACTTTAATGTAGCTAACCATTGAGGTTAAGTTAGTTAGGTGTAGTTATCCTATGCAGGTTTAAAGCCTATGTAATTAAGATTACCTTGATTCTTCGTATAGTGAATTGTGGAATGGATGATTCAAGGAATAGTTACATAGATACCTACCTACAAAAGTATATTTAAATCTAAGTTATGGATTTTAACTACGAGTATGTAAGTTAGGAGAGTAAAATGTGTATCTACATATATATAAATATTGATGGAACCCAAGTATGTTAACATGTACATATAATAATGAAAATGAAGGATGTTTGTGGGTAGGTAGCTATATACATACAACTTCATAATTTCGGTGCAATATGCATTACATAAGATTCATGTGATTTTTAAAGACACATGTGTATATATAAATGTATGAGGGCATATATTGTATTTAGTATTCAGTGACTTACGCAAAAATTACTAAAAAGGGAATAATGATAAGGTAGAAATAAATGGATAATACACATAATTAAATGTTCTTATATTGCTTAGTCATTATAGTTTGAGGGAAATCAAAGATGCAAATTGAATTCATGGATAAATAAGAATATATCATAAAAAAAAATTCAAAAATCGTTGGAGCGGTTTTTTAATAAAATATTTTTTTTATGTACAAAATTTTGAAAACACTTTTTAGAAAAAAAATTGAAACGCCATTTTGAAGATATTATATATACATACAATATAAAATTCAAATTTAAAAAAAAATTGTGACTGGTTTTTGAAAAATCGATTTTTCAAAAAAAAATTTTTGTTCATTTTTTAAAAATCGAAGAACTTTTTCTTCTTTGAAAATTTAAAATGCAGTTTTATTAACAATTTTAGGGAGCATTTGTATAAAAAAATATATTTTAATCGGTTTATCCAATATTGAGAAAGTCGACAATATGAAGTGGTTCTATGGGAAGTACCGTTAATAACTACGCAAAAAAGAAATATTTTATACTTAAAAGTGAACTCTACTTATTTAAGAACACACACATTTTTTTTTATAAAAATTCTTCGAGCCGTTTTCGAGAAATACATTTTTTTCTTAACATTTGTTTAACATTTGTATGAGAGGTACCGTTGGTTTTTATTTTAGAAAAAAAACACTAAATACGAAAATTCGAAAAAAAATCTTTTGAGTCGTTTTCGAAATTTTGAATTTTCAAAAAAAAAAAAAATCAATTTCCAAAAAAAAATTTTTTTTGAAGCTTATGCGTAAAAAAAAATTAAAAAATCAGATCAACCGTTTCCGAGAAAATCGAAAACCAAAAAAATGGTTCTACTAGAGGTACCAAAAATAACAATTTAAAAAAAAATATATATATATCAAAAGGTATCCTTTCCCTTAGTTAATGAACTGATTTTTTTATAATAATCGTTGGAGCCGTTTTTGGGAAAAATAAGATTTTTGTTTTTGGCCAAAAAAAATGTATGGGATACAATATGTACCAAGTTTGAAGAAAATCTATCCAACCGTTTAGGCTGTAGACTCGAAGACAGACAGACAGACTGACAGAATGACAGACAGACGGAATTGGGGGATCCACTTTTTTGGTGTTCTCTATGTTCGTAATGTCATGTTTGATTGTTAGAAAAATTGTTTTTTTACGAATACATAACTTGCCTTATAGTACCTATAATCGCAAGTAAAAAAAGAAACACTTCTGAAATTAAACATTTTATTTCAAGAACCGTTTCTTTTTCAACTCAAAGTTAATATTGACAGTAGTTGCCCCTAGTTGTACTATTTAATATCTCTTGAAAACTATATATTGTTTTATAAAAGACAAAATCGATTGTACGATTATTTTTTGATAAAATTATTACGCTTTGAAAAAAAAAAGTACAATTGTTAGGTACTCGTACCTACCTACATTTGTTTTCCTATTGAATTTTAATGAGAAAAATAGAGGAACGTCACATCGCAAGCCAAAAACTATAACTTGTTTTATACAACTAGTCGCGGTTCTCTTCTCTCTTGCCTTGAAACCACAATCACACAAAAACGCTATCTACAAGTTCTTTTCGCCTGGCAATCCGGATAGCTTTCAATTGCACAAATCTCAAGCTACCCAAAAATATTCGATTCGTTTGAAATTTGAGGAAAATCTGATTCAAAACAGCAGTTATATATCCAATAGAAAATGATATCTGAATTGTTCGAAGACATAGACGTTAATAAGGTATTTTGGCTAGCCTAGCGGCATCGTCCTCGAACGCGGCCAATGAGATAAATTGTCATCAGCACACAAAAAGGGAGACAAAAAACAGCCGTCAATTTTGATGTCAGGTATCAATGTCAAAACAAAATCGAAGAGGAAGCTCGCTAACAGAAAGAAAAATTGGTGTAAGTTTTGAAGCGCAGATAAAAATTAAGGTTTGTTTGGTATCTTTTTTGTAGTAAGAAGTGTAACTACTGTCAAACTTCAAGAGTGGGGGAAATTTTGTAAATCTTTAAACAAAGTAAACAAACTCAAATTGGGTCATTTGTGTTTAAAACGTCAATAGTGATCCTCCGGATGCAAGGACGGAAAGTAGAGATGGGCGTAATTGAATGAATACTCAAGACATTACCAAAACCAAACTAAAAAAATTAAAACAGCAACATGCAACACAAAGAACGATCCATAAAACAAAAATATTTTAGAAAATAAAATGATATGACAGTATAGTATTCCAGTGAACAAAAATATTGAAATTTTCCACTTCTCCATTATTTGTGTTTTCCTTTCATACTTACGTATATTCAATACGAAGATCTTATTCTTCTATACACAAATAATGAACTTCTTGCTCGAGTGTGCTCATCACTAAACAAAGAAAATAGCAGACACAACTTGACAGCTTAGTGTTTTGATAATTCTTACACCAGTTAACAGGAATTCATGTAGGTAGTAAGAATTTACAACTTTTTCAATGTAGGGTAAGTTTTCCTCCTCCACTTTAACAATTTAACGATTTAATATTTGTAACTGGCAAGTTGGGCTCCAAAGTAAACTAGCATTCCTAGAAGTTCTAATATTATGTTGAATAGTTAAAATAGAGGAAGAACCCAACTGGCTGTTTCGCTAGAACATTATTTATAAAAGTAGCCATAAAATAATGATAGAGTTATAAAAATTCTACGGTGTTCTAGAAATGTAAATGTTTCCATTAAAGTTCTACCGCGCTTAGATTTTGATGCATGTCGATATCAGAATTTAATGAGCTTATCAAAAGCTGCCATTGCAGTTCCACATCCGAAGAACAAGGAAGTGAATCTGCAAAACAATTTTGAAAAAACTGAGGGTACTATTGTCAGCAAAACAATTTACTGGATTAGAAGTTCCAGTAAGATCATTAATGAAAATTAGAAAAATAAATTGGAGATAAAACCTAACCTTGGGGCACACCAGCATTTATTTTGTGAATATCAGACTTGAAACCGTTTAATACAATTTGTATTGAGCGGTCCGAGAGATACATAATTCAACGAAGAAGAGATTCATCTATACCAAATGCACGCATTTTCCATAACAGGGCTTGATCCCAAAGTCTTTCAAATGCTTTTGAAATATCAAGAGCAAAAATCTTACTTTCTCCAAAACGATGTAAAAATTTGTGCCATTATTCGGTGATATATAACCTTCAGATCATGAGTAGACCTATTCCTACGAAAGCCTTACTGCCGGTCATTAAGGAGCTTCGTTCTTAAAAATATTTCTTGAGTTGATAATTAATAAGCGTTTTCATGGCCTTGAAAAGGAGATGCAAATTGGACGTTAGATAGAGTGTGAAGACGATTTACATTTTTTTAGGGACGGCCTGTACAAATGAATTTTTCCATCCACTCGGGAAGAGACCAGTAGAGTAGTACAGATGAAAAAGCTTACACAGTGGTTTTGCCAGCAGTAGCGTATTAGAACACGTCTTCAAAACCATAGGGGATATAATTACTATTAGGACCAACCACGGATTTGTCCATGTCGAGATCATATTTTTTGCGACGTCTTCTCTCGCGGACTGGTTTTTTTAGTCGGACTTCTGTTTTAGATAGGGAACTCCCCATACTCCAGTCTCCAGTAAAAACTAGAACCAAAAGAGATCAAAAATGGACACAAGCTATGAATGAAAATTAGGTATGGAAAAAAATCCCAGTAGCAGCGGTTTTATATGGTTGTTCTGCTCTGGTTTTCCACGAAAGTGTCATTTTGGTGTTAAAATTCACTCCAAGCAGTTAGGTAAACTCCATAACTAACTTAACATTGCTGCTATCAATAGTGTCGTCTTGTCCTAAAGTGATAGGGAGATGCCTGTTTGCTTATTGATAGCAAGACGATCTGCCGGAATGAAAGCCAAACTGACATATGTTCAGTGATGCCAAATCGTGGGGAATTCAAGCCAAAAAAATTGGTCAAAGGGGAGAAGGGGAATCCAGTGGCTTCTAGAACAAAATATGGGAAAAATCAGAATCTTACTTACTTTAATTTGAGTTATAAAAAATGTAATGAGCAACCAAAATATGCATGATTTACACATGAGTCGTGCGTGTGCGCGTAAGCGAAGGTCACAAATCAGGCTTACACAGTGAATGTATGCAGAGCATCCGTAATCTGGAAATGTCATTTTTATTGCATTTACTGGAAATGTGTTTGCCTGTGCTCGTTTTTTTAAACATTGGATGTTTGTTCTGTTTGTTTTTCAATTTTGAAATTTTTGAGAGATTGAGTTGATCATTATTTCTGTAATCTTTGCGTGTTTTTTTAAATCCAAACGAGAGTTAGAAAATCAGTTTTTGATAACTTTTACAAGTTACATTAAGAAACATATAAATTATTAATTGCAATCATGTTATAAGAAATGTTAAAAGAAATTTAGATGGTGCCGTGAAATAATGTAGAAGGCAATAAGGTCGAATCGGTTTCATTTCCCCAAAAAAAAAAATGGAAATAGAGCCGAATTAGTTTTTTTGTTTTTAGTCGACTCTGTTTCCTACAAAAATGGTATTAATGTCGATCAGCATTTGGCCTTATTTCCAGTCAGTGCACAAGGAAATTTTTGTGGATGTTATTTCCATTTCGTTCGATGTTATTTCCATTTGAAAAAGACAATTCTTCATTATTACCAATGGAATTCATATTAAAAATTAATCTATGAAAATTTCGACACGTAAGGGAGCATGCTGCCCCTGCAACCCCCGTGCTTGGGCCTGTTATATATTTTGGGGTGGGGCCCAGTTTGGGCGTATACAAAGTTTTTTTTTTTCGATTTTAATTAACAATTTTTGAGTGCACAATTATGTATGACCAGATAACAACACCAATTTCCATTTGCTAGCATGCAGAATTGTACCACACAATTTCGTCTTTATTACCATTTGGATCAATTATAAATTGACCACTAAAACACATTTTCCAAACATTTCAGTCGCTTTTATTGCCTATTTATGCAGAGAATGTAAAATGAAAATGAAGTCGATAGACCTTATTGCCTTCTACATTATTTCACCGCACCATTTAGATATTTCTTCATCCTCAAAGACTTCAAGACTCTTGATTGGATCTTCCTGATTTCAAGAACTTGCTAGATCCGGGGAAGGGCAATCCATTAAGTCGCATTGCAGAAGCCAGAAAAAATATGCATATTTATTTTATCTGTACAAAATAAAAAGTTTAAAAAAAATTGATTTTTACGTTTATTTTTATTATTGTAATTATCGAGGGGAATTTGTGGGGAATGCTGCTTAAAGAAAAGGGGAAAAAGGGGAATTGGAAAACCTCTAAAGGGGAATTTTGCTTGAAGCGTCTGGCAACACTGCATATGTTACACCTGACTATAACCTCTCAGAAAGGAGGACAACTCTATCAGCCCACACAGTGGATCTACCAGGATTGTCACCTCATTTAAAGCGTTCTCTTAGAGGTATTTCAAGTAATTTGCATGTTTTCACATGATACTGCAAAATAAACGTCATCACTGCAAAAAGCCAGTCAATTTTAACACCAAGAACTTACAAATTTTATATTTAGAAGACACAGAAGACGCTTTTTGATGCAACACCAGTTCCACCATATCCTAACCCAACGAGCTTTATATGGTGGTTTAAAGGTAGGAACACTTACATTTGGCTCCCAGACTAAACTTCCACTTTTTTACTTGCGATATAGGTACTATAGGGAAAGTTTTGCATTTGGAAAAAATTCTAACTCGAGATTTTAATTAAAGTCGTTTTAAGTTTAAGTTAAGTTTAAATGATTTTATTTATCATAAAGTACATTACATTATATAAAGATCTTCCATTTTTTAACATGGCTAACATGGCCGTCTGTCAGTTGGCAATTAATACTTAATTCATTTTTATACAAAAAGGTTTTTTTTTTTTTTTTTACATAAATTCTTCAAAAATTCGTTTTCTTTAACCAAGTGCTAATTTTATGTAGTTGTACGAAATCGACCAGTCACTATGTCCGTTTAGGATATTGATCATTTCATCTTCTGTTAAATAATTTTTCCCGAACCTACTCCTTCTGGTTTCGGCAAAAATAGGAACATACCCATAAAATGAAACACGTCTTCTCTTTCTTTAAGGTTACATACTCCACAAATTACTTCCAGGTCACTCCAGTGAGGAACATAATTCAAAGAAAGGATCTCAACTCGTGTTTTTAAAACCAGTGACATGAGGTCAGATGGATACTCCGCTCTGAAATAGTTACGTGTAGTTAAGTTGTGGTTAAGATTGGCATATATACTTCTATGAAATGAAGTTTTCCAAATGTAATTTTCTCTGAATTTTACGTCTATTAAGCCTACAAGGTCATACAGTTCGCTTTTCCACGTGTCCATCATTTCGCTTCGGATTAAGAGTGGATGGCTACGACAGTACTCAGCTAATTCTCTCCAAGACTCATACCATGATATTTTCTTATTAATCACCAACATCGTTATTTTCTTAGGTATTCGTCTATCATCCATCATGATGGTATTAAGAATGTAGTCGACTTGCATTTTTAGTGTAGAGATGAATAAGGGGGAAGACCCGTCTCTAGCAGTAGCAGATGATTCGCCGTACTATTTGGTAACTTTAGAGTTCGTTTTAATAAGTACCTCAAGAGTTGTTCGACTTCAGCAAACTCTTGGTGACCCCAAACTTGAACAGCATAGCACATTATCACTTTCGCTGTAGCTTGTAAAATGCGATACTTGGGTATTCAACAACCTTACTCTGCATCACAGTCTTCCAAGTTGCATTTAGTGCATATTTTGACTTGGCTAGTTTGTCTATCATATGGTTCCGCCAGTTAAGATTTCTGCATATTCGTACAGAAAGGTAGTTGTAGTCATTGACAATTTCAATACTATCATTTCCGAATTTCCACTTTACACTGCGATAATTTCGACCTACTCCTTTGCGAAAAATCATCACTTTTGTTTTGTTTAGGTTCACCTGGAGCCTCCATATGTTGCAGTACTTGAGTAATCTGTTAATCATTAATAGGAGACTTCCAGGCGACTCAGCTAGCATGGTAATCGGCAAACATAAGTATTTTAACTAAGAGATCAGATGAAACTCGCGCTCCACCTTGTAGGACCTCTTCTATGTCATCTATATACAGTGCAAAAAGGACAGGACTCAAGTTACAGCCTTGCCTCAAACCTACTTCAACCTGAAACTGTTCGCTCATTTTACTTCCAAAATAAGACTGCAATAGTTGTTTCATTATAAAAAATATCCAAAATGCCAACAAGCTTTGTCGAAACTCTTTTATTGAACAGCTTCTATTGTATCGAACGTTGCTTTGAAATTAACAAAAAACGCGTAGAGCTTCTTTTTGGATCTTATAATTATATCAGCTATGTTGGTAAGCGAATAAATTTGGTCGATTGTAGAGTAGTTTTTTCGAAATCCAGCTTGTGACTCGCTCAGCAAATTTTTATTTTGTACCCAATCATAAAGCCGTTTGCAAAGTAGTTTTGAAAATATTTTCATTGAAGAGTTTAAAAGCGATATCCCTCTGTAGTTTGCAGCGCATCCTCTATGCCATTTTTTGAATATTGGACAGATGATTGCTTCTTTGAAATAGTCTGAGATATAAGCTGAGTTGTATGCTTGGTTTAAGGCTTTTGTAAGAGTTTCTGTGTCTTTACACAGCAGTGCTAAATTTCTAAAATTCTTGCGGTATTCCATTTGATCAGGGAGAGTTATTATTTTGCAGTTCACTCAGTACTAATTGAACCTCTTCACAAGAGAACGGTGCGTCCAACTCTTCGTTCTGGTATAAAGATGTAGCAAATTGAAAGGTTGAAAGAAAATGATCTTTAGTTAACTTTTTGAAATGTTCTGCTAAGTCCTCTGGCCCATTTGATGATTCAAGTTGCCTATTTGGTTTTTTGTTTATACCACCAACAGTCTTCCAGAACTCTGTTGGAGTTCTACATCCTGAAAGGTCGCTAACAACAATTATCAAGTAACTCTTGCGTTTGCATGTAAGAGTAAGTAGTTCCTTATATTGCGTATTTATTGTCAGATATTGCTCCTTAAAATATGCATTATCTGGATAACCTCTTAATAACCTTAACCAGGCAAAATACCTCCCCGTGCTTCCAAACAGTCTTTATCAAACCATTTTTGGTGAAATTGAGTAGTAATGTTGTTCGTTAGTTGTTGGCTTTGTTGTTGATTACGATAATAGAGAACACCAAAAAATTGGGTCCCGCAATTCCGTCTGTCTGTAGAACGATCTACAGCCTAAACGGCTGAAGCGATTTTATTCAAACTTGGTACTTAAGCATTTTAGGTGATTTTGTCTCTTTGAATGCTTTTTTTTAACCCCAAAAAATAACGGAAATTGCCATAGAGTTTTTCTACCATCTTAATTATATCGAAAACGGCTCTAACGATTTTGATAAAAATTAGAGTATGCACTCCCTTTAGTAGAGTCTACATTCTGGTCAAAACATTTTTTTTAAAAATATATTTTGTTATTAACGCTACCTGCTACCCAACCATTTTTTGGATTTACGACTTTCTCAAAGGCGGTTCTACGGATTTCGATCAAAATTTTGATATAGGAGGTCCTTCAAATTATAAAAAATACTAAATAGTAATTTATGTGACCTTATATGTAATTCTCAACAATTTTGGATTGATTATAGTGGCCTAAAGGACGAAAAGAATAATGTTGTTAAATTTTGTGCGACGTTTCAAGCATTGTTATGCCCATCATCAGGCAAAAAACAAACCAACTCGCCCAACTGTTTGGAAGAGTTAAGTGTAACTAGCCAGTTGTTGCTGATTCTAAAAACCAAAAAAGCGGTGGAATGCGAATGACACACACTCTAAAAATAAATCGTGTAATTTTACTATCATATAGCGAGGAAATTTGTTGCCTACCATAATTGTAGTATTTTTACACACGTATTAATTCTACATATTTAATGTGTAAATGTTAAGTATTTTATGTGAAATTTCAAATAAACGTTTAAAGTAAAAATGTGTATTTCTACAACCAAGATGTTTAAACTTAATGTATATATACATAATTTATGTTTAAAAATCAACAGAATTTAAGCAAATGTTTCTTATATATAAACATAAAATGTGTAAATATAAACTTTTTATTTTTAAATTCATAGCGAAATTCGACAAAAAATGTTTAAACTCCAAACAAAATTAAGTATTAAAACGTTTAGACTTAGAACTTATGTATATGATTTCGCTTTTAAAGATCTTCAGTTTTTGCAGAGATTCATTATTTAATATGAAAAATGAAACAAATTTTTACGCTTGTTTGCCTATGAGCATTCCTTAAAAATGTGTCTAAATTAACATAAATAAATACGTTTTGATATTGTTGACCACCTCTACCAAAATAACAATGTTGCGAGAAACACGCTTCGATACAATACAATAACACGATGCGATATTTTTTGACCTGTTGAATATCACTGAAATAAATGCTATTATTTGTGCTTACAAAGTAAATAATGCAGACAAAAAAGCAAAACAATAAAAAAATATTTTTTGCTAAAAAATTAGATCAGGTTTTTTATCATTAAAATTCAATTTGAGTAAAAACACATAACAAATCGAGACATTTTTGTTTTTTTTTTTTTTTTTACTTAAGAGAAAAAGAAAACTAAGTTCAATTTATTAAAAACAAAATATTATAAGACATAATTTATAAATACAGAACTAGGACTTTCTGTGTTCGCCAACGGTCTGATTACGACTGAAATGAATAATAAACGTGCAAACGTATCGTCATCGTCACAAACGAATTGCAAATTTAAACATAAAATATGTAACTTACATCGAATGTTGTAAATATACGCATTGATTGTTTAATTACAAACACTTTATGTATAGTTTTCATAAGGTGTTTAAATTTAAACAATATTTGTTTAATTATAAACCTTGTGGGCGTAATGTTTAAGCATTATTAGTTTAATACTGAGCAATGGTGATTGAAAGGTACCCAGAGGGTGAAAATTTGCAACAAATGTTTGTAATATCCAACATAATGTGTTTAAATTCTTCTGTTTACCTATTGTCATGTGTATAAATACACCACTTGCCTATTTTTACACTAAAAATTACATACAATTGTGTGGTAAATTTACACGCAGTTTTTAGAGTGTATACTTGTTTTTTTTCCTGATGATAAGCATAACCATGCTTGAAACGCCGCACAAAACTTAACAACATTATTATTCCTGTTCTAATTAATCCACAATTATAAAGAATACTGCATACCAGGGACGAAGCGTCCATATAATAAGTGGAATGAGTGCTTCCGTTGAACAAATTAAAAAAATCATATGAGCAAAGAGCTACATTCGAAATTCCAAATCGTATTAATTTTTCCGATATGATATACCTACCTATTTTTATTTACCTTTATTTTCTACTATAATCAAATCTTTATTCTGTGAATTAAATTCCAACATCATTGTGAGAACATTATCATCTTTTACCAAAATGACTATAGAATGCGTAACAGATATGCATTCCTTATTGTCACTTTCTTAAATCAATGTCAAAATACCCTACTACTCCAACCAAATTGAGAATACAGATAACATAACCCACCACTATTCATATAATGCTCACACAAACTAGAATGCACAACAGTTAGGCATTCCATTATTTCGCATACTTAACTTAGATCCCAACACAAAGTCAAAGTATTTTTTTTTGTTTCTCGCCATTTGACCAACGTGTGAAGAATGAGTTGAGTGAATGCATTCTGAATATTCCATGAAACAAAACTAGAGATAGAGAGAAAAACAAAGATGTATCTATTGAGTTGCGTATTGTCTCAAACTGTTAATGAGTTAAATTTCATAGAAGAAAGGGTTAGAAAAGATATTTTTTGTGTAAGTGAGAAGTAAAGTGCCATCAACATTGGGAAAGGGAATAAACAAAGAGTCGATTTAAGGTGGTAGTTTTTTTTAATTAGTTCGTGACCGTGTGCGATATAGGAAATCCACCTGCTTTCTATTGTTATATTCTTTTTGTGATTAAATATGAATTCCTGTAACTGTGTTATTGAAAGTATTTTCGATAAATCATTTTCAGCTAGATCGTTTGATGAAAAAAAAAAATATAATAGATGGTGGGAGACCGAAACCTAGTGTAATTATAAACACCGTTACAAAGCGGTGTACT
The DNA here is from genome assembly GCA_910595825.1 of Philhelius pedissequus. Lineage (NCBI taxonomy): Eukaryota > Metazoa > Arthropoda > Insecta > Diptera > Syrphidae > Philhelius > Philhelius pedissequus. The sequence goes on from OU343163.1 coordinate 53,959,882, forward strand.
AGGCATTTTTCGATGCAATCATATGAAATTTTTTCGTGGTTAACAGGATGTTCAAAAACAAATATGTTGTACTGTTGGCCTTGCCTTTTATTTGCAAACGAAAAAAGTGTGTAGAACAGTGCGGGGTTTAATGATATGAACAATTTTTCAAAAGCCGGCAAAAGGCATGGAAAAGAGTGCGGTTCACATTTAAGTGCAATGGTGTCATTAAAAATGTTTGGTTCTGTTCGCATAGAAAACTTATTAAATTCATCTCGTTCACTTTCGATTAGAAAATTTAATGAAGAAGTGAAAAAAAACAGAGACATAAAAGTTTAATCGATGTGACTTGCCATCTTGCCTGTTTGGAGTTACCTTTCAGAGGTGATGATGAAAATCAAAATTCATTGAACAGAGGCAATTTCATAGAGACTGTGTTTTTAATTGCTTCGTACAACTTAATTTTAAAAAATCATTTGGATAATTCAACAGTTTTTTCTGGCTTATCAAGTGATATCCAAAATGAACTTATCGACACGGTGGCTACGGTCTTACTCGAAGAAATAAGATCTGAAATTGATAAGTCGGACTACGTGGGACTGCTCCTAGATGAAACCACGGATGTATCTAATAAATCACAGCTGTCAGTGATGTTGCGATTGGTAAAAGAAAATGGAGCTGTAGTTGAAAGATTTATGTGTTTTGTCGATGTTTCAATTGGAAGGTCAGCTGAGGCTTTGTTCAATTTTATTATACCTTTTTTAAAAAAGGAAAATGTATTCAATAAGTTGGTATGTCAAAGCTACGATGGTGCGGCTGTTATGTCGGGAAATTCAAATGGCTTACAAGCAAAAATAAAAGAAATTATACCAACTGCACATTATATACACTGTTTTGCGCATAAGCTAAACTTAGTCTTAACTCAGTCAGTGTCTAAAATTAAACCATGCGCAGGTTTTTTCAAAAGCTTACACAGTTTCGTCAGTTTTTTTTCCCACTCATCTAAAAGAGTCGCAGCATTTAATGCAGTTATTAAAAGAAAAATTCCTAGCGCTGCTCCAAATCGTTGGGAATATAATGGACGCATTGTGCAAACTATCTTTGACTTGAAAGGTCACCTTTTAACCTTCTTTGAAAGCATCATAGAAAATGAAGAAGATTGGGACAATGAAGCTATAGTTTTATCGAAAGGTTTAATTTATTGTTTTAATGATAAGAAATTTATTGTTCTGCTCCATTTTTTCAACGAATTTATCCCACAAACTGACATTCTGTTTAAAATTCTTCAATCCAACTCCAGTGATGTTCAATTTTGTCTCAATAAAATAAATAGCTTCAAAACAAGTATTTCAAATCTAATTAAATCAAAAAATTTTGAATCTTTTTGGAAAAAAATAAACGAAAACGAGAAATTTTCAAATTTTAGATGTAATAGACGTTCTGAAATTAACCTGTCAACAAAAGAACATTATAAAGCTCTTATAGAAACAATTGTCCATCAAATCATAAATGAAATTGATAACCGATTTAGTTCCTTGTCATGCTTTGAATTTTTAAAAATTTCGGACACAGCTTTGTATGAATACTATAAAATCCATTTTCCTGATAGCTTGCTCGATAACCTACAGAGTTCATATCCGGGATTTTTTGACATTCCAGCGCTTAAAACAGAATTAAAGGTTATTTTCAATAATGAAAATTTCAAGTCAAAAAAAGACCTTCAAGGAACATTAAGCTTTTTAATTACAACTGGTCTTGACGAAAGTTTTACTGAGTACTTTAAGCTTTGTAAACTAATGTTAACTTTCCCCGTAACAACCGCATCCGTAGAGAGATCATTTTCATGTTTAAAGAGAATAAAAACTTTCCTTAGAAATAAATGTGGGCAAGAAAGGTTATCTAGTTTAGCTCTGATCTCCATTGAAAAACGCTTATTAAAAGACATGCAAGCCAAGGGCACATTTTCTGATCAAATTATAGATCGTTTTGCCTCAAAAGAAAGAAGGATAAATCTTTTGTACAAGACTTAAAAACCTTTTTTTCTTAAATTTCACTTAATATCTGGTTTATTTACTTACTATTATTTAATTTTAGTTATTTTTTATTAAGCTTTACTGAATACATTGTTTATTTATTTACTATTATTAATTTTTCTATTAAACTTTACCTACTGAAAACTTTGTTTATTTATTTACTATTATTTAATTTTAATTATTTATTTATTTTATGTATATAATGCCAAGTGCAAATTTTGTGATCAAATCATACATCGTTTTTCTTTAAAAGAAAGATGGATAAATCTGTTGTTCAAGGCTTAAAAACCTTTTTTCTTTAAGCTTTACTAAATACCTATATTGTTTATTTACATACTTTTATTTAATTTTTGTTATTTTTTTTTTATTAAACCTTACTGAATATATTGTTAATTTGTTTACTATTATTTAATTTTTGTTATTTAATTATTTTATGTATATAATAATGATTAAGAAAGAATTAAAAAGAATTAAAAAGACAAACAAATGTGATCTCAAAAAAACGGTCTTTACTTTTTGGTTTTATGTTGAGTGCTTCCGCTACCAAAAAAGTCACGCCTCGTGCCTGCTGCATACCTACCTAAATTTTCGAAAAAACATTTTTTCAAATTTACAAAAAAAGGGTGTATGTTTTGTGAAATTTTATTTTTAAGTTTATATTAATAAATATTTAAAATTCCCATGCCAATTTCTTTTAGAAAAAAATTAAAGAAATTTTGTATATGCAAATTTAAATAAGAAAACACTTTAAAAATTTCCTTTTCGATCGGAGCAAGTACATACGTGCGATCCAGTCGTGCATTTTATTTTTTTCCGTGAATACGAATAAGATTGAAAAGTCGTTATCGGGATCGAAAAAAGTACACAGTATGTATAAAATGATTAAATTAAAAGGGAAACTCTAAAAAAGCTGATGATGGGAATGCCATATCCGCCGGATTCCACGATGAGGGCTATTATAATAAAGACTAACAAACCTCCTAAAGATTTCCAAATTTGTCAATTTTCATTTTCACGGAGTAAATTTTTCCATTGACTATGAAATGTTCTCACATTTGTTCTAATTATAGGCTTTTGGTATTTTAAAGGATTGCATATTCTTTTCTTGAATATAAATGCGAACAATAAACATAACACACAGGTTGACCTTCATTGTCAGATTGACTTAATATTTTCTTGACATTTTTTTTTCTTATCAGTCAAATCACAACAAAAGAAAGAAAAGTAAAAAAAACATCATGTCCCCTGACACAACATTGACGCAACAAATGTTTTCTCACGTTCCAATATTCCTTAATATGTATAGGGGTTAGCCACCCCCCATGGGTGAGAGTTATTGCAGAAAAATCGACAAAATAAATTCACCCTAATTCGATGAAAAATAAAATAAAAAAAACACCGACTTGCTTTATAATTACTTTGCCTGCCCTGTGGGCATGCACCCCATTGAGACTTAGCATGGCTATACAAAGGAATCCCTACAAAACTACAAAAGAACTATGTACATATTTATATACAATAATATGCTTATGCATAGATCTAGAAGCTTTCATTCCCATAGGCAGATCATATATAGGTACAAGTACATGGAATAACGATGACGACGACCGACCGAATTTGTCACCCTTCTGGGATTCGATGACACATAGGCACATCCCTTGCGCGTATAAAGGTACCTAACCTATATATGTCGGATGCATATACCTATGTGGTGCTTAACAACTAGAATATTCATAGCATGTATTTCTAGCTATAAGGTGCACAAAAGATCCAGCCCCTTGGGAGTTATGAAACTTGACAGCGCGCACAGACTTTTCTTTAAGGTTTGTTGTTTATTTATATTCGTAACGGGCACGGCGCCCTTCTCTCTTTTTGTTTCTTCCTTTTAAAATTCTGACAGCAAGGACGAACACTAAATTCGTCTGCTCTTCATTGCGCACTCTTTATGTTATTAGCTTTCCAAGCTAAGAGAGAAAGAACACCTCAGCGAGAAGCGAGAATTCGAGCAAGAGCGCGACAATATTTGCAAATAGAAAAACATTCGGTTAAGGATGTTGAAAGGATAAGCACGTTGTCGGAAACGCTTTCCACAGTCTTTCTTTCGAATCGTCTCGTGAAAGGAAGTGATAGTGAATATTTAGTTTTAAAATTTGTTTTGCCGCTAAAATATTAAGCAAATAAAAAATTATTGATAAATTTCAGTGAATTGTTAAAAAAAAAATCAAATAAAAAGTGTTTCTAAATAAAAAACAATGTCCCGGAGAAAGCAGGCTAAACCACGAGCTTTCCTAAAAGGTAAATTTGTCACTGATGAATGGCAAAATTACGGCAATGGTGCTACCATACATATTTAATCCAATTTCGAATTGCACCACATCCCCTTCGGAGCGTGTCTATCTCTGATCCCCTCCCAGGTGGCTCTAACTTTGTACAATACCTACATATACCTACATTTATACCCAATACCTACCTCCTGCTTATGGGCTGCTCCATCAGTTTTCTGGTAACAGCAACGGCAACGGCAAACAGCAACAACTATTACATTCAAACCGTTTTTCCCTGAAACATAGAAAACCCATCGTTGGTATTTCTCGTGGGAATTAACAATCCCGTGGGAGTTGCCTCTGAGGATTACTTCGTTTGGTTGCTTGCTGTGCTGCTTCTGCTTCTGTTTTTGGCTTGCTTCTGTTCCTGCTCCTGCTGCTTGCTGCTGCCCCAACACAACACATTGCTCCAATGTTATGTTGTTGTTGTTGTTGTTGGCGTTGGCTTTCTATACCCAGTTGCCATATGTACACAACACAACGTCAATAACGTCGGTGTCCCTGGTGCTTATAAGAGAGGGGACAGGACACCAGCAGAGCAGCATAGCACACATAACAGAACCTACCAACCACCTACTCTACATACACACACACACACACACTTGTACACCAGCAACGCACGTAATATCTGTCGGTCTATCCTGTTGACTGTATGTATGCAAATACTAATGGCACTTGGAGTTTGGCTCGACAAGGACAATTCGTTTGGGAAATCCTTTCTAATTTTTTGAATTTGCTTATTTTTCCCACCTGTTTTTTTTTTTGTTTCCTACCCAACCCTTGCCGTTATATGAACATAAACTAAGGTGCAACAGAAGGATTCAATAAAAGGGTGCATCCTACATATATTTAATCACATAATCAATCTTACATCTTAAATTAGAGAGTGTTGTTGTTTTAAGGAATTCATATACTGATGTGCCTAACATAACATTTCAAGGAGGTTTACCAGTTTTATGGGCGACGAAGAAGACCGCATCTATTGGATATTTATGGCTTTCTTACTAACTATACCGTTGAGGACGTTTTCATTATTTTCGGTGTGGTGGCCAGGGAACATTTCTTTGCTGCTTTCCATGTGATGTATTGTATAAGCAGCAGTCAGCCAGTTTTTTTTTTTTATTTTTTTTGAAAAAAAAAAAAAATAAATAATAATATATCGCTCATGGAACATGGAACCCACTGACTGTCGGTTCGTGCGGTCGTAGTCGTAGTCGTCGTCATCGCCGCCTCCTGTATTATCATCTTCTTCAATGGGAAGGATATATGAAACCACCTTCCAAACATCCTGAAGAGCTGACTGAGTGCGAAATGCACCCGGGGGGGCTTTAAACAAAAATGAAAATCGCTTGCATACATATGGGCGCTTATAAACTGACTGCGAATATGTTACCCTCCTCGCACCATTCACACGTATAATAGAGGAGAGTTGTACCAAAAGGACATCACATACCTACACCACACCGAGTTTCAACTAAATTTATTTTTGTTTGTTGGATTGGAATGGGGGTGGGGGTGGGGGTGCTTGGCTGGGTGGGTTATGGAGCACCATCCATAGTGAAGTGGTTGTCCTTTTTATGGCATTTGTGTTTTCGCCCTTCCTCGACATCGTCGGTGTCGGTCGGTGTCGGTACTTGGTTTGTTGGTAGGTATGCTGCTACCGTATAAACCATTTTTATGCGATTTGTATAGCAGCCCCCCTCTCATCCTTTCTATAACCAAAAAGTCTTCATATCAGTGCGGTTGGTCGCTTTCCTTGAAATGTGGCATTGGGGCATAGCCGGCCAGTCATTTTCTTGTTTTTTGGGGTTATGTTAGGAGTTGTTGGCGATGCGATGGCGGTCGAGTGGCAATGGTGATATACCAAAAGGATAACGATTTTAAATCCTCCAGGTGTGATTTTAATGTGTCCTCTTACGTTTTGTATGTATGAGTTAATATTTTTTGTTGTTTTGTTTTGCGTTTTGCGTTTTGGGCTCCTCAGTTTTGTTATTAGATGGATGCGGTTATTTTGAGGTGTTTGGTTTTGGTTATTATTAAACAACAAAAGAGGATGTATCTACTTACCTTTGTCCTAGTCCATTATGATACTCGCGCGCGTTTTTGGCTTTGACAAAATGATAACTGCATATGAAATATTCAATTTAATTGGAATTTTAGTATCGTTGATAAATATAGCAGGTACATACATTATGTGGGTGTAGAGTTGGGGGGAGGTTGTTGTTTAGTTTTTATGGCACACTAGTGGATAAAAGTGTTGGTATTTTTTTTTTTTTTTTTTTTTTGAATTGGACCAGTTATTTAGGTAGGTATAGGTAAGGTACCTAAGTACTACCTATATACTTTCCGACACAAAAATTATATTTAAAGTGAGCAATCTTCTTATTTATGCTCAGAAAAGAAGGAATGTGAAAAGGCAGTTTTGTTAGATATAAATAACTTTATTTATAACTTGATATATGTTTCGATATATATGCATGCTATAGTTGTAGGTACACGTTTGGGTCATTGATTTTATTTGCGCCTTGGGTCTATTTAGATGTTTTCAATGGGTTTTCTAGATAAAACAAAAGTGTATTGTGGGTTTATAAGGAACTTATAAAAAAAATAAGGAATATGTACCTACAGACAATACCTACATGCAAATGAAATGTTTTTTTTTTATGCACCTGCGATGGTATTAGATACGTGAGGTACCTATGACCTATCTATAATTAATTACTTTACTTTTGGGCAATACGTAATAACATCTAATAGTGTAAATATGTTTTATGTGGTATACATCCCTATCTCATGTGTTTATAAGGTGTCCCTAATGTAAACTAGTGAAAAGCTATGTCACATTGTTGTTTTTATCTACTTTAGCTATGTTATGTAGGTTCAAAGTTACTAATTGAACATAAGGGTGTAGCTGCATTGCTCGTAGTGCTGTCAAAACTTAAATACACTAAATTAGTAGATACATATAACTACAATCCATTAGATAAATTTTGACATGTGATCTCATTATATCAAAGAATTGGGATCATTTACATTTAAAAAAATGCACGGCTGGATCGCACATACTCGCTCTTTTGTTCGATTACAAGATTCTTAGTACAAGCCTATATTTTTAAAGTCGTTTTTTACTTAATTTTTTTATACAAAATTTCTCTTTTTTTTTCTAATGTTGGTATTTAAATTTTGTATTTAACAATATAAATTAAAAACCAACTTTCAAAATAAATCGTCCGTCGTTTTCGAAATACTGAATTTTCGAAAACAAAAACGATATTTTCTTCAAAAACACAAACAAATAATTTTTCGAAATTTTTGGTAGGGGAGACCAGGGCTAGAAGTACAAGGGGTAAAAAGTAACAGCTAAAAATGAAAGGGTTCACCTGAAAATTAAGAAACGCATGAACGAGAAAAATACTTCAAAGCTTACGTTAAGTATACTTTATCTGAGAATAGGACATCCTTAGGAAAAGTTATAAGGGGTAGTTCCCAAAATTCATACGTTTTTAACATTATTTTTGATTGTATTTTTAGTTTTCTTCTTCACGCGGAAGAGATATAGTCCAAGTTATTTTTTTTAAATATTTATTTAGTTAAGCTTATGTAAGAGTAGAACAACGAATAGTTTTCATTTTTTTTTTAAATTTAAATTTCATGGTGTAATTGTAACATTTTTGTGGGGTTAGTTGTAACAAATAAAAACAGACTTCGGTCATATTTTCAAACACATTTTTGTGAACCAAGACCATAGGAATGGTGTTCTATAATTACTTATATTTCGTTTCATTTAATGACTTTGAATAACCAACAACAACTTGAGTGTGCTACCACCAAGTTTTTTTCTCAATTATTTTAAAGTATTTTACCTCCCCCCAGGGTCCTTTGTCACGCTAAAAAAAAACACACAGTAACAAATCACTTGCAGCAAACATTTGCATCGTGTATTTAGTTTCTCAACAAACGGTCGTACTTTATACAAAATTAAACTGCTCCTCCGAAACGTGAACAAAATTACGAAAGAATTCAATTGATAAAGTCAATAAGCCACCTTATAGTCTTTTTTATTTATTTATTTTATTAAAGCGTTTCGGCTATATAGCCATCAACAGAAAATTCGACCTTTATATAAATTTGTGATGCAATTATTGAATTTTTTTTAAAAATAATATAAACAATAAAAACAAATTTTTACAAATTTTAACAAGTGAAGAGTCAGCGAATACACAATTATCATTTAGTGCTACGTTATGTAATTTGTTAATATAGACTGACTCCCATATGTTTAATTGTCTGTATCCTTGCATTAGTTTTAATAAGGATATGCTATTAGTCATCACTCCGTGTTGTTTTTGGTTTCTTCTTCCACTACCCATTGCATTATTTTCTTGGTGTATATGTTTACTAAAAGCCGTTTTTTGAGTTTTATTTTGTATATCCAGTTAATGGTCTGTAAATCTTTTCTTGAGAGAACGAGAGGTTTGACCTACTGCATTACATCCATTACAGTTAAGCTTGTAGATTCCTGATTGTCAATTTGGTCTGGTTTTTGTTTTGTACTTTTTATTGACTTTATGAATTTAATTTAAGTCTTTTTGGCTGAACTTCTTTTTAAAAAACGAAAGAATTCATCTCCCTCTGCGCGCAAATTTCTCATAAGTGTGGCGTTTTACTGACTTTCAGCAATACGTTCCTAGAAAGGTCGCACCCAAATTGACCTACGATTAGCCGCATTTCGTTCAGTCACATGCTGCGCAATTCGTAGGATAATTTCAATTAGAGTTAATTGCCTCAGTTCTAATAATTCTTCCTCGCAAAAAATTTCCTCAGCCAACTCCATTTAGCAGCTATTCTGGATAAAACAATTAACGAAACTAAGCTCAAACCACAAAGTGGCAAATATGACACCCGTTTACACACAAATCACTTTCAGAAATCACTTTCAGAAAACACTTTCACTTGCGTGGTGTGACGTCCCGAAAAGTGCTTTCAGAAATTTAGCTTTCTGAAAAGTAAGAAGTCCCTTTCATAAAGCACTTTCCTTTCATAGTTTTATTGCTCTCTGAAAGCACTTTCACGAAAATTTCAAAATCGAAATTTTCGAAACGCTTTCTAAAAGCACTTTCCTTTCATTGTGTGACAGCACCTTAACTCATTTTCAAAATCTTAATAGCAGCATCAATTTTAGTAAGAAGTGTTACTTTTAGCTCCGGTATCCCCTACGTTTGTTATATTTAGAATTCGAAGGGCATTCAAAAGTTTGATCGAAATCTGTTATTTCGCAAGACTGAATCGTACGAAATTGTTCTTGTAGCTAACTACTCAAATTTAGCTGAGCATTGACGATGTTAGAAGATACGTAGTCTAGTTATTATTAGGCAGGTTTAAGGCCGATGTAGGTAAGTTTACCTCGATTCTAGTATAATGAATTGTCGTTGGTTCATTCTGGGAATAGTTACATAGGAACCTACAAATGTATATTTATATCTAGGTTATGGATTTTATTTAAATAAGTTAAGACAGAAATATGTATGTACATGCATACATGGATGGAACCTAGGTAAACATGTACGTACATATAACAATGAAAGTGAAAGATGTAGCTGGGTAGGTTACTATATAAATTATATGATATATAACGTTATATTATATAATATTCTTGTGATTTTTAAAGATATATATATATATAAATAATAGAGGGCCTACACAGTACATATGTAATGTTTGTACTGGATATCAGTGACGTAGATAGTTAAAATATGTTAAGATCAAAATGGGTAAAAAGCTTATATAATAAGGTTAAAATAAACGAATGATATTTGTTATAGTTTTATGGAAAGAAATATGCCATTTGAGAATTTTTTGACAAATTAGAATATATCAAAAAAAAACAACTCAAAAATCATACAGGAACGGTTTTTAAAAACAATATTTTTTAAAAACATTTTTAGGAAAAATATTTTAAAAACCAATTTAAAATAATTATTAATGTACGTATAACGTTTAAATTAAAAAAAATAGTGACTCTTTTTTTTTAAATCGATTTTTCAAAATAAAAAATATTTTAAAACGTTGTTTTGAAAATTTGAATGTGCAATAATAATTTCACTTTTAGGAATCATTTTATTCGGTGCATTCAATAGTGAGAAAGCCGAAAATATAGAAATTAGTTATACAAATTTTCGAAGAAATCAGTTGAGCCGTTTTTGAAAAAAAAAAAGTTTTTTTTTATTTCAAAAGAAATTGTTGAAGAAAAACTTTGGTTTACAAGAGTCTTTAAAAATATTTGGATTTTTCCAAAAAAAAAAAACAAGTGAACCGTTTTCCAGAAAATCGAAAATTTAAAAAAATGATCTACTACAGGTAAACTACCAAAAATAAACAATTTTGCAATAAAAAAAAATTACCAAAAAGTATATTTTCCATTCATTAATGCACTGAAGCAGTTTTTGAGAATAATTAGATTTACCTTTTTGGCTAAAAGACATGTATGGCAGGTACCGTTATTTTTGGGCTAAAAAATAAATGAAAAAAAAACGTGTGCGCATATTACTGAAAAAACTGTGTACCAAGTTTGAACCACCCGTTTAGACTGTAGATTCCCGGACAGACCGACTGACAGACAGAATTGTGAGCACCACTTGTTTCGTCTTCCCTATCACCGTAATGTCAAGTTTGATCAAAATCTCGAGTTCGATTTTTTATACGAATCCAAAGCTTCCCATACACAGTAGACGCCCGATACTTCACTATATCACCGTAAAAACAATATGTTCCAAGTTTGAAGCAAATCTATCAAAGCGTTTAGGCTGTAGACTCGAGGACAGATATACACACTGACAGACAGACGGAATTGGGGGACCCACTTTTTAAGTGTTCTCTATGATCGTAATGTCATGTTTGATTGTTAGAATTTTGTTTTTTTTTACGAAAACCTAACTTGCCCTATAGTATCTATAATCGCAAGTAAAAATCAGTGTTCACTATAATGAGATTCTTCTTGTTCACTATTTAGAGTACCCTGTATAAAATTTTGTGTGTTCACTATATTGGATAGTTGACTCGAACGACATTCACTATATCCAGCGTCTACTGTATGTATGTATGTATATGTAGTAGATATAAATCGCAGGTAAAAAATGGTTCAAAGGCAGGTACCGTTAATAACAAAAAATGTTGGACCAGAATGTTAACTATACCGATAATAGTACACATATTTTTATTTATAAAAATCGTTAGAGCCGTTTTCGAGATAATACATACATAGTACCAATATATTGCAAGTATAAAAAATAAGTAAAAGCTTGCCATTATACAACTTTAGTTGCCCCTTAAATAAAGATTGCACTAGAGTACGCGGTGCAGCTTGATTCCAGAAGTGTCCCCAGCCCGATAGGGAAATCTTTAGCTAAACATACATATATTTTATTTGTCTCCAGTTCAGTACGTCAAGTTTATTGATTTTTAATTGCGTGCGTCATATGAATATTACTTCTTTCTTGGGTTTGATGGGAACATGCATTCCATGATTTTCAGGCATGCAATATGACCCTTGCTCTTATGGTTTAGATATGTCCTTCATCCAGTTCGTTGATGTAGCATGTTCTCAACATACAGACAGACAGCTTTGTGGTCTTAGGCTAGAGTCGGCCAACTCGTGCAACAAGACAATGTAAATCAATAATTGCACAACGATATTTATATTCTGACACGTGTTTTTGCACACAGAACTAAATGTGACACAAACATTGAAACGCAGTTTTTCTTGAGAAAAGAAATCAAAGTCTCATTTATGAAAGGAATTATTAAAATTGTTGATACATTTGTAATATAAAGTATAGCTTTTCTAGTATTAGTTTTTTAGATATTCATGACCCTTTTTTACTTGCGATTATAGGTAATATGTATAAGGCAAGTTATGCATTCATAAAAAAAATTGTAACGATCAAACATGACATTACGATCATAGAGAAGCCTAAAAAAGTGATCGACAAAAAATGTCTGTCTGCCAGTCCGTCTGTATGTATAACGAGCTTCAAACTTTCAACCTTCAAATTTGGTATGTTTGCTTATTTTGGCATTCCTCTGAGGAGAAATTGAAATTTAATTTTTAGGTCTAAAAATGACGATACCTGCCATATTACCTTGAGGGAAAATCTTATTTTTCTCGAAAACGGCTCCAACGGTTTTGATAAAAAAATTTTGAGAATTTTTTTGTTGGTAATAGCTATCATTTGATATGAACCAAGTTTACGGGTAAAGTCTACTAGTTTTTTTAAATTTTTGGCTTTCTCGGTAACTGTACATTGGATTTCTGTCAAATTTAATATCTGAAAAGACCTAGGTAGCCGAACTAAGTCAGCATATTAAAATGTTAAATAACTTTTTTTTATAATTAAAATTAATTTTTGAATTTTTTATTTTGGAAAATCAATATTTTTAAAACTAAAGAAAAAAAATAATTTTAAATTTTATGGTCACGTGTATATTAATAAAATCTAAAAAACTGCATACCAAAATTTCAAAAAAACATTTGTTTTCAAAAAACTAAAAATAAAACACCGTATTTCATCAAAATCCGTCCTACAATTTTCGAGATACTTTTTTATAAAATTTTCATTGATCGGTGGCGTCTAATGGTTTTCTTGTCTTTTTCGAGAAACCGATGATGGTTTTGGCAGTTTTTATAAGTTTAAAAAAGGATGTTTACCCACCTATACAGCATTCACTTTCATTTATACATATGTATGTACATATCTACATACACTTCTAATTTTCATAATTTAAATCCCTTTAAATATAAATTTGTAGGTAGGTACCCATGTAACCATTCTTGAATCATATGTATTCCACAATTCATTATATTAACAATCATGGTTATCTTATCTACATCGGCTTTAATCCTGCAAAGGATAACTAGACAACCTATACTTACTAACAGCGTCAGTAGTTAGCTACAATAAAGTTGTTAGTTACAAGAGCAAGTTCGTACGATCCAGTCGTGCATTTTATTTTTCTTTGCATAAATGTTTGCAATTTTGTTTTTTAAGGGATTTGTGGATATCAAAAAAAAACAGCAAAAATTATTATTCTTTTTCATTATCAATTCAGTAAGCAGACACTAGAATTGTTAAAGAATTAATTCAATTGCGAATGCATTCACACGAAGTTGTTAAGCAGTTGGTTATATGTTTTTCTAAGATAGATTCAAAATAACACAACACCTTGAAATCAGACTTAGTTTCGAATTCCAGACACACAATTCTATAGTCTTTATGAATTCAATTATTTAAAACTACCGAATTAATACTGAATAGGAAACTGTATTAACAGTCTGAACGAATTCAAATGAATTCGTTCATCAAATGATTTAATTCTTTGAATACTCTCATTCTCTATGAGAACATTCCCCACAAGATATATCATTCCTCTCAATCAATCATATACTACTATAACGATTAATGGAACATCAATAAATTCACAAACAACCTTTGTTACCTGCATTTTCTGCACATCGCCAGAATTAAGTTTCTATCGATTTCGGTTTTTACTATGATTTATTCCGTTTTAAGTGAGATAAAATTTTACGATCCACGTGTAATAGAAAATATTCGTCCAATGGCCGAAAACCGTCAACTACCTTACACACATGTTTACTAACCTGTGGGATAAAAATGTTTCCTGCTGTATATAATTTATTCCCCTATATAGATCAAACATAAAAGTAAAAAAGGGGTCGAAAGAATTTACGATCACATAATAAAAATGATATTTTAAAATTTGAAGCGTTTGCATTCATCAGGGGGTTAATTAAGGTTCTTTGAAAAGTTGATCGTTTTCATATTCGCTGGCACACAATTACACAATACATTTCATTTTTTTCGAGAAACGTATTACAAATAGAGGGACTCTCATTCAAAACCGTTATGAAACCTGCAAAAGAACCTTCAAAAATTTTCACAGAAGCGCATGTGCAAGAGATTTCGATGAATAATAAATATACAAATACATATTTGTTTCTTTATAAATTGAGGAGGGAATGAGATATGATTGAACTTTCCATTGTTGCTGTTAAATAAATTTAGCCCATTTGACATTCTAGCTAAGTAAAATATTACGAGACTCGATAGGTTATTTCGATGTTCTCTGCCCCAGAAGGCACTGGGGAATACCAGCTCATTTCAATCAACTATCTAAGCTACAGTAACAATAAATTTTTATTAAAATGAGGTACCGAAAATAAAAAATAAAAACAAGCTGGTAAGAATAATAAGCAAACGAGGGCTTGTCTGAATTATCAAAATACAAAGCTTATTCCACCTCTAATCCACGACTTTACGGAGCATTTAAAAAATTAAAGTTAATCAGCGAGTTCAAATTTTTGATTAATAAATTCGTCCGAAAATTCATAAGGAAAATCTAGTACAATAAGTATAAACTCAATTTTGTATGTATTATTATGGTTCTGTAAATTGTTGTTAAATGTCAATAATTTATTAGTACGTTAACCCACCATCTTCGGCGAGAAGGAATAAGTTTTAAATGTCAAATAGCAGACATTTTGTTTTTTTATTAATAACATATTGCACTTGCGCTTAAACCACGAGTAAGAACAGTTTGAGAATCTCTTAAAGAAACCAAACGTTCTCAAATTGTATTCTAAAATAGAGTTACGTCAAGCAAATCTCTGACAATCACGTTAACGTTTGTCGTTTTTGCGAGATTGTCGGAATCATCCCCAGGTTTTTACTCCAAAAATTGTTTGGCACTGTGAAGTCTTTGATCACAGAATTCTTTGACTGTGATAGAAAATTATAATTTTTGACATTTGACTTCATTTTTTCACACATCGATAATGTGAATTTCTTCTACAGTGATCCTAGTATTCGAACTTTTTCAACGAGCATGAAGCAAATATGTATAGAAGTGTGCTAAACCTTTAAAAAATTCGGGAGAAATTGGTATAGTGTATTCAAATATTTTCTTCTCATGTCTTCTAGTGTCCGACCGAAGCTTCGGCCATATTCGGCTAAAAAATATATAATCGGCTTAAACTTCGTCCAGAAAAGGAAAAAAGGAAAGGATGTTTAGATTGTGATTATCGTCTGTCATGGTAGGGGCCAAAAAAAATCAATTTAATTTTTCGTAGAACCTTCATGAATGCACGAGTGACGGACAGCTGCCGTCGGATCTTGTTTTGTTTTGAACTAAATATCTACTTATCAATAAAATATTAATATTAGTTGCATTTTTTGCGAAATCTATCGGCAGCCCAACTGGATTTTCCAAAAAAACGATCCCCAGCAGCCTGATTTTTTATATTTTTAAGTTTCTATTATCGGCCGTATGTCAAATAACTAGATGCAAAAAAATCAATAATTGATTTGTTTTTATTTCTTCAGATAAAAACAAAATTACAACTTGAATTAAAAAATCCAAATAAAACGGAATATATGTTTAAATATATTCTAACAAAATTTACAAAAGGCCAGTTATAAAAATGTGGTTCAAATATTTAATCGGTGGTTCAAAAATGTTAACCTTAATTCGACGAATTAATAGAGGTTTAACAATGGTTCAAGAAGTATGCGATTAGAGCGCAATACATGCTTGAATCATCGTTGAATCTGACTTAATCCGTCAAATTCGGTGGGTTAAAATTTCTGATTGAAAGCAGTCTTATATAACCTACAAACGCATATGTTTTTCATAAATATTTACTTTCCTTAAGTCTTTCAACTTAAAAATTGCTGTTTAATGGTTAAAATGCAGAATTTATTTATTCGTCTGTTTCCACCAGTGTTACATCATTCCCGTTTTGGGGGTGGTCGTGGCCGTGGCGCGATAGTTGTGTACTCGCCTGTCAACCTCGTGGTAGCAGGTTCGATTCCTGCAGTTGTCTATGTATTCTTATATTCCATTAAAAAAAACAATTTTAAAAATTGTCATAAAATGAGTTGCTGGTTTACTCATTACATCCTGTTCTGGCATAACACTAACAACATGTGATTGAGTAAACTACTCATAAATATGACAACGAAATAAAATAAAATAATGCGAATTATAAGAGACATACAAAAATAAGACACGGTAATTTTCTCCGCATTAGTTCAGCCGCCATCCCTGGGGATAAAATCTGATACAACAACCACCGTCTCAATACGTCGCCCCACACATCTTTCTATCCTTCTTTCTCTTCTTTCACCGGTAGCCGCGCTGTGTTTGAAAAAAAAAACATATAAATGGTATTCATAATCCCTTGAGCGCGTGCAAAATTATAAAAAAAAAAAAAAAATTTCTGAACCACGGATCAAATTTATGAACCATCGATCAAAATACTGGCTCTTTAAATACATCAGTATATATGTACATTACCAATAAATTGTATGCAACACATAAACATGGGCTGCTGATGAGTACGTATTATTTCTGAATAAACTTTCTCTTATCTTCGATCATATCGTAATTACAAAACAAATAGTTCTCTTGAGTTACTCCAAAACTTGTCGAATAACTAGCTATCCCCCGACAAATTTGACTGAATACTTTATTTGATGAATTTTGTTTTGATTTTTGACTGCTTTCAGCTAACCTTTCCGAATTGTTCACAAATACATTCGGATAGTTTGGTATCCAAGATAACTTATCTTTAATAAATGGGTGACCGTAACCACTAAAACAAATATTCTACGAACAAAGAAGTCGAGATTCATGAAAGTCATCGGAACTACCATCCAAACAACATAATATCATTCGATACTCGAATAAATGTCACAAATCTATCAAAAGCATAATTTTGCTTTTACTTTTATCGGCTATTGATATACTTGTTTAATTTATTATTTTTGAAAAAAAAAATTATCCCGTTAGTTTGTTCATTGTATGTATACTCCAGAAAACCCTCCAAAAAACCATAATTTTTTTTTCACTTTTAGTCAATCCTAAATGGATATTATTTAAGTTATTAACGCTTCTGCGAAGGTTGTTGTTTAGCCGAATATTCGGGTTTCGCTTCGAGTAGAAATAGACATTTGGTCGGACACTATACCTATTTCTTCAAATCAAACACTAACGTGTCCAACATTTCCTGACGTCAACTATCAAAAATGTATAATACTGACAGTTTGTGTCATTCTGATTTGCATTTGATTCTATTTTCTGCAGCGCGAGTTGCAGAATTTAGAAATAACTTACACCGAACCTAAGCATAGTACTCGTATGTTCATCTATACATGTATCTTAAATACAGGTAGGCCTCACTTAACGCGAGAGTTTTGTTCTGGAAAAATGCGCGTTAAACTAAATCGTGTTGAGCGATACAAGAAGCCACTGCAAAAAAAGGGGGTTACGTTCCATGATTTCAAAAAACACACAAAAATATTTTAAATTAAAGATTTTGGCGCAAAATTTTAACCAACCCATTGTTAAGGGCTTTACATTTTACTAGTTAGCAATTTCCTAAGTGCTTATTGATTGAATAACTATTTCAACATTTTTAAACCTTTTCTAAACTAGTAAATTGCTAATTAAGCAGAAAGCTGAGCATTTGTAGGGTTTGAATTTTGATGAACACAATTATTGCTGTTATGCGTTGTAAATTAATTATATGTTGATGAAAACCCAACATGTGCTCTAAAAAGGTATTAGTTATTTCGATTTTCATCATTTTAACTTCATTATTTACAAAAAAAAAACAAAAAAAATTGTGCACCAGCAGGACTCGAACCTGGGCACCCCGCGTGCAAGCCTAATATACTATCAGTATCAAAGTTAAAGTAGCCATTCCGTGATTTTAATTTTAGTAAAATGTTAAAATCGTTTAAAATTAGCTCAATCATCTTTTTAGCTTAGTAAATTGCTAAAAGTGGCTTTAACATTCTACTAAATCGCTTAAAATTTTGCGCCTTTATTTTTAACAACTTAAAACACAAATTATTTATTTTTGCTTAAATGTACATTTCGGAAGCTATGCTTCCATCGTAGTAAGCATAGCTTCCGAAATGTGCATTTAAGCAAAAATAAATAATTTGTGTTTTAAGTTGTTAAAAATAAAGGCGCAAAATTTTAAGCGATTTAGTAGAATGTTAAAGCCACTTTTAGCAATTTACTAAGCTAAAAAGATGATTGAGCTAATTTTAAACGATTTTAACATTTTACTAAAATTAAAATCACGGAATGGCTACTTTAACTTTGATACTGATAGTATATTAGGCTTGCACGCGGGGTGCCCAGGTTCGAGTCCTGCTGGTGCACAATTTTTTTTGTTTTTTTTTTTGTAAATAATGAAGTTAAAATGATGAAAATCGAAATAACTAATACC
Source organism: Philhelius pedissequus (assembly GCA_910595825.1). Lineage (NCBI taxonomy): Eukaryota > Metazoa > Arthropoda > Insecta > Diptera > Syrphidae > Philhelius > Philhelius pedissequus. The sequence goes on from OU343163.1 coordinate 53,978,532, forward strand.
TTTTTAGAGCACATGTTGGGTTTTCATCAACATATAATTAATTTACAACGCATAACAGCAATAATTGTGTTCATCAAAATTCAAACCCTACAAATGCTCAGCTTTCTGCTTAATTAGCAATTTACTAGTTTAGAAAAGGTTTAAAAATGTTGAAATAGTTATTCAATCAATAAGCACTTAGGAAATTGCTAACTAGTAAAATGTAAAGCCCTTAACAATGGGTTGGTTAAAATTTTGCGCCAAAATCTTTAATTTAAAATATTTTTGTGTGTTTTTTGAAATCATGGAACGTAACCCCCTTTTTTTGCAGTGGCTTCTTGTATCGCTCAACACGATTTAGTTTAACGCGCATTTTTCCAGAACGTAACTCTCGCGTTAAGTGAGGCCTACCTGTATTTAAGATACATGTATAGATGAACATACGAGTACTATGCTTAGGTTCGGTGTAAGTTATTTCTAAATTCTGCAACTCGCGCTGCAGAAAATAGAATCAAATGCAAATCAGAATGACACAAACTGTCAGTATTATACATTTTTGATAGTTGACGTCAGGAAATGTTGGACACGTTAGTGTTTGATTTGAAGAAATAGGTATAGTGTCCGACCAAATGTCTATTTCTACTCGAAGCGAAACCCGAATATTCGGCTAAACAACAACCTTCGCAGAAGCGTTAATAACTTAAATAATATCCATTTAGGATTGACTAAAAGTGAAAAAAAAATTATGGTTTTTTGGAGGGTTTTCTGGAGTATGCATACAATGAACAAACTAACGGGATAATTTTTTTTTTCAAAAATAATAAATTAAACAAGTATATCAATAGCCGATAAAAGTAAAAGCAAAATTATGCTTTTGATAGATTTGTGACATTTATTCGAGTATCGAATGATATTATGTTGTTTGGATGGTAGTTCCGATGACTTTCATGAATCTCGACTTCTTTGTTCGTAGAATATTTGTTTTAGTGGTTACGGTCACCCATTTATTAAAGATAAGTTATCTTGGATACCAAACTATCCGAATGTATTTGTGAACAATTCGGAAAGGTTAGCTGAAAGCAGTCAAAAATCAAAACAAAATTCATCAAATAAAGTATTCAGTCAAATTTGTCGGGGGATAGCTAGTTATTCGACAAGTTTTGGAGTAACTCAAGAGAACTATTTGTTTTGTAATTACGATATGATCGAAGATAAGAGAAAGTTTACTAATACGTACTCATCAGCAGCCCATGTTTATGTGTTGCATACAATTTATTGGTAATGTACATATATACTGATGTATTTAAAGAGCCAGTATTTTGATCGATGGTTCATAAATTTGATCCGTGGTTCAGAAATTTTTTTTTTTTTTATAATTTTGCACGCGCTCAAGGGATTATGAATACCATTTATATGTTTTTTTTTTCAAACACAGCGCGGCTACCGGTGAAAGAAGAGAAAGAAGGATAGAAAGATGTGTGGGGCGACGTATTGAGACGGTGGTTGTTGTATCAGATTTTATCCCCAGGGATGGCGGCTGAACTAATGCGGAGAAAATTACCGTGTCTTATTTTTGTATGTCTCTTATAATTCGCATTATTTTATTTTATTTCGTTGTCATATTTATGAGTAGTTTACTCAATCACATGTTGTTAGTGTTATGCCAGAACAGGATGTAATGAGTAAACCAGCAACTCATTTTATGACAATTTTTAAAATTGTTTTTTTTAATGGAATATAAGAATACATAGACAACTGCAGGAATCGAACCTGCTACCACGAGGTTGACAGGCGAGTACACAACTATCGCGCCACGGCCACGACCACCCCCAAAAAATGTTATAAATCCTTAATTTATAACAAAAAAAACACGTTAAAAAATCTCCACTATCAAATTAATAAAAATATTTTCTTTTTAGAATTACGACTGAAAGTAAAAGTGAACACAAGAGCATCGCAGTTCTTTATCACTGCTTAAATAATCCATACGTGGCCTTTTTGGCAATGCATCAATAGCCCTGTTTTGTTTGCAACTCCCTATGGAGCTGTCGAAAAAAACATCAGAGTTGAGCGATTTACGTATCGATACAAAAACAACTTAAGTCCAGATAATTATCTGGAAATATCTTAACTCCCGATAGAATCGGTAATGCCAAGCTATATATATTATTGTGTTATCGATAATTTATATAGAGATGTCAATTGCTATCATACAGTTCTTAAATTTGAAATGTCATTGAATTCAACAGTGATGTCAATAAGTTTAGAATGAAATTCCTAAATCCCTATGTCGCTTTTTTTAACAACTCTATATGGAGTTGCAAACAACACACGGCTAATGTTGTTTTTTTTTGCTAAAAAAATCCGTAATAATTCCGCTTTATTACATACACTTTTGGGGTTTTCGTTTGGTAACAAAAATCAATTTATTTTTGATTTAGATCTGTCAAAAAAACTGATTTTGATCATTTTTGCCTTCGATTGGCCAAGAAAATTGATTTATTTTTTGATTTTAAATAACTTTGGCAGATCTGGATTTTTCGGGATATCTCTCCCCTTTTACTAATACCAATATGCATCAAAATTGATAGCCATCAGTTTGACAAGGACTTGTTTGATAATAATTTGTTTCGTTTGCAAGAAAGAATTAAAATAGTTTCAGTTCAAATGGAAGCAGTCTACAAATAACCAAATAAAAATCAATCTGAAAATTCCTTACGAAAAAAATCAATTTATAGATCAATATATGAATTTACCAAACGAAACCCCCATTAATAATGGGGAAGTCCCTATTTCAGTTCGTTCATATTTAAATAAAATGCACGATTGGATCGCACGAACTTGCTCTTATGTTCGATCACATCCAATGATAAAGATTTCTGTTAAAAATCTAAGTATAGTTTTTTACTTCATTTTTTATATATACAAAATATCTTTAATTTTTTTCTAAAAAAATTAGTATGACAGTCTTAAATATTATAATATAAACTTAAAAACAAAATATTAAATCGGCTTAATCAAAGAAAAAATATTTCAAAATTCTCAAATAAATACTAAACTAATTTAAGCTTAAAAAAATACGCCTCTTTATTTGTTAGATAAATTTGAACTCATGAGAAAAAAATTTGAAAAATCTGTGGAGCAGTTTTTGAGAAAGTTTTTTTTAAAAACTTTTTGAAAACATTTTTCAAAAAAAATTCAAAAACGCCAATTCATAGATATTCAAGAAATACATCTAAATATAATTTTAAAAAAAAATTTAAGCAGTTTTCAAAATATAAATTTTTAATTTTTTTTAAATGATTTTAAAAATACAAAAAAATACTAATTAAAAATATTGGTACGCGGTATAATTTGGGCAACATTAACCTATATATGTGTGGAATTTCGAAAAAATCGGTTGAGCAATTTATGAGATAGTCGAAAGCAAAAAAACTGTCCTATGGAAAGTACCGTTTTTAAACATTTTTCTAATTTTTTTTTTCAACCATTTGATCGGTCGTACCTAAAAAGCTGCACTGATTTTTTTAAATCAAAATCGTTAGAGAAGTTTCCGAGAAAAATAGCCTTTAACGTAACGGTTATATTGCAGGTACCGTTATTTTTTGAGCTAAAAAAAAATCAATTTCCACTCTGTACAATACCGAAAAAACTCTATATACCAAGTTTGAAGCAATTCGGCCCACCCGTTTGGGTTGTAGGTGTCTATACATACACACAGACAGACTGACAGACTGACAGACTGACAGACTGACAGACTGACAGACTGGCAGACTGACAGACTGACAGACTGACAGACTGACAGACTGACAGACTGACAGACTGACAGACTGACAGACTGACAGACTGACAGACTGACAGACTGACAGACTGACAGACTGACAGACTGACAGACTGACAGACTGACAGACTGACAGACTGACAGACTGACAGACTGACAGACTGACAGACTGACAGACTGACAGACTGACAGACTGACAGACTGACAGACTGACAGACTGACAGACTGACAGACTGACAGACTGACAGACTGACAGACAGACATACAGACGGACAGAATTTTTAGACCCTCTTTTTTCGTCTTCGCTATCATCGTAATGTCATGTTTGATTGTTATCTCAAAACTTTTTTTTTGGACTAATGCATAACTTGCCTTATAGTACCTATAATCGCAAGTAAAAAAACTGTACACATGAATATGAATAACTTGCATAAATTTGAAAAGAAATATGCAATATCTCTACAAACAAAGTAAGTGTAACATAGGGAGAACAAAATTTTTTGTTTCCGACACCGCGTTAGAACGAGGCTTTTAAACGTGTTAAAAGAAAATTGTTCGCAAAAAGTGAAACGTGTTAGAGCGAGGCCGTGTTAAAAGAGTTACGCGTTAAGCGAGGCCTACCTATACTACCTTTAAGGATATACACCGTTAGAATTGCAATTAACTTATCAGTATAATATAAGGTACGGTACCAGTATATAACGAATAACAATCTACCATCCTTCCCGAATTAGTTATTATTTGCACATAAATCCTCTTAAAATTAGTACGAGTATACAGTATAAGCCTGAGAGCTTGATTATCATTAAACGAAAGAAGGTATTCATTCTATCATTACCTATCGTATGTCACTTGCATTTTCCTTAGGGAAATCCTAAATCCCCCAAAAAAAAAAAAAAATAAGACACAAAAACTTGTAGAAAAGTTAAGAGAGAGAAATAGCACATCTGCTTTCGACCGAACTTAGTCTAAGTCCCGCAGGAAGCTTCATATCTATTAACGTATATGTCATGCAACATTATGTCATGTTGTTTTAGAGATGGTGGACTGATTTGATATTTGGAGTTGTTGTTGTTTTTTTTTTTGAAAATCCGTCCATTTTAACAGTTGTGATATTTTACTTTTGCAGCCGGAGATGACAACGAAGAAGAAGCCGCTAACGAAGGACTTCTTGCAATTGATCCAAAAGAGGAAATTCTATCTGACATTGAAAGTGATGATGGCGGTGGTGGAGCAGGAGAAGAAGTCGATGGTGATGGCGATGGTGATGGTCGTTGTGGCGATGGAGAAGACAATAATTGTGGTAAGTTCATTAGATATTAGCATTTATGGCGTAGTCAAGCCCTGCGGAATTTGTGTGACCATAACAACCAACTATGTACCTATATCCTTGAAGTTCTTAAACGGCAAAGCCTCAAATCCCTAAAGATCAACCGACCAACGAACGACGACAACACGATGGTACTCGTATAGGTATAGGATAATAATTTTGAGGCTCATATTTTTGTATTGATAGAGTGAGATAAAACGACCAAAGAAGCAACACCGACACCAGCATTATTATGGAAATGGAAATCCGAGAGGGATCTCCAGATACGAGTACCTACATGCGTGTGCTTTAACACGTAATACTCTCTGAATGTCTCCATAGGTAGTCTGTCTGTGGAGCAACGGAGACCGGGGTTATATAGTTGTATCCTTTTTGGAAGAGACATCGCAGTAGGAACACAAAGCAGACACAAACACTCGGGGCAGCCAATAAGTTCCAACATACATCCACATAGGTATCTATAATACACACAGTTACGTATACCTTCTATAACGGCATTTATACTATGGGGCGCCCGGCCCGTATGCCCCAAATAAAGTTTGATGTGTCCATGTAGTCCCATACTCATACATTACACGAAATATTCCAGTGTGCGATGATTATGGCACATGGGTGTACAGTTCTCGGTGCCGTTTTCATGTACAGAGTTCCCAAGGGAAATCCACGATCCGAACATCATCATCAACAACAGCAGCAGCAGTAGCAGTAGCAGCGGCAATAGTAGATATAGTAGCAAAAGCCGTATAGCTTCTTCTGGAAGCTGTATAGAGTTTTTGCGAATATAATAAACCTACCTTTAGCGTCACCATCACCATGATGTTCGAGTCGAGTGGCAGCGGTGACGGGTGTAGCAGCAGCAGCAACGACGAACGGGCGCGGCGGCGTCTGATGCTCCCTTTGAGTCGTGTAGGAGTTTGGTTGGGTGTCTATAGGAGATTCATATACGAAAACATAAAGCAACTTCGAAGGAAGGGTGTACGAGGAGGACTGTGTTGTACACTTGTTCTCCCATAATATATGAGTCTCTCTAGCGTACTGTATAATGTTCTGATGGGAAATGAGGCCGTGATAAGTTTGGGGATCCCGAAATTGTCTTTTCCCTCTACTCATATGGAGAGTTCTATACCTAACTGTATATAGTGTATATTTAGATAGAATGTGGTGTATCCGTATAAATATAAATTTTTGCTAGTCGTCCCGTGAGTGTTATGTGGGGGCGAACAGGAGAACATTATATTACGTTTGGTATACTTTCCTTATATAAGTCTCATCCTTGAGCGCACTTTTGTGCTTTAAGTCTCCTAAAGTCTCTTCCCTGTGTGTCTTTCTTGTGTGCTGGTGCTGTATGTCAAGTTCACATCAAATATATTTTTCCCGTTTGACGTATTCATCATACAGTTTTGCCCTTTTCAGCACCGGATTAGGTGGGCATTAATAATAAGGGGAGACAAGGGGTTACCAGTGTTATCTACTATAGAATTTTATAGGGTACGTTTCTAAATTTTTTTTGTGTGTGCTATAATTTAAAGGAGAAAGGTGTGTTTAGGATTTGAAAAGTAAAACAAATAAGAAAGGTGGGTAGGGTACCTATGTTTTTTTTTTTGTCAAAATTCAAATTTGGTTTCCTAGGCTTATGATGGAGTCGAATATAAGGGACTAAAGTGTTGCAAATGGGTTTTTATTGTTGTTGATTCTTAAAAGAAGGAAATACAAATTTGTTTATCAAAATATATGCAGGGTGACAGATTGTCAAGTTAAATTTCGAAAACTAGTAGGTCAGTAGGTATGTTGGAAGGTTAATAAGTACAATTTAAAAAAGCGATAGGGTTTATTTTTTAAGATTTCGAAAAAACTATACAGTTCGACGGCAGAATTCTCTGTTAATCTAGATGCACCCAAGATTTGAGTTTACTTTATTCGGATTTTCAGTTGTAAGTCTTCCTGAACATTTTTAGAAATTGATGATTTAGTTTTCTGATATTGTATTTGATGGAACCTACATACATACCTGCATACATTACGTTCAATGAACATGGGCGAGCGATGAAGTTTACTTCATTTTTACTTGCAATATACATAGGGTCAAGTGGGGTAATTGTGAACAGGGGTAATTGTAAACACACTTTATTCTATAAAAACCGTTTATATTTCCCAGCATGCAATTACTTTATTTAAAAACACATTATATTTCCAATATACTGACACGTGGAAGGTGATATCTATGAAAGAGTTTTTTGGGTTTTGTTCATTTGCGTGGTTGATTAGTTTTTGCCTGTTTTACAGTTTTTCGCTGTTTACTTAAGTTGCTTAAAAACAAATAAAGGTGATCAAAGTAAGTTAAATCTTATGTTTAAAGCAGTCAAAAACAACTATTAATGCATGCCATATGTTTTAATTCTTTTTAATAACAACATTTTAAAGTTATTAGCTGTCTACAATTACCCCATTTTTTTCATACCATGATTAAATGTAAACACAAAAATGGGGGAAAAGTGAACATTTTGGGGTAATTTTTAAATGTCTTTGGCGTTGACTTAACTTTATTTTATATCAAAAAGATGTACCGTACGTATCAATGAAAAACCACGGCTCTATCATACACATCAGATGATATTTTAAATTCAGTAGAAGGCGTGTGCAACAAATACAAAACATGTCGACAAACCGCGGAAGCGTATACGATGTTCCGATATCGGTTATTTATTAGCGAATCGATGGCAAGAAAAATCTTACTGCCAATATATCTCGAGGCAGAAAACTTGCACTGTCATCAAACATGGAAGGCACTGTAGCAAGATAAGATGTCTTATTTCAAGACCTCGTGCTAGTTACCCGTTTAATAAGAAGGACCTCGTTGATTTAGTTGGTTTCTTCATAACGAAAATTAACCTGGTTACTTCTTTTCACAATGGAAAGCCAAGAGATGACTGGTAGCGGAGTTTCATGTCACGGCATCAAGAGCCTTCATTAAGAAAACCAGAGCAGATACTGAGATCCTTGTTTTCATTTACCCCGTTTTTCTTCTTTTTCGAAAAAAAGACCGTGGTGAATGTAATTACCAAATTTTATGAAAACTAATAAGCGAACACGTTTAAAATTATTACTTTTTAATATATTAGAGAATACAAACGTAAGCTACATCAACAAAAATATTCAATTTAGCATACTTTAGCTTTTCTGAACCCTATAAGTTGAAAAAAAAAAAAAAAAAAAAATAGCAAAATCGTTTACAATAACCCCCCTTGACCCTAATGTAGTTACTTTAAGGGCCAGTTTTGCATTTTGAAAAAAAATCGAACTCGAAAAACGGATCTAAATATTTTGATAAAAACAATCTGTTTATTAGATATAAGTATTGTCTACATTGTGGTTTAAAAAATTGTTTACATATTTTGTTATTAACGGTAAATGCCATAGAAGCATTTTTTTTTATTTTCAACTTTGTTTTAAATTGCTCGACGGATTTCAATCAAAATTTTTAAACAGGAGGTCCGTCGGGTTCTAAATATAACTCCACAACATTTTCGAAAACATTTTTTTTGCATTTTTGAAAAAAAAATCATTTTTTTTTTTTTTTTGAAAATTCAATATTTTGAAAACGGGTGGAGAATTTTTTTTTGAAATTATGTTTTTTAAATTTATATAATTATAAATGCTTTAAATTGCCATACCAATAATTTGTTTTAGAAAAAAAAATAAAAGGATTTTTATTTATAAAAAAATAAGTTATTTATTATTTATTACTGTCAGATTTTTAGCACGGCTCCCGGAAATTACGCCAGAGGAAATTGTGTCAGATTTTTTTTTCGTAAAAATGCCAGAATTTTTTTCTGGATCAAAATTGGAAAAAGAGCAGATTTTGAAAATTGGAATTGGAAAATTTGGAAAATGAGTCTGAAAGCATAATGGAAATAAAGCCAGAAAATTTGTATATTCTGGCGCGTAAGGGAGGGCATGCTGCTCACCTGCAACCCCCCTGCTTACCCAATATAGGATTTGGGGTGGGTACAAGTTTGGTATATGCACATTTTTTTGGAACTTTCTGAAAAGAAATCTTCAACTCCAAAAAAAAATGTATTGGGCTAAGCGGGGGGTAGCATGCCCCCCCTTACGTGCCGAGCTTTATGTACGCGGTGAACTTAATTGCAAAAAACACTTCACAAGCCCGAATTTTTTTTCTGGCTTTTTTCCAATTTTTTGTCTGGGATTTTTTCCATTTTAGATTTTTTTTGGAAAAAAGTTCGGGAAAGATTATCAAAAAACTTTGGGGTTTTTTCATAAAAAAAAAAAGAACAGAATTTTGTATGAAGAATTTTTGGTGTTTTTTTCAAAAACACAATCTGGCGTAATTTCCAGAAGCCAATTGCGATAGGTACATATATATATAGGTATATATATATGTAGGTACGTACTATAGGGCCAGTTTTGCCTAGGGCAAGTTTTGCAAAAATCGAACTCGAGATTTTAATCAAACTTGACATTAGGATGATAGAGAACACTAAAAAGTGTGTCTCGCAAATCCGTCTGTAGATCGATCTACACTTTTACAGTCTAAGCGGTTGAAGCGTTTTTCTTCAAACTTGGGGCTTAATTGTTTTATGTGATTGCCTGAAATAGACCTTTTAATGGTTTTTCTACACTCAAAAATGACGGCAAATGTAATAAAATATTTTCTACCATCTTAAGTATGTCGAAACCGTTTGATAAAAAAAATCTGTACACAACTCTAGGTAATGTCTACATTGTGGTTTAACGGTAAATGCCACATAGAACAATTTTTTTTTTGATTTTCGACTTTCTCATAAATTGCTCGATGGATTTCGATCAAAATCATCGGGTTCTAAATAATACTGCATACCAACATTTTCGAAAACTATTCTTTTGGATTTTTGAAAAAAAAATCATACATTTTTTTTGAAAATTCAATATTTCGAAAACGAAATATTGCCATACTAATATTTGTTTTAAAAAAAATTTAAGAATTTTTGTCTATAAAAAAATTAAGTTAAGAATGACTTCAAAATTATATTTGGTGGTTTCTACTAAGAATCTTGTGCATACGATGTGATCGACCATAAGAGCAAGTACGTGCGATCAAGTCATGCATTTTATTTTTATTATTGTTAGACATTTAGGACATTGTCAGGCACATTTAAAATTGTAATTTGTCGTTGTGTATGTCATTTGACAATTGCTGATAATTTCTTGTGATTGAAAGAAATTCATCACAACAAAACTGATACTGAAACAAAGTGGAGACGGAGAGTGAATATAGGTGTGTTCCCGAACTCCTTAAAACTGCGAACATTTAAGAATTTCTACGAAAAACTTTCAAATCATGTTCCCGTACACCAAATTTTGTTTGTGAGTTGACAGATGTGTCATTTCAAAAGCTTAAAATAATCGAATATCATGTATTCCAGCATATTCGTGGAATAAGTTCAAATTTGTGTAGCAAATTGGTTATATTGATAAACTTTGTCACAAAAAAAAAATTTGTTGACGTTTAAAAATTGGCTAAAATTTTTGTTCAATGCGTTGCTGTACTTTTCTGAAACTTTGTCACTCGCTGAGAGATTTTTGCCCTCACTCTTGCAAAAATGATAGTGGCTACATTTTTGTCCATAAAGTGTGTTCCCGACTTTATAATTGGGTCAGAAAACATTAGCAAAATTCGGTCCCAAGTGCAACTTTTTGATTGAGATTTAAATTTGCTGCAAATGGCCGACAAAGTATCAAACAATTTGTCGTTGCCAACTATTTGAAACCCATACGAACTGAGAATTTTCAATCTTACAAACTTTATTAGAAAAGTATTTGTCGATTGGTGCGGGATCACGAAAATTAAAAAACAAATATGTATACCTATTAGAAATTTAAATTTAAATTTAATTTAATTATATATAAATATCTTATATATAAATATCTTATATCTATAAAGAGGAAAGGTGATTATTATAATTGAAGAGCATGTTTGATTCCGTTTTCAGAAAGGCTGATATCAAAAATGGAAGAATTATTTACTTTCCGAGGCATTCTAGTAATAGGTTCATTTTGGCCATATTCAGTACGGTGAAATGGGATATTGAAGAGTGGTATGGATCTCAGACGAGGAATATTAGTTTTCAGCTTACATTTGTCAAGAAGATTTACACTATCGATGCCACCAGTCAATAGCTGGTGTACGAAAAGAATGTCAGCATTATCGCAACGTCTACTTAAGGCCTGTAAACTTAATAATTTTAGACGGTTTACATAAGGTGGTAGATTGTATGGATCATCTCAATAAATGCCACGCAAGGAAAAACGGATGAACCGTCGTTGAACAGCTTCAATACGATGATTCTGAATATGATGGTTAGGTGACCATACAACGTTGGCATACTTAAGAAGAGGTCTCACAAAGGTGACATAAAGAGATTTAGTAACATAGGGATTTTCAAATTCTCTGGACCAATCCTAGAGTAGAATTAGCTCTATTAATAATATTTCCATAATGGGCACGAACATTGAGTTTGTTATCACATATAACACCTAGATCGCGTATGGAAGTTACAATCGAAACAGGTTCATCATTAATGAAATATTGGCGGACTGATAACGGAGAGCGTTTTCTAGAGTACGTAATTGCTTGACATTCTTTTACATTTAGCTCAAGAAAGTTGTGATGGCACCAGATGAAAAAAATGTTTAGATCAGTTTGAAGTGTTTGAGCATAAGCCATACATTTTATGCGTTTGGAAATACGCACGTCATCAGCGTAGATTTGAAGGTCAGATCCAACTAGGGTAAGTTTAAAATCATTAATGGCCAATAAGAAAAGCAGTGGACCTAAATGGCTACCTTGAGGGACCCCAGATGTTGCACAAATTGGGTTTGAACTGCATGATCTAAACAGGACTGTGTACCGGCGATTGTTTAAATAAGTCTGGAGCCAGGTTATAAAAAATCATGGAAAACCATACGCCTTAAGCTTGAAAATGATAAAACTATGTGATACTTTGTCAAATGCTTTACTGAAGTCGGTTGCAATCGCGTCGACTTCATTGCCTTCTTCCACGGAACAGATGTTATTGGATACAAACTCAGTTAGATTTGTGGTCGTAGATCGACCACTAAGAAATCCATGTTGATTAACAGAGAACAATGTCTTACAATAAAATAACAAGGTGTCATAGATTATGGTAACCATCAGATTTTCTTTTTGAATTAATAAATTTGAAAAAGTGCATAGAGTTTGAAATTAAGTCTGATTGAATTTGGAAAAGGTGACTGGCGTATAAAGAATCACTCAAGATGGAGAAGTTGTTATAACATCAGATATAATTTAAGAGGTCATGACTTCGAAATAAGAAATTGTTTCCAAAGTTTGTTCCTCCTATTTGTTAGTGAAGGAAGTTCTTTGTTATACCAAGAAGGCGAGGAAGTAAAATACTTTTTAGGAAACAGTGGAATAGATTGAGAAAAACAATTTCGAATCTCATCATAGAAACTGACAATCTTACTGTCAATATCAGAGTCATTGGAAAAGTAGAAAATTTAAAATGGTTTCATAAAATCATTTTTATCATTAAACGGGAACAATTATTTTAAATAAGTGTCTTAAAAAAAAGAAAGGATATTCATTCTATTATGACATAACACACACCAACAAATCTCATTTACCTACTTCTTAATAATTCAATATCATCTGTCTTTCATATGTCATAATGAAAACCATGAAATGATACAAAAAATTTTAAAACAATTATTTTAACGTAATCGTGATTAAGTTACTGTATCAAAGCAGATAATTTAACCCTTGTCATTTTTATTATGAAATATGTAAATAAAATTCACAACTGGGTCGCAAGTGCTTGCTCTTATGTTCAATCACATCCCAAGCACAAAATTTTTGGTAGAAACAGCTAAATATATTTTTTGAAGTCGTGTTTTACTTTATACTTCAATTCGTATATACAAAATGGCTTTAAGTAGGTTTAAAAAAATTAGTATACCAAAAAATCCAAAAACATTCCTTTGAATTTTAATATGCAGTATTATTTAGAACTTGAAGGGATTCCTGTACACATTTGTTGATCGAATTCAGGGGAGCCCTTAATGAGAAAGTCGAAAAACGAAAAAACGGTTCTATCATTATTTTTTTTTCACCGAAGTGTGGACCACACCTACAATAATAATTTTTTTTATCTTACATCCGTTTTCGTGACACTTAAGCCTTTTACTTTTTTGTAGCTCTTATAGGGCGAGTTTTTCATTTGACAAAAAAAATCGAACTATAAGATTTTGATCAAACTTCACATTACGAGTCCGTCCCTGTACTTCCATCTAGCCTAAACGGATAAAGCGATTTTCTTCAAACTTGGTACTTAAGCGGCTTAGGTGATTGCCTTGATTAGGTTTTTAAATATTTTTTTCCAGCCCTAAAAATAACGGCACTTGCCTTACAATTTTTTTTTGTAGCAAAAAAGGTAAATTTTATTATCTCGCAAATGGTTTAAGGACTTTGATTAAGAAATCTGTCCACTTCTTTTTGGTCCAAAAAATTTGTTTTCATACATTTTACTAACGGATTTTTAATTTACAATTTTCTTAAACGACGCAATGGATTTTGCTCAACATTTGTTAGTAAGAGTTTCTAAATATGTAACACTGCATACCAAGATTTGCGAAAGATAATTAATTTATTTGTAAAACAAAAATAATTTTTTTCAACAATATTGTTAAATACAATTAATGTCATACAAACATTTAAAAAAAAAAAAAAAAAAAAAACAATAATGTTTACATATATAAAATTTAGTAAAAACGAGTTTAAAAATATAACTTTTAGCCTTTTCAGCTAAGAAAATTGTACTTACGATGCGAGCAAAACAAATAATAATAGTCGTGCATTTTAGCGTTATTTTTGGGTTCATAAATAAATAATTTTGAAGAAGAATATAGTAAATCACCTAAATAATTTTTGAATACCAAGCTTAAGAAAATCGGTTCAGCGGTTTATGCAGAAGATGGAGGTACACGAGGACGGAATTGCTTGATCAAAATCTCGAGTTCTATTTTTGTCCCAAATGCAAAACTTGCCATATGGCAAGGAAATAGCAATACAGTTGAAACTCTCTTAGCTGAATATATGTATGTATACCTATATAGACACCTATCAGGAAATTTTCTATTAAATTGTATAGTATTTTTATTAGAAGCACTTACTAAGCCCATCTCCTTTTTGCCCAGAAACTTTCAAACTTTAATATTTTGAATAGGTATTTTATTTTACAAAAAAATTAAAACAGCAAAAAAATAAATGAACATTTTTTTTTATTTATGTGATTTAGGATTTGAATTTTGACATATATTTTCTATGTTTTTTAAGTGCGAAAATGAGTTATAAAATTTGAACTAAAATACGTTTAAAACCAAGTTACGAAAACGGAGCTATATTATTTTTTGCATATAAAAAGTCAACATTCCTTTCTGCCGCCATAGTGACAATAATAATATTTTGTAAACGTAAAGAAAACCTCAAACATATAGTTTTTTGGATTATACTACCCTTTAAATGTTTCAACACAGCGCGGGCGTGAGGTTAAGGAAGAGAAAGAAGGATAGGACAGATGTGTGGCGCGATGTTCTACGACTGTAGTTGGTTATTGTCTCAGATTTTAACTCCATGGATGGCGGCTGAACTAATGCGGAGAAGTTTGCGTGCCTTATTTATCTATGTCCCTTATAATTCGCATTATTTTTTTTATTCGTTGTCATATCTTATCGGTATGCTAGTTTTACTCAATCACATGTTGTCAGTGCTATGCCTAAACAGCATGTAATGAGTAAACCAGAAAATCATTATATGACATTTATTTTAGAATTGGTTTTTAATGGAAAAATAAGAGAACATAGACTACGGCAGGGATCGAACCTGTGACCATGAGGTTGACAGGCGAACACACAACTATCGCGCCACGGCCACCCCCTAAATTTTGTTTTTTTTTGTCAATTTCAGCCTCCCAAATGTTTTTTTTTTTTGAAAAATTATTATCAATGACAGGTGACAGTTTTCACTGTATATTTGCAATATTTTGCGATATGATATGTAAATGAAGCATGCATCGTCGCGTCGGTTTGTGCATTGCGCAAGGAATCGTCAAATGCTCAATTTTTGAAAATTAAAATGGGGATGTCCGTTAAGAGGGATTTGACTGTAATTACAAATTTAAATCTGAGCTCATATATTTTTACGCACAACGAAAAGTGTACCCAGAGATAATCTGATGTTCTATCAATTTTCGACACCGGCACTGATGAATCTAATTTTTGTTTCAACAAATATGTCACCGAAACG
This sequence comes from Philhelius pedissequus, assembly GCA_910595825.1. Classification (NCBI taxonomy): domain Eukaryota; kingdom Metazoa; phylum Arthropoda; class Insecta; order Diptera; family Syrphidae; genus Philhelius; species Philhelius pedissequus. The sequence goes on from OU343163.1 coordinate 53,993,964, forward strand.
TAATTTTTTGAATGAAATTTGATTAAAACCGTTACAAAATCAAGATTAATTTCAGATGAATATAATTCTCATCTCAGAACTGTAGAATACACGAGCACGACACGTAGACAACGGTTACCGCCAAAGGAATTCATGCATTTGCCTATCTTTAAATGGGTTGACCTCTCGTGTTTGTCCGCCGAGTCATCCTTCGGTCCTTTAGTCCTTCAGAGCCGTTCTTTGTGCTTTTAATTTCTCTTATCTTAAAATAATTTTATGTGTTTTATCTTTTGAATGAGAGAACTCATAGAAATTATAGGCGGAAATACGAATAACGAACATACCACAGAACATGCCAGAGCCATTTCGTGTCTTAATCATGCACCGCTGCCGAATCTGAACTCTGAAACGAAAGTAGAATGTTGGGTACAACAAAACATTTCGTCCTTTGTGCTCGATGATTTCGTCGTGTATGCGGCTGCGGCGACGATGACGACGACATTCAGGGAATTTCTCAGAAACCACAAGAGAGTAACATTTCGGTTGCTTTTATAGACAGTTTTCCATGTGCAGTATGCTGCTGCTGCTGGCCGGGTTGTTGGTTTTTGTTAAGGGTCGGTCGGTCGAGAAAGAACGACACGAGTGCGAGAGCGAGGTGGCGGAGAAGCTCCCAAATGTCTGTTCTGTACATATATCTCTGCAAACCTCCCTCCCCCTGTTTCGTCGGTTCTTCGTTTTGCCAAAAAAAAAACTTGTAGAAGGATGCGAATCATTCACTCGCAGTTATACTGTCGAATAGATGGGCAGGGAGACGTGTCGTTGTCGGTCGGTCGGTTGGTCGGAGATTGGGGCGCGCAACCTTGGAGTCAGTTTGTATATATAAATGTGTGTATGATGGTGGCACATAAAATCTATACGGGAGAATATCTATAAAGAAATGAGACTGTTATTCTCCAGAGACGCGGTAACCAAGGAGACGAATCGAATTAAGAGTACAGCAGGGAATTCCCTTGGGAGCAGAACCCGAGAATAACGAGTTTTTCCATTTCCATGGCCCCACTTGAGGACTTTTGGGATAAGCTGGTGCAGAGGATGTTGCCTGGAATGAAGCAGGGGGTGGGGTTGATGTCGTGGCTGCGCTCTGAACGACGACACGACAACGTCAATGATGGTTTTTGTTTTGGATTCAAAATGATAACAGAACTGTTTTTTTTATTTTGGTGTTTTTTTCTTTTCTTAATTTTATTTTATTTTATAAATGTGTTCCTTTGACTGAAAGAAACAACAGAGAGAACGAAAATGTGTTTGTGGTTTTTTAACAGTTTTTTTTTTGTGTTAGAGTTTGTTTTTGGGAGAGTTGAAAGTCTGTGCATCAGCTGCAAAGTGCAGAATAGGTATAGGTTAGGTTGCAAAGTATTATTCATGCGAGCCGGGATTATTTTTGGGTAGTGAATGCCTTTCACTAGAAGTGATAATTCGTTTTTGTTTTATGGAGTCGCATTTTAAATGTCTTGGGAATTCCCTCAAATATAGGGTTGCCAGAGTTGCTTTATAGAAAATAAGCTTCGATGCCTTAAATTCTGAGCGTTTCTTTCGACGAAAAAAACTGACGTACCTACTTTGTGTTCATAACATCCGATTGTGCTTTTAGAAAAGGCAGAATTTGTGGACCATTTTTTTTCGAATATGAAACTTAAATGGAACAAAGTTATACATTCAACGAAAAGTGCTTAATGAAAAAAACCAATATGTTAGTGAACAAATGAATTAGTCGGGTAGCAATTGAATATCAACAAACTTCTTTTGTCATATTTATATATGTACCTATAGCGTTAGAAATTTAAATTGTCATTTCTCAATTCAGAAACGATTGGGAAATTTGAGGACAATATTACATACATATATCATTATCAATTATAGGTGTATTATTATCACCATCAATTAACATTTGTCGAATTTTACATGAAATGAGAACAACTTGAGTAATTTTTTAGTAGCCCACTATTATAACAGTAGTGTTTTATTGGTAAGATGCTAGGCATGAGCGCGGCAAAGTTTCCCTTAGCAAACAACAACGAGAAATACGAATGTACATATTGTTGTTGCTGTTGTTAGTTGGGGTTCATTTCACAATGCCTGAGTAATGTGCGGTGTGCGGATAAGTTATTTCACACAAATATTTTCGGACAAGGTTATATTTCCAAAAACCAAAATTAGTAATCCATTGAAGGGGGTTCAAAGAAAACTGTAATTTATGTCCCTGCGCCATTTACTATGTGTTCTTTTACTAACTATAACTTTACTAATAAATTGTGAGACAATCGCTTATTATTCATACAATTGTCAACCTGATAAACTTAACCTGATATTGTGTTAAACTAGCACTGCCTCTGTTCATTTCAACATTAGATACCGTAGATTTGGTCTGTTTATTATGTAACCCCAGTGCATATATTATTAAAACTTACTTCTGAAATCTGTCAACAAAACCTATCAAGTCGAGGAACAGTAGGCATACAAAACTGAAGCGTACAAACTGAAGTGCATAGCCTTACAAATGTTCTTTCCTATATTTATTCCTTCTAACTAGTTTTGTGAAATAAAGATACCATTCAAAATACATTAGGTTAGGTTGAGTAAGGTTAGTAGGGGCGTGCACAGCACACCCCAAAGGCTGCTGTGTACACGGGGGCCTTTATTTCCATTGTGATCCCCTTTTTCACAGAAATATCCCTAATCAATTTTTCATGAAGACTGCGGTTCATTTACAAACCAGCCCTTACTTTCTATATATTTTTTCATATTTACCATTGGTACCTGCACTAGGTCGACTAGTTCGCCAAAAAAACTGTTTCCGAAGTGTCTGAGACGATTTGCTTGTAGATTTGGACAGTCGCAGAGCACCAGATAGTGGCCATTGTACCTATGTCACAATGTCCTGTTAGTACCTATCAAGGTTCTGATGTTCTTTTTACTCAGTGATAATCTATACTGGGTTTTACTTTCGGATATTCTAGGCCATAAGCTTCTAGAGATGACACAGTCGCACCTGGATATCCAGGCGAGTTATTTGTTTGCTTTTTCATTTTTATGTCCATCTTCCATCAATACACCAATCTTGAGGACCAATATCAAATAAGCTGGTGCTGTCCCTATTTGCTATTGAACCCTTCCTTGCCATTTCATCTGCTATATCGTTCCCTCTATACATGGTTGTGTCCAGGAACCCAGCAGAGTTTAACTTGATTAGAGTTACCGATGATATTTAGTACGCTTCGGCACTTTGCTACTGCCTTGGAACTTATTGTGTCGCTGGATAGTACTTTGATATAGCTGCTTGGCTGTCCACGAAAAATGTGTGCCCTGATGAAATCATTTCATCTTCTATGAATAATTTCAGCTGTCTTTTCAATAGCGTAAATCTCAGCCTGAAATACGCTACATTCATCTGGGATTTTATATGATTCCTTAGTATTTAGTTTCACAAAATACCCAGGCTCCTGTTCCTTCTTCCATTTTAGACCCATCAGAGTAGATACGGGAATAACTTGTTCTCTTAATAGTGAGCTAGGTTCCCATCCCTGCCTTTCGGGTACTAACATCGTGAAGTTTTTTTAAAGTCTATTTTCGGTAGTAAGTAGTCAGTGGTCACATCAGATTCGGCCATGTTAACATATCTTTACCAGATAGATTCATTACCTTTGGAACTGTGCTTCCAAGAGCCAATTTCTTTAAGTGAAATTGCACTCTTGGCTGCTGTGCAACTTATGTACTCGTCACGGCCTTGAGGATTCAAAATGATTCCCATCCCTGCTTGTGCGTAGACATACCTACGTTATTCCCGTACAGGCCAGCCTCTGAACCTTGTTCAGGTTCTTGAGATAGCTATCTTTCTCTACAGCCTTCCACTACACGATCGACCCGTAGGTAAGTATGGGACAATATCGTGTGTACATCCTAGGTCTTACAACAAATAGTAAATTTATATGTTAGTAAAGATCCATTAATTCAGTTGAAGTTTCATTTTGCCATATATGTCAATTAACTTGCTTCTTCTCGGTTTAAGAAAAAACATGAAAGTTGGTTAATCTGACTAGATACATAGTAAGTGCGTACCTTTCGTTAAAGTTACATTGTGCAATGTTGATTTATGGAGGCTAGCTTGCAAGTGTAACACCATGTAAGCTTGATATTGTTCAAGTTAATGTGTAATTGTAATTTAACAAGGCTACCAAGTTAATCTAACACTGAAAATTTTAGATAACACCATACAATGAAGTAAATTATATTAGATTTTTAATTGTAATCATTATTAATAAGTGATCATAAAGATATCTGAAGAAAAATTTGTTAATCTAAGATTTCCTTAAAACGTTGTAGGTATCTTGTAACACACTATAACATTAAACTGTGTTAAATTTTTAACATAAAATTTAAACATACCGAGATTTTGACAGAAAACCGCGATGATACATTGTGGTTACCTACTAAAGATATCATTCAGAATTGTTCGTCTTGTCTATTTTCTTCATTTAATCAGAATATCTTTAGGTATATATAAAAAAATGTTGTCAAAAACGTATAATTCCTGATTTTGCTTTTTTAGTTTAGCCCGTGTATTTCTTTGACATAAACTACTTTGCGTTTGTTCAATACACATCATTGACCTCTGAGTTAAAATGCGTAAAAAATTAAAACGATTTCTAAATAATACGTTTACACTGATTCCGATATAACCTTGGACGACGTACATACATGTCTTGCAATAATTAATCAGAATGTCCGCCCACTGAATTATCACCCGCGGGTATGATAATTCTGAAAAAAAAGGAAATAACCCCAGCGGGGGTTAATTCCTTTTAAAAGTTGTAATAAGGCCCACATGAAAAAGGAACTAACGGCCGCGGATGTTACTGCCTTTTGGAATAAATAACGCTGAACGTGGCTTGAGAAATAAAGCCCAGTACCACTATTAGGTTTTTTTTTGGCAGTTGCGTGAGTGTTTTTTTGCAATTAGGTTCACCGCGTACAAGAAGCTCGGCGCGTAAGGGGGAATGCTGCCCCCCTGCAACCCCCCCTACTTGACGCAATATAGGATTTGGGGTGGGTTCAAATTTGGGTATATACAATTTTTTTTTTGTATTTGAAGATTTCTTTTTAAAAAGTTTAAAGAAAAAATTTACATACCCAAACTTGTACCCAACCCAAATCATATATTGGGCCAAGTATGGGGGGTTGCAGGGGGCTTTTTGTACGCGGTGAACCTAATTGCAAAAAAACACTCACGCAACTGCCAAAAAAAACCTAATAGTGGTACTGGGCTTTATTTCTCAAGCCACGTTCAGCGTTATTTATTCCAAAAGGCAGTAACACAAGCGGCCGTTAGTTCCTTGTTTTTTTGAGAATTAACCCCCGCGGGTGATAATTCCGTGGGCGTAGATGCACTGCACCGATTCTAGCAACAATTTGGCCAAGATTTTTTTCGTTGCCTGTTGCATCCTATGGCATCTATGGCATTGATACCACACCGTTTGAAGGCGGTCGAACTGCACATTCCGCTTTGAAAGTGGTGATGAATTTTTTCACGGTTGACAAACCAATAACGTGGACAATGACCAAGAATTCGGCGACAGCGAAGTTGATGCGAGAACGCAAAATCATAATTTGGGATGAATGCACGATGGCGCATAAACGAGCTTTGGAGGCAGTTGACCTAACAATGAAGGATTTACAAGGTGATTCGAGATGATTTGGTGGGGATATATGATATTGCTCAGTGAAGATTTTCGTTAAACGCTTTCCGTCATCCTGAAATCTACTGCTGCCCTTGAACTTAATGGATGCTTAAAATCGTCGTCTTTGTACCGGCGCACAGTGGTCGATTTACGGTCATTAGCTGGACTTAATTTTGAATACTTTTTTTTTTGTTAGTTTGATTGGAAATTTGTTTTAAAAATCAATTTAAAATCATTTCAATTACTTCAGGGGGTGGTATCTTGTATTTTTGGTATGTCGAAATTCGCTTATCTTTGGATCGGAAGATATTAACATGTTATGGAGACCGTCAGTATTGGTTGCAATTCGGGACATCTTTCTTGAAAACCCGCTTCGAAAAATGTTGTAGTCTTTTTAACGAGCTTCTAAGACATCTACCGAAAGCTGTCCGATAGGGATTGGAAAATTTTCAATGACATCAGCACCGTGCAACAAAATTTAGTGAATACTTGCAGGCATTTTGTACCAATTATATGTGGAAACAAATAATGTTGCTGTCTACAAACAGTAATGGGAATTTATTAGTATCGATTTTTAGACCTGAAGTTAATGTCTTTAAGACAATTGAAAAACGTTCAACCAGCTTCGTGTCTAATCCTATTATTTTAGCGGTTTTCGCTGGATGTTTAAAAAATCTTCGGGCGGTATTGCCATCATTCGTATTTCCTCCACCTTGTTTTGGAAAATCTACTAAAATTCGAAATTCCGATCTAAGTTAATTTTGTAGAAATTCTTTTATATTTTTAACTGCTAGTTGCTCTTCAGGTCCTCTAGCCCGCCAGCTTTCATTTTTAATTTTGTAAGTTATATGGAACAGTGCTTCCATAAACCTTATGTAGAGTTTGTAGGCCGTATGAATAAGTAGATGTATCAGCAGGTTTTTGTAGGCAAAGTTCAAGATTATTTATGTCCTTAGGAGATGCCTTGCATATATAGCAAACTGAGCTAGCCCTGTTCTCCAAAACAGCATTGCATGTTTTGTCGTCTACCATTGTTTTAAATAAAGTATGATTAACGAAAACAGTTTTGTCATTTAATGATACTCTTGTGGCTTCGAGACAATTTATTTCGGCTTTCATACGGTTGAACTCTCTTATTATTGTTTCAATATTTTCCTTTGCAAACTCGAAACGAACTGGACGGCAGTAACTTTGAGAATATGTTCTTGAATTCATCCAGATATTTTGAGTACTAGAACCACTTTTTCTTATTTCTAGGAGTACAATGCATGGAGCACAATATCAGTGTCCCTTGCTTCAGGATTTACTAAAAAGTTTTGTTTATAACGCGAGTTCCCTCCACTACCATCAGAACCCCATTTCCACGAACATTCCAAGGTATCACCGTCTTCTAACTGGTTTTCGAAAGTTTCAAGGTGTGCGGCAGACAAACGTTGTACTGTTAAGTCCAGCAACGGCTGTAGCTTGACTTCACATAAAGTTTCGGTAATGGTCAAAAAGTTACTCATTGGGTAACACTCTTTTAACTTCCAAAATAGTATCGTAGGCTGGGTAAATATTAGCATTTCGTTCTTTTGCGTTTTTTTGAAGTTGCTTATATTCATGTTTTGTAAGCGTCAAATCAGTTATTAGCGATAGGGTTTCTTCAGGTGTAGGTATATTGTTTGATCGTATTCGGACTTTCGGGGTTTTTAAGCCTTTTAAGTGTTTTCGGAGAACACTCGACAACATTTTTGACGACTTCGGCTTGAGAACGCTTTCCTTCATAAGTTTTTTAAATTTTGCGTTTTTTTAGCTCTGTTTCCGCACTTCTGGAAATCCTTTCCAGGTCTTCCTTGTCTAGAAGTTTTTGGCACATGCATTTCAGGAATTGGGATTTGGAACTCTTTTTTAAGCCAAATCTCTTCAGCTTTTAAAAGTCCATCTGAAGACTTTTTTGTATTTTTATACTTTTTAAAGTTTTGCTGTATTCAATGAATTTTTTATGATCAGCTTCTTCAAGAATAGTTATTGACTTTGTTGACATCACGTACTGCAAAACAGCACTTGCACAAACCGTTACTGACGAGTTAAAAAGTTTTTCACTGTGGATGAATGAAAAAAACTCTTCACGTAAAGGAAATGGTTGCCCTGAAAAGGGCGGATTGATACCTGTAAGAGAAGAAAACTAAATGTTGCGCTGAGTGGCGGCACTTAAATTAAGCTTTATTTTCAAGGTAATAATCCAATCTTCAAATTAAAAAAGGATGACGATGTCACTCTATCGCACTTTTTTTTATGGACCAAGAAATGAAAAAAAAAGTTAGCTTGCCACTACTAAAAAATGTATCACCACATTAAGTTCATATGGACAGAGCTTTACTTATTTTTTAAAAATATTACACTGAACTCAAAAATACTTACCAATAGCATAGTCTGCCATATTTGATTCAATTAATTATCTTACTTTTATTTCACAATAACACTTATGCTTACACGCGAAAGGCAAAATCGAATGAGAAAAGCTTTATGCATGACATTGAGAAGCTTCCATTTTATTTTTGTTGTTTCTTATTATTTGGATATTTGGGTGTAAGCCCACCAATATTTTTTCTAATAGTAACAACATATTTATTTTCACTTATGACCATTCTTATTTTCACTTATGATTAGTGTTGTACTAAATCAGCCAGTGTTCGGCGTGTCAATAAGTTGAAAGTTATTATTATTACGACCCATCGGCTGCTGAATTCCCAAGACAACTGCTGGCGCTTGGCAATGGCCAAATTTCTCTTGATGTCTCCACTTCTGGTTTGATAGCATTACCGGCAAATTTTTGAGAATTAACAACATCGAAGAAGAACTCACTAAATTATAAAAATTTCGATTGGATTTGTGAATGGGCAATACTAGCAGCGAAGAAAGAGAACGTCGTCGTCTATAGATTGGTAAACGGTCTTTCTTGTTTGTTTTTGCGCCGAAAAAAAAAACAAATCGAAAAACATTGTTTACCATATCACTCTCCTTATTTTTATTCCTTTCAAGTAAATCAGATTGAAATTTGAACTGTCTGTGTTTTATTATATCTCTGAAGTTCATTTGAATGTGTGAAATTGGGGCGAGACGAAGTTCGCCTGGTCCGCTAGTATTTCTATAAATTTGAACCTAAGGCACAATCACACCTCACACATACAGTAGGAAATTCTCTTCAACCTTTTTTTATTTTATGTAGATCAAATATTTCAAAGGTCAATGATTGAATTTTTATTTTGAGAAGAAAAAAAAATTATTGCCAGAATGATCCATAATCAAATTTCCAAAAGATGATGATTCAACTCGCGCCACAATGATTTCGTAAATTCGATGCAAAAGCCGCTGCAAAAACCAAAGGTGCATATTGTTATCGAACCGCACTAAAACAAGAATATGCACAGGTAATTCCATTCCATGAGCGCGAAACTCCACATAGATACAAGCATATAGCTATGTCTGGAAAAAGCAAATATAAAATTATATGGTTAAGGTTATGAACTATGACGTCCTTTGCGAAGGCGAAAATATTAATTCTCCTCACCAACCGGCTACTGCTGGCTGATGCTGGAAGAGTCTAGTCCCCAAATATGCGAATTTAAATGGCTTGTGGTTTCGTACAGCAAAGTGAAAATCCCAGTTCAGCGACTAATAGCAAAGCTATATAGTAAAGGTACGAAGACCAACGTAGCACGGTTATGACTTGGTTTGGCTTGGCTATGGTTATACATATAGTAGCCCAGCTCCAGCTAATATAGAACAGAATTCACATTCACCAACATAATGTGCACCAGCTTTCATTTGATGATGAAGAATCAACCAAATAAGACACAAAACTGAACATCCATTGTATCCCGCAAGGACGTGTTGAATAATCATCGCGCGCTATCCCCTTTCTAAAATTTTCTTTTAACTCCCAATCCCAACCCAAACCAAACCGATACCCAATTTTAGTACTCGTATATACCAAACCACCTCTTCATCCCTCTCCCATTTTACCCAAAACCCAACCTGATCAATCGACGACTCGACTATACCGAGAACCGAAAACGAAACACTCGTATCTCTATGCGAACACGTGAACCCACAAATACGTATATTCAAATTTCGAAAAGGAATTCCCTAGCCAGAGGACAAGGATTATAGTCGCGCAGAGATGATGTTGATGAGTTGGAAGTCTACATCCACAATATACACGACACTACGTCAAATGCCAACCTTTTTCATTGCATGAAGGATAACACAAGCAGAGTCACAGGCACAGGCACGGCAAGGCAATCACACCTTGCCTCCTCAGACAGCTGAACGCCTGGTACGATGCAGCAAAGACACAGCATTGTGAATCGGTCGGAGCTGAGCTGGTTGGTTGGAGGTAAGTCAGGCTCACCTACGGAAAATAAAAGTCCTGTGCCAGTGCCTGTCCTACAGCAGCAAGCAAGGTGCCTCTGGTCGCATACATGTGTGTATAAGCTTTTAGAATTGATAGGAAATCATCCCGAAAGATTTCAAAAATATAAAAAAAAAAGTTGAAAGTGGGTCGGCGTATGGGTTTTGTGAATTTGGTGTTCAGAAACAGAAACAAAGGAGGATGGGAGTCAATGAGCACATGGTGGTCCCACGGGTAACATATTGTACGAATATAGTATTCCTTTGTTTTTGTATAACTTGTATGTTCGTCTTCGGGAGCATTTATAGCCATCGTCGATGTGCTGTTGTCTCTTAAGCACCACCGTCATTTTATGGAATACGAGTACTCTACATGTTCCATGGAGTCACGTGGCTTCAATGTCTCTTCGCATTACATGCGCAAGCGCCTTGGTCCTCAAAGAGTTCCACATGAAGTTCTCTTTTTGTATCTCCATTGAGTCCTATACTCGTAAGGGAAGAAAGCCCAAATATTTTTTTTTTTTTGGAGCGTTAGAGAAAGTTTCCACATCTATCTCTCTACTTATATATAGCAAAGAACGGTTTTGGATTTTATAGTCGCACCAGAAGCAAACCAAGAACCAAACAGAAGGCAGTGCATAGAAATATCTTTCATTTGGGGAAATATGGGACTCATGGGAATCAACTAATCAAAATTCGTTTCACCTGGGACCACTGCTGCTTTTGCTGCTACTATACTACTGTTGCTGTGCTGAACGTATTGATTTTCTTCTTTTTTCTCTGCGCTTCTCTGGCGGTGTCCTCGGCATGAAGAAGCAATCTTTTGCAAACTCTGTGTGTGTTATGTGTTTTTTTTTTTATTCAGTTCGTCTTTTTTAAAAGGTTCCTTTGGCCATTTAGAAGGGTTTTGTCTTACATACAAGAGGAAAATATATGAACGGCCATAGTGGCACTAAAGTGATAAGTTTTGAGAACAAGAGGCGACGCCGGCGATGAAGCTTTTTTTCTTCTTTCCGCGCTCTTATGGAAAAATTGATGGAAGTGTCGATAAATATTAACAATAGACAATCGACCTTGTAGAAGTATATGCATAGTTTATCATACATTTATACATTAGGTTGGGGCGAAAGTTGTATATTATTTTGTTAAAGTATTTTTTGAAATGTTTTAAATGACCAATAGGGGTCGCTAATTACAAAAAAGATTTGATGATAACGAAGTTTAGGGCATACCCTTTGCCGCCTGGAATAAGGGCACTTTACTTGGATATAAAGACTGTCCTATAGCTGGAACATTCTCTGGATTTTCCTCCATTTTATTAAGAATTTTTCGTCAAAAGAGTTCAGTGTCGATGTTCGTTTTCTGCTAACTGTCCATAGACTGGACTCCTTAAAGCCAGACTGGCAGTGTGTATGTGGTTTGTAGAGTGTGTATTTAATTTTTTCTTTGGGAGAGGAGTTTTGAACACATTTGTTTCACCAAACCGAAGTAGCAGCATTATTTTTGGGCAATTCTTCATCGTTTTTCAATTAAGATAACATTCGCGGAGTTAATATTCAGTCCAAGGTAACTCTTAACTACTTCGAAATATCTGCTATCAATACTGACGTTTTGTATTAATCGGTGTGGTGGACAGATGTTTATTGCAGGTAATTGGTTGGCTTAAATGTAGCCCCTATGCACGTTGGGAGCAATCGATGATTTCAATATCATCCAAGTAACTGAACTGGGCGGATTTGTCGACGATTGTGCCTTCGGGGTTAACGTTTACTCTACGATCTATTCCAGAACGATATTAAAAAAGTCACATGATAGCTCTTTGCCCGAACCCTTGTACATGTTTGGAATAGTTCCGAAGCCCACTATTCTCCAGTTGTGTACTGCATTTTCTAATGTCGAACAACACAACTGGATCATTTACCCGTGATCGATGAATGCTTCCATACGCCGGCTGCTCTGAAGTCGGAGAAGAGATATGGTGGAGCCTAACTGGATCCTCTACACGATTTGTCTTTCGCTTTCGATTGCTCGGAGTGTTGTTTTCACAAACTAACACACACACACATTTAAACGTCGCCATAAAAAATGGCTTCTTCAAAAAAATATTACTTTTGACAAATAGTCCGACGAAAAATTTTCCCTTATAAAATCGAGAACAGAAAAGTACTCAGAAAACCTTACTTCGGAAAAGCCAATCGAATATTTCTAGAGTGCCATATGTAGGTGTGGAAAAAGAGGAACTCCGATCAGCCAATTGAAGGCGACATTAGTCTAGTCCAAGGTTCGGTCAGCCATCATCAGTCAGTTTTCAATGGCTTGGCTGTGACACTGAAGACATTATGCGAAAGTTATTAAACGTCTTCTTGGGTAAAATTCAAATGCCCGTTTTCAAAATATTAAGCCAATCTATTAGCTTCTAGTATTATTTTACTTAAAATTAAGTTTGGAAGGTGGAAAACTTGAGCAACTTTTTTAGTAGTGTTGACTATTGATTTTGGTTTGGGTCCTAGGTCTGGAGTCTTCAATCGAAGCAATATGTTCTTTTGTTTTTTTTTTTAATTTAACTATATGCCTGTTAGACCTAAGGTCTTTTAAATGCAACCTGAATTGCACGACACTAGTTTGGCACAGTGGATTTGAGAACCAGATATTGACTGTCTCATTTTTAACCCATGGGCGGCATCCAATTAAAATTGGAGGTATAGAAAAGAATGCGGCTAGCGTTTGGATCGAATCCACACGTCTAAGTTAGCAATCAAGCACTTTATTCACTGAGCCATTGCCACCCACAATGGCGATAGACGTACATATGTAGAGCATTCCGCTTTCTTGTAGTACGGTTGCAAAATAGAATTTCTGTTCTTGGCAATCAAACAGTAACCCCCAGTTTCACAGTGCGAGTTTAAACTCCAATTTTGGTTTAAACTTCAGATCAACAATTTATTCAGTTTCACAGTGTCGTTTAAACCTTGAACTGAGTTCAATTTGTAGTTTAAGTTAACCGAGATTGTTCTGCATATTAAACTTCAGTTCAGCGTTTGTATTGCTTTTTTTAGAAAATATTATGAACAAAACAAAATTTTTGTATTCAAATGTTATCGAATTGTTATAGTGATTTTCAATATTATTTTATTTATTATTCTCGTTGTTTCACGTGTTTTTTTTTGTATCAGAGAGAGAAGGAGAGGACGAGGCAAGAAAAATGCTGTCAACTATTTTCATAAAATATAGCTAAACGAAGGTCAACTGATCTAAAGATCAGATTTCAATGTGAAACCGGATGAATTAAACCAAAAATTTAAACTCAGTTTAAGGTTCAGTTGATCTTAAGTTTAAACTCCCACTGTGAAACTGGGGGTAAGAAACAGTAGTAGCTGTTTAAAAAACACGAATCATCTCCTAAATAAAGTTTATAACTAAGAAAACTGTTTGCCAGGCAAACAAACAATTTTCGTTCTAGGATTCATTGGTCCGCACTTGTCCATTTGCTTAATTGGATTATCAGATTATCAACGTGATGTGACCCATTTGGCCTGCAAGCAGTTAAGACCTGCTTTACTGTAGTAAGTTTTCCGTGTTTTCTCCTGGAAAGATCAGCTCAAAAATTTCAGGCAGGCCGGTCGTTGCTTTGAATACCACTATGGTGAATTCTTTCCTTTTTTTTGTCCGGTGATGGCATACGGATTGAGGATTCGGTTTAGCTCGAATCGAGCACTCATCCCCTTTGTGTAGAAGCTTTACACTCCCTAAATTTAACGTTGCAATCTCTGGGGATGGGCTTTAAAAAACTATAGAAACCAAAGTCCTTCCTGTTACAAAAATAATTTCTCATTTTAATTTATATGATTTCGGCTCAACGATCCGCCTTAATGTGAGCTATTTAACGGGAATGTTGAGATTCACGACACGTCTGTTTGAACTCAAACATTCAATCGCACGATCTCGGTAGCAATTTACGAGACATCTTCGTAAGATAAGTAAGTATTCAAATATTTGTTATAGGATGTCCATTGTGGCATCAGCGGCGTCACCCACGGTAAACATTAGTATGAATGAATAAGTCGGATTTATTAGATATAGAGAAATCCTAACCATTCGGACTTGACTGTCAATGTTTTTTCTAAACTATTAATACACGCTAAGTGCTTACCAAGTATACATCATCAAAATTCAATTTAATTTTAAAATAGTTTTTTAACTTTCTTATTCTCGAATTACCCATATTTAACTAACTGTGTACGTGCGTTGGTCATCCCCCTATTAAATATTACGACTCTTTTTCCAGTATGGTTAAGACTGTTTTGTCTGTCAGTCGGTTCGTCAAATCTTTCATTGACTTTGTGTGAATCGTAACAAGGCAATTTCAATAAAACCCTGAATTTATTGAAATTAAATAAATCGGAATTCATTGTTTTAATAATCCATTATTTTTTGTTTTGTACTCGTTCATAGTTCGATATTTTTTGGCTTGCCGATCGGAGAGAAAACGAATAGCTCCCATGGTTTTTTAACTTTACAGGTACCACTCATCATGAAAAAAATATGTCAATTGAAGGTTTATTCCACACAATACCAATCAATGTCTCCGATTTACTAATTGCCATTGCTATTTGTGTGCGACCCAGAAACTTGAACCGCTTAAATTAAAACGGCAAGTGTCGATTGGAATCAGTAGAATTCTAGGAATCAAAGTTCAACCGCGCCTTTGAACTTTCCAATTAGATTATCGTTGCGTTCCTTCAATCGAGTTGTATCAATTTGTTATTAGCGGTTCTTGTTCCATTGCATAGTGACCGAAGGTTCATTTTTAGACGGCATTCCTGTTAAATCCAATTTATACAGGAAATGAACTGGGCCTATGTTCTGTAACTCAGGCGATAACTTTTCCTCACTTAACGCCTCTGAAAAAATGGGTTTTCTGCAAGTTGAGGCGATACCTTAAATTTTTAATATGTTTGATTCTAATTTTCTAATGGAAGGAGATAAATTGAAAAAGTCATTTTGAAATCTTAACAACAAAACAAACATATTTGTTTATGTTTCTCGACTACTTTTATCGATTCGAAAGTTACAGAACATGGCCCTGGATTCATTTTAAATTTACCAAAAATAGGCGGAAGCGAAATGAAGACAGTGGGCATGCCACTAGTAATTTTGTCAATTTCAATTTTTTTAAAAATTGCTTAAAAACACACGTTATTAAGTTGAGAGTTTTCATGTATTTTCACAAATTAAATGACGGGAAACAAGGGTTTATTTCACAAAGAAAAAACCCACTAACTCAAATCAATTCAATCTTTGTAACCAACCAAACACAATTTAAATTCAATTATTTTTTTTGTCAGTTACTTTAGGTAGGGATATTAAAAAAAAAGAAAAAAAAATTGTTGAACTGTGTGCCAAAAATTCGGCTTTTTCGGTGAATTTTCCAAAAAATTATTTCATACCAAAACTGGAAAAAAAAGAACATCCAAATCGGTTGAGTTGTTCTCAAATCATGCTCCTTCATACATACGGCATTCGATTCTTGCATACATATATATATATATATATATATATTGATTATAATTTATAATAGGAGCATATCTATATATATAAAAGAAAGTCGTGTTAGTTACACTTTTAATAACTCAAGAACGGCTGAACCGATTTGGCTGAAAATTGGTGCGGAGGTAGCTTAGAACCAGGAGACGGACATATGCTACTTTTATCCCATTCGACCGAGTTCCCGTGTGACGTGACATAAAACGTCAAAGAGAATGCAAGTCACTATAAGACGTGGTATAACAAAACCGCATCTGACACCGAATAACAAAACGCAAATGACAGCTAAACGTAATTCTGTCTATGGTCAAGTATGGTTAAAACATTTGATAATTATAAAATTTTTTCAGAAACCAATAATCAGGGAATGCTTCTATTTGCGATTGATGCTGGTAAATGTGGGTGGGCCAAAGTCATTTGAGACACTACGGATTGTTAATGGTATAATATTTCCAACATATCGTACTGCATGTGAATAACTCAATTTACTAGATTCGACAATCATTGAAGCCATTATCGCTGCATCTCCAAGTCAGATACGCACATTATTTGCTATAATCATTTGGACATGCTTTCTATCGAATTCATCTAACCTGTGGCATAAATACAAGGATAATATGTCAGAAGATATTTTACATCAAATTCGTGTCAGTTCCAGAAATCACGATATTGAGATGAATGATGAGATACATAATCGGACTTTACCCTTGATCAAAAACATGTGTTACCTCATATGCGGTAGTTTATTAGCCAGGTTATGAATGCCAGCGCTAAATCGTGAAATGAATGACACCTTTAATCGAGAATTGGAACGGAAACATGCATATGATCACAAAAAAAAGGAAGTTTGTGTTACATTAATGAAGGCTATTGATGACGGAAATGGTGGTTTATATTTCCTGAATGCACATGGTGGAACTGATAAGACATTCCTCATGTCAGTAGTTTTAGCCCCTGTGCGATATCTAACATTTCGGTTGCAGTTGCTTCTTCTGGAATAGCAGCCACATTGTTAGAAGGATCCCGTACTGCTCAATCAGCATTAAAATTGCCGTTAAATCTTCAAACTATTAAAGAACCAACATGTACTATTGCCATCTGGGACGAATGTACAATGGCGCAAAAACGTGCATTAGAAGCATTTAACCGAACATTAAAAGATCTACGCAATGACTCGAGATGTTTTGGAAGAGCAATGATTTTACTGTCTGGCGATTTCCGCCAAACACTGTCAGTTATTCCAAGACCAACTGCTGCCGACGAAATAGCCTCAAATCATCGTATATATGGCGCTATGTGAAGAAACTTTAGCTAACAACAAACATGAGAGTTGCATTTCTTAATGATACATCTGCTGAAGAGATTTCCCTGCGCAATTGATGACTCTCGGTAATGGTCGACTTCCAGTCGACGAATTTAGGGTATTGATTTCATTTCCTCATAATTTCTGTAACTTTGTCTCATCGAAAAACGAACTTATCAACAAAGTATTCCTAAACATCATTATGCACTAACTGCAAAAATAATGAATAATTGAGTGAGCGAGCAATTTTAGCGGCTAAGAATAAAGATATAAATGGTCTAAACTACATAATTCAGAATGAGATCATTGCAACAATGCATTCATTCAAATCTATTGACTGTGTAACAAAATAATGAAGATGAAGCCACCAACTATCCAATTGAATTTTTAAACTTCATGGATGTGCCTGGATTACAACCGCACAATTTAAGTCTAAAGGTTGGTTCCGTAGTAATCATGCTTTGAAACATAAGCCAGCCAAAACTGTGCAACTTTACGCGTTTGGTGTTAAGTAAATTGATGAATAATGTGATTTACGCGACGATACTGAAAGGAAAATTCGAAGGTGAGAAAGTTCTCATTCCGAGGATCCCGATGATCCCAACAAATATCCCGCTTAAGTTTAAAAGACTTCAATTTCCAATTCATCTTCCATTCGCCATGACCATAAACAAATCACAAGGCCAATCCTTGAAAGTTTGGTTTGAATTTGGATTATGCATGTTTTTCCTATGGTCAATTATATGTGACATGTTCACGGGTCGGAAGATCATCTGCGTTGTTTACAAGCTACTTAACTGAAGAGGGCAACTTATGCACCAAAATACATGAACAATAAAGAATCATTAAAATTCTTAATTTTTTTATTTGTATTTCCTAATCAAAAATTGAACTTAATAAAACCCAAAATCTGCTTATTTATTGAATATAAGGCGGAACAGAGTTCGCCGGGTCAGGTAGTTTTATTTAAATAACAAAAAAACATTAAAAATATTCTTAAACATTTATTTATTCAATTTTTTTTCTAATATCTAAAAGACCATGATCCCATGGCCGACAGACATACGTCATTTTATCATAGCTGAATTTTTTTCTGTGAATATATACCAAAGTTAAGATGTCATATTAAAGGTATCTGCCAGACGAAACGCCCCACTGTAGGTGTTTGCCAAGTGTCAAACAAAGCTTGAGACACTATCCCCTTAAACATATCAAAAAAATCAGCTGTGATAAAATTACATAGTTGGATATGCACTGTTAAATCTGCATATCTCCGAAAAGCCCCAGCTTTGAAAATTCGGAATGTCCATTCGTTCTTATCTACTTTGGTATCTATTCACAGAAAAAAATTTGATGGATCAATTTTTTAAAATGAACGAACTCTTCATATGATTAACTATCAGACTAGTTCAGAAAGATTAGATCTCAGAGAACAGGATTTCTCTGTAAAAGTTCTGTCAACTACTGCGGAAAAAAAATATTTGATCCGATTTATCACTTTTTAACGAAGCAAATTGTATTATATCTAATTTTTCTGAAGTGGCAAATTATTATTCAAGTTTCATTTTTTTCTGTCAAGGTATCACAGTTTAAATTAAGAAAATGTCAAGTGAACAATACAAATATACATTAGAAATAATAACGAGAGACACAGGGGTGAAATTTACTTGTTATGAACATTAAAATTGTTCATTTTTTTCATTTCGCTGTTCCTACGATGCCTTTTAACTAGATCCAATCCTGAATTCTGACAGATCTCACAATGCATTTGTTAAAAATAACCACTGGATTCTTGCCCTTTATTTCCATAATTTCCGCCTCTCCTTCCATTTGTATACATGACTATGTTTGTATAACCCTTAGCTGTAGAATGTAGGAGTTTCTTTTTGCAGCAATATAGTCTTTAATTAAGAGGGATGCATATATGCATACATTCACCCTTACCTCGTCGAAATGTAATACATGAAAATTAATAAACCATTTCGTATACGCTATAAGATCTGCTATAAATTTTTTTATCATACAGCTTCATGATTATTAAATAAAGTTTTCCATATCAATTAACTTGATACTTCTTTTTAAAACCAACTCTTTCAGATGACTTTCACAAAAATGGGGTCTACGAAGACAACACCGTCGGCGTCGGTGGCGTCACTAGTGACAATCAACACGCGACACTGATTGACAAACCACAACCGGAGGAAGATTTTTCTTTGGAAGACATTAAAAAGACAGAATTCTATCCTGCAAATATTGGCATCGACGACGACGATCATAGCTCCGACAGTTTTTATTCGGGTAAGTGTCGAAGAAAAACCCAGAAAATAATAAATAATTCAAAATTCCTTAATCTGATTTGAAATGAAAAGGAAATGAAATGAAAAAAAAATTAAATTTCAAATCATTGATTTTCGTGGTAATTTCAATCTGAGCACTCTTGATGGGTCAATGAAATTTCTATATATGTTTGTATGTGTACTTATAAGCTTTGCAAATTCAATTGGTCTCCATTAAAAACAACACCCTCATCCAGAGCTCATATTCCAGAAGGCAGGAATAAACAAAAAATAATACAACGAGAGCACCACGATGAATAGCAATAAGCACAAACGTAGAATCTAACAATTGGTGTTCGGGGTGTTATATTCAACTGGCCACGACACTCCTGGGTGTCCTACACCTGAGTCGGGGGAGCCATTGCCACACTGCCTAACTGGCCTTTAAAAACCCAACACAGCAATCAACACCATAGCTAACAGCACACATTTCTTTGATATGAAACATACGAAACAGTAAAGAACCGAATTCGAATTCAGAGAGACCGACAGCTTCCAAAAAAAAAAAAAAAAACAAGGAATCAAACCAAGGGAGGTTTCTTCCTTGTTTACGAATCCTGTTTTCAGGGATTTTTTTTTTTTACAATTCATCCTGTTTAGTTTTGCAACAATTCTGATGGAAACCCATATCCATTGAGAGAAAGAGAGTGTGAGTTTTATTGTGGTAAGGGTTAGGAAACGGCAAGCGGACATCTAGGACACAGTCAAACATACATACATACATCGAAAGTGAGACCCTTGAAACTATTATTTTCTTTAGCAGAATTTCATATATGGAAGGAGTGTAATGGGTGGTAGTTTATAGTGTCCTTTACTTCCTCCTTAAGCTTAGGAGAAAAGGATAGATTAAAAAGGGAATTATATTCTTATACTCTAAAGGAATCCTTAATCACATTCAAATGACATCAAAACAAATGAAGTTAAGATTTGTTCTTCTTGCGTCTACATACATGTGTATG
The DNA here is from genome assembly GCA_910595825.1 of Philhelius pedissequus. Classification (NCBI taxonomy): domain Eukaryota; kingdom Metazoa; phylum Arthropoda; class Insecta; order Diptera; family Syrphidae; genus Philhelius; species Philhelius pedissequus. Next base: position 54,014,215 of record OU343163.1, read on the forward strand.
ACTTCATTCTACCAAGTGTGAGAAATTAGCAGGGAGTCATATATGTAAGGTATTTTAAGTAGATCTACATCTATCATTGCATATGTGACCAAAGTCGAAGTAGTTCGGTAGTAGTTACATACTCGTAACATTGTTAAACTACAATTAATTATTGTTTGTCTTAAAAGGAGACTTTGTACAAAGAGACAGCATGTCGGACGGATGCCACCATTAATTATGCACATCTCGGAAACTGTTTCATAAAATCACTTTAAAAGACTTTTGTTTAAGTTTTCAAATAAATACTAGGTATCTATATGTATAGGCATAGGTATAATATTATACACCTTTGTAACAGTCAGGGAACTATCATTTACAAGTTGGAATTGAATGTGTTTTGTATGTGTCTCCAAAAGTAGATACGAGTTGTTTTTAATTTTAACGACTGTTTTCGAATGTCATGCAAAAAGTTTAAAAAACGATTTAAGTGGCCAACAAATATTTAAATTTCTAAATATTATTTAGTTATCAAGTTTGTGTTAAAACAGTTTGAAATGTATAGGGTACAACATTTCTATGAAGATATTCGTCAATTCTTACAACTAATGGCGTTATATCAATCATATTCCTAACTAATGTTTCATGAAGATTGGTTCATTTACAAACCAGCCCGTACTCTCTATAATGGGTTATCCATTTTGCGGTTTCAAAAGTAAATGTAAATAAAACACATATAAAATATTTATTTTCATGATATTTCTTTTTTATAATAAAGCTTGAACGTTGACATTATGTGTGAAACACTACATCATTTAAATGACCACCACGCGAATTGTTGCAAGCATCGATTCTTTTGAGGTAATTTTCGACCACTTTTTGACACATATTGGGCGGTATTTCATCCATAACTTGGCGAATGTTGGTTTTCAAGTGCTCAAGAGTTTATCTGCATAAACAGCGTTTTTCGCGTAGCCCCACAAAAAAAAGTCCAGCGGTGTAAAATCGCATGATCTTGGTGGCCAGTTGATATCGCCACAACGAGAAAATACGCGGCCAGGAAATGTCTCTTGCAATAAAGCCATATTCGCTCGAGTTGTGTAGCATGTGGCACCGTCTTGTTGAAACCACATATTCTCCAAGTCGTATTCTTCGATAGCAGGCAAAACAAAAGTCGGTTATCATATGACCATAACGCTCCGAATTGACGGTGACAGTCGTTCCATCGTCGTTTTCGAAGAAGTAAGGTCCTATCACACCTCCGGACCACAGAGCGCCCCAAACAGTGACTTTTTGTGAATGTAATGGCCTCTGTTCAATTACTTGAGGATTCTCAGAACCCCAAATATGACAATATCGTTTATTAACATACCCACCGAGTGAGAAATGTGCTTCTTCGCTAAAGAAATTTTTTTTCGAAAAATTGCCTTCCACCGCCTGTTCTTCAAGCAGACATACGATGTATCTACGACGTTGTGAAGGTCAGCTGGCTTCAGTTGTTGTGTGAGCTGGACTTTATATGGATGTAGGTGTAGATCCAAATGCAAAATACGCCATAATGTGCCGTAAGACAGTCCTCATTCCTGAGAACGACGAGGAATCGACACATTCCGGTCTTCGGCAACACTTACACTTACAGCAGCGATATTTTCAGTGGTATGGACGAAACGATGATGCACAAGCCTTACAATATCTGTAACCAATCCAGTCTCTTGAAATTTCTTCACAATTTTGTTGCGTAGTTGGGCGATTATGTAAACCATAATCTCCTCTTAAAGCACGATATGTGGCTGTGGCAGAATCACCATTTTTGTAGTAGGTTTTAACAATTTTTATGCGTTGTGCGATAGTTAAGCGCTCCATTTTCGTAAATGTCAGACTTTCAGCTCAAAAAAAAAAATTGGTTTAACAACTTAGTTTGACAGATGTCGAATTCCAGCTCTATACTTTTGAAACCGAAAAATGGACGCCAAACGGGACTTTAGGACATGTACCCAATAAGTTGCTGCTGTCCCTATTTGCCATTGATCCGTTCTTTGCCATTTCATCTGATATAGCATTCCCTTCTACACTCCTGTGTCCGGGAACTCAACAAAGTTTGACTCGGTTAGAGTTGCCGATGACATTCAGTTCGCTTCGGCACTTTGCCACTGCCTTGGAACTTGTTGTCTCGCTGGATAGTGCTTTGATAGCTGCTTGGCTGTCCACGAAAAATGTGATCTCTGATGAGATCAGTTTTCTCCTATGGATCATTTCAGCTGCTTTTTCAATCGCGTATATCTCAGCCTGAAAGACGCTACATTCATCTGGGAGCTTATATGATTCCTTAATATTAAGGGCTTCACAAAACCCTGTTCTCTTAATAGTGAGCAAGGTTCCCATACATATCTTTCGGGTATTATCATCTGTTGAAATCAATTCTCGGTGGTAAGTAGTCCGTTGTCACATCAAGTTCAGCCATGTTGTCGTACCTTTGCCAGATAGATCCATGACCCTTGGTACTGTGCTTCCAAGAGCCCGTAACTTTAAGTCGAAGTGCACTCTTGGCAGCTGTGCACCTTATATGTACTCGTCCAGACCTGGAAGATTTAAAATGATTTCCAGGCCTGCTTGTGGCGTAAACCTCCATGCCCCTGTTATTCCCATACAGGCTAATCTCTGTACCTTGTTTAGGTTTTTGAGATAGCTATCTTTCTCTACTGCCTTCCACCACACAATCGACCCCTAGGTAAGTATGGGGCGAACGATCGCTGTCACCATCCAATGGATGACTTGCGGTCGCATGCCCCATTGCGCTCCAAAGGTTTTTTTACATGTGTAGAAGGCGCAGAGTGCTCTTTTCATTTTTTGCTCTGTGTTCCTTTTCCAAGTTAGCTTAGAGTCTAGGATTACTCCCAGATATTTGGCTTCTGTGGAAAAATTCAGAGGGATCTCATTCAGCTTAGAAGGTATAAAGTCTTCCAGTTTTCTTTTCCTCGTGAACAGAACTATATAACAGGAGCTCCCAAAAATCATTTGATTCTTTTAGCACAGAATCCAAAATATAGCTCTAAGAATGATAGGCGGTAGAACTATAACGAAACATTTTCTTCTTTAGGACACCGGCGAGATGTTTCATGTCTTTCACTATTGTATCGCTATTTTTACAAACAATGTTCTACCGAAATAGCCAGTTGCATTTCTCCCTTTAAACTATTCAAACTCGCGCTTTCAGGAATGCTCATCAGTTTACCCTTGAACCCAACTTCGGACGTACTGTGAAATACATTCTTTCTTTAGTCGTACAACACGAATGTGGAATGCTTTAGCAAGCTCTATTTTTTCATCCCATTATGATATTCTAAACTTCAAAACTAGTGTTCATAGGTATCTCCTTTTAAATCCTACTCTATCTTCCTAATGCTTGCACTGTGTTTCTTCATATTAAGGTTAGTTAGCCTTCAATATAAAAAAAACATATATAAAAAACATGAACAGGAAGCAGGATACACAGTATATCTCGTCGGTGTACTGTTCCCTAACATTAAATAGTTTTGTCATTTATGACCTGGTTTAAAAACCGTCGGTCAGAAATATATAATAACTAAATGTAAACATACACAATGTTTGTATTTTATGTCGTGGTTAATAAAGTGTCCCTGAAAAAGACTGAAAACTCAGTCGAAACGTTGAGAAAACAAGGCTGAAGAAGTGAAATCTTTAAATTTTAAAATTGAAGATATCGAATTGGTCAAACGCTTTCAATTAAGTAAAAATAATTTTTTTAAGAAAATTCAGTGTTTGGTTTTTGAAAAATCGATTTTTCAAAAAAAAATATTTATTTTTTAAAAATCGAAAAACTAATTTTTCGAAAATTTGAGTATGCAGTGTTATTAACAATTTTAGGAAGCATTTGCATAAAAAAAATAATTTTAATCGGTTCATCCAATATCAAACTATGGGAAGTACGGAAAAAAATTGTGTTTTTACTTAAAAGTGGACTGCGCTAATTTAAGAACACACACATTATTGTATCAAAATTCTTGGAGCCGTTTTTGAGAAATACATTTTTTTTTCAAAAACGGTTTTTTTAAAACTTTTGTATGGGAGCTGCTGTTGCTTTTTATTTTAGGCAAATAGTTTAATTTTAACTATTCAAGATAATGTCAAAAAACTACCAAATACGACGTTTCGAAAAAAGCGATTGTGTCGTTTTCGAAATTTTGAGTTGTCAAAAAAAGTTTTTTTTTTAATTTCAAAAATAAAAATGTTTTATGAAAAATTTTGGCTTACATTTGTGATTATACTTTCTAGGAGCTTCTACATAAACAATTTTAAAAAATTCAAATCAACCGCTTTCCAGAAAATCGAAAACCAAAAAAAAAATGGTTCTACTAAAGATACCAAAAAGTACCTTTTCCCTTCATTAGTTAATCTATATTTTTTTTTTATAAAAATCGCTGGATCCGTTTTCTGATAACTATAAGATTTTTTTTTACCAAAAATTACAGGTATACCGTTATTTTTCGTATTAAAAAAACGTGTAGGCATATTACCGAAAAAAAAATATATAACAAGTTTGAAGCAAATCCATCCAACCATTAAGGTATTAGACTCGAGAACAGACAGACTAGCGGACGGAATTGCGTGACCTACTTTTTTGGTGTTCTCTGTGATCGTAATGTTAAGTTTGATTAAAATCTCTTGTTCGATTTTTTTACGAATCCCTCACTTTCCATATACCTGGTATCTATATATCGCAAGTAAAAACACAAATTTTGAAAATTACAGCCCTGTTCTGCTATTCATCGGGGGATATTTTTATCCAAACTTCAGACGATTTTCGCACGAGAATCTGTTATAAATGTTAATATAAACTTGGGATAGTGCAGTTCACCCGATGGATAGCAGAATACAAAGGCAGTGTGAAAGGGAATCAAATAGGTGGATCGAATATACGATTCACGTGAATAGGAGAATAGGGCTGTTAGATTAACTGAGCTAACGATGAAATTATCATCTAAATGGGCTTTATAGACTTTTTAAAAATAGACTAAGAAAAGCAGATTAATTTTTTTCATTAGTTTTAAGAAATATTCCTGACAATAAGTCAAGCAAATCGCATCAGGATTGTCAGCAGAACTTTTAAATTTGAATTTTGAAAAAATAAATAAAACAGAATTAAGAAGAGCTGAACTGCTTTTAAAAACTCAATTCGTCTTAATGACTCATTTCTGAATGCAACAATCCGATGCCAGGCCCTAAAAGGCTACAAAACTACATAATAAAAAACACCTAGTTTAATAAATATCTATAATCTATAATCATAATATCCTGCAGGTTATTGTTTTCGGTAAAGTTTACTCTTAAATATACATCTGTGATGGCAACATGCTCTAATCATATCTGGGTTATAAAAAATTCCATCCGAACACATGCAAGCTATAATAATAAACTTCTGTAAGACTTCATAAAAAAAATTTAACAAAATTTTACGCCAATTTAAATGCTCAACTCAATGAAAATTTTATCAAAATAAAATCTCAATTAAAAACAATAAACCCAAAATATAATTGCACAATCTCCTCAATCACCGCATTACCATACACTATATAGACTGCCTTTTAAACCCAAAATGTTCTCTATTAAACTTTCTTTATATAAATTTGTCAATGAATTCTGAAGAAGTTCACCATTCTTTTATAATATGTACGACTATCTGAGATGACAAAGAAAAGGTTTCCAACAAAAAAGTCGTAAACGTTTTTTTTTATGAATTAATTATTACCCACTTTTAAATTGAGAATATAAACGATATAAAATTACACTAAAACACTAAAATGGTAACACTGGTAGCCGTGTCGTTTAGTTTTGACATTTATGCTTCCAAAAATGTACACCGATATCCATCTTTATGGTCTTAAATTGTCATCGTCACATTTTTGCTTAATTTTCTTGTCATCTGAATATATGTATGTGTATGTACTTACAACCTACCTAACTACCTACTATTTGGCGCTTTAGCAATATTATATTCAGCTTAGCGGTTGTTCTCATTTATCTGCTACTTAATCAACGCTGCGCCGCATTGAAAGATTCTCAAGTCTCAAGCGGTCTGTGTTGAAACTTGTTTCGGCATTTTAATGGACACTCCATAAAAAAAAATGTGATCCAAAAGAATAAACATACATGTTACCAAAGTATGACCCCCTTTTCCTGATGGTTGGTTTCTCTGGAGAAAATCATAAGATATATAAGCACGATTCTGGGATTTGACAAATTCGTTTAAAGAATTAATTCGAGTTGATCATGTTTGTGGTTAACCTCTATAGCCTTCAAAATGCAAAATAATATTTTTTGGTTTGCTTATAAAGGATCAAGGAATGCAACTTCCAACAACTGGGAACAAAGTCATCCCGTAAGTCATTAAAACTATCTACCTCCTTCTCTCTCTCTCTTTGTAAAGCTTGTGCAGTGGACATTAAAGGTGGCGCGGTATAAGTCATGACAACTTTACATCCCCCAGACAGCCTCATAAATAATATTTTCTTTGCAAAGTAGAATGCAAAACCTTGCGCTAGCGATACCATCAGGTGTAATGCACAATGCCTTCTTATTCTTTCTCCAAGGAGCCCTAGGAGGCCAGGAGCCATCAGCGAATGCGAAAGAACAATGCCGCTGACCAAGTCTGTGTACTGCTAGTTCTGGTATAATATATATACTTCCCACCATTACCATTATTATTTCCGACGGACCGATATGGTAGATGGTAGTAGTTTGCTCAACGACTTTTGCATTCAAAAGTTTGAATTCTAGTGTGGAAATGGAAAACGATGCTGACACAAGGAAACACTATAGTCCTTTTCTGTCAACGAAAGTGAGAATAAAACTTAAGTCGGCAAGGGTTTCAATGTATAAGAATACGATTACAGCAGTTTTTTGTTGTTCCCTTTGGGGGTCGAATGCTGCCTCAGGCTTATCCCAGAGGAGGTTAAGTCTAAGGTAAGTTAAGTGCACTGGGGGTGAGAGTCATTTATTCATGCGGCATGAGCTGCTTCAGAAATGAAACCGAAACGAATGCGAAAGGATTCTCAAAAGTTTCCGCTCATTTTTTTTTTGTGTCTTTGTTTTGTGCTATTCTGTTTACGAAAGTTATGACACCTTTCTTTTTGGCAAGTGATTTATTACCGTTGTTTCTGTTGGTTTGGAAAATCCTTTTTGAAATTTTTCTCAAGGATTCTAAACAAAAAAGAAAAAAAAATTATTGGATATTTGAAGTGCGTGTCTTTTCTTTTCCAGTCAACAAAGTTTCCATATAAGATAATCGGAATTTCCGATCAGGGCTTGAGAGGAAGTAATTTCAAACAGGACTTGCAGGCTCTTAAAGCCACGCACATCAAGCACATATAACCCGCACATAAATGGTATATATGAGGACGAAGATGCTCCCGGTCGGGATTTCTAATTAGCCGAACCCTTAATTTTGATGGAATTTCATTTAAAAGAAGCCCCTGAATGTGCAAGGATATAAAACGAACATGATGGGATGTAGAGTGGGTGAGAGAGGGATTTGGAAGCCAAACCAAATGTGTAGTTAATCCTTTCAGGAAATGAGTTAGGTGGTGAGTATGAGTATATTTCCACAGCACACAGGCCATGAATCGAAGAAAGTCACTTTGGTCGTCACAAGGATATATGAAATTCCTCAGTGGGTACTATGGGACTTGAGAGCTACTCTTTCTCTATGCAACAGCCAGAGCTATCACACATATATGAGGAGAAGAAAAACGGAAGATATAGACGCAAAGAACATTATCAGTTGTAAGTAGTATAGGTACATTGTTGGGATTCCTTAGTGCTTAGTTCGGATCAACGACGACGACGACGACAACGACAACAACGAGAATGACTATATAACGACAAGGACACACGACGATGATGCTCCTGATTGTGGGGTTATTCTCCTTAGTGCCATTTCACACATATTAAAAGTGAAAAGCACACACATTTGTGTGTTTGTTTTGCTCACAGGCTTGTGTGATGGGATTCCAGTGTGTGCCAGTGCCACCACTATGAAATATATAAATGGGGAAAAGTGTGTACAACAAATTCCAATTGGATGTATCCTTTTGGGGCATTTTGAAGCATTATGGTACTCGAAGGAACAATTCCATTCGGTCCCGCGAGACTTTGTGACTACTATACACAATAACACAACAACAAACCAAAAAAAAAAAAAAAAAAAAACACAACACCAACTGTATACCTACACACTCGTACACATACAATACATATGTGTTATTATGCTGCAGGACTTTTCGCATGTCGGAAATATTTTGCAGAATAAAATGCTTTGTGGGTATAGAATAGATAGGGTTCACAAGAAATAAATATTCTTACTCCAATGAATAATTTATTAAAATGATTGTACCAAGTTACTTTGCTTGTTTTTCGGTGCGTCTTATTTTTGAAATTGGTCATTTAGTGGTATTGGTATATGTATATCTACCGGCGTTATATTTATGCCTTATTAGTCCATTATACTTGATCATTTTTGATAATTTACTCGTATAAAGTCTCAGAATATTTTAAAAAATTATTTAAAACAAATAGAATGTATTATTAAGAAAAATTTAAAAGAATAACACTAAAGGACTATGCACATGAGAGCGACCAACGACCAACGAATTACCGAATATTCGTCTATTTTGACATTTCGATCGGATGGCATTTTTTATTCGCCACAAATGTAAGTCGATAGTCTGATTTTGAAGTTATTCGCGCGCGAAAAATGTATTCGTTGAAGTGTGGATGGTATGTGGAACGCGAATAGAGTTTGACTGTTCGCATTTTTTATTCATCACAAATGTAAGTCGATAGTCTCATTTTGAGGTAATTCGCGCGCGAAAAATTTATTCGTTGAAGTGTGGATGGTATGTGGAACGCGAATAGAGTTTGACAGATGCCGTTCGTACCGACCAATTATGTTTCATCAAATTCATCTTGTTTTGGCAATTAAATAGTAAAATTTAGTGTCTTAACATTAATATAAATTATATTTCATAAGAAGGTGTTTTTTTGTATAATACAATTCTATATACTAATGAAATTACTCAGCCAAGTAGAAGACTTAGCATTATATTTAGTAATTTCAGTAGTATATAGAATTGTATTATAAAAAAAAAACACCTACTTATTAACTATGTCTGGCTAAGGACAAAATCTTCCAATTTTAATCTTGTTGGATATAAATCACATTGCTTTTTTGTCAAAAAGTGCATGTAGGTTGAACTGAACTTAACAAAAATTGCGCATTGGTAAGGCGCTCACTAAACAACTGATGAGTCCAAGTGAGATTGCCGGGACGAAACGCAAATTTTGTGGACTAAGGGCCGTTAAAAGCTATTTTAAATTATATTTCTACAATTTTGTTAAACACAATTTAGATTTGTAAATTGTTTTAAATCGTAAATATTTGTCGGTGGTTGGCTGCTCCCATGTCCTGTAAACTCCCTTTTAGACATACGTCAAAAAAAATGCATATGAACTTGTATCCGTATTTGCCAACTTCAACTGAATGATCGGATCCGAACTGAATTTTGAATGTCAAAAACAAACGATATTGTCTAAAACTGTAAATAATTAAAAGAGAGTTTTCTTTGCTTTCAGGGGAGTTTTAAAATCAGATTTAGAAAAATATTCAAGCAAAATGGACGCAGAGTGACAATAACGTAAAGACGCCATTTCTGACACTGGCAGCAAAAAAAAAATAAAATATTATTGTGATATTTTATGATACTGTGTCAAAAAAAAAAACATTTAAGTGGTCCCTAATGTTTTATGACTAGTGACCAAGTTGTGCGATTGTAATTGGGATGTGGCTATCAAAGGACGCAGTAGTGCACAGCCAAGTTCTGGCACTGCACCCTTTATTTAAAGCAGCAAGCTCGGGCGATGTTCGACCCCCTATATCTTCAGTAGCAATGAAATCAGAAAAAATTCTGAACATTTATAAGCATAGGTTCCTCATTAACTTTGTATTATAAGTTGCTCCGGAGATATAAGGCCTCAACAATTACAAAAATGGGTACTGACTCGCAATCAAAATTATTGATCATCAAAATTATGGAGCACTTCTCGAAATTGTATAATTTTGAAATTTTGCAAAACCGCTGTTCTTTGATGTAAGCAACGGACAAATGGAAAAATTGAGGTTTTTCATTAAGGGCGTGGTATCAACCCACTTCCTCAAAATTGGTGTTATTGAATGGAGCACTTTCGACTGCTGCAGAACTGTGCAATTTATCAGAGCGGTAGGTCTTGAAGTACATAAAAAGAGATAAATATAAAATTTGAGATTTTCTGTTTAAGGGCGTGGTATCCGCCCTCTTTCTCAGAAATGCTACGAATAACAAAGACTACTTCCGATTGCCGTCGAATTTTAGGTGGAGTGGTATCCATTAAAGTAGATAAATATAACATTTGAGGTTTTTCATTATATATTTATTATGGGTGTTATCCACGCACTCCTTGAATAAAGGTTTAATTTATATGGAGCCCTTCCACTTTCAGTATTCAATGCTAATGATTCCTTCATAGGCCATACTGCTTGTATGCTCCTCATGTCTCATGCTCCTTTTTCTTATAGAAGATGGTATTCACACTAACATTTCAACTTCGATAAGGCTTAAGGCAAGTAAGTCATTTTAGCTTCGATAAAACCTTACCGAAACCTTATAGAAGCTAAACTGTTATAAAAGTTCTTTTCTCTTTTCTGCTCGTAGAGATTGTAAGCAGTTCTGATTTTTCAATGCAGCACCATTATGCACATATGTCTGAATGATTTCAATAGTGATGTTCGCAACCCAAGAAGTTATATGTCTCTCCGTTTGGATTGCTACTTGACAATGTTGTAAGTCGCTCTCAGTACTTGATGCTGGTTAGATTGGATTTCACAAGATGTTCCTTAAGAAGTGGCCTGCCAATTTCTTGCGATTGATAATATCCTTTCGTAGTGTTTCCCTTCTTTTTACTTGCGATATAGGTACTATAGGGCAAGTTTTGCATTTGGAAAAAATATCGAACTCGAGATTTTAACCAAAGTTGACATTACGACGATAGATAATGCCAAAAAATTGAGTCCCGCAATTCCGCCTGTCTGCCTGTCTGTCTGTCTATAGAACGATCTACTGCATAAACCGCTTAATCGATTTTGTTCAAACATGATGCTTAGGCGTTTTAGGTGATTGTCCACAATAGATTATTGAATAGTTGTTTTGGCCCCAAAAATAACGGCACTTGCCATACACATTTTTTACCATCTTAATTATCTGGAAAACGGCTCTAACGATTTTGATAAAAATTGGTTTGTGTCCTACTTTTTACGTTTGTGTAAATTTTGGCAAATTTTTTTTTTAATATTTTGTTATTAACGGTACCTGCGATAAAACCATTTTATTTATTTTCGACTTTCTCATAAACGGCTCAACGCATTTCGATTAAAATTTTTATACAGCAGCTCCTTCTTTTTTTTGGATTTTTGAATAAAAAAATATTTTTTTTTGAAAATTCAATATTTCGAAAACGGGTGGACGATTTTTTCTGAAATATAGTTTTTGAATTTATATTATTAAATATTTAAAATGTTCATACCATTTTTTTTTTAGAAAAAAATTATATAAGAATTTTTATTTATAAAACATTAAGTAAAAAACGACTTTTGCATATAATGTGATCGAACATAGGAGCAAGTACGTGCGATCCAGTCGTACATTTTATTTATTTGTGGTGTTCGACGTATTCGTAGGCACAGCAAACCCCCTAAGTCTGGTCTTTGCCAGCGACAAACTGCAGGCGTTATCAGCACAATTGGATGTCCCTCTCTTCAATACCCAACCAGCTGTCCCGTTTTGGCACAAATGATGTGGTTTAGAGTGGAGTGACTCTTCAGCCGCTGGATCATTCAAAAATCCCACACCACTCAATCGGAACCTCTGTGTGCTATACGAAAAATTCAAGCTATCAAAATTGGTCGCAAACATACAGATGAAGCTGCGTAGTGATCTAGGGAAGATTAAAGCTTTAGTCGTGTTGTTCCCGGATGAAGCTATTCCAATGTGTCTCTCTTGCGGTGAAGCATATAAATGATTTTGATCTTGGCAAACTGTCTAGGGGCATGAAGACTGAGCTTTGGCATGGGGAAAACTTAATGAGAGACAACTCTATCATTTACAAAACCTACATCTAAACGAAAGTGCCTGGATGTATGGGAAGACGAAGCAACGATCTTGGAATATACATAATAGCAAACCGTGTAGATAAACAATACTCCTTGGATGCGCCGCGCCAATTTCCATATAGCGGAGCGAATCCTAGGATATTATCCGGCTCTGAACTTGACGGTACCTCGGCAAATTTGGCACATTGAAGGTCAAGGAACAGATAATTTCCTACCAACACCTCGTTACATATAATTGGCTTTATTAGTTCCTCAAAAAATTACAAGACACTAACTGATGAATCATCAAAATTATGGAGCACTTTCCGATACTGTAGGATCTTGTATATTCGCACAACGGAGAGTTTAAAAAATACTAACGGCAGTTGATTATGCGGAATGCTCATTGCAAACAAAAAAAAATGCACAAGTCAATTGGTGGATTTTACAAAAAAAAAAAACTCTTCTTAAACCTTCCGCCGGCAAACAGAAACGAACTCTAAGCATTTCATACATATCGGTCAAGTTATTTCCGAGATTATAGAATACTGAAAAAACAAATTTATGCAAAAAATTCTCGCATCCAAACCAATGAGCAGTAGTAGTGTGCACCTCCTGCTTTTGCTCAGTTGTATCTATTGTTTAAATATCTAAAAAGAACAAGAAGATACAAATCTATTGAGCAATAAAATAACATCACTTAACTGTCATAAACACGAATCGCTACAAATTGTTCCACAATTAAAAACAACAATCGAGTTCAAGACGATTTCCTAGTCTAAGCCACGAGGGTGATACTTATCTATCGTCTGCTTTAATAAAACATATTTTTTAGGTCAAATTGCCCTTTCGTCACATTAAGAAGTCAAAAAGAGCCATAAACCAAACACAACACACATACACGCACCCCAAATAAAGTTAAGAAATACTCATACTTACTAACCTATACCAGTCTTTAGAACACGAGTCTTATGTACTTAACGTGTGGCTGGCCAAAGTTTTTATGGCAAATCTGTTTCGACCGGAAAAAGATACTAAAAGAACAAACATAAGAAAAAACAAGCTCTGACCGGAACGTGCTACAGCGGCACTTCTTTTATTCTACCACCATCACACTGTGCTGCTCTACCACGTATTTTATGTTTTTTTTTTTGCGAAAGTGTACCTAAATGCTCTGGTCATTGACAACACGCCCGTGCGCCGACCGGCCGACCAGGCCGTCTGATTGCGTCGCGACCTAAAATAGAGTCGACTTTCAGTTTTATAGCATTTTGATGAGATTATGCGGTACGCGCAATATAAGGGATGACAAGACCATCAAAATGGTCTCAATTAGAGAAATGGAAGGCTTATGGATTTGAATTATGGTCTTCTTCAAACAACAACATACAACAAACGTGTTTATAGAGAATTGGAGCATAAAGCAGACGATGAATTCTATAACAACATGGAAGCTGAAGATTGACAGCGTCTGCCAGGCTCAGTGCACTTATCTAGGGGCGGAATCGAATAATCAAATATTGTTACACGCAGTTTACCCACAGAAAGTCACCCTAACAATACTAAGGACTGTGTATTCTGTTGAGGGATTAAGAACGACCCAGACCAAAACCGCAGACCCACAGTAAAAAAGGATCACACTCATTAGTTATGGTCAGAGTTTTGTTGACCACTGGATTTTTTTTCCTTTTCCTTATTGATTTCTCAAATTGATTATATCTGTGAATTGATGATTGGAAAGAGAAGCTCTCGATAGATTGTGTGGCTTATTAGAGCCAGTTGCATTTTAGAGCAGGTGACTGTTCCACCAAAGTGATTCCGATTTAAAAAAAAAGCATGAAATAAAGTGAAAGCACGAGCAGCTTATCGCTACTTTAATCCTTGAGTGGGTTAGTGTTTTTTTTAAACCGCAGTCCACCTGTCATATTTTTGTATTGGAAAACGAACACGAGTTAAGGACGTAAGTGAGTCGCACGGACTTGCAGCAAATTTGATGTTGAAAATATTGAAATCCACGAATATCTAACGAACTTACAAATTTAATCTTACCAAACAATTGACATTCCAATTTACGCCAAACATCGCATTTATCGAAGAGCTAACTGCCACTTAAGCTTCAATCAAATTTTCAAATTCAAAAGCTTTAATCGTCAAAGAGCTGATATACGATTTATTGTGAAAGCAGAACATCATCATCAAGTCAAACATCATGACATAAGATTTACATGATATGAGTTTTTCTGCACTCTTACAATTCACACTTTCTTGTTACTGCCAATATATCAAGAGGAGGTAACATTTGCATGGAAAAGCATGGACTTCTATTCCTTGGTCGTTATATGTATCAATCCAGTGTACATAAGAAAAATGCCTAGAAACATACCGCTGAGTGAGAGGCGCACTAGTTAGGAGTTTCGCAGTTTTTGGCCTAGTGCCGTAAATTTTGTACCTTTGGTTTTGACCAGCGAGTCGGGGACTCTTATCCCACGAACTTTGTGCCTTTGGGTTTGACCAGGGCCGGGAACTCTATCACACGAACTTTGTGCTTTTCATTTCGACAGGGACGCTATCCCAAATTATAGGAAATTGTTAGTGTTAGTTTATTTTAAGGAAACCATTGTAAAGTATATAAAATACCTTGTTAAGGTATTTTTGAGCGAAAATAATGTTATATTAAAAACTTAATACAAATTGATATTTAAACGGAGCGAGTTCCTCGGTCAGAACTTGGACCCGCTGACGCTAACTCAGCTTTAAACTAAAAAAGCATCACATGTGGGTAGCACGAACTTTTTTAACTTTCAACCACCTAAAAACTCGGGTATTAATTACAATCAAATAGCAACAAGACTCGGAACTTCAAAGAATAACAATTTGGAAGCATACCTATCTAAATCTTGAGAAGACAACCAGGAGCTTTAATCTGTTCTCATATTGCACAAGGCAAAAAATTACCGACAACCAGGAAATATGATGGAGAGGACAGGTATGATGAATTCGATTTAAAAAAATTGCACAGGTTAGGATGCAGATTCATTGTGGGGAAGGAAATAAGGAGAAAATCTAATAATTTTGTTAATAATATTTTAGCATAAAAATCACTTCCAAAAAATATGAATCTATTTAATGCTGCCGGGCTTTAATGCTAATTAACGTCGGAATAGAAGACATCTTCGTTGGAATTTTTGATAAGCATTTACTTAACTTCGAGAAGAAGTCGTGAGAATTTTAGCTACACACTGAAAGCAAATGCCATCAAGTGGTGCACTGATGGATCGAGAACAACTAAATGGACTGGTTTAGGATGTTGTTGGCCTAGAACCAAATTCACCGTTCCGATGGGGTAGTCTACTAGCATTTTTCAGACGGACGTTAACGCATTAGGAAAATGAGCAAAACGTAATCTCAAAAGAAACTATAGCAACCAAGACATTATCATCATGTCAGATAGTCAAGCTGCATTAGACACTAAGCTCTCATTCCATCAGCTCAAAACTGGTATGAACTCGGCAAGTATAATAAAGTCTCACTGCATTGGTTACCTGGGCACCAAGAGGTCCAAAGTAATAAAGAAGTCGACCTTTAATAGGTCCAGAGCCCTATTGTGGATTGGGGGAAAACGTGATCAAAAACAAGTTCAGTTCCGAATAAGAGGCCAAGAAACCCAAAACTTTGAATGAACTCCCCAGGTCAAGACAGGCTAAAATATTACTTGGGAGCTACAACAAAAACGGTTTTTATCCTGTAGGTATTGACCTAAGAGGGAACAAACTAAGGGTAATAAGAGGTCTCCTCACTGGTCACTGTAAACTGAATAGGCACATCAATATCTTGGGATTGGAGAGCAATGCTCTCTATAGGTTCTGTAAGGTGTACGGGGAAACACCTGCCAATATACTAGGTATAGTTGTAATGTCAACATTCACCATCAGAGGTACACATTTCTGACACATCATCTAATAGATTAAAAGCAACTATCCTCTATTCAAATACCCCAAATAATAAAAATTCTTAAACGAATTAATTTGGAGGACGTACTGTAGAATGAAAAGCCTCATCCAGTGCTGTAGGGGGCACAATAGATCTCAAGGTCGCAGTGCATCAATAACACAAATATATTCATTCATTCACACCTAATTTTACGTTATCGATCTGTATAGTAGCCTACCAAGCAATTGAGGAAAGGAACCCGTGGATTGTTGTTGAAAACGTCACAAGGAAAGGTGACAGAAGATGCACACACGAAAATACTACAACCTAAAAAAAAGATTAGAGAAGGAACAATATCGAGCCAGGAGAAGAAGATCCTGCCTAAAAGAAGTAGACAAAAACAACACACAAAACCATCGGCCTGCTTTTTTTATGACCGAAGAGAGTGGGTGCATAGGTTCAATATTGGACATATTTAATCTGAATAATGTGGAGCGAGTAACATGGTAAGAACAGGTTCCATTTAGTAATTTAGCTTTAAGAAAGCTTTAACACAGGAAGACCACGAACTGATGACTGGACGATCAGCTCCATTTATCCAATCAAACTTGAAAGAAGTATTGCAACATATCCGTGATAAACTTCGTGGTATAAATTCAGAAAAGTGTATTCCCAATTAATGGATCCTTAGCAAATTTAATTGCGCCAATTATAGATGAATTAGTACTTTGAATATCGAGTATATCACTCGGAATATTCAGCGATTTTTCGAAATCAGAGAATTTACTATACTATTCCGATTGATTGATTTCGAACAGATGTTCAAGCAAAATAATGTTCGAAAGAAAACCGAATTCCGATCGGAATTGACTTCCGTTTCAGAAATTCTGCCAACGTCCCAGCATCGCTTTGACCGATTATGTGAATGAATGTGACTTGGAGCATGCCAACCGTGTGCCAGAAAAGTATTCGACTTCCGGAAATTATATAATTTTGATTCAGCAGCCCACAAACCGCTCGAAGTGCAAAGGTTATTTAACACTTTTAAGGGCGAACAACTGTTATAAAATAGCATTTCTCTACTCTCGTCCTATGTGAATGCCTAAGACCCTACGTCAACTAACTGATCGGACCTCAAGCAGTGCGGTTAAAATGGCAATCCAATCATCCCCATAATTACTTGCATATGCCAAGGCCGCCGACGACATTAATATCATTAGCAGAACTGAGCTAGCTGTTCGGGCCAGAAATGGAAAAAATGTATCTTGCGATAACCGAGGAAAAACAAAGTTGTCAACAAGGAGGGCCACTCATCACTGACGAATAGGATAGAACGTCATAATAGGCTACTATAATTTCGAGGTAATAATGAACGTCATTTGTATTTCGACTCCGCTTTATCATCTGACAATAAAATTAGTCAACAAATCAAACAAAAATCACTAAAAGAGGCAATAAGACGGCTTTTCTTTTAATAATTCAATTCGATATACTACTGAAATTAGTCAGCCAAGTAGAAGCCTAAGCATTATATTTAATTCGAACTTATTGAACTATGTCTGGAACAGGACAAAATCTTCCTATTTTAATGATTAAAATTTTAATCTTGTTGGATATAACTTACATTTTTTTTGGTCTAAAAATCCATGTAAGATGAACTTAACTGAACAAAAATTGCGTATTGGTAAGGCCCTCATTAGCCAACTGATGAGTCCAAGTGAGATCGCCGGACGAAAAGCAAATTTTGTGGACTAAAGGCTGTTAAAATCTATTTTGAATCAATAAAAAGGCAATTGCGGAGAACTAAATCTTGAATCATTCCAGGCGAATAAAAACATCCTTATAGTCACTTTGAGAAAAAAAATCTTCGAAAGATCAGTAGATTCTGAAGGAGAAGATATAATAACGAGCTATACGAGTTCTACAGCACCATCGCACTGGTCAAGCTAATTCCAGCTCATCCATTTAGATGTAGACCAAATAGACCCCGATGCTTCTAACTCGAAAAATCTCAGTCTAGCCCATAGGGACTAGGGACAATGAAACTGAGAGTAGTTAGCATAAGAATCGGGCTGACGGTAGAGTATTGGCTGGTTGAGGCCGAGCTTCACCCCGAAATGCAGCGTTACCTAAGTAAGTAAGTAAATAACCTGTGTGGCCTAGCAGATCGACCAAATATTTACTTTGAGGCAAATCCGCGCTCGAACCACTTAATTTTATCACTTTTCGGTTGAACAATTTGTAGCCTACAAACAAGCATAATAAACCGTTAACCGCAATTGCTCTTTATTTAAAGGTAAGACAGATTACTCCGCAACAGATTGCAATTTATAATATAATAATTGAAGATTTTAGTCAAAATCGTTAAAGTGGTTTTTGATAGCAATAATCGATTCTAATTCGTCCATAACGATGCTTTACTATTTATATATTTTTTCTAAATGCAGTACTTGCCCTTAAGGCAACAATTAGAATCCAATAAAACTCTTCATCGATGTTAAAATGACGCAAAGGGTCGGTACATTATCATTCTATAAGGTGCCATAGTGTCGTAATTGCTATTCAAGCAGCTGATGAAGATTAATTGACTTCTTCAATATTTCTAGACATTTGTCAACCAAAAAGAAAAAGAGAATCATTGGGTTCCTTATATTATATTCACTTATATATAATTAAGGTGAACATAATTAATTGTTTAAAGGCTGAGAAAGAAATGCCATTCTTTATTTTCTATTTAGAAGGACTTTAAAGGACAATTATTCTTTTAGTGTGATTTAAAATTCATTCTCCTTTATCATTCGTTGGTTTGAATTCTCCTTCGGTGGCGCTTGACATGGTGGTGACGGTGGTGGTGGCGTCGGCAGTGGTCGACGACGACGACGACGACGACGGGGACAAGACAACAACTCAAGGTATGAAATGTTGACGTTGACAAGGATATATGCGAGGACAGTAGCCACTCATGACTTAGTTGCCGAGATTTTTTTTTTCTGGGAGCTGAAACATCTCTTTTGTTTGATTTCAGAAGAAGAAAACATTTTGGTTTCAAAGGCTTGTTAATCCTTATAGGACGACATGTGGGTTGCACATCTGACATAGATATCTATACAAACCTTTCATATCACGGCTTGGCCTTTTTGATAATGGTTTCACCCTGCCTGAGTTTATAAATGTATGTAGAGCTTTGTGGGTGAATTAATAATTCAGCATCAGGTTTTAGCCAACCCTTTCTTCTTATGATTTTTACTTATACTACTGTATCTTTCCTCAGCAACTGCCTGTCAGTTTGGGAAAAAGCACTTTAAATTGGGCGCCATTTTTTTTCCGTGTGTGATTGTCAATCAACACCGCGCCATCTGCCAGTCAAAGTTAATTAAGTTGTTAATCGCATAAAAGAACGTTCAAAATTTGTATTTTTACCTTAAAATAGACGAGATTAAAAAATTATAATCATGTTCGCACATTTTTATTTTATTTTTTTTTATATCTATTAATTCGTCCTTAAAAAATTCAGACGTGTTGACAATTAGGAATTTTATAGAAAAATCCACCCTTGAAACTGACTCATTTGAGATAATGGTTTATCTATCTCCCTTTTCTAATCTTTATTTTGACAGGGCATCACAGACATAAAAAAGGTCAGGGGAAAAAGTGAATGAGTGACACCGAAGCAGAGCACCTCAATCAAAATGTTTCGTTTCGTTTGGGAAAAACAAACAAATTATAAATTCAATCTCACTTTTCGAAAGAATAGGTATTGAATTCGAAAGAGATTTTAAATAAGTTAGTGGCAAATAGGTACATCGAGGTAGGCTAATTATTATTAGTGGTCGGAGTTTGTTGCTTTTATTTTGCTGTCTATTTAGTAAGTTTATATATAGGGTGGGCTGATTGCCGCCTTGTTAGTGGAAGCAATATGGCAAGGGTTCTCAAGGTGACACTCGAGAAATTAGACGTATAATTATGATTCAATGTTTGGAAATGGGGTTATTGAAGATAGAATTTCAATGAAAACATTTAGGAATAATTGCTTTCTTTAAAAATTCATGATACAAAAAAGTTAAATTTGTAAGAAACATCACCCTTCACTTTACACCGACTCAAGGACCACAAACTTTCGATTCCTTACAATACAGAAGTTATCGTTCATACATTAAACTCTAGAAAATGAACGAGTTAGGAAAACTTTGGATAATAGGTAGAGCCTCCAGTCGAAGTATGTACCAGTCCAGTACAAAGAGTATAATATCGATAAAAGCTGGAAATTTAGGACAACAGCTAGCTTTGATACCACCACCGGGACTCTACGATCTTGCCGACCCAGCCCTCCATCTTTTACCGTAATTAATGTTTAATATATTGCATAACATTAAGTCACAGCAATGTCATACATTTAATGTAATACTGAAGTCCGTCAGGATTTTAATGTCAAATTTTCAATCCAGAACTGATTGGAAGGATGACGTCAATACCAGATATTTTGACAAAACTATATATCTGATGGCTCGAGTGTTGCTGAATCTTTTATATACGGTTTTCTGTCTACAAAACTTTGCTATTTTTTCACACAGTGAGTCAGGCAAAACATGAACCGAAATGCCGCTTTTCATTCAGGCAGCTTCTAAGAATCTTATTGATGCGCCTACTACTAAGTAAGTCGAAAAATATGGTGATGAGTTCACTAATCTGGGATAACTGGCGTAAGGTAGAGTTAGAGTTTATTAAAATAATCGTATCGATTAATCTCTTCTTCGTTGGATTAGAAATTACCTTTCAGACCGCTCAATAGTGTTGTATTGGACGGTGTCTGATAGGAATTTTATTATAAATCCATCCTTGAAACTGACTCATCACACATCTTTCCTATCATTCTTTCTCTTCCTTAACCTCACCCTCACCCCCGCGCTGTGTTGAAACATTTAAAGGGTATTCATAATCCCTTGAGCGCGCGTAGATTATAAAAAAAAAATCACAAAAGAAATGCTAGAGTGCCCCAGGGCTCCGCTTTTTCTCCAACTCTTTTTCTCATTTCTCTCTATAGACAATGCTCTAATTGAATAGCCAGTTGCATTCCTCCCCTTAAACTATTAAACCATAATACTCGCGCTTCTAGGAATGCCCATCAGTTTACCCTTAAGTCCAACTTCGGACGTACTGTCAAGTACAGAGATTCATTCTTTAGCCGCACCACACGAATTTGGAACGCTTTGCACGACCTTATTTTTCCTTCCCATTGTAATAATCAAACATTCAAAACTATATGTACATTGGTATCTCCTATTAAATCCTCTCCAATTTTCCTAATCGCTCGCACTGTGTTAAAACATTTTAAGGGTAGTCATAACCCTTGTATTGGCGCAAAATATAAAAGAAAAAAAAAACATGTGATTATAAAATTTAAATTTATTATTTTTAAATTTTTTTTATTTATTAGTTTTTTTTTTGATAAGTTTTAAAAATATTGATTTTTCAACAAAAAAATTCAAAAATTAATTTTAATTAGAAAAAAAGACTTATTAGTTAAATAAGATTTTCCTTAACTGTTATATGGCATGTACCGTATTTTTAGGTCTAAAAATAAAATTTAAATTTGCCCTCTGAGGAATACCAAAAGAATCGCACATACCAAATTTAAGGGTAATCTCTTAAGCCGTTTAAAGTATTTTTAAAGTCGTTTTTCACTTATTTTTATATATAAAAATTTATACATTTTTTCTAAAAAAATGAACATATGAACATTTTAAATATTTAATAATAACTTAAAAACAAAATTTCAGAAAAAAATTGCCCATCCGTTTTCGAAATATTGAATTTTCACAAAAAAAAAATATAACTATTTTTCGAAAATTTTGAAATGCAATATTATTTAAAATTTTGAAGGATATCCTGTATATAAATTTTGATCAAAATCCGTTGAGCCGTTTATGATAAAGTCGAAAATCAATAAAATGGTTGTATAGCAGGTGCCGTTAATAACAAAATATTTTTCGGCCAAAATGTAGGGCATACTCAAGTTAGTACACACACCAATTTTTATCAAAATCGTTGGAGCCGTTTTCGAGATACTTAAGATGGTAGAAAAATTTGAATGGCAAGTACCGATGTTTTTGGGGCTAAAAAAATGATTCAAAAATCTATTTTGGACAATCACCTAAAACGCCTAACCACCAAGTTTGAACAAAATCGGTTCATCCGTTTAGGCTGTTGATCGTTCTACAGACAGACAGACAGACAGAGGGAATTGTCGGACTGACTTTTTTGGTGTTCTCTATCATCGTAATGTCAACTTTGATTCAAATCTCGAGTTCGATTTTTTTTCCAAATGCAAAACTTGCCCTATAGTATCTACCTATATCGCAAGTAAAAATATAATGCACGTACTTGGTCTTATGTTCGATCACTTCTTAAGCTCAAGATTTTTAGTAGAAACAGCTCCATATGTTTTTAGTCTTTTTTTACTTAATTCTTTATAAACAAAATTTCGTAGATTTTTTTCTAAAATTTTGTTTAGTATGACAATTTTAAGTATTTATTAATATAAATTTAAAAACTGAATTTCAAAAAAAAATCGTCATCCATTTTCGAAATATTGAATTTTCAAAACAAAAAATGTTTTTTTTTTTTCAAAAATCCAAAAAAATATTTTTCGTAAGTATGCAATATTATTTTAAATTCAAATTAAAACGAAATCTGAAGAGCCGTTTATGAGAAAGTCCAAAATCAAAAAAATGGTTGTATGTCAGGTACCGGTAATAACAAAATTTGTAAAAAATTTTTTAACCCAAATGTGAACTAAATATATAGCTATAGTACTGCACATATTCTCTTTTTAATCAAGATCGTTATAGCCGTTTTTCAGATATTTAAGATGGTAGAAAAATTTGTATGGCAGGTACCGTTAGTTTTGGGCCTAAAAACACCATTCAAAAATCTATTTTAGATAACCACCTAAAACTGTCAATTATGTACCAAGTTTTAAGAAAATAGCTTCAGCCGTTTAGGCTGTAGGGCATTGTACAGACAGACAGACAGACATACAAACAGACAGACAGACAGAATTGCGGGACCCACTTTTTTGGTGTTCTCTATCATCGTAATGTCAATTTTGATTAAAATCTCGATTTGGATTTTTTTTCCAAAAGCAAAACAAAGTAAAATTGTATAGGGTCCCCAAAACTGTCATTTTCTAAAAATTTATTTAGCGAAAATATAGGTAGGTACAACGGTCCATACAGTCATGTTACTTATTAGGTTCTTAAAGAAATTAGATAAAAACAAAAATATTCCGTTCGGAACTTAGATACCCATTCGTTAATTTTCTGTTAAAATCAAATTTATATTTATAGTATTTATTCCCGAACTCAAAGTTTTGAAAAATTAATTATTTTATGCAAACTACCTAGTGATGGGTCAATATTTCAGTAACAGATTTAAAGTAACAGGTATTAGTAAGTAGCAATAACAACTTGTTAATGAAGATCGAAAATACCTGTTATTGAAGTTACACTTAATGTTTCGAAATTTTAATTTTATTTGTATTAATTTGTTTACATTAAATAAAATTATTAGATATAACTCAGATTTTGGTTAGATTATTAATCTCAGTTTTCGAGCAAAAGTTTGCATTATCTTATTGGGGGTTATCGAGAATACAAATTTCCCTAGAAATTTTTCTCCAATTCAAAATTGGGAACGTGAATGATGCTCAAAAGCGTCCCTCGGAATTTATTTGTATCGGGAATAAGCTTTCATTTTATACAATTGTTTGGGAATAAAATATTCCGTGGGAAACGAAATTCCGTTCGGGTAGATTCCCGATAGGGCCCAACACATTATTTGTTTAATTGTAATTCTAGTAATTAATCTTGATTTTAGAGTTATAGCATAAATTCGAAATCGTAGCAAAAATGTTTTTTAATTTCATTACTGATTTCGCTTAACTGCGATTATGCCTCTATTAATTGGAAGACCGAGCTTTAATCTGGACCTATCGAATTTCACATGAAAATGTTATGTTATTATATGTCCCCGATATTTGAAGATATTTACAAACTTACGAGTTCTTGTTATAGAAGTCAATTAGAAGTAAAATTTAAATTTCTTCAATATTTAAAGAAAACCTTCAAGATCAGGGGTGCCAACACGTAAATTGATATAATCGAGTTTACTCGATACAATCGAGCACTGTCAGCATCTAATTTGGTTCAATCGATTTCGGTCGTTTGTATCATCAGAATTGGAAGCACACAAATTTCAAACCGACGTTTGAAACAAAAGTTTTTAGTCGATAGAATTTAGTTATCGTCGTCGGGAGTGTTTCCACAAAACAAATATGGAACCCAAGCAAAACATTTCCATTAACAAAAAGTAGTTGGAGATTATGACTAAATTTATGAGTAGTCATCATGGCTTGGCCAGAGGAACCTCCCAAGGAAGGAAAACAAGTGGTTTCCTCTGGGAAAAATTAAAAAAAATAATTAAACACAGAAAGGTCCTCCGCAAAAAGATCTTAAGAATTGGGTAATATTTCGTTGATATGATAAATCAGAGTATATCTTTTAAACCGTCTTTATTTTTTACTTGGAGTGATTTAAAATACATATAATAGTGAAATTTAAGCTGAGAACCAATCAGCTTAACTTAAAGGGCATGGGCGGAGGACCTTACATTCAAAAAAATATATGAATGCTATAAAATAAACAATAATTCAATGCCCTGGGCTGGAAGCAGCCTTTGAAAGGGTCTCTACGGTTGTTTCTGCCATACCTAATAACACATTTGTTCCCACATTGGTCTGATAACTCACACTGGCTATAAGACTCAATGTTGTACAAAGCTGTAAATATGGGGGATGCTTCTTACGCTTCTTAGGATTTAAATGGTGCTGAATATCCACCGGAAACATTCTTTACTTATTCTTGACAAAACTAAAAAAAAAGTTTAATATTTTGTCGATGTTTCTTTTTCATAATATTTACTCATTTTCACACAACACTAAT
This sequence comes from Philhelius pedissequus, assembly GCA_910595825.1. Classification (NCBI taxonomy): domain Eukaryota; kingdom Metazoa; phylum Arthropoda; class Insecta; order Diptera; family Syrphidae; genus Philhelius; species Philhelius pedissequus. The sequence goes on from OU343163.1 coordinate 54,039,316, forward strand.
TGGCTGCTATTATCTCTTAAATATTTTCTTTTGACTTTAGCATTAGAAGCTTCGTAATCTTCATTTTCCGAATCAAAAATATTATACCCAATGCGGATTTTAAAATTGAGAAAATAATTTTAATTTAAAAAATACTATTTGACATTTCAAATTCTAGTTCACAATAACGTTTTTTAGTGCAAGTCAAAATGAAACTCGTTTCCAGTTACGCCAAAAAATATTTGTTTCGAGTTCAACGACGATGGTCAATGCTCGATTGTGAGTGAGTGAGTGAGTGGTTTTTGCCTTATTCGAATTTTGAATTGTTAAAATCTTGTGATATGTATCTGGCGATCGGATCAACCGAATTTTGGTTTTTGATTAAAGTAAAGTGCTTCCCATACAAAGCTTGTATTAAATAAAATCTCTTATTTTTTTATTCATTATTTTATTATTTTTGTTTGCATTCTACCGGTTTTTTCTGAGACCGTAAGTTTTTACTATGATTGATAATTTTTTTTGTGTCGTAAAAGCTCACGTTTTTACGACTACAACAAAATCTACTCACACAATGGGCCCTAATTAGCATTGCCGCCCGGGCATCTTTGTAACATGCTTAGTGCGCCACTGCCTGGGATCCTAGTCAGTGCAGCATTAATGGAGAAATGAGCGGACTGACAACTTGACCAGGTAAAATGTTTCGGCACATAAATGGTCACAAGATTTACACACTCTTAAAGAAATCCTTGCCTTTTTGCGACTAAATGGTTTTAGAACGAACTATTTCGCTGGTTGCCATAGAACGTATTCATTTTCAGATATTTAAGACGTAAAACCATGCATGCAGAGAAACGTATTCGCAATTCCACATATCGCATTGATGTGCGTCATCAATATGTTGTCCTTACGATCGCCACAACAATTTATAAGGTTTGTACAATGTTTTACTATAATATACCCTCCATATTTTGTCCAGACCGATAATACAATTAGCTATTCCCAGTTAGCTTCGATTTTTCGAGCTGATATTTCGAATTCAGGACGAAGAAACATCCTCGATAAAATTTACATTCTCCATTAAATTTACAGTCGCTCTTAAAAATATACAGAAGTGAAAATGTTTTCAGCTTTATTACACGGTCGATTTTTTTTTTTTTTTTTTGGGAAAACCCTCAAGGAATAACTTTATTGATTTTGTACCCTGAATTTAGAATAAAGGGTGCTCGGTTCTTTAAAATAAATAAGGGTGAACTTCTTTGGGGGAAAAAAATAAGCTCTTCCATTGGGATTCAGAAATAGATGTTTGCTCCTGCTATATTTTGTAGTATACTCGTATATAGTTTAAGCAATAGAAATAATGTATAGTCGGAGAATGGTTTTTAAACAGAAGTTTTCGTTTGGAGGTGCTTGGAATTTAAAATTCCTTCAATCAACAAGGGACCTAATTTCAGCTAAATATGTATGCCCCATATTTTCGGTTCTGTTCTTAAAACTGGAATTAGTTTTACCCATATGCAAAAGGGAACGTACAAGGTTTATAAGCAAAATAATGAAGATGCGATTGAGTTTTATATTATTAAGCTTTATATTTTTAAGTAGTAAATACGTCAAGTATTGTTTTACCTTAACGAATTTTTTTTTGTAACACTAATCAATCTATTTGAACATTTTTTTGCGTAATGTTTTTAATAATGTCTTTAGAAAATGTTGATGAACTCATTTGTAGAAATAATAAAAAGGAGTGGCCCAAGTTGGCTGCCTTGGGGAACCTCTGAGAAGTTTATCATACCCTTACATAGGAAGCTTGAAATTTTAACAATTTGCTTTCCTGAATTTATAATATTAACTCCTTATCCGCACTAATGTTTCTTTAAAACGACAGTAAGTTGAACACGGTCGAAGGCCTTCGAAAAATCGGCGTGCCACATAAATTTTAATAAAATTGACATTAAAACTAAAAACATGATTTTGATGTCTTTTTAACAAAATTTTATTATTTTTACTTGCGATACACACTGAGTTACAAAAAAAGTGGCACCCCTTAAATTTTTGACCTTGTTACAACAGTGTCGTCCAAATTTTTCCATTCCTCGATCAAAGCAGATTTCAGCCCACTAGTTGTCTCTGGAAGGGCAAGTCGCCTCCTTGTCATTTTCAACAGCAGTTCAATTTCCACTTCTTGCAAGTAGTCGGTAACGCACCTAGCAACGTGTGGTCTTGCATTGTGATTGTCGTGCATCAGCACAAAGTTATCGCCAATAAATGGTGCGAATTGAACCACATATTCCTCGAGAATGTTATTTACGTTATAACTGGAGTTCATTGATCCTTCCACAATGGACAGCTCGGTTTTCTCACGCATAGAAATTCCTGTCTACACCATGACTGAACCTCCACAGAAATTTTCCCGCTGGGCACTTGCCGAAGAGTATCTCTCACCTTTTAGTCTCCACACTCTGCTACGCACATCTGGTGACCGCAGACAAAACCTTGACTCATCAGTGAAAAGAACTCTACTCCAGTCGTCCTCGGTCCAATATTGGTGAAGGTGAGCAAATTCCATGCGACGTTGCTTGTGCTGTACCGTGAGCCTCGGCACTCGAGCAGGCCTTCTTGCTCTCAGGCCACTCTCCACTAATCGCCTCCTCACCGTTTATGCATTCACAGCTGTCCCTCTAACTGTACGAAGTCTGTAAGACAGCTCAACCGCTGTTTGGTGACGATCTCGAAGGCTTTGAAGCACCAAAAATCGGTCATCCCTTGAAGATGTTTGCTCTCGCATTGTACGAATTGGTTTCCCTGTACCTTTTGATGGCTCTTTTAAGCATCGTCTCCTGTTTTCCAATCCTAGTAGCGGCATACCGCACACTTCGTCCATCTGCAATCAAAGCCAGTGCACTGGCGACTCCTTCTGCAGTTATGTGCATATTTTTTTAATGTCGTTGTACTCGTACCTATTTAGTTGACTCAAAAAAAACTCCCGCTTTGCATATGAAAAAGGTTGGGGTCAAAATTCTGCCGGGGTCAAAATTCTTTTAACAAAATTCTGCTTTTAAGATTCTGCGAAACGCATTTTGGACTAAAAGTCATAAAACATTTGAAGCGTTTGGATGAAGAAGGGGGTAAATGACATTTGCAACATTTCGAGGTATAAGGACTTAAAGTTTTTTGTTGAGAACTTTTTTCTTATTACAATCTAATTAAAATTGAATAAACTAATAAAACAAGAAAAATAATAGCTTTTTAACAATGTTACTTTTATTTCATTACAAAAGCTTGATATATTTAAAAAAACAATTTTTTTCAGAAAAAGAGCAGTTAACTCTTTCTTGCACAAAAAGTTTATTAGTATTTTGAATTTTTAAGAATACAAAGGGGTTAAGTAACAAACATTTATTTTTTTTTTCTTTTTATTTTGAAAAGTTGTTTTCTGTTCGCATGGTTCCGATAAAGCTTTTTCATAAAACCAGTTGTGTTCCCTTGGTATGAACATCATTTGTTCCTTTAAATTTTTTATTTTCTCAACAGACAGCTGCTTTATCTTTTTTTCTCGGACGAAAAAGTCTTGGGTTTTGTCTGGAACTATTCGGATGTTTTTTGCTATAACAGCTTCATTGAATAAAGCATCTTCCTCGTAGCATTCCTTATAAAAATAGGATCCATATTTGTGTATTCGAAGCCATTTAACGCTATCACGGAAATTGATTTTTTCATTTAATATGTTTTTTGTGACATTTTTAACGTTTAATTTTACTTGCAGATTTTCTAATGATCGAAAGTGGTTCTCCATGTCAATTATAACGGTGTTTTTTTTGCTGGCACTTTTTAGTATGTGTCGGTATTGCTCAGCAGTGTAAATGGTTTCGTTTTTTCGTAACTCTTTTTCGATTCTTCCAAAATCCCTGTCGCTGTCAAGATAAGTATGGCCAACTTCAGGAAATTTGTGGTCAATCAGTTCAAAATATTCCGTTAAAATAAGGACTTGGTAAAGGCACAATAAAAAGAAGTTTTTGTTTTGTCCAGGGCAAGAATCGGTCCATGCAATCAGATGTTTCCTCTTTTTAGCAATTTCACATTCTTGGAAGAATGTATAGAGTGCACTCATTACCTCGGTGCTTCCTCTGTCTGCAACATCTTCGGTCCAGGTTAACATATACGACATCTCCAAATCGGAAGTAATGACATGGATTCCTAGATTATAAAACCACATCTGCCTCAAGTAAAATGCCTTAGACGTGGTTAATTTTGGTAAAGGCATGGTTTGCTGGAGGTCAAAAGTAATATATATTATATTGGGATCGGACCGAGCCTTTTCGCGGTCAATTTTTTGACTTTCGAATCCGGACTTATAGCTGTTTTGGTGTTTAGCTGAGTTTTTACCAGAAATGCTACAAGTGTCACTTCTTGGTAGGCGGAAAGACAGATTGAACTTCGTGTTGAATATTTGTCGGTAAAAATGTTGACTAACAAAATATTCGACATTTTTCTCTTGCCCGGTGCATTTTTCAATGTAAAGGCTATATAATTTAGAAATATTTAGTAAAGGTGAGAGATAAAGTTTATTTGGGTTTTTGTTCCTTGAGTAGTGCGATTCTTCGGCTGGAAATTCGTTAATATGCTCAAAAATATAGTCGATTACATGATCGGATATTTTATTTGGTCGGTTGAAATGCTGACCTCTTTAATCCAAAGGTGGAGCGAACTCACAGCTGTTTATTTTGCTTTGAAGAACGTCCAATTTCTTCTTTCCAATTTGAAATAAGGAACACATTGCACTTTTGCAAACTCGTATGGAATCTGTACCCACTGTAACATGTTATTCATATGCAAATTTTCTTTGCTTAAGGGTGTTTTTCTTGGCATTAATGTCGAGTGAATAAAAGCTTGATAAAAGTGCGAATCTTTGCTCAAAATTTATTTTTTCGGAACAAGAATAACGGCAGTTATCACTTCCGCAAAAGTTTCCAGAAATAGGTTCCTTTTTTTTAACAATAGATCCTTTTGCTGTGATATATTCTTTTCCCTGTTCTCTTAACAAAGAGGTTGCTCGTCGTTTCCATTTTAATGGATTTTTAATTTTTTTTTTGGTTTTTTTCGGTGACTTACCACTTCTATCATGTGAGGGAACTTGCGTTTTTGCTATTTCCGGAATCTCCCTTGTTGATGACTGCTCCGGTGTGGCTGGTGCATCTTCTGCACCTTCGCTGAGCGTTGAATTGTCTGGAAAGTATTCATCACTATCGCTCGCAGAAAAATCAAGCCCATGATCACTTTCCTCAGAAAGACCATCATCAAATTCTGTGTAGAAAACTATAGATAAAAATTCACAAGTATTTGAATGACAAACATTTCTTACTCTGTAAATTTTGCACACAACTCCTTTGCCTTTGGTGTCTTTCGACAAACGTTGAGATTTGTTTCGAATCGCTTTCTGCTTCTAAGCATTATTTAAAAGTATTTTACAAACATATAAACACATAACATTAGAAGCAGTATTTAATACTTACACTTTTTTTTTTTTCATTGTCTTTGAAACATCTGTAAATCATTTTTCCTCGCTCCATATTGTAAATAATAACTTAGGTATTACACTTTGTAAACTCAAAATTGATTTCAAGTGATAAGCAGAAAATAATCAACGCATCACACAAAACACTGACACTGAGTAAATAAAAATTCAACAAAAGACGGTTACTACGAGTGTATTTTTGTCACAGCCTACTTCGAATAGCGTTAGCATAAAAGGAATATCAAACAAAAAACAGCGGTTTCGCTGCCACAGCCTACTAAATAATTTAAAAGATAAAAAGCAATGCGTGAACTCCAAAATAGAAAAATTGGGCAGCAGTTAAACTTTTCGTATTTATTTTTTGTTTTGCTTCAAGAAAATGCATTGATGGAGTACATAGTCCCTTAGAACCTTCATCGTTACTAAAACCACTTTAAATATGGGTTTTAATTTGTCTGCAAGAAGGAGGTAAGTAAGCACTTAACCCCTTCATGCAAAATACATTTTTTAAAGTTATTTTTATTTCACCCAAAAAGGAGTTAAGTGCTGTTAGCCCATTCTTCCACTCATATTATACGATTTTTAGTTGTTGGTAACCCTTTTATACCAAAAATGAAAGCGCTAAATAAGAAAATACGAATCGTAGCTCGACGTAGATTAGACAGAAATTTAAGTTTTCGCAAGGCATCCTCATTTTTCGAAAAAAAAACGAAAATCGAAAAAATGTCACTTACCCCCTTCTTCATCCAAACGCTTCATTTCAATTTGACTTAAACCCACACAGTCCACTAAACCAAAAACAAAAATAATATGTAGGTATTATTTGCGTTTTCTTCTATTCATTTACCACTAGCCAGACCACGGGCGTAACATACATATATTTCTGGGTGCATGAATTTGACCAAATTCCCCTAGAAAAATATAATTTTCAGTATGTATGTGCTGAAAATATTATTAGAGTTGGTAGTCATCAACCAAAAAATAGTGCGTCTTAGAGCGACACGATAGCATCTAACTGATGAGCCCAACTATCGTGTCCGGGCGAAACGCATTTTGGACTAAAAGTCATAAAACATTTCAATTTGATTTAAGATTCTGCTTTCAAATTTTTGCTTTTTAAATTTCTGCTCGCCGAAATTCTACTGTTCAAAAGTCTGTTTTTCAAAATTCTGCTCATCAAAACTCTGCAAATAGTAAAGGAAACAAAAGTTTGGAAAATGTTAAAAAGCGCGCGCTTTCTCTTACTTTCTTAAGAGTTTAATAAAAAAAAATATTTTTTTTGTCGGTCAACTTCTTAAGGATATTATTCAGTAAAAAAGAAAGTGTTTCGAAAAACAAATAAAAAAAAAGAGAACCGATCTAAGTCGCATTGGCTATCTTAGGTTCTTAGGCACATTTCAAAAAACATTGTTTTTTTTTTTTTTTTTATAATCTGCAATCTGTAGGTGGTTGTTGTCTCAGATTTAATCTCCAGGGATGGCGGCTGAGCTAATGCGGAGAAATTTCCTTGTCTTATTTATCGATGTCCCTTATAATTCGCATTCATTTTTTTATTCTTTGTCATATTTTATCGGTATACTAATTTTACTCAATCACATGTTGTTAGTTATATGCCTAAACAGCATGTAATGAGTAAACCATCAACTCATTGTATGACATTTATTTTTAGAATTGGTTTTTAGCAGAAAAAGATGAAAAAAAGCAGAATTTAGAAAAACAGTATTCTGAAGCCAGAATTTTAATTCTCTTCTTAACATCTTAAGGGAATAGCTAGTTGTTGATGGCACCATAACCATCAGTTTTGGGGAAAAAATGGATAAAACAGATATATTGAAAAATGTTTGACGAGGAGTGTATTTCACCAAAAGCAAAAAATCGCATTAACAAATTAAACTGCCAATATAGAAACTTTAAATAGTCGTTTTTCTCTTTTCGTTCAGAGCAGATCACTGAACAGAGTTCGAACACATAGATTATGCACTGGACTTGTTCCAAACAGAGCGAGCTCTGAACACTGATATGTTTTTTAAACACACTTGAACCACACAATTTCATTTTTAACCATAAAATGCAATTTAACACAAAACATACAATTTTTGTACTGATACTGATACATAGATACAGAAAATAAACAAGCGATCAACTTCTTTCGCCAACTTATGTATCAAATTATTTTTTTCTTTACATTTTTCTTCTTGGCACACATGGCACTTGGTGCGTTCAGCAATTTACTCACATACTCTGTCAATTATGTTCGAGCGAGTGCGATCTACACATGCTCAGAACGAAAAAAAAACACACATTTTGAGCTCTGAATGCTCTGAGTTAAAAAAAAACACAAACAATTTTTTTGACAACTCAGACTCTGCTCTGAACTAAAAAAAGAAAAACGCCTAATTTTATTACATATTTCCAAATCTCATTTAAAAGCGATATGGACCCGTCCTTCAATAAATCAGTAGTCACTCCAACCTAGCTTATCTAAATCAGTTGACACGCATTCCACACGTAGGTATTTCCTACTGATTTATACATAAATTCATTTCAAATTATTGTCAATCAATTGATTAGATAGTGATCCAATTAAATTTGTTTCGACAATAGGAATGTTAGGTAGGCCCACTGTAGGCAAACACCTAATACATAGGGTATATACACCTACCTACCTATTACCTATAATTTTATTTAAAAAAAATGGTAGCTGTTCTCATTTCTTAAAACCTCGTTTTCAGTATAAAAAAAAAGAAAAAAAAAGAACAAAAACTAAATCAAAGTTTTCATCAAAGAGAGGGAATTTTGAATAAAAATAATAAACAAAACAACCCATTGTTCTCTTTTCTCTCAACACCAACACAAAGTCCCTAAAAATATATTTATCTATTTACAAACGATTCTGATTCGTTCGTTCGCCAGTAAATATGCTCAAGTATACAAGGCACCCTATCTCTTCTATATACTTCACAGCACGCATGGCTGAACTTAGTCCCACCTTCTATGTTCAGAGTATTTGTAAATGGGGCGTGTTCACACACATACACAAACACACTGGCACACATATTTCTATGTCACTTGCTGTTGCTGAGGTTTCAACGTTGACAGCCGAAACATTGTTTATAACTCAACGCTTTTTCTGAAAATAGCCGCTCGATGCATTTTTTTTTGTCGAAAGGTGGTTGGTGTGAAGCAGTGTTAAGGAAACGGGAACGTTTGTCATACACCCACCCTCTTTTGTCTTTGGAAACAATGTGAAAAGTTACTCTTGGTTGTGCAAATTTTAAGTGGACTTTGGAGTTTTGTTACCAAAATTTCCATAAAGCTCTTTACGTGTATACCTCTGCCTGTGCCATCAGCATCGTCCTTGACTTGACTATTATACAACCACGAGTAAGTGAACTTTCTGAACGGTTACTATTACCTACTACCTACCTAGAGCTAGAATGTTGCTTACTTTTTTCGACATGGACGGGCGAATTGTCAAACGACACGATGCATGCATAAATAATGAACGAACCCGGATACTTTTTGAATTTCTGACCGTCCGTCGTCGTTGGTTGTGTTGTTCTTTTGATTTAATTTCTGATCCATTAGCATCGATGTATGTTATCTGCCTGATACCCGAGGTAAAATAAAGGAGTGATAAAGAAGACCCCACTACCTATATTCGGTCAGGAAAAATAAAGTTGTGAAAATAGTCTCGTGTCAGTCAGAAGTGGGTGTGGGTGGTTAAAGGGAAATTGACAAAGTGCTCATGGCTTGTTGCGGGTGGCCAAATAAAAGCTAATGCTTTTTACGTGACATATAGGTAGGTATGTCCTCGGCAACAATTTCTCAAAATAAAATATTATATAGATAGCTCCGGACAGATAAATGCCTAACCTATAAAGATTGATACTTGAAAAAAGAAAGGGTTGAACATTTGGTGTGCATAATTGATTAATCTAACTTCTGTGGCTTATTAAATATTGAAATAGGTACCTACTTTAAAAATTGGGTTAAAATGCTTCCTTAAAATATTGTTATCGTGACTAATGGGGTAGGTCGCATGTTAATTGAGCAAAATACCTTTACACAACGCAACTAAAAGCCACTGACAGTAGGTATATCGCTGATTAATATTGACAGAAACACTTTTATGCTTTTTCAAAAAATGTCGATGGTGGTGGTGGTGGTGGCATACAACAAGCATACCTATACTGCGAGTGAGGGTGTTTTTGACAACTCCCAAATGCCTCGGTATAACGGTACATAAGCGCCTTCATTTAAAAAACTGATACGCTCCGCCCAATTGCAAATTGAGGTCCCAAACACACAGAACTTCTCACACCTACACTTTGAATCTTCGGTAGTCACATAAATATAACACCAACTCACTGTTACAGCCATCACCACCAGTCAGTGGAGTAAACACGAAATGAAGGCGCGCTCCCAGTTGATGGGGATGATGATATGGATGGAGACCAAGCATGTATTTTTATGTATTTCCCATACCCATTCCCATGGCACACAGTGTCTTGGGATAAACCCGATATATTGGTTGCCTCTCGCCAAAAGGTATATACCTGTTTTGTTTTTTAACGCCCAGCATGTACGCTCCATTGCGGACCCAGTTCCGCATGGCTGAATCCCTATCCGTCAGTTGTTGTTGAATCTCACAGAGTAAACTGGTTAAGGCGCCTCTCGCTCTGATATGACTATATAGTGTGTGGAGTGGATCTACTTGTTTTATTTGTACCTATAACACAAGAAGGCGGGCAGCAGCACTCTGTTGTGGCTCATTTTGAATTCGATTTGTGTCTCTGTGCACACAGTTAGTGAATGTACACCACTGGAGCTGGAGTACGTTAACGTTTAATTTGTCGCTCGGATTCGGTGATAGCAGTTATTCTTTGGTGCTCGACAAATTTGGACGTGCTTCCTGTTTGGGGATACACATATTCGTTTCATACAAAATTGCAAGCGTGATCCTTGGGGTTCCTTTCGGTTGGATTATTTATACCTAATAAATTCCCTGGGACTCGAATGCCCTATAGGTATAAGGGGACAGTTGAAAAGAGATATTTTTTGTTATTAATCATTAAGTGTTGGCAAATTTAATTTATCTTTTTGCATAAAAAGTATCAAAGTGAATTGTGTTTGTAGAAAATAAAAAAATAAACAAAAGAATTTGAAATACACCAATTTCAAATTTAAGAATTATGTAATGATACTTACGAGATACCTATATAGTGAATTTGTTGTTTAGATAGTTAATTATTACAAAATAACTTTAAAGTTATAAAAGTGCTAAATAATTTGTTTAGAAAACAAATTTATTTTTGTTTGGTTCTATGATGATGGCATTAAAAATGCTTTATCGCGGGCCAAGTTCGAGATTGGAAAATTTAATTGAAAAGATACAAGCTACCAAAGATGGAAATCCAGGTACCTATATGCCTTTTACAAAATAGTTATTAGAAATGTAAAAAAATATCAACCAATTTAAGAAATATATATAAGTACTTCAGGGAGATTAAATTAATATTAAATTTAATTTTAATTTTAATTTATGTAATCAGAAAGTTGATAAATAGATAGGTGCCTATCTTCATATACAAATATTTCCTTGCTGCTAGCACTGTGCTTGTACATTTTAAGGGTAGTCAAGACCCGCCTCTAGTGCGCGGAGAATAGATACAATAAAAAAAATCTAATTTCACCTACAACTTTCCTATAACCTGCAGAATAGAAATTATCCGCGAGTTAAAATTTTCAGTTAATAAAAACAGAATCCGTGAGGAAAGTCTATTATGTACTTACAATAATAAGTATGAATTCTCTTTTTTATTTTTTTCTATGTTTCTGTAAATTACTGTCAAATGTCAATTCGTATTTCATCATTAGCGAAGGCATAAGTTTACAAACTTTAAATAGAAGACATTTTTTTGTATATGCATATGTAATTTTAACTATATGCCTGTAAGATCTAAGGTCTTTTATATGCAAGCTGAATTGCACGGCACTAGTTAGAAGGAACACCCAGAGAAAAAACAACGTAAAATCAAAAAAACCACTTTGATTTAAGTATTTTTAGTAATGATTCGGGGTTCAATTCAATTCAACTTTAAAACAAGATGGAACAACTTTGATTTTAGAATAGTGCATCGAATCAAAATACATATATTACAAACCAACTTTGAAATTACTATCTTTCAATTTTAATTTCACTACGTTTCATTGTTGTTGTTGAAGTAAATTCTAATATAAATTACTTTGAAATGTAAACGTTTTAGTTTTAATCTTTTTTAACCATGAAACGTTGTAGAATTTACTACTTTACGTTTTTAAAATAACAACTTGGATCCACCCATGGTTTACGTCAATCTGAATTTAATAAAAGTCTTCCAATTTTTTTAATAAACAAAAACGATCATTTTGAAATATAAAAATTGTATTTTTATTTTTATGTGACATTAATGTAGGGGTACACTTGAGCTTTACCCAAGAAAATGTTAAGGGTCCACATTTCTTAATTGCATCGGGATTCGGGATAAGGCACCAGAAAATTGTGTTTTGGCTTAAGACTTGCTCCAAATAATCTAATGTATAAAAAATAATCAAATTTCCATCAAACTAGGATTAATTTCTTATGATTTCAATAAACGAAACTTACTTTTCAACGTAGGGAAAATGTATTCCAACTCAAATTTTCTTAATAGTGTCCGAAAGACAAAACATGACTGACAATATGAAACCAAAGCTTCACGATCGACAGCTCTGGCGCGCTCCAACCCGACACTACGTTGCAGGTAGTTTTGTTTTGCTGTTTTCATGATTCTACATGGAATCCACTTAAGATCAACTATGAATCCCTTTGAATTTACGCCGATCGTAGTTTGAAAATGCAACATCAATGTGAAAATGAATACGTTTAATTTTGTTTCTACATCGTTTCCACTTTAAATTTTAAGCCTTTCGGTTTTACATTGAATGAGTATGAATTAATTCAAATTAAAGTTGATGATCTTTCAAAGTTGAAGTTGATTGAAAATCTTCCATCAAGTGGCTGCAACTACGAAATGATGTTGAACAAAGTAGAATCAACTATGTTACACTTTGAAAGTAGTACATGGAATTTTAATTTTGGATACATTTTAGCATTTTCCACATTCAAACAACGGTGTTTCACTGTTGAATAGACTACGGTTCACTTTAAAACAAGAATAAAACAAGAATGACAATACTTAAACCAACGTTGCGTAGTTAAATCAATATGTTTCCAACGTTAAATCAAACACGATTTACTAGATTTTACGTTGCATTTTTCCCTCAGTGAATAGAAAGATAGAAAAGATTTTTTTATTGGCACAGTCGATTTGAGAATTAGGTATTTACTATCTTATTTTAGCCTACCGGCGGCATCCAATTAAGATTGGAGGTATAGACAAGACTGCTGCCAAACGTGGGGATCGAACGTACACGTCTAATTTATAGCAGTCAAGCACTATATACACTGCGCTATTGCCAGTTCGTTTTGTTAATGATATATTGCAGTTCATCAGGAAATGTAGATTAACTGCCAATAAATGGTGTTGTTTTTTTAAATATGGCTGATAAACACCCAAACACAAAAAAAGTGGGTCCGGCAATTCCGTCCTAAACGGCCTAAACGATTGAAGCGATGTCCTTCAAACTTGGTACATAAGAGTTTTAGGTTTTTGGTACCTGCCATATCTACAAATTTTTGGGGCAAAAATGGTACATCTCAATTATCCCGAAAATGGCTCTAATGATTTTGATAAAAAAAAATCTGTCCACAGTCTACATTTTGGCCAATACAATTTTTTTAATGAAATTACCAGCCCTATTTATAAAAAACGTTAAGTCCACCTTTAGTCCATGGACTTACAAAACCATGAAATAAGAATTAGACCATCGACTAAAATTTCATATTAATAAAAAATCGAACAAAATCTACTACAATAAGTATCAACTCTATCTCTTTTTATTCTATGTTTCTGTAAATTTTGTTCTTAAATGTCAATTCTTAGTCCATCACTAGACCACCGTCTTCGATGGTCTAGCGATGGACTCAATTGGTAAACGTCAAATAGCAGAAATTGTGTTTTATTAACAACATTTCGCACTTGTTCACGGAATAACTCCTAAATCATCCCTAGTCCATGTTTATAAATGTGGATGTAGTTGTTTAATAAAATTATATTTTCAATAAAATATTATGCAAATAGTCAGAAATATCTAAATTAGATACTCGTAGGTTAATGAATTTCATGTTTTAATTTTTTTTTAATTTTTGAACGTTGACAAGATATACGACAATAACTAAAAACTATCTGTTAGCTTAAGCTTGTAGGTGAATATAAATACATCATTATATAGGAGCTATATACTTTTCGTGGATGACCTAAGACAAAATTCAAACTTCTGCCCTAGGGAAGACATGACTACATAATTTCGAAGAATTTCCATCTCAAAACCCAATTAGAATTTGTTTAATAATTTTAATGGCTTTCGAAAAAATTCTGATTTGAAATGTAAACGTTTTGAAAATTAGTAGGATCAGACGAAGATTATCGATTAAGGAATAACACAGGATTTTCAAGATTGCAAACCTGAATTTTAAAGGAATAAATTTATATTATTGATTATTTTAATTTTTTTAGAGACAAGTAGTTTTGTAATTTAACATATATAAGGAATATAAAACATTGTCCGAAGAATGTTTTGTAAATCTGGAAGATCGGATACAAATTCAGGAGAAAGAAAATTATTTTCGGCAAGTATGCATATGATTGTATTGGTCTACTTTCCCTTAAATCATTTATTGTTAAAAAAAAGAGTTAATGCTTCACTCACATTCAGTATTGCTAGTTCTAACCAAGTCTGATCAAACTGGTTCTTGAACCGTAAAATATTTCGGTTTGAGACACCGCAGATCTCGACGATGCCATTAGTAAAAGACTTGTGCAATGGCCTGTTTCACCAAATTACAATTACAATAACAAGTTTGTAGTTGTTAGTTACATTTACCAATTTGTAATATGACTTTGTGTTTCACAAGAACAAATTTAAATCCAACAAATTTGCTAGAAAGAGAATATAATGAAGGGAAATTGTAATTGTTATTTACAAATACAATAAAAAACCGTTCCACCATTAAATTTGCAAAGTTGTAAATTACAACTGTTTTTCACAAATTTCTTAACACTCTACCTAAATCAATACTTAAATCAAAGTGGTTTTCTTTGCTTTGACGTTGTTTTTTCTCTGGGTGTATCATCCATTCTAAGTTTAGTTAATAAAATATGTTTATTCCACCTTTAATCCATGACTTTAAAATAGAAGTTAATCTGTGGATTAAAATTTTCACTTTAAAAAAATCGAAAAACAAACCTCTATCTTTTTTATTCTATGTCCCTGTAAATTTCTTTCTTAATGTCAATTCTTATTTCTTCCATTAACGACCCTCTCTTTGGATTAGCGAAGGAATAATGTCGAAATGTCAAATAGCAGAAATTCTATTTTATTAATGACATTTTGCACTTAGTCTACGTGTTAAAGATAAACCGTCACTAAATCGTGTTTTCTTAATATAAGATTTATAAATAGTTTGATCATGTCACTATTTGAAACTATATTTAAGTCATATTCATTAGAATTAGCTAATATAACTCTCAACAGTTGAATAGTTACGCAGTGAATGGGCCTTTATTAAGATTCTATTCAGCGTCGCGAAAATTCGTATTTGTAAAAGATTGTTTGACCCATTTTAGTTAAATAACATTTTGTCGAATAAAGTACCAAATAGGAAATTCTGTTCCGATTTGATATCATGAAACATGAAACCACACTTTTTGTGAAAAAAAAAATCAAAACATTGTGATTGTGATTGAATTTTTATGTTGGCTCTATGCAACCTCTAAACGTATTTTATAACTTTTATGAATAACAATTTAGCATTGCAACTTTACGCATTTTCTAAAATGCATTTCTGATTAAGACTGTTTGCGTAGTATAAGTCAATAGCATTTTAATAAATCAGAATCTAGTTTCGTTATTAATCTGTATAAAAAGAAATTTAACTCTAAGTTTACATAAACCGGAGTTTAGTTAGTTGTTTCAAGCACAAAAATCAGACATAATGGCGTACAATTTTAAACAACTCATTGTTAAGGGCTTAAGATTTTACTAGTTAGCAATATCCTAAGTGCTTATTGATTGAATAACTATTTCAAAATTTTTAAACTTTTTCTAAACTAGTAAATTGCTAATTAAGAAGAAGGCTGAGCATTTGTAGGGTTTGAATTTTGATGACCAAAATTATTATTGTTATGTAAAGTTATTTCTATTTTCATCATTTTAACTTCATTATTTACAAAAAAAAAAACAAAATAAAATTGTGCACCAGCAGGACTCGAACCTGGCCACCCCGCGTGCAAGGCTGATATACTATCAGATTCCATAATGGATTTAGCAAATTGCTGAAAGTTAAGGTAGCCATTCCGTGATTTTAACTTTAGTATAATGTTAAAATCGTTTAAAATTAGCTCAATCATCTTTTTAGCTTAGTAAATTGCTAAAAGTGGCTTTAACATTTTACTAAATCGTTTAAAATTTTGCGCCAATGAAAACACAAATTGCAACTAAATTTTGTATGAAATATGGTGATTAATTTTAAAAAGGATTGTTAACTGCAATATCATAGTTCGTCGAGCTCCGCTACTGTATATGCTATTTTAAGAAACGATGCTAAATATATGTATATACACTTAAATAGGACGTGGGTAATTATCGAAATACAGGGTTTTACGAATTAGGTATACTGCGGAAACTTTTTGACTGTTTTAGTGTACACTAGTCGGCATAAGTATTTTGACGCAACCTTTTTGTGACCTTTGCACCTAGCTTTACTTAGTATCGTTAAATAACGGAGCGAAAATAATGCGCAAAACAAAGAAACTGTTTTTAGCTCTATGGATGCCAAATTTTATATTGTTTGCCTTTTGCATTCTCTTTCTGCTGATAAGAATGCATGCAGACAACTAATTTTTCCGTGGCGTAAGTATTTTGACGGAATCTTTGTGTATATGTTTTTACAGTTTTGAGAAATTGAAAACCAAACAACTTTTGTGTTTAACTTTAATTGATATTAAACGTGGAATAAAAAAATAAAAAAATATTTAAAGTTATTAAAAATCATGGGTAAAAGGTCTGAGTTGAGTTTGGTTATAAGATCTTCAATGGTGGCAAAGTATAACGCTGGTGGCAATGGCGCAGTGGATAAAATGCTTGATTGCTAACTAGGACGTGTGGGTTCGATCCCCACGCTATGCGCATTCTTTTCTATATCTCCAATTTTAATTGGATGCCGCTCATGGGTTAAAATGAGACAGTCAATACCTGGTTCTCAAATCCACTGTGCCAAACTAGTTTCGTGCAATTCAGGTTGCATTTAAAAGACCATAAGTCTTACAGGCATATAGTTAAATTAAAAAAAAAAAAAAAAAAGACATTGCAAATGAGTTAAATATGTCACGCAAACTGTGCACTATCAAATTAATAAGTTTAAAAAGCATAAGAAACTCAATGAGATCAGGTGCTAAGTGCAAAACAACGCCCACTGAGGCCTAGCCCTTCTATGAGAATTACAAAAAAATATATTTTTGTGAAGCCTCAATCTGCTGCAGATCAATGGAATTTGACGGCCAAGAGTCCAATCAGTGAGCGCACTGTCCAACGACGTTTAAAAGAAGGAGATTTTAAGACATTTAAGGCTAGGGACATGCCGTACGTATCAAAGGCAAGCAAGTTTAAAATACTGCCCTTAGGAAAGGAACATCTGCACAAGCCAAAGGAGTTCTGGAGAAGCGTTCTATGGACAAATGAAAGCTGTTTTAAGTGTAACTCATCAAAAAACAAATTTTTTGTAAGATTGCCAAAGGTAGTAAGGCAAACAAAAAGGCCCATTTGTCAAAAAGTGAGCCATGGTTGAGGCTCCGTCATGTTATGGGGATGTGTTGCGTATAATGGTCTAAGTGAATTGGTTCCTATTACCGGCTCGATGAACCAAAGTCAATATATTAGAACCCTTAATGATAATACCTTTCCTTCCGGAGATAGGCTAATTGGAGAATCATTTATCCTGCAGCAGAATAATGCAACATGCCACAAAGCCCGGATGATAACTAACTTTTTGAAAAATGTTGGTGTTACCACTGTGGACAATTTTGGGAAGAAAAAGATTTTTAAAAAATGTTGAAAGTGTAATTTTTCAAAACTGTAAAATTATATAATTTTACTCGTTGCTCTGATTAATTCCTAATCAAAAACTGAAAACTTTATTATTTTATGTGTTCTACTTTTTAAGTAAATTGAAAATTACTAAAACTACTTTTTTAATGAGATTTTTTTTTGTATTTACGGTGATCTCAATTTGAGGGGATATTACCATAACTACAGTGCCGCAAAATAACAACGGATTTTTGTAGAGGGGCTTAATAAAATCATTTTATCCTACGGAAGAAGGGTCTTATTCCCTCCTTTTAGGCGGAAGGGGCAATTTTCCTAAAAATTGACTTAAAATAAAAAAAACTAGGTTTAAGAACTACGGCAACACTAACAATAATAAAATTATAGGTTTTCTGAAGCCAGATACTTGTCTTCTTATCATTTATTTCAACTTTGTTATAGTTTTTGAAAAATATACCTTCAAACACAAAATTTATCAAACATTTTTTTAAGTAACAAAATTAAGTATTAATTGGCTTTAATTGTTAGATGCCCTAATATATTCGTAATCGAACTATGAAAACTAGGTGGTTTTATGTCCTTAGTTTAAAATTAAAAATTATCAAAACTGCCTTTTTATGGGAGTCTTAGTTCTTGTTTTTTTATATGTAGGTATTTTCCTTATTTCGAAAACAGCTGTTGGATATGGAGGATAAATTCAAAGTTTCTTTAGATCTAGACTCTGTAATACAAAAGAAACCTTGAATACGCCTAACCTCGCACCCACCCCAGAGCATATAGTGTACTCAGGCAGTTTTTTTGTTGAAAATTTTTGAGTTTGGAGGTATTTTTTCAAAAAACTATTACGGCACATAACTATATTGAAACAAATGATAAGAGGACAAGTTCTTGGATTTCAGAAAACCTATATTCTTTTATTGTAAGTGTTGCCGTCATTTTTAAATCTTTTTTTTTTTAATTTTAAGTAATTTTTTATAAAATTGACCCTCCCGTCTAAAAGGAGGGAGATAGACCCCCTCTTCGGTAGGGTAAAATGATTGCATTAAGACCCTCTACAAAAACCCGTTATTATTTTGCGGCACTGTAGTTAAGGTACTCTCCCCTCAAAGTGAGATCACCGTAAATACAAAAAAAAAAAAACAATCTCATGTAAAAGTAGTTTTAGAAATTTTCAATTTTCTCAAAAACTAGACCACAAAAGATCATATAGTTTTCAGTTTTTGATTAAGAATTAATCAGAGCAGCAAGCTTGTAAAAAAAATATTATATCATTTTACAGTTTTGAAAAATTACACTGCAAACATTTTTTTATCTTTTTCTTCCCAAAATTGGAGTTTAAAACCTGTTTTTTTCAAAAACTATGCATATATTCCACTCCATTTAAAAATTAGCTAATAAATTAATTAAATAATAAAAAAAGTTATAACACTTATTTGTAAGTATTACCGTTATTTTTAAATATTTTGTTTTCCATTGTTAGTACTTTTTTTCTATGAAATTGACCCTCCCGGCCAAACGGTGGGAGGTAGATCACCCCCAGCCCCCTACCATATTAAAAATACTTGTATTAAGCCCCTCTAAAAAAACCGTTATTATTTTGCGGCGCCTAAGTTATCATACTCGTGCATTTTTTGTTATCAATCACACCAAAAAATTGCTGTGTGCTCTTAGTCTATCAATAAAAACAATTCTACGAACTACGCGAACAGATTTGTTTTTTTTTTTTCAAAGTAAATTTCCACAATTTGGACGCACTGTTCTGCCGTTAAATGAATAATCAAGAATTGCCAAACCTTACTGAACGAAATGTCAACAAAATTTGACATTCTCAACTGTCAAACCATAGAAAACCACCACTAAACTTCTCATGCAGCTATAAACAAACAACACCCTTTACTAGAATTAGTTCTTGAATACAACTTCGTGCTTGATCTGATACAACCGACAATTTTCGAAGAGGTGAATAATTTTGGATTGTTTATGATTTTACAGCGTAGCCTTACGACTTTACGTTTCTTTAAGAGGCGTCAAATCGTAAGATATACAGGACAATTCAAAAAAATTAGGCATTCTTCCAATAAGTTATAGTTATTTCCGTTTGCTTGCCATTATCCTGGAATCACATCTCTTCCATCACATTCATGGCTTTAGCGATTACCGCCGCCCAAAAACTATGCAAATTTTGGGATGTAGTGGTGTTTCAATAATTTCATGTAGATTATCTTCGCTCCAAGTGTGATAAGAGCCAGTTGACTGTCGGATCCATATTCACCGAAATTTTGGGTGGCAATGGCGCAGTGGATAAAGTGCTTGATTGCTAACTTATACGTGTGGGTTCGATCCCCACGCTAGGCGCATTCTTTTCTAAACCTCCAATTTTAATTGGATGCCGCCCATGGGTTAAAAATGAGACAGTCAATACCTGGTTCTCAAATGCACTGTGCCAAACTACTGCCGTGCAATTCAGATTGCATTTAAAAGACCTTAGGTCTTACAGGCATATAGTTAAATTAAATTAAAAATTTGACGCAAACGATGGATATCGGCTTCAATGCCTAGATATACAATCTGATGCATTCTTCAAACATCGAAGTGAATGACTTCGAATACATAACATAAATTTATATACGGATCTTGAAATAGATTTTCCGACGGCATATGTATAAATCAAACACTCGTGGGAACTATACACTGCTTGCACAGCACAATCATAGAGTTTCCTCCTTTAGCTTCTAAATCATTACTAATTAGTTCAAATTAAAAAAAAAAAAAACTGGTGTTAATTTAAAATAAAAGTCTTCAAACCGTTATACGGTCTGTCTTTGTTTTTTCGATAACTATATGACTAAATCCCATGTTTTAATTGATATCTTTTTCTAAGCAAAAAAAAAAGAAGATTAATCCTCCTATTATGCATCTGGAAGCTGAATGAAATCAAAACAAGCCTAGATACATTTATGTGTTTGCCCCCAAACAACACGAAGCCCACAATGTCTGTGTCGGTCTTTGCAATTTAAAAGCCCATCTATCTCGTGATTCATGCTTAAGAACTATTAAATTCTATTTGAAATCTCACACATTGAAGATGATCTAAGCGCGGAAATGCGAGAGACGCGACGGTTGGTCCTTCTTCCATTTTTTTTTGTTCTCTCCTCTATAGATCTACCGGAAAGTGTTGGTCTGCTATTTTACAAAAAACTAAGCCGCGGTATGCATGATGTTTATTTTTTTTTTGTTTTTTTGAATTTTTTTTAATAAGACCGCCCGCGCTAAAATTTTCTGATGCCCCCCAACTTAAGTCTTATCACAAGACTCTCGCACTCTATAAACACAAGTTGCTGGACGATATAGTTGTTTTAATTGAAGTTTCCCTTCCGTCTAATTGTCATGTAACGCCACTTGATCGGGGAGAATTTATACACAAACACAAAACAGAATAGAAATTTGTTGTCTTGTCATCGCAATTGTGTATAGTTTTATGTCGCCAGATAATAATTACACGTCCCCTTCCAATTAATTCAACTCCGCAAATATTATCCCTACATAGACGACCAAACGACGGAACAGTGGCGGCAACATCGTTGGCCCTCTTTTTCCAGAGCAAGCTATATAAGTCCGCCACGCGCGTTAATTCAATTATCCCGCAACTGAATCCAAAGATTTGTGCCTTCATTGTTTGGAACCACTTCCTCTTTAGTCACCACACCAGATTATAATGCCACTTAATTAATTAGGGGTTTGCTATTGCTATATGTAGATAGTTAATATGCAGGAACAGGAGCAGGAGCAATAAAACGCTGCGATCTGTTCTGCGACATGACACCTACGACAGAGGGTGTTTTAATTAAGACAGCATCAGTATTTTAGTACTTGTATCTATATAGTATATAGTTCGTTGTCATTTATAGTATAGTGGTTGATGTCATTTGAATGAATTTAAATTAATCGAAAACGTCTTAATTTTCCAGATCTGTACTCGACACACACCTCGTCCAGCTACTCGCCCTCTATGTCGGACGGGACAATTACTCCGAACTCGCTGCATCACCATCATCTTCATCATCACCATCATCATCATCAACAGAGGCTGCATCATCACTTGCAGCAGCAGCAGCAGCAATACCATTGTGAACAGCAACAGAATAGTGGTAACGGCAGCGGCGGTGGTGGTCACAACCGCGACAGGCATCACAATCGACGTGTTTCAGCCTTAAATGGAGCAACTGCTACTACTGGTGTCACTGGCGGCGAGGACGACGATGAGAATGACGACGATGACGAGGCTGGCGATGGGGATAGGGACGAAGATGACGACGCCGCAAATTCTAGCGAGGAAAGGGTTTTCCTTACGTCAAATGGCGGTGGTGGTGGTGCCAATGATGCTGTTGGATCAAACACCACAAACACCACTTCCACCACCTCAAACAGCATCAGTGGCGCAACGAGTGGCGGCGGCGGCGGTGGCGGTGACAAACATTCCGTGAAAATTCCAACGAAATTGCGGAAAATCGATAGGGATTCGGCAAAGTTGTTGGATAAGTTGACAAGTGACGGCATTAAGAGCGCGACCGACCGCGATGGATCCTATCAGTGTCAGTTCTGTGATAAATCATTTCCGCGCCTTGGGTATCTCAAAAAGCATGAACAGGTGAGTGAGTTTTTTTTTAATTATATTTCTTGAAGGTATAGTTGGTATAGGTAGATGGGTTCAGATGCGGATATAAATGGGGGAATGGGTGTAGTTGCTCCCTTTTTTTGATCTTTTAGAGTAAGGTACATAAATGGTTCTATGGAAAATTAAAAAAAGAACTCTCTAAGCCAATGGGATCATGGAACTTATTATTTAACCGGAATTTTTGAGGATACGATAAATGACGATATAATTTTTTGTCGAAAAATTAATTTCAAATAATTTCAAAGTGTTTATTCCTTTTGTTTTATTTAGCTTAAACGGCCATGACGAGCCTAAAGAAAAGTCACTTTATAACAGTTCACCAATAGGGCCAGCTATCAGGGAAAACAACTAAGTTCCGAAAATATACTGCATTTCAACGTGTGTGTCGCATAAATAGTATCTACTTGTAAAAGCAGAGGTTTTATAATTTGCAAAAGGTGTTTTTCTAATTTAGATAGCGAAACCGCGAAACAGCGTTTTTTTAACGAGTTTTAAGTTATTTTGTCAAAACCGAAAATTATTCTAAACACTATTAAAAAGATACTTCCAATGATCAATTTTATTGTAAAATATTTTTTTTTAAATATAACAAACGAAAAATAACCCAGCTTAAAAAAACAAGGACTTAAATAATTTTTTTTTTTTACTAGAAAAGGATTTTTTCCTTTTCCTTCCTTCCATATAACCATTACGTTAAAGCCTATTTTTCTCGAAAACGACTCTAACGATATTGATTTAAAAAATTCAGTGCAGCTTTTTAGGTACGACCGACCATATGGTTGAAAAAAAAAATTAAAAATGTATAGTTTCCATAGGACCGTTTTTTTTTTTGCTTTCGACTATCTCATAAATAATTCAAAATAGCTTTTAACGGCTTTTAGTCGACAAAATTTGCGTTTCGTCCCGGCAATCTCACTTGGACTTATCAGTTGGTTAGTGAGCGCCTTACCAATGCGCAATTTTAGTTAAGTTCAGTTCAACTTACATGCATTTTTTGACAAAAAAGCAGTTGCAGGTAGTCCAATTTTACCAATATTTTTAGTTAATATTTTTTTGCATTTTTAAAAGCATTTAAAAAATTAAATTTATATTTTGAAAACTGCTCATTAAATTTTTTTCAAAAATTATAGTTTATTATTTGCTGAATACCTATGAATTGGCGTTTTTGAATATTTTTTTGAAAAATGTTTTCAAAAAGTTAAAAAAAAACTTTTTTTTTATCAAAAACCGGTCCACAGATTTAAAAAAATTTTTTCTCATAAATTCAAATTTATCCAAGAAATAAAATGGCGTATTTTTGTTGAGCTCAATTTAGTTTAAGTATTTATTTCAGAATTTTCAATTATTTTTTCTTTGATTTAAGTCGATTTAATATTCTGTTTTTAAGTTTATATTATTAGTTAGTTAGTTGAAAACTTTATTAAACAAAATATAATTTAAAATTTACAATTCAATTTAATCCTAAGTTTAATATGGTTTGGCCAGAGGCCGTCTACCAGAAGTTTATATTATTAAAATAATATTTATTTTTTTTAATAATTATTATTTAAAAAAAAATTAAAGAAATTTTGTATATGTATATAAAAATAAATTCTAAAACTTTAAAAATATAAAAATATATTAAGATTTTTAATAGAAATCTTTTGCATAACGATGTGATCGAACATAAGAGCAATTTCGTGCGATCCAGTCGTGCATTTTATTATTTAAAGCAATTTTTTTTTTTTAATTATAACTTTAATTTATTTGCGATATAAATGTATAGGTATATAATTTGCATTTAAAAAAAATCGTACTCGAAATTTTAATCACACTTGACATTACAGTGATAGAGAACACCAAAAAGTTGGTCCCGAAATTCCGTATGTCTGCCTGTGGGTCGCTCTACTTAATCGTTTTGGGTGATTTTCTCAAATAGATTTTTGAATCGTATTTTTTTTAGCCCCAAAGCTAACGGTTCCTGCTAGTTTCTTATACGAAAAATTGTTAATCTCAGTTATCTCGAAAAATGATTAAACGATTTTGATAAAATTTCAGGTTAGTCTACATTTTGGTACAATAATTTGTTTACATAAAATTTTTCGATTAACGGTTCAACGGATTTCGATCAATATTTTTGTACAAGAGGTCCTTCAAATTTAAAATAATACTCCATACTAAAATTTTTGAAAAATGAGTTTTTGGATTTTTTGTAAAAAAATCTTTTTTTTTTAGCTTCAGTATTTCCAAAACGTTTTTTCGAACGCCTTTTTTTTTAATTATGTTTTTAAATCCAATATATTAAAAGTATATTATTGTCATAAGCAAATTTCTTTTTTGAAAAAATTAAAGAAATTTTCCAGTCTTGCATTTTATTTTTGTTTGCTTAAATTTAAAAGAAAAGGTGTTCAGAACACCGGTTTTTCGTTCTAGGAATACATATATATTATGTATACGCTGGTCGGGCACTAAATTTTGGTTTTTAAAATTCTGCTTTTCAAAATTAAACTTTTCATAATTCAGAATAACCTATATTTTAAAATTCTGCATTTCAAAATTCTGTAAATATGTTGTGCTCTTACAATTAGCGTCCGCAGTTTTTATATTACCAAAACGATTTCTCTGAAAAGAATTTTGAAAAATTCCCCGAGTCATACAAAAGAGTCTTGACTATGCTTAATTAAAAAGAATCACAAAAATTAAGTTTATATTAAAAAAAATTGTAAATAGTTTTATAGTATATATGTATATGCATTTAGCAAATTCATTGTTACCATAAAATATTACTTTTTGTTTTTTCTAAGGAAATGTTTTTTTTTTCTAAAACAGAATGTAATTGTGTTTGTAAGCAAATTTAAAACATACAGAATTTCGAAGTGCAGATTTTTTGCTATACAGTATTTTGAAACACTGAATTTCGAATCGCGAAATTTGCCAGTTAAATAAAAAAAAATCGATAAATTTTAACAAAATTTTGCTTAAAATATATATTTTGTTTCGCATGTTCATCTTTCAAATAAAAAACTCTCAGCGAAAAAAATGTGAATATTTTATGTTGGCAATGTTTTAAATATTTGTTGTTATAATTTTAATTCAATCAATGAGGTTAAATTTAATATTTTTATTTATTTATTTATTTGTAACATACTTATTAAGAAATTAAACTCTTATAATAAGTGATGTTTTAAATTGAGGTTATAAAACAATTAATACAAAATGTAATAAAGTTAATATTTAGAACAAATATATTTAACAAATT
The DNA here is from genome assembly GCA_910595825.1 of Philhelius pedissequus. Taxonomy (NCBI): domain Eukaryota; kingdom Metazoa; phylum Arthropoda; class Insecta; order Diptera; family Syrphidae; genus Philhelius; species Philhelius pedissequus. Next base: position 54,064,963 of record OU343163.1, read on the forward strand.
TTTGAGAAAAGGAAAAAAATAAAAAAATAATTTTAATTATTCGATTTCAAAAATAAAAAATTTACAAAATAATACTATTTATATATTCTATAAGCATAATACATAAGAAAAGGAGACTATACATTACAGTCTTATTTATTAGAATGCTCTAAACAGATGAATAGTTATACAGTGAATAAGGTCTTATGTACCCCTTCCATAAATTCCTATTTATAAAACATTTTCAATAAATTATTGTTATGCAGGGCTTTATGTCCAAAAAGTACCAAAAACGGGTAATCTATTCCATTTAGCTGTCATGATCAAATCAGCTGTTTGATCATGTAACTAGAACTTTTGTTGGTGTTATGATTGTGATTTAATGAAAACAAAATAAATAATAATACAAAGTAATAATAAATATTGATCGTAGTTTTTCATCCCTAAGTTCCTGTTTAGATTGGTAGTACCCACTATGTCATATGTTGAGTATTATGTGGATGAGTAGGGTTAGGGTGATTTCACTTCTCTCACGGTCAGGTACTGAGTAGCAAAACGCACTTTTTTGGTTTTTGTATTTATTCTATAAGTTGTTAATTTGTTTTTTAAGCACAACAATTTTAGGTTTAGCTTTAATTTAAGCAGGTTGACTACCGGCTTTCGCCGTGGAAAGATGTGTGCCTCGTCACACAAGCAAAAAAGGTCCAAGCGCCATTTCAATAATTTAAGCATTTATTTGCTTAGCAAAACCTGTATTTTTTTGTCTCCCTTTCTATTTTAATTGGATTGAATCGTTTTTTAAAATATATTTTTCTTCTTCTTGGCGTTGGAAGTATTGCATTTAAACTATTGAAATCATTTTAGAAGGATACACAATTTGAAGGCATTTTTTTTTTGTTTTATGTCCAAACACAAAATGACATTTCGACACTATAATTTCCTTAAGTAGACTCTATTCAATCTATAAGCGTGTTTAGCTTATAATGGCTCTATTTAACGTTGCATACGTTTTATAAATGAGATTTTCGAGTTCAGAGGCATAGTGATATATACTCGCTATAATGCAATTATAAATAAGGCTGATAAAGTATAGGTAATAAAAATCAGCTAGCCAGAAGTAAGTATGAATAGGGATCTCAGTTCGCTGCGAAAATACCTAGTGCCACCCGTATCTCGAACCTGCATTGTTAGAGAATTCCACAAACGGATAGAGTTACTGAAAAACTGTCGTTCCGATGTAAGGCAAGAGAAACGGGGTGAATATGTTGGCGAGTTCTGATTGAATTACTAAAATTTAATTTCTTGAGGAGAAAACTAAGTTGATTTGTTTGGATTACATTTGAAAGCAGGATAAGTAATCTATAACGAAGAAGATGATCAAATGCCATACTATATAGTGTTCTAGAAAAATGGGAAACTCTGTCGAAACGCCTTACGTTAAAAACATATCGTGAAATAATATTAAATGCAACGTCTAGTTTTCTCCTGCTAGAAGAATCACAGTTGCAGAAAACCTCACATCCGTAAATCAAGCTGGGAACTAAGAGCGTTTTTGTTAGCAATAAACGCGTTCCTAAAGGAAGTAAAATGGTGGGATAGCCAAAGCTGGCGTATAGTTCCATAAACTTTTCCGACGGCAGTGTTTATGTGTTTATTCCAAGTAAGCGTTCTGTTGAAGACCACTCCCAAATTTCTTGCATTGTCAACAAATTCGATTATTGAGTCACGAAGCAGGATATCAGGGAAATATGATAGGTCAAGCTTTTTCTTACTGACTGCTAGGCATTTGGTTTTTATAGGATTTAGAAATAGACCTTTATCGTGTGACCAAGCAGCGATCCTATCTAAGTCGGCATTTATAGCATTTGCACAGTCCTCAATAAAACCCAAAGAACAGCTTCTATATACTTGAACATAATCGCCATACATGTGGAGGGAAGAGGAAACTTTCGAAGAAATTTCACTTACGTATAGTGAGAACAGAAGCGGTCCAAGAATGGAGCCCTGCGGCAAACCTTTGCTGTTATTAAGGTAATTGGACGTTTTGTTGCCTACCAAAATTGCCTGGGATCTGGACTTTAAATAAGATGAGAGAAGAGTTATTGCAGAATTTGAAAAACCGTATAAAGTTTAGAGTTTATTGCACAGGTTAGTGTGGTCAACCGTATCAACTAACTTTGCCTTCATCCAAGGACTCTCTTATATCTTCCACCATATTTATAATGGCGCAAACACAACTATGATGTTTTCTAAGCCCCGATTGTAATGAAGACAACAAATTATTCATACTGATGTACGAGTTGATTTGCTTTTGGAGGACTCTTATCAAATATTTTAGATAGAAACGGCAGGATAGATACTGGTCTGTATTCATGACAATTATAACTTTTTTGAATGGATTTTTTCCATTGCGGGGGATAAGTACCTGTTGTTAAAATTAGATTAGAAATATGTGTTAGGGATGGAAGAATGAAAGGAAGAATAATTTTAACGAATTTTGGATGGATTCCGTCAAAACCAAAGGCGTTTGATTTTATTGATAGCAAACAATCTACAACTTCCGAGGTATCTACGCAACAAAATTCGAAAAATCCTGGCAGTCCAATTTCTAGAGTGTTTATTGCGGACACATTTACCACAGGATAAGGAATAGTTACAAAGCTCTTATTTAATTCATTTAAATCTAAACTCGTGTCAAATTTTGGACTATAGTTTTGCCCACGCCGATTTCTCTTAGATTTGGATTTATTTTATTTGCAAAAAACCTCCGTTTGGCATATTTATTTTTTTAACTACTTAATTGCAAGTCTATACCGTTTACAAATTGTGTAGGCCTTGTTACATCTTTGGATAAGTTTTTGAATTTCATTAGTAAACCAAGTACACTTAAGATATTTAATCCGTTTGACTTTAATTGGGACATTTTCTTCAAAAAGAATACGAATGCTGTTGTTGGGAAATTCCATCTGATTATATACAGAAGGCATACAAAATACCCTATCCCATTCTATGTTTTGTGCATCTAACTCAAGTTGACGGTAGTCAATATTCAGAAAATCTCGGTATTCATAAGTTAATTCCGGCCGATTTACTGAAAAATCAAAAATTAAGTACAAGAGATCGTGCTTTGAAAAGGCAGAGGCTGACAACTAGTTATAAAAAAGAACACTGTTAATCAGTGTTACCACAGGTTTAATTTTTAACGAGCCCCAGAGGCTGAAAAAATGAGTGATTTTGAAAATAAATGAGTCCCAATTAAAAAATCTCTTTTAAGTTTATAATAATACCTTTTTTTTAAGCAATAAAATTTTGAAAAAAAGTTGTTGGTACACCCTGCAGGTTATGTCATTCTACACAAAAAAGATTAAGACCCCTTTTATAGTACAATTGATAGTTTTGTAGAAAAATAGTGGAAAACATTTTGGTATTGTACACTTTTTTCAAAATATGTAATAAATGAATGTTTTTGAGTGGCGAAGTTTTTTGTTTTTAGTTTTGTTTGGAAAAACCAGTTTTAAGTGTTGAACCGGAGGGGCTCCGCTCCACCAAATTGAGGGTAGTTTTTAGAAAATGCTAAGGACGTAAAAATGAAGCTCTCCACAAAAATTTAGTTTTATCGGAATTTTTTTCGAAATGAATATCCTATTTTCCTAGGATTATAAATACTATTAAATTAACTGAATTTAAATAAATCGCATACATGTATTACATATAACCTCTTCATTAATGATCTCATCGATTACCTTTCTGGGGGTGTTGATTTCGCAGGGTCCGTATTAAGGCATTGTTATTCGCTGATGATATAGTCATGTTTGCGTATTCCCCAGAAACTTTACAGCTCATGATTAATAGAGTGTACCATTACTGTTGTCTGTGGAACTTAATCGTCAATATTCAGAAGTCTAAGGTAATGATTTTTAAAAAAGGCGGTGGTCGAAACGCATCGAATGAAAAATGGAAGTTTAACGGAGAAGATATTGAATGTGTCAATGAATACAAGTACCTAGGCTTAATTTTTTCGAGAAACTTGAGTATGGAGAAACATCTAAATGAAAAACTGCATAAAGCCAAAACCGCTATTAATATCTCGTGGAAAAAATTTTTTATGAACGTAAATATAGCTCATAGCAGTAAATATAAAATATTTGAAGCGGTTGTAGAGAGTATCCTTTTGTATGGCGCCCAAGTTTGGGGATGTAAAAAGTTTCTCAAGGTGCAGAAACTTTTAACTGACTACGTGAAGAGAATATTTCGCCTACCAACGAACACACCAAACTATGTTCTTATGTTAGAAACTGGTCTATCACCTCTATACGTTAAAACCTTAAAACTGCAAGCGAACTATTTACTGAAAGTTTTCAAAATGCCTGATTTCCGACTAGTCAGGAAAATAGTTATAAAAGGCATACAAGACCAACATAAGCTGGTACAGGGAGTGGACATGTCTTGCCGAAGAATGCGATGTATTATTTAATTTAAACTTGGGAAATATATCGACCTGTAAAACTCTCCTGTACAATTTGATATCTAAGATAGATATAAAATGTAGGGAAGAATGTGTAGCTAAAGCCTGCACTTCCTTATTCACAACGATATATAGCAGGTTGAACCATAATCTCGCAGAAAGAAATTACTTCTGCGATTCAAATAAGGTATACGTGATTGCTACAATGGTCAGACTTCGGAGCGAATTACTCAGCCTGAACTTCATACCGCACAGACCCGATTTACCTCTGGAGTGTAGTATTTGCAACTTGAGGGAAAGAGAAGACGTTATTCATTTCGTCGGAAGGTACCCAACTCTCAGAGAAACACGAAGAAGTATTCTGGGGAATGACTTTCTGTCAGGGGAACAAGTTCTTGCCAGCCTGAATGAGATGGATGTAACCAAGCTGTATGAATACTGCAAAATCGCGCTAAAATATAGAGCAAGAATTATGAATGATGACTTCTGATTTTTTTTTCCTTTGTTAAATATCAAAATCGTAGTATTAAATTCTTTTTAAATTACATAAAATTATGTTAGCTTATTAAAGTATTTGAATTTGTTTTAATTGTCAATCTGGCAGACGACAAATGCCATGTCATAATGATTTTTGTTTGTATAAATATGTATTAACTGTTAGGTTAAATTAAAATTAAATTAATTTTTTTTTATCAAAATTTTTAGATCCGTTTTCGAGAACAAATTGTCTGTTGTATGTCAAGTACCGTTGTTTTTTGGGGCTAAAAAAAAAACGATTCAAAAATCTATTTGAGACATTCAACTAAAACACTTAAGTACCAAGTTTATGGAAAATCGCAATAGATCGATCTACAGACACACAGCCAGACGGAAGTTCGATTTTTTTTCAAATGCAAAAATTGGCCTATAGTTATAGATTATTAAGTTAATTTCGAAACAATTCCTCTTAAAGCTGATTCCACCCCCAATTTGGACACCTCCCTGAGCAAAAATCTATATCCGCCCATGGTTGGGTTCATTGTTGGTTATTCCCTAAAAGGGTATGCCTTTTTTTAAGTTTTTTATTGTTGTTGTTGTTTTTTATGTTTTTTTCTTGAAAGTCTTCGAAACGAGAACGAGGGGGGTAATTAACAGTGTTTGCGCTTATTAGAGGCGAATTGCAGGAATATTTTCGCACTGGCTGACTGCTACTGTGGCGGTGTGGCTGCTATACTTGCGGGCAGATCAATAAATACATATTTCTGGACCATCAACTTGACTGACTATATTGATTTTGCGTTGACCCTGGACGCACGTACTCTGCTTACAATTTCAGTAATTTCTCGGCTGATACTTTGGTCAGGAATCAGCACATCATTGCACTGATCGAAGAAACTTGAGGTTCTAAGAAATTCCAATACTGAACAACCGACCGACCCGGCTAGACCGGTCTCCTTCTCTAATAAAGTTCATATCTCTTGATCTGAGAGAATTTGTCTTTGAGAAGGTACCTCTACCTATAGTTTTGAGGTTGTTTGTTTTATAAAGTAAATCTCATGAATTCAATAGGAGCCACTCTTTTAGGGTGAAGTATATTGCACTTTCTGATGATGGCAATAAATATAAATCTTATTCCCACTGACTGACATATACAATTCAAGCGCGGGCTTTGGGAGTTGGCCATCGCCATCAGTTTCAAGTGGACATCGTCCGTCACAGACGCATGATAAAAATTTTTGGGCATCTTGTGCAGCAGCGCCTTGATATAAATTTTTATAATGAACTTTTTGAGGAATTTGGTTGTCAAAGAAAGAAAGGGGGTCGGTCGAAGTCGAAAAACTTCGTGCCATTATGAAGGATGAAGATCGTATCTTTTCCTCGTTCGTCTTTGTCCCTGTCACCAGTAGATCGACTTTTTAAACAAACAAAACAAAACAAGGAATTTCGTATGTGCCAGAGAGATGATGATTTGCAATGGGCAGTTAAAAAACAATAACCAGCACAATCAGTTGTTCATATTGTGCAATAAACACAGGCCAACTCACCGGAATACAAATTGACTAATTTTGGCTCTGATTCGAAGAGTGCCATAGTGCCAGTGCCAAAGAGATATGGAATCTGTTCTGGTTGTGTGTGGTTTTTTTTTGGAAAAAAAAGACTTCAAAAGTCAAATGCCGACCAAGAGACACAAGCTCAAGCAAAAAGGCAGTGAAATTAGTTGGTGACACTGGCTTGAGTTTCGTCACCTAGCTGATAGAAAATATCTCAATTATATGTAGGCAGGTATACCGGCCTATGGGGGAGGGATGTGGCATGTGGAGAGATGGCAAATTCGGGGAGTTACAAGTCGTTAAATGCTACCTCTACGACCACAACATAAATGTGATTTCCCGGAATGAAGGGCACATATTTTGAGTTTTGACGAAAAAGACACACACACACAGTAGCTCTGTTTTGTTTTGGGCAAGTATCAAGCTCCAATTAAATAGTTTGCGTGCAAATGCACAGTGTCAACTAACCATACCTCTATACCTATGGAAGATGGAAGGATGGATGGATGGATAACATCTTTTGAACTGTTGTATAGTTTCAGAGCTATACATCTCATATGCATATCGCAGTGACTTTACGACATGGCTATATGTGCGACGACGACCATCATCATATATACGAGTAGGTACAATAAAACCCCACGACGAGGAGTCTCTCCAAATATAAACTGGAATAATAATTTCGTTTCTTATTTTGCGCGAACTGACATTTTGGACCCAAAGTGCATGGCTGTGACAGGACAGTTGGCATGTAGATACATATATTGTCTCAGTTAGAGGAACACAGAAGTTTTTGTGTCCATTTGGGTTTATGTGCGCGGTGGCAATTAACATGCGTAGCGATCATCCACACTTTTGCACAGAGCAGAGCAGAGAGATAGCTCTAGCAAGACCCGACCCTTCCCCCCAGGGTCTATCTTATGGTCGGTATGACTTCATAGCTATATATTTGGCATGCTCGAGGCGTACGGTCGGCTTGGCGATCTCAAATAAAGTGTATGAATATTTTATCAACATTCATGTAGGTACCTACATATATATAAAACAAATCATGTACTTGGGGAGATTGAGGGGTGAAAGAGCACCTCAGCCGTCATCACAGATGTTTTCTTTGATTTTTTTTTTTTGCATTTTGGTATTTTAGATTTATAAGACAATCATTTGCAAAAACATCATGTCTGCGGCATGATGATGATGTCTTTGCTTATGTGCATCTCAAATTAATTCGAATATCCGCATATTTTCCTATCTGCAGCTACCAATCTTCTTTTTTTCTGGAATTAATGTTGGATTTTTGTTTTTCGTTTTGTTTAGAGTCATGCCGAGCACCTACCATTCAAATGCGACTACTGTGCGAGACTTTTCAAACACAAACGGTCCCGTGACCGACACACCAAGCTGCATACTGGAGACAGGCGATACAGGTGTCCACATTGTGAGGCTGCTTTTTCAAGAAGGTAAGTTGACAGATGATTTTTTTTCTTGCAAAAAAAAAAACTAAGTTTAGAGAAATTAGAAATTAAATATTTTGGAGCAACTGTAGCTTTCAAACATTTTTATAATTTTTTTTTCTTCAGATGTGTTATAAAACAATGACTCGTGTAGTTAGAATAAATAATTAAATTAATCTGGAAATGGATTTTAAATTTAAGTAAACGAATCGTTTTTATTCAAGAAATAGATTTTTGGAGCCTTTGAACAAAGCAAGCTAACTATTGGTTTAAAGATTGTAACTTTTATTAAAAAAAATCGAATCCTCTCGAATTAGGTAATCACCTTTTTTCGATTAAAATAAAAATGCACATCAATGATCCCAAATTTGAATGCACTGTCAAGTACCTATATAGAGATTCGTCCTTTATCCGCACTACACGAATGAGGAATGCAAATTCCCCACCCATTACCATGTGGATACCTACATAACTGATGTTCAGCAGTATATCCTTTTGAATCCTTTCCAGCCCTCGCCTTGTGTTTAAAAATTTTAAAGATACGTATACATATAGTCATAATCTACCCCAATCCCTCTCACTCTCCCTCCCCAATTGCTCATAAAATATTTTAAATGGAAAAATGAAAGATAAGATATAATACGACCAAAGAATAAAACAACAATTCAGCTTACATAAAGTTTCGGTAAAGTCTTATCGAAGCTAAAATTAGTTACCGAAGCCTTATCGAAGACGAAATGTCAGTTAAGCTACGCAGAGTTTAGCGAAATAAAATTGCAACGTTAAACGTAATGACACGACAGCTAATATGCTTATTAGCGAGTGAGATTAAATTAATAAATAGATTTGATTAGTGATATAAATGAATATTTAAGGCACGCTAGTGTCTTTCAAGTAGAGTTTCTAGCGATCAGGCAAAGATACCTACTTAGCAAGACTCTAACCAAAAGTGATCCACTACTATCCTGACAGAGAGACAAGCTGCTGTGAAAGTCGGCAACATCATCCACTAAACTGGTCGAGCAATGCCGGTTATAGTGCCAGCTGACTGGCCAATATGAGAACATGCGGCGAAGTGGAAGAAGATGGGCATCTCTCAGAATACCCACAATTACAGTTATGATGATCTGCAGCTCTGGCAGTAAAAAACAGCAATCACTCGGAAATACTTTCGATAATTAAAGATTTTATCTCCTTTCTTAACAAGACTAAATGAATTTAGAACGTCTGAGAGTCAATTGCAATACGAAACACCCATAGCAAAATCACAATCGTTTTCTTGCTTAATAGAGAAGAGACATCTGAGACAATGGAAGGAGGTGACAATCTTCTCCGTGACCTCACGTCATGCAGAGTTTAGCATGTGGAGAATCGTCGGTCGGGTTTTCGCATCAAAATATGTCAATAGAAAATCTTTCTTAAGGATCGAATCGTATATACGTTCCGGAAACAAAAAAACACAATTCCTAGTTTGGAATATTGCTTTTCTTTTACAATCCAGAGTTAACGAGTTATGGTGTCAAAGAAGCGCACTCCACGGATAATTAGGTCAGCGGGGTAGGTTGCTCGTGACTGCCATTTCTACCTACCAAAAAGACCAAAAAAAAGAAGAAGTGGAAAGCAACTGAGTAAAAAATTGAACAATTTCATCGAAGTTTATAGACAATTTAAGTTTAAATAATTAAATTTCCAATGACAACACTAATTTTCAAATGTTTCCTTACCAATTTTCCAAATCCATCCATTTCTTTTACCATATTTCACTTTTTTGACAATTTTCAAATCGATTTTCGGCTCTTAACACACGCTTTTTTCAAAAACCTGAAATCATCCTGGTGAAATTTTTTTTTTGTTTCTTTGAGACCTGGGTACGCCCTAAGCTCGCCCTGAAGTATAACTAGGTTTTTAGTTGAGGTAGCGAATAGACTGTCTAAGTTACATGAGATGTGAAGCATCTATTCCGTAAAATGGAGTCATTTGATGTTGTGGATTGTGTATGTTGCAAATCAAATGCCATCTACAAGAAAAATTTTACAAATTTCAAATTTCTTTTTCTTTTTTCTTACTTTAAAACAACGCAATTGACAACCCTTGAGTGTTTTTTTAGAACCGAAACTCTTGAGGTTGTCAGCAGAAACCTGCGTAAAGTTTAACGAATGAAAATGACATTTCTTTAAAAGAAAATCTCTGTATCTTCTGTCAAATTGCTTAGTTTTGGATCTTGTCTAGAACAAGATGGGTGCGTTTCTCAACTAAATTCAAATGGCAGCGTTCAGTACATTTTATTTTTTTCAGATATTTATTTAGGTACATATATTCTTCCTACTTCCTTCATCTCATCACTATGCTACCTCATAAGTTAAAAGAAGAGGTAAAATAATTTAGTTAATTTTTCCGATTTTCTAACAAACAAACGATATTGTGATCTCTTTCTAAGCAGATTACACCCACAGTACATATAATAAGGTAATATATTGCGCATGTTGTCAAAATTCGGTTGTCACAATTCAAAAATTCAGTTGTCATATTTGGCAAAATGTATCTAAAAATTTGGCACATGCACTCTCATTTTTGGCATTTTCACATACAAATAGGGATGGGTCAATATTTCAGTAAGATGTGTTCAGTAAGAGGTAACAGTAGATTAAAAATAACTGTTATTGAAATAACATTTGAAATTTATAAATTTGTATTTTCATCAAACCAAACAGCGGAATATAGATGAAAAAGTGATGACTAATTCATTTTAAAATGATAATTGTGATTTCACTGACAATTTTTGTTCCATAATTGTTATTTCAGTAACAGGAATTTATAACAGTTATTTAAAAGTAGCAGTAACAGCAGTAACTGATAACAGCAACCAGCAGTTTGGCCCATTCCTAAGCCTATGCGCATGCCAAATGTGACACGAGTGTCTCTGAGCTTTGCAACATGCGCCAACTTGAACGAAAATAAAAACCGGGATATATTACCTTTATTATGTGTACTGTGGATTACAGCTACATGTGGACATTTTTTGGGAAACTCAAATTACTAAAACCTTAAATGTCATCTTTATGCTGATTACTTTTCGATATTATAAGAAGAACAGCTAACAATTAACTAAAGTCATATAACTCATGTGGCTAAAGGCTTGTAAATAGGTTTTTAACAAACCGAATTTCATAATAGGGAGAACTATTTGTTTTTAAACAAACTAAACAAGGAATTGATCTATGAAAATTATTATAGTGCCAAAAAAGTAAAAAAAAAATCGAAATGTCTGCTATTCTTAGCGTACACATTTACCATAAAAACAAAATCACCTTTCTGTGGCAAATATGGTTCTGAGGATTGTTGGAGAGTTCGAAAACGTTACATGTTATGCACAATAATGCCCACAAGGAAATGGGCGCAAGAGCGCTGAAGTACTTAAGTGGCTAAAATTAATAATTTTTCCAGTGTTCGAAAAGGAACATTGGCAAAGTTTGTTCCCCGCTATATTTGGTTGAAAAGGCTTAGTTGAAATCCAATGGCACCTCACATTTTCTCCCTGACTATTCTATATTCAAAAGGGATTTTTCACATTTATATAAGTTTAAAAGGGGCTGAGGTACATTCTAGGAAAAATGCGATTTAAAGAAATATTTAATATAAAAATCATCATTTTTCATTGTCTTTATGGAAACAATTGTGAGAAATAAGATACCACCACTAATTTATTTGCTGTGTGTTATTTGGAAAGTCATCCGGGTTGAACAACCTTCAACAGCACGAAGCTACACAAGTATGTAAATGATGAAATGGAGCTATCGCTCACATGAAATTGTTCGTTGTGTTCTCACAAATAATTAATAATGCTGTTTTAAATCATTAACACATACAAAGTTTTCTAACTGACACCCTCACTTTTCTTTTTGAAATTTTTTTTCATGATAGTGTTGAATAAGTTGCAGTCTTAGCTCGATTAAATTTGAGCGACTGACACGATTTTGATGAAATTTGTAACGCAATTTTATTTACAATTTTTAACCCCTACAATTTGTAGGTATTGACATAAAGTACTATTAGATTGAGATCTTCTTAGCTAATTGAGAGCATTATCGGTAACAAGCGTTGGTATTTTTTTTTAATTTGGGCTGCGGTGGAAACGCAGTTCCAAGTTTTAAATGCAGTTGTTGCATACCAGTCGATGAAAAAGTGCTGAAGCAGCACAAATGTCACAGAAAGAATTCTCCCATGTGAGAAGAAAACGCTGGAAGATTTTGGTTTTGTGCCAATTGTAAAAATTAAAGCCAATTAATGAATAAAATCAGTCTTTAATGCCAAGCTGGGAAATAAATTCGAAAACGTTGCGCCTCTTCTTACTGTGCAGCGACAGTGCTGATATTTTGGGTTTTCGATACCAAATTAGGCGTTATTTGATTTTCACAATGAGAAATAGGTACTAATTTCAAAAGCCAGTGTTATTTCACTGCACCCACCGCATCAAAATCACTTGGAAATCGATGAAATCGAAAAGTTAAAGAAATTCCGTTGTATAATTTGGGGTTAAAATTTTTAAAAATTACACAATTGCAGATCAATTTGAGGAATGGATACAAATCCGCGCCAGACAATCTCTTTAATTTAGTGTTTAATCTCATAGGACATCGAGTTTCGAAGAATAAGAAGAGTTTAGAGTATCAGACTCTAGCGAAAAAAAATATAGGAAAGTAGTACCAACAGTTTTACCAGAAGTCAGTTCTAGTCAGCTAATTTTCCATTTTTTATGAGTATCTAACACATCTCAACTATTTTTTATTCATAATTGCTTTGGAGTCAATAAATTTTATATTTGTAATAATTTAAATGATTCAGCATAGTTCTCTTTATCAGAGATGCATTTCAATAGTGTTGTTTTTTTGTTTTGCATAAAATAATTGAAAATTCTTCTCATTTCAGTGACCACCTGAAGATCCACATGAAAACTCACGACAACCAAAAGCCATTTCAATGCACCATATGCAATCGAGGCTACAATACAGCAGCAGCATTAACATCGCACATGCAAAATCACAAGAAACAGGCCGCAATCCTAGCTGCTGGAGGCAATCCGGCTGCTCTCAACTACAGTCCCCGTTCAACTGGTTCTGGTTCGAGCAATGGCAGTCTACAAAAACGCCGCTACACATCCATTGCAAACACTAAAAGCCCGAGTCCGAGTACATTGGAATACGCCAAGCGTATGCGCAGCTCATATGTGACATGCATGTATTGTACAAAATCCGATTTTGCATCTATGGATCAGTTAAGCAGTCATATCCAGACAATGCATGAGAAAGAGGCACTTGCCAATCAATCTGTATCAAGTGGTTTTCAAATGTCATGTGAGTACTGCACAATGAAGTTTCCCAGTGTTCCGGCAATGTTTCAGCACATGCGAACCACACATATTGATCGTTTATCAAGCCCGAGTAGCTATTTCGAACATTTTAATCGATTAGCTGCAACAGGTAATTTTAGTCCAAGATTGCCAACTCCCAAGTCGAATGAAACAAAAATCAAAGTTGAAGAGCCAAGTCCTAAGGGCGAAGAGAAAACCGACGACGAACCAACGGATCTGAGTCAAAACAGGCGATCGGTTCAGACACCGTCCCAAGAATCTGTCGAAGCTAACGACAGACCAGGTGTATTCTTCTGTAATCAATGCAACGATGGTTTCCCCGATTTCGACAGTTTCCGAAATCATCTTAAGTCCCACATTGTTCAAGGACTCAGTTTGGTTTGTCATCACTGTGGCCAGACTTTGCGGGATCAACCAGAGTACGAAAGGCACATTGTTTCCCATTTTCTAATCACTTGCTCGGAATATGCTTGCACCGAAAAGAACTGCAATAAGACCTTCGCCAAGCCAGACGAGCTCCAGAAGCATCTCTTCGACAACCACATTCAGACATTGTTCAAATGTCTCTTGTGTTCAGACCTCTTTGAAACAAAAGTTGCAGTGCAAGTTCACTTCGCTTGCATTCATTCCCCGGAGAAGAAGATTTTCCGTTGTTCAGCCTGCATGGATACTTTCCACGGAGAACAAGAGTTCCACATTCATGTGAAAACTCGTCACCAGACCATAGTTGGGTCACCGATTCAGTGTATGTTCTGCCGAGCTGTCTGTTCCACCGAACTTGAAATGCACTTCCATCTCGCGGCCCATGCACGCCAGTTCCGTTGCCCATCATGTCCAGAGACTTTCCATGTCGAATTCCTACTCGATCGGCACATGCAAACCCACCATCATGGACAAAAAGAGCTTGAATCAACACCACCTGCTCCACTCAATCCATCTGCCGTGAGCTCGATCAACCCACTTTATATGAGCGCCCTTTTTAATAAGCCGCCTACATCAACCCAGAACAACAACAACAGCATCCTGGACTATAATGCCTTCGCAATGGGCAAGAATCTCTTCGGGAATGTCTCAGGAAACAAATTCTACAATCCTCTGCAAGTCGATACGGGATCGGCTATGAAACATCCATCGCTTGTGTATGCCAGCTTGAACCAGCGTTACTTTGACACCAATCGAACTATTCTCGAAATGTACAATCAGCACCAGCAGGACAAACTTGGAGCTGGGACCGTCGCCAGCATGTTCACCAGTCCCAGCAGCAACAACAACAACAACAACAGGAACGCTCCAAAACTTCCACAAGATTCCAACAAGCCGCCAGATCGAGCTGTTGTTCCCGGAGGCGGTTTCAGCTGCGGCATGTGTGAACGTAACGATTTCCGCACCGAAGCCGAAATTCACTCACATCGCAAGATCGTGCACAATCTCAAGACCGGCGTGAGTCTTCGTTGTGCTTATTGTAGTGGAAACTTTAAGTCCCGCAGCGAGCTGGAACACCACATGAAAACGTGTCACAATTCAACTGGCAAGCACAAGTGTTTGATATGCGACGAAATCTTTCCATCCCCAGCAATTCTCGCCGAACATAAGTTGCAACATTCCAAAGTCGGGCAGTCTGGAAAGTGTTCTCATTGCGCTAAGGCTTTGCCCGATGTTATGGCTTTCAAGGGACACCTTCTCGACCACAGCACCGAGGGACAGATGCCAGTCCAATGCATTTGCTGCCGCCAAACACTACATTCAGATTTCGAAATCGGTCTTCATGCAAAGTGAGTTTGTTTTGTAAACTAAGACCCTTGTAAGATGTTTTTTCCTAAAACCCATATTTTTCCAGGTTTCACACAAAGTCGTCGTCTGTTTCGGAGAGCGTCTGTGCCCTATGCTTAGAAACAATACCCAACACAATCGATGCTAAGGTTTGCGATAAGTGTTGTCGCAAGCACAATCTCAACAACAAGTACTCCAGCCAGCGAAGCAACTTCGACAGCAATTCGGGACAGTCAAATTACGTGGAGAACCGCTGTAATCTCTGCAATGTCATCATGCCCCATTCGCAGAAACTGCAAGAACACTTGGTGGAACACACATTCGCCGGCTGCGAAGACAGAGGCTTCTGCTGCTACATATGTTCAGCAGTCTTTACAGCTCCAGCTGGGTTGCTCACTCACATGGCCGAGCACGGAGCCAATTCACGTCCCTACGACTGCAATCTTTGCAGCGACAAGTTCTATTTCCGGGCTGAGCTGGATCACCATTTGGTCGATCACGAAACTAGAGATCGATCAAAGGTATCGCATGCCAGGGATGCAAGTCCTGCAACTGATGACAACAAATCTTCTTCTTTTACCGAACCATCACCACCTTCAGCAGACCACCAACCTTCAGCAGACTCTAAGAAGCTTGAGCTCAAAAATGAAGTCCTAGACGAGAAACCAACCGAAGAAGATGACGATGAATATATCGAAGTTGAGAAAGTTCCCGAAACTATTACATCACAGGATAAATCATCACGTCCCTCCGATAAGGACGAATAGACTATAGGTTAATACCTTATTCAATACCAGCACCAGTATTCCTTGTGATAGCCAAGAGATCTTTTGCTTATTTTTTTTGTTCCGTTTTTCATCATGTTATGTTCTTTCCCAGATTTGTATCATTAATTTATTTCACAAACAAATGTTATTATATCCAATTAGTTATGTAGTGATTAAGCTTGCACCAATTGTAATGAATTTTAGCAAAAATAATAAAAAAAAAAATAAATACCAATTACCAAACAATAAAAGGTTTTGTCCTTGAAGACTTGAAAGTTTGCGCCCAAGTTGAAGAGAAAGAGATATCATCAATATTGATGCCAAGCTCTTGGGACGTAGTTTGCATACCAAGTAATATAACTTTAGCGTGGGGTTTCCTACTCCAGAGAATTTAAATTTTTCTTGAATCATAAAATTACTAGTTCCATCATAACCATCAGGCAAGCAAGAGGGACAGAGTTCATCTAGACGGAGATGGAGACTGAGACGCCGACACGACGCGACTATGATGCACAGAGATCCAGCGCAATTACTAGTATTTTGCCAGCTGAATTGATGTTTAAAACTGGCTACTCTATCAGATTTCGGGGATCTGCTGGTTTAAACGTCTAAAACATTGTCTGGTAATAGGTGTGTGCTCACAGCTTCAAGGCGACACAAGTGGCAGCCGACTCAATCTTGAAGACCGCGACGGCCGGCGGGTGTAGGCATTCCCATCAGCGTCCAACGATCAAGACAGTTTATCTTGTCAGGTTGTCGTCGGGCGGGTGGACTAAATGCATTTGAGGTCTACATTTATATGCTCAAAGTTGCCCCTGCTGGCAGAATGACTATGGGGCCAACACATCACAGGCAAGGAGAGAGAAACAAGCTTAAAAATGTATTTGCGGCAACTTTTCCCCAAGAAATTCAAGTCAAACTAAAGTTGCACCGCGAATAATTCGAAGAGTCACGTAGCAGCAATAAAAAGGTGCACAAAATCTTTTGATATATCGTTGGCAAATGTTGACATCGTACGAGTATATAGCTATACGATTTTTACTGCCTTCAAGTGTCTTGTGGATGGATGATCTTGAAGCATTTTAAACACATTTCAGATTTCAGAAGTTCTTCTCTTAACAGCCGCGGCTACCGAGCTTGACAATAAAAAAAAAAAAAAAAAAAAAAAAAAAAACTTGAAAACGGGGGTGATAGAATGTAGAATGACGTGTGAATAATTGCGGTAGTTCTTATTTTTTTTCTTGCGTATTTAATGAAGGTTAAGCAATTTGGAAATCACGGGTTTTAGGAATTTATTTGGGAAATATTTGACAGGCAATAACGGGTTGGGTTAGAATTTGATATTATCAGTATACTAGAAGACCCGTGCGAAAATTTTGCAAATAAATTTTCAAAATAGAATGTTTGAACAAAATAAATAAATTCTTTATTGAAACGAACATATTAGTTTTAGAAAGTCTCTAATTGCAAACACGATCAAATCAGTTACATTTTTGAAGAGTGATACATAATTCAGTGCATTCGTTTTTTTATAAATAAGAAAAAAAGAATACAAACAGCAGAAGCATGAATCAAAGAAAACAAGATTACGACACTTGTTTGTTTTTCTTATTTTATTGGCGTCGTATGTGAAACAAAATCCATTAATCCACAAACAACAACAATTTGTAGATTTTGTTTCATATATGACGTCAATAAAATAAGAAAAACAAACAAGTGTCGTAATCTTGTTTTCTTTGATTCATGCAATAGAAGTCACAATTCAATATATTTCTCCCTTACTCATTCGTGGTGCAGCGAAAAAAATGTTTCTCCTTCACTCAATCAATTTGCAAGCGAAAAAAAGATAATTTTGAATTACAGAAGTAATACATATTTTTCTCTTTCACTCATTCAATGGGTTAAAAGTGAGGCATTATCTAATCAATTACCGAAATTTATAGAAAATAAAGTGGTATAGCATAAAGCTTTTGTGCAATATCATCACTGTGTTTTAATTCCTATCCAGTGATACCTAATTTACGAGTAGTAGATTTGACTATTTTATAAATATTAATATTCAGAACTGACATTTTGACATGTCAAATAATTATCAATTTTGTTTGGTTTGGTTGAGCTTTTGGTCTAATGGCCTTTTCGATTGGCCGTCCAGAACTGTTCTGACCCCCACAAAATGACAGTTGTTACTCTAAACAGAACAGAAAACGATTCTGGATTTCATTTCAGAATCGAAAACAGAATCACTAATACACTCACATAATTAAAATGTCAAAATCATCGGGTTGTTTTGTTGTGTAATTTCGATGTGCTTATTGAATTTAAACTACTTTTCTGGTAAAATAAGGTAAAAAGAAGCAAGTTATAATTATTATTGATACAAGAAAATGTGTATCTAAATTGAAATCATGTGTTTAGGAAATTCTTTTTAGCCGATGTCATTTTTTTAAATTTAATTTTCACAAATACAGTGATGCATATTGGGGGAGCGTGTTCCGGACGACCAATCGAAAAGGCCATAAGTGTGTCAGTTGTTTTCCTGACGACCATGTCAACCTAACCTAACCTACCTTTTAATATACATTCCGCAACACAACACCAAATCAATTTTAACATTTTCCGCTTTTTTATTGCCTCTATGGTGTCGTAGATTTTTTCCACTTCGCCATGAGCACAACCTTCTAGAGGGATTTTCATTTTTGCGTTTATTTTTATTATATGTATATTAAAACTTGACTGTAAAATTATTATTAAATAAAAAAGTATTTCCTGAAGTTGATATTCGTTCAATTAACAAGAACTACAAAACAACGGTTTTTCTGAGAAAATTGTTTTCGGCTGCGTTTTGTTGTACACGGGAGCAACCCAATACAGATTCTCTGCTACATCCTAGGCATACTTCAATCTTCTTGATCGTCGTCCGCTCTTCCTCAGGCCTATATTCCTAATGACATAGGAATTGAGCGTCTCGTCCCGAATAAGCAACTCGTCCACTAATATCATCTCACCAGTGAACGACGAATGGGGTAGTTTTCAAGTAGTTGAATTCTATGTACCACAGTATTTGTGAAAATTAAAATTAAAAGAAAATCACATCGGCTAAAAAAAATTTCCAAAATACTTGATGATCTTTAGAAGAATGAGGATGAGGCAAACAGTGATGTTTGTTTTACTTGCATTACAGCTGTTCTTCAAATGTCATCTTGCAAATTAACAGTGCTACCAAATAATTGACTAAGCGCCTTGGTCGTTTTTTTCAACCAATTCCCCCGGGGATTGCAAAAAAACGCACCTAATATAACTAGGTATATGATTGAATTCGTTTGGTGCCTTTCGAATTTGTAGGTATACGGACGTTGCGGCGGCTGTTAAGAAAGACTTTTTGGAGAGCATTTTATTATGACGTAAGCGTTTTGCAAAACTAAGTTTATTTAAATAAATTGAATTAAAAAAAGATGTCTTAAATGTTTAATTATACTTTTACTAAATTAACGAGGAGAGTAGAAGAACAACATATGCTCTTGCATCAGAGGGTTAATGTTCTTAAGTTCTGCAGATGATTCATTCATTCTACTTGTACCTCAATTATTAGATATCCATTATCCTTTAAAAGAAACTATTGCATAGAGCGTGGTTACACGAGCGTAAAAAAGAATCAGTTTTGTGGATACACACAGAAAACAAATTGAGTGGGCATGCAAGGGATTTTGATGGTAAATTAGGAACCACGCAGTGCTGCCGTCGGTTGATTTTGGAAAAACAGGAGATTTCCTGTTCAAGCAGTAGAAAAAAATAGAGATTACAGTTTACATAAAACCACCTTTTACGGCGGGCGAAGCGAACATTTAATTGAACTTAAATTCCTTAGTGAACCTGTCCCCAGTAGGTATTATCAATAACTCCCGTTCAATCTTTCTATTGGAAATCACTTAAAATCAAATATCAATTTACAAGTTTTCTTCCGAATTCAATAATGTTTTAAGTTTTCCAAAACCTTAATTCGCCAACCTTAACAAGGTGTTAAAATAAAAAAAAGTCTTACATCTCCATTTGGTCTAATCAGACTCGAAATGATTTTATATATTTGTTTTAGTCCAAATCAGCTGTGAACTGCAAACTGTCATGCACACTTCAAAACAGGTTTGAACTTAAGTAAGAACTTCAACAGATATATTCTATAGTAACATTGTTTCTTGGAGTTGAAGATGACGCATAATGTGTTAAGAAGCTACATAACTGTTACCATTTGTAGTAAGTAATAAAATGTTTTTTTAAGAAGCTTATAATTTTAATAGTAAGACATATCGAAAAAAAACAGGAGAATTGAGGAAAAAATGTCCTGGAAACAGGAGTCAGTAGATTTGATTTTTTTCGAGTGAAAAAAACAGTAGTCTACTGTCGTAAGAAACGGCAGCACTGGAACCAAGTCTGTGACAAATACAACGAAATGGAAATGGTACGAGGAAACAAAGCTATTGGGTAGTATCTTCTCCATCGGCGGCAAAATAAAAATATCTGCCAAACGGGAACGTTTTAGAATGAAATATGATTTTTAACGCAATACTCATATCTGAAAATGAGGAAAATGATGAAACTTGGCATTTTTTTCATCCCTTTCTTTCACTAGAAAAATCATCCGCTCTCTTTCTTAAGTTGGAATATTCCAGATAAACTATTTTGTTGTTTCTTTATTCATTCCGGAACGTTTGGAATGCATTCCATTTATTCCTTACTTTATTTCAATTCGTTAAATCCTAACGTGAAAAATATGTTTATAAATAAATACTTAAAACTACTTAACACTAAATTTCCAAGCTATTGTAAAGCAATGTTTTGAATTTTGAATTTTTAAAATTGTCATTTGGTGAAGCCACTATAAAATAAAATTTATTATATATTTCAACTAATTGATTGAGAGGGCTATGAGCACCATAGTTTGATCTACTAAAAATTTGATTCAGTGGTCTTTAAAGTCGTATACTTGAGCGACTAAAACTAAAGTTAAGACGATAAAGAACCGATGGTGATGACACTGCTCCATTTATTATTGCTGCGATAAAACAAAATTGTAAATATTTTCTATGATTTGCCAAGGAAGGAAGGTTAATTAAAGCAAGTCTTTGAGAATAAGGGGACAGGGAGTTTCCACGGAACCAAGGAAGAAAATGGAGACAAAAGCGCAAGAATCTCCTCTGAATTGCTTCAATTCTCATTATATGTACAGAATAATAAGGTGCCCACACTATACAGGCATACTCAAGAATTGGTCTCACAAATGAAACAAAAAGTAGTTTGAGAACATAAGGGTCACGGAAATCGCGCCCAATCTCTTAATGAAACCAAGGATTCTATTTGCTTTTCTAACTACAAAACTAAAATGGTCAGTAAATGTAAGTTCCGAATCTAAAACAACTCCCAAGTCAGAAAAAACAGATACTCTACTTAAAGAACAATAATCAAACATATAATCAAAAACAATTGGAACTTTCTTGCGTGTAAAACTCATGGTTTTACATTTGTCAACATTTAAAACGAGACGATTAATATTGCACCATTCCCTAAATAATTTTAAGTCATCTTGCAAAAGTAGACAGTCAGATTTAGAATTAATTCTTTTGAAAAGTTTAATGTCATCAGCATATATAAGGACAGACGAATTTTTTATGATGGAAATCAAGTCATTTATAAATAAAATGAATAAAATTGGACCTAAATGACTGCCCTGGGGAACACCAGAATTCAGTACAAACGGAGTCGAACATTCATTACGAAATATTACTTCATATTGTCTATTTTCTAAGTACGATGAAATCCAATTTGAGAAATTGTCGTTAAAACCATGACGAAACAATTTAAAAATTAGTGTTTTATGACACAACTTGTCAAATGCTTTACTAAAATCAGTAAATATACAATCTACTTGTTCACGTTTCTCCAAAAACATCTAAGCAAAAGGACGTAAAATTAAACAGATTGGTAACAGTAGAACGCTTTTTCACAAAACCATGCTGGTTATCACAAATAATTGAACTACAATGAAATGAAAGGACACTACATACGATTGACTCAAATAGTTTAGGTATTACGGATAGCTTGGCAATAGGTCTATAGTTCATTATTTCATTTTTTGGACCTTTCTGGTGAATTGGTACAATAAATGAGCTTTTCCAAATAGTTGGAAAAAGCGAACTTTTTAAAGACTTGTTAAAGAGAACACTTAAAGGGGTTTTTAAAACAAAATGGATGAGCAAACATTTTTCATATTTTTATTTTTTAAATAAATATATAAATAATAATTAAATGCGAGTTTTCATCAATTAATAAATCAATAATATTTTATTTTTACTATTTCTCATTTTTTTGTCATCACAAAACTTTCAAACGGCTGATGTCATCTTTTTCTTTTCTATTCCGGATAGTATTTTTGTTTCTTTATTCATTCAATTCTAGATATTCGGGATAAACATTTCGTCTTTTCCATCCATTCTATTCCATATTCGGAATAAATAAAGAAACACACTCACAGTGTATTTTTTTAGAAACGCGTTTTGTCACATTAATGACAAGGACAACTATCCATGGGCACGTTCGAAACATTGTTAAAACAACAAATGTCAAATTTTCTGTAAATTGTTTAGAAGCATGGTGTACAAATCATCAAATTTTATTTGTGTTCGCTTTTGCCAACAAGCTCAAAAAACAGCTGTGTTATTTAAAGCACTCAGACCTGGTCACAACAAATAATAGGTTTTGAGGGGAAACAAGGATACATTGTTCATCTTTGTAATTTAACTGATAATCTAAAATTGTAAATGTTGTTACTTTATATTCAATTAAGAAACGAATGAGCTCCTTGTTTTCAAATTATTATTTAGCATCGATAAAGCTTCGGTAAACAAGTTTAGCTTTGATAAGACTTTACCGAAACCTTATAGAAGCTGAAATGTTAGTTAAGAAAGGCTAAAGCCGATTAAAAATTGTTAAAATAGGGCCAAAGACAGACGGACGGGTTTAAGTTATTCCATTTTAATAATGCGTTCATACCGAAGCGAAATCCACATTTTAGTGATTTCAATTCAAATCTCCATATTTGCCCATGTGCAAATTATGATTTTTCACTCAATACTAAGAAATTAAAAAGAGACAGTATAATTTGAAGAAATCCGAACAAACACATGAGCGTGCGAGTGCTGCTTTTCTTGATGAATTACAAAATCAAAAACGGTTGTTGTTTGTGTTTCTACGGGACGAAATGATAGTTGGTATGTGAAAACCAATCTAAGATCTCAAATTTCCCTTTAGTGGGAACATAAAACAGGAAATCAAAACATGGAGCTCAAAGTATACTTTTCCGAAAGATTTTTATATTTCGAATTCGTTTCTGACATCAAAATATATTTCGAATTCGTTTCCGACATCAAAATCGATAGATTGAATCAGTATTTCAAAATATCCTGGTCTTCAAGTACTAAACATAACCAAATACAAATCGTCCACATATTTGAAGTTATGTTACACAAAATTAGTTATAGTGAACCTGACTTTATTTTTGGACTTTTAGAAAATTGTTTTTTTCATTAGTTACCTATTTTTGTTTCTTTTTAGAAAATTTGTCTTTCCTGCTGTACTCCCAAATACAACACATTTATCAAAATCACACTAATCTTGGTTCCAGATCATATGATATAAATTTAAAATCAAA
Organism: Philhelius pedissequus; assembly: GCA_910595825.1. Classification (NCBI taxonomy): domain Eukaryota; kingdom Metazoa; phylum Arthropoda; class Insecta; order Diptera; family Syrphidae; genus Philhelius; species Philhelius pedissequus. The sequence continues at coordinate 54,088,492 of OU343163.1, forward strand.
ATTTCAGAAAAAATCGTCCACCCGTTTTCGAAATATTGAATGTTGTCAAAAATCCAAAAATAAAATATTTTTCGAAAATTTTGAAATGCGATATTATTTAAAATTCGAAGAAGCTCCTATATAAAAAAAGAGAAAGTCGAAAATCAATAAAATGGTTGTATGGCAGTTACCGTTTATAACAAAACATTAAACAAAAATGTTTAACCAAAATGTAGACCATACCCAACATAGTACACAACCAATTTTTATCAAAATCGTTAGAGGCGTTTTGGAGATAATTAAGATGGTAGAAAAATTTGTGTGGCAAGTACCAGTATTTTTGGGGCTAAAATAACGATTCAAAAACAACGATAAAAAATGTGGGTGGCAATGGCGCAGTGGATAAAGTGCTTGATTGCTAACTTAGACGTGTGGGTTCGATCCCCACGCTAGGCGCATTCTTTTCTATACCTCCAATTTTAATTGGATGCCGCCCATGGGTTAAAAATGAGACAGTCAATACCTGGTTCTCAAATCCACTATACCAAACTAGTGCCGTGTAATTCAAGTTGCATTTAAAAGACCTTAGGTGTTACAGGCATATAGTTAAAATTAAAATTAAATTAAATCTATTTTGGACAGTCAACTTAAACTCCTAAGCACAAAGTTTGAACAAAATCGGTTCAGCTGTTTAGGCTACAGATCGTTCTACGGACAGACAGATAAGCAGACGGAATTTTGGGACCCACTTTATTGGTGTTCTCTATCATCGTAATGTCAACTTTGATTAAGACCTCGAGTTCGATTTTTTTTCCAAATATCGGAAGTAAAAATTGTCCTTGTTTGCTGAAAAACACCACTTTATGCAGCTTCGATTCACCAGTAGAAGTCCATTGTTTTGACTGTTCCTTGGTTTCTAGTTTGTTGTGGGGAATCCAGGTTTCATTCACGGTTACGACACGAGGCAAGAACTCATTCGATTTTTTTTCTGGAACATCTCCAAACACACCTTTGAAGTTGTCAAACAAATGCGTTTGTTGTCGATTCTGAGCAAACAAGGCATTAGGCTTGCGAAAGCTTTTTTTATGTCCAAATATGTATGTGATAAGCCTGTGGCATCTTCAAGCTCGCGCACTTTCACTCACCGAACGATCGTCCATTATCAAACCACGGATTTTGTAAAAATATTTTCGGTGTTATGACCTCCATTGGGCGACCAGAACTTTCGGCATCACTTGCGCTTGACCGACCTTAGCGAAATTAAGTAAGCCAGTGATAAATGGTTAGAATCGATGGTGGAAACTTCGCAGAATATTTGTCAAACTTTTGTTTGGTTTGCGTGATAGTTCTTTCTCGTAAAAAAAATAGGCTATGCCACAACAAAACACAAGCAAACAGCGGATAATATTTTTTTGAAGAGAGTTTATGGTGCACAACTTCAAGATGATCACTCGGATAGATTATGGTTATCGCATCGGTGGCAGTCTGGAATCCTAGTTTGCATGTTTTCGGAGTGTTTGTTAGTCCAATCGAGTGAGGGACCTAAATATACGCATGTTTAATTCCAAAAGTAATACATCCGGGAATGTCAGTCTTATCAACGGATATTACAAAACTATTCAAATCTACAGGGGCGCTCCATCGCTAATTTCGGCCACTGAGATAGTTAGCTCATGAGCGCCATCTATCTTCAACTGACGAATTGTCGAAACTGAAAACTGAATTGGGAAGGTAGTTTAGTATTTGCGTAGATTATGTTATAAGTTTCGTGAAGAAAAATTGTATGGTCATGCTACATAACCTCAAAAATACGGAGACAATTTTGTTTGCGTATGCAGGACAGTTCAAAACCATTGTCTTTCCAAAAGATGATACATTTTAAGCTGCTTGAATTAGTGGGTAAGAGAGAACGAGCAAATGACATCATTGGTACACTATGGAACAATTTAAAAGACTGACGCAGGAATTTTTTAAAGCCTGGAACCAAACTATGAATACAGATAGTCAACTCACTAATTTTTTAAGTGAAAGTACACTCCATTGGAAAATATTCGGATCTAAATCAAAACACAGAATCAAGCCGCTCTGAAAAACACTACATTTCTACACCAGCATTTTTAAGCTGTGGTGGGGATAGAAGCAGCTTTAATTAACTTGACAAGGGCATACCTAATAAATCAAACTTAGCACGTCACGTTTTAATATAGTTCTCTTTAGCAAAAGACTCCTTAACCCTTAATGGGTTATGCGATAAGCTATATTCAAATCCTGAACAAATCTGAAACCACATCTTGTACATATAACTTCTTAAACAAACCTCATTTGCATCTTAGTAAAATGAAGGTCCACCCAATATTTTTCACATCATAAGAAGAAGACATATGAGGAGTTTGTCAAGTTAGAAAAATCATTGCACACAACACAGTCTTTTAGTCATTTTCGAATGATCGCATTAAAATGTTTTTTTATGCGCATTGGAATACTAATTTCATATTTTCTAGTTTGGTTTCTGAGAATTCTCAAGTCCGTCAAAATGATAATTTAAAATGAACACTTTTATACCCACGAGCCACGATAACTGCAAAACTAAGAGCCTTGTCATGTTTCAATTAGTTATTGCAGGTACCACAGCTTTACTTCTAAAAGGATTTCCCTTAAATAAAGATAGATCTAAAGAACAAAAATACTTCAGTCGATTAAGCTTTGCCACCATCGCCATGTCATCAAACTTAACAAATAACTCATCCGGTCTTTGTTTTGTTGGATTTCGCATACAAGCTTCTGTTTCTGTTGTTTGATGACACAACAACAATCTGTGAAAGTTATCCATAAGGTTTCCCTAAAAAAAAATTACATTCCAGGATTTTATCTCTCAAGACCGGTAGTCGTTAATTTCATTGGGTTTTCAGATTGTTATATTTAACTTATTTCGCGCCATATAGGTATTGTCAGCGCGGCTCGTTTTCGGGATCCCTATCATCAAGGTGATTTATTTTTGCCTTTAATACCTCACGTGTTTGTTGGTGAATGAAGTAGATGGAGAATGTTTGTTCTTGGAATTGAAAACAGCACCTCAGAACATGAAATTTCGGTGCAGAAATTATGAGGAGCCTTGTGGTATTTTTTTTGTTTAAATATGAAATCAGATAAGAAAGAGTTAAGTGGTATTTTGTTTTTTTTTTTTTTGAGTTTTCAATTTTATGACAGAACTGAATCGGCCTGCACCTGTGCAACATTTATACCGGTAGTTGTCAATTAGTGCAATTGTCTCAAAGCTATTGCAACTAAATGAACTTAATGAATCCTACGCCATAGAATATTTCTTGGAACTTTTTTATAAAACATTCCTCAACTGTCAAGTAGGCAATCAACTATCGACTACTTTGCCGTGCGTCGTCGTTGGAGTCGGTGTGGCTGGAACTGCGTTTGCACCAAACCATTGAATACCGCCTATCGAGTTTCCCCATCATCACCACCACCACCATCACCATGATCGATCAACCGATTGCCTATTATAACTTATAAGTCCACAGATTATCTACAATATTGTTGTTGTGTAAATATAAATCAAAAGTATTTTAGAAATGCATTAAATCTGGAAGCACACAGATATCGGCTCAGGCTAGACTCTAGTTATGGTTTTTTTTGTGCTGACTTATCCCTCATTGGATTGCGAAGCCTCTATGGGAGGATAAAGTGCGAATTACCTTGTAGTAATAGCAATCGGCACAAGCTGATCGACTGTGCGTCGTTGTCGTCGGTCGTCGTCATTATATTGAATTTATTCGATATTCGATTGCAACAGGGCGATTTGTTGTGAAGTGATCCATGGGGTTTTAAGAGACATTTCTATATCTGTCGGCTCTACTTCACATACAAAATAAAAATCTTTAAAAAAAATATGTAACAAAGTAATGACATAGTATTAATATAAAACAAAATCAAAAACTTACAATCTAACATCGACCAATTCTTATGAATAATAATTTAATTAATAGCGCGGATTAGTGTTTAGTTAATTGTACGGGGAGAGTAAGATAACTCAGGCGCCAAAACCTTAAAAATGAATTCTAGTAGAACAGTTGGTTACAAGTATTTTTTAATATGGAAAGGGGGGTCTATCTTCCACCATTTACCCGGAGGGGCAATTTCATAGAAAAGTACTAAAAATGGAGAACAAAATCTTTAAAAAGAACGGTGATACTTAAAAATAAGTCTTATAACTTTTCTTAAAGCCAATACCTTAATCTATTAGGTTATTTTTAAATGAAGTAGTATCTATGCACAGTTTTTAAAAAAAACTGGTTTTAAACTCAAATTTTGGAAAGAAAGAGATAACAAAAATGTTTAAAGTGTAATTATTCAAAACTGTAAAATTATATAATATTTTTTTTCACAAACTCGTTGTTCTGATTAATTCTTAATCAAAAACTAAAAATTTTATGATTTTATGTGTTCTAGTTTTTGAGAAAATTGAAAATTACTAAAAATACTTTTTTCATGAGATTTTTACTTGCAATTATAGAAGGCATGTTATGCATTCGTTAAAAAAAAATTCTAACGATCAAACATGACATTACGATCATAGAGAAGCCTAAATCGACAAAAAATGTCTGTCTGTCAGTCTGTCCGTCTGTATGTATAACGAGCTGCAGCCTAAACGGCATGAGCGATTACCTTCAAATTTGGTATGTGTGATTATTTTGACATTCCTCAGAGGGGAAATTGAAATTTAGTTTTTAGGCCTAAAAATAACGGTACCTGCCATATGACCTTAAGGGAAAATCTTATTTTTCTCGAAAACGGCTCCGATTTTGATAAATATTTTTGAGGATTTTTCTTTTTGGTAATAGCTATCATCTGATATGAATCAAGTTTACGGGAAAAGTCTATTAACGGTACCTTTCATATAACGGTTTTTTTATTTTTGGTAACGGTACATTGGATTTCTGTATAATTTTATATATATCTGCGAAGATCTAAGTAGCCAAACTAATTCTGCGCATTAAATTTTTAAATAACTTTTTTGTATTATTAAAATTAATTAAATTTTTTTTTTAAATCAATATTTTTGAAACTAATCAAAAAATATAATTTTAAATTTTATAGTCACATGTATATTATTAAACTCTAAAAAACTGCATGCCAAAATTTCAAAAAAATAGAAAACCGGATTTCATCAAAATCCGTCCTACAATTTTCGAGATACTTTTTCATAAATGTTTCATTGATCCGTGGCATCTAATGGCCTTCTTGGTTTTTTCGAGAAATCGGTTAAAGTGATAGTTTTGGAGTTTATATAAGTTAAAAAGCGATTTTTACCCACCTATACAGCATTCACTTTCATTTCTACAAATATATGTACATATCTATATACCTATGTTATCTATGTATATGTAGGTATATATTATTCTCTTAATTTTCATAATTCAAATCCATTTAAATATACATTTGTTGGTAGGTACCAATGTAACCATTCCATGAATCATATGAATTCCACAATGCATTATATTAACAATCGAGATAATCTTACCTACATCGGCAAAGGATAACTAGACAACCTAAAACAGCCTCTGTAAAGTTGTTAGTTACAAGAGCAAGTTCGAACGATCCAGTCGGGCATTTTTTTTTTTTTTTGTATTTACTGTGATCTCAATTTGTGGAGAGAGTACCATAACTACGGTGCCGCAAAATAGTAACGGATTTTTGTAGAGGGGCTTAATACAATCATTTTATCCTACGGAAGAGGTATAATATAAGTTTTTCATGTTACTACTTATATTTGTCGGGATTTCCAAATAGAAACCGGTCTGAATTTAAGTCCTCTTCTATTTGTTCTACAGGGCGGAGCAAGAGTTAATTCGAGCCTCTAGTGAAAACTTAAAATTCGATGGCATTGTTATGCTTGCTGAAACGTCTGAACTTCAACTGGATAATCGACATAATAGTTGCGTACGGCAACACTTGGTCGCTTCAAGTTAGCCTGAGCATATCAAAAGTCATAATCTTTCGCAACGGCGCGCGGCTCAATGGTGGCCCATATTGTCGTAAAGAAAGATTGAAATTTGAGGAGCAGGACATTGATATTGTGAGTATATAAATACTGTTACCGCGGAATGCAATCTCAAATGGAGAAACCATATGGTTGAGGAATTCGTCAAAGTAAAAAACCCTATCAATGCAACTTGGATAAAAATTATGCAGGGGACAGCTGACTGGAATGCACTGCTCGAGTTTGTGAACGTTGCACTCATCTATAGAAAACAAATAATAGAAGGATTTAAGGAAAAACAAAAGGAAAACACTTGTTCTCATTTCTTTTTAACGAAAGCTTTTAAAATGTCAACTAGCAGAGGGCTAATACCATGCTTTAAAAATGTTTAACTCTGAAATTTATTATATTTAACGAATAAGTAATAATAAAAATACTAAAAGTTTCTCTTATTACTACTGTAGGTCCAGTTTTGTAATCTCTGTAAAGGACGAAGAATGAACTAACAATTTATAAACCTAAATTCTTCACAAATTCTAATTAAATTGGTAGAAATAATGTAAGTAATAAAATTAGTTTTTTATTTATAGTTTTTGTCTTTGGGGGTGGCCGTGGCGCGATAGTTGAGTGTTTGCCTGTCAACCTCATGGTCGCAGGTTCGATCCTTGCCGTAATCTATGTCCCCTTATTTTTCCATTAAAAACCAATTCTAAAATAAAATGTCATAAATTGAGCTGCTGGTTTACTCATTACATGCTATTTAGGCATAGAACTAACAACATGTGCTTGAGTAAAACTAGTACACTTATAAAATATGACAACGAATAAAAAAATAATGCGAATCAAAAGCGGCAGAGATAAATAAGACACGGAAATTTCTCCGCATTAGTTCAGCCGCCATCCCTGGAGATAAAATCTGAGACAACAACCACCTTCAGTCTCAGAACATCGCGCCACACATCTTTCCTATCCTTCCTTCTTTTCCTTAACCTCACGCCCGCGCTGTGTTTTAAGATTTAAAGGGTAGTATTATCCCTTGATCGCGTGTAGATTATAAAAAAAAAAAAAAAAAAAAAAAACAATTGCTATCTGATTGTAACGAACTGTCAAATGAACAAAATGTTTCGTTGGTGCCTCTAATTTAAAGTGAATATATCTTAAGTGTCAGCTAAATGTCCGATAATAGATGATTTTGTATGTTTAGTTCAGGGCAGACCTTGAGTTATCGAAAAAAAGTTTGTTTTTCTGTTTTAACTGACAGCGGTCAGAGCTCTAAATTGTATTGAACATGTCGATGAGCTCAGACATGAACATTCAGAGTTAAATGCCAAATGTCATATTTCAATGTATGTCAAGAGCGAAATGTGAAGACAAAAATACTCATACAATTAAAATTGATGAGAAAAGTTGAAAAATTGGCAGGAAGTGTTTTTACATTGCGAAAGGTACTATAGAGCAAGTTTTGCATTTGAAAAAAATCGAACTCCAGATTTTTATCGAAACCGCTAAATATAACTATTTATTAATTTTAACTTAATTTGTGTATACAAAATGTCTTTAATTTTTTGTCTAGTTTTAAATATTTAATAATAAAAATTTAGAAACAAAATTTCAGAAAAAATCATCCACCCGTTTTCGAAATATTGAATATTCAAAAAGAATTTTTTTAATCAAAAAAAAGATTGTTTTTTTCAAAAATTATAGTTTTATGTATGAATTTGCTGAATAGCTATGAATTGGTGTTTTTGATTTTTTTTTTGAAAACTGTTTTCAAAAAGTTATAAGAAAGAAACTTTTTTTCTCATAAAAAACCGCTCCACAGATTTTAACATTTTTGTTCTCATAAATTCAAATTTATCCAAGAAATAAAATGGCGTACTTTTTTGAGCTCGAATTAGTTTAAGTATTTATTTCAGAATTTTGAATTAATTTTTTCTTTGATTAAGCCGATATAATCTTTGTCATAACATTTTTTTTTAATTAAAGGAATTTTGTATCTATATATACAAAATTAAGTAAAAACCGACTTGAAGAATATTTTTAGATTTTCAATAGAAATCTTTCGCATACGAGTGATCGAACATAAGAGCAACTTCGTGCGATCCAATCGTACATTTTGTCTTATTAAAATCCGTACAGCCGTGTATAAGTCAAACTCCAAAAAGGTTGAATGGCAGGTACCGTTAATAACAAAATATTTAAAAATCTTTTTTGACCAAAAGTAGTGCACACATTTTTTGTTATCAAATTGTTAGAGCCGTTTCCGAGAAAATTAAGATGGTAGAAAAAATTGTTAGGCAAGTACCGTTATTTTTGGGGCTAAAAAAACATTCAAAAACATATTTGAGAGTATCAGCTAAAACGTTTAAGTACCAAGTTTGAAGAAAATCGCTTCAGCCATTTAGGCTGTAGATAGTTCTACAGACAGACAGCCAGTCGGAATTGCGGGATTCCTATAGTACATAAGTAAATCGCAAGTAAAAAAGTGGGACGCAGCCAGTATACTTATTGATTAAAAATTGTTTTTTTTTCTATAATCTACACGCGCTCAAGTGATTATGAATACCCTTTAAATGTTTCAACACAGCGCGGACGTGAGGGTGATGTTAAGGAAGATAAAGAATGATAGGAAAGATGTGTGGCGCGATATTCGGAGACTGTAGGTGGTTGTTGTCTCAGATTTTTTATCTCCAGGGATGGCGGCTGAACTAATGCGGAGAAATTTCCGTGTCTTATTTATCTATGTCCCTTATAATTCGCATTAATTTTTTTATTCTTTGTCATATTTTATCGGTATACTAGTTTTACTCAATCACATGTTGTTAGTTGTATGCCTAAACAGCATGTAATGAGTAAACCAGCAACTCATTGTATGACATTTATTTTTAGAATTCGTTTTTTAATGGAAAAATAAGAAGACATAGACTACGGCAGCTGACAGGCGAACACACAACTATCGCGCCACGGCCACCCCCAACTAAAAATAAACGTTAAAATTAACGGTACCTGCCATAATTTTTTTTTAAATTTTCGACTCATTAACGGCTCAACGTATTTCGATGAAATTTTGTATATATCATAAGGTCCTTCGAATTCAAAATAATATTGCAGACCAAAATTTTGTTTCTTGTGCTTACGATATGATCAAACATAAAAGCAAGTACGTGTGATCCAGTCGTGCATTTTAGTTTATTAAAAAAAATTCAATTAATGACATCTAAAAGTTCAAGTGTATTTAAAAGCTAAATTATAGTGTTCGGAACAAATTCAGAGCATACTGTATGCGAACGAAAAATTAAAAAAAAACACTTCTAATTTTAAAATACCATCTATTCACCTAAGTCTTGTACTAAGAAAACTTGGACTTTAAAATCGTTCCAAGTAAAATTGGCACATAAAATCCACTTACTTGGCAATGGCTACCCATGGATAATTACACCGCAGTGCTTCGTAGATATATGTATGTATGTTCAAGTAGAATGTAAGCCAATGGCGATGGTTAATTGAAGCCGATCGATTGAAATGCAACCAATTCAACCAAAGATACCGGCGTATCTTCTCGCCATCAGTTTATGACAATATAGGTACACATATCATATATGTGTCTCGGAGTTTAGGAGAGAAATAAAAAAGCAGCAGCCAGATATATACTTAGATGGAATCCAAAATATTGGCGATAATAGGCGCAAATGTGGTCTTAATTACGTCGATTTTCCAGCGCGAAATTTTTCCACGGCAAGGGTGATGTGGGAAAACAACTACTGATCTGACACAGGTATCCCAGGTTTGGTTCCAAGAAAATAATCCCCATCAATAGGTGTACTGTATCTGTATAGCGAAGCGATACAAAGTGAAGCGACCGGATCGATTTATATAGATTTTTTTTAAAGCAAAACAAACCGCCACAAGCACCCGCATTTAAGTCCGTACACGAAGTTATGTCTTGGACTTGTTTTTTTCTCTTTAATTCAATGTGTCAGTAAATCGTGTTTTTTTTTTTTTTAATAAAATGGGTTCCACAGAAAACAAGATGATATTCAACACTTCCCTTGTTTTCCTTTCCTTTTATTTTATTTTTTTTTTTTGATGGCAAATTAATACAAATTATTTTGCAAAAGCATTTCGTTTGATATGTTGCGTTCGTTGTGGCAAGTATGTATAAGAAAAAATGCGTGCACACAATTTACAACCCCCTGCGATATTCACTTAGGAGTTATTACCTCAATGGCATGATGTTTCACAACAAATATTGAAAGTACTTGGCTGTTGGTTAATGGTGATGCCACTCAAGGACACACAAGTAGTATAGAAGCAAGTAAATCAAGGAACAAAGACAATAAGGACAGAACGAGAAGAGCAAGAGCGAGCCTTCTAGTTCAAGAAGACAAATGAGGGTAGGTTATCCGGTTGTTTTCGTGGTGGCCGTGATGATATGGTGAACTCAATAAAAAGGATTTTCCAGCTCATTTTCTTATGCCATTGTGTCTTATTAGGGATACGATTTTGAGATTGATGATCAACGGAAATGGTGCACACAAATATTAGGTAGGTTATACCATGTATAATACTCATGTGTGTGGTGCGGTGTGGCACGAGATTGCCATTTTTATAAAATGCTATTTTATATTTTTTTTTTTTTTTTGGAAATGTGCCTACCTATGTAGTATCTAATGAAAATTTATGATGAGGGTTACGTAACGCCAAGTCAAAAATGATACCTTAAGAGCATTTTTCTACATTTATTTTATGCGAAAAAAGGACTCGTTAAGTTAATGATTGATAAATTTTTGTATTGAATGACAGATAACACCCATTTCAACCTCTCACTCAAATTTTATAATACTTAATTGAATATTTTCGGAAGTTCTAAGCCCGTGATGTGCAAACATCGTATCGCCTGAAGAAGCTGTTTAAACTATTTGCTAATAAATTAAAAGGTTTCTTTTTGTAAGAAGGTGAGGAATTATAAGATACAACAAACTGTACCTACACCAGAGAAAATGTTTTTTAAACGAAGGACAAATTGAAGGAATTAATATTCTTGAAAAAGAGGGTAAGTAATCTGCTTAGTAGGTATAACATTTTAGTATAAGGGTGCCATGAAATTAAGCTTATGAAGTGTGCTCCAATTATTTTCACTTAGGATTTTATACCACATTTTCTTCTCTTATGGAATTTCTAGGGAAACAATTCTTTATTTTTTCCGCAAGCAAAGAAGTAGAAATTAGCGTTTTTGTTAAAGGAACATTTTAACGAAGGAAATGTTAAACCATTATTTTTTTGTTGACGGGGCGGTATATGTATTCCCAGACCTGTTTATGGAAAAATTAATTTACTTAAATGACGACATTATCGCGAAGTAATGAACAGCGGTTTTACCCATATGAAGAAATGTAAAAATAAGTGACGGAAAATTTTAGTCGATTTAGTAATATGCTAAATCATTTTTAGTATGATAATAGGCTAAAAAGAGGATTTTGCTAATTTTAAACCAGTTTAGTATCGTATTATTTTCTTAACATTTTACTAAAGTTAAAATCACAATATGGCTACTTAATTTTTTTAGTATCGTGCTAAATCCATATGCCACTTTGACATTTATAAACGTCAACAAGTTATGTTCGCTTAGTTTTTTGCACTATTTTATGTGTGTTTAATTGTAGTTTATTAAGAAAATAGATTTATTTTAGAAGTTTTTGACCAAGTTGGTTTTTATTTGGATTTAGAGAATTTTTAATTTTTTTTCCTCCAAATATGCCGATAACGTCATCGTTGAAAGTTCCTTGTTACGAAATTTCAACCTGGGTAAAATATTACAGTGTGTCACAAAAAAATCTCCTCACTCTGTAAAAAATTCGTTGGAGTTTAAATCCAAAGCAAAAGATTTTGTACTGCACACAAACGATATTTTGGTTTCTTATGACGCTGTTTCTCTTTTTACTAATGTTCCTGTTCAGCTTGCAATCAACATTATTAAAAAGAAATGGGAAATTATAGCTGAAAATACCAAGCTGAGCCAAAACAAATTTATCGAATTATAAAATTTTTGCCTCAAAGATAACAACTACCTGCAATTTAAGAACAATTTGTACAAACAAGTACACGGAATGCCAATGGGAGATCCTCTTTCACCGACGATTGCGGACTTGGTTTTAGATTTCTTACTCGAGGAATGTTTTAAACTAAGCTACAAACCTAAGTTTATATCAAAATACGTTGATGATATCTTTGCGATTGTGGATAGAGAAGAAATTGATAATGTCTTACGATGCTTAAACCAGTTTAATGAAAAAATACAATTCACCGTAGAGAGGGAAAAAACAGATCGATAGCGTTCTTGGACGTTAAGGTCTACCGCGAAAATGATCGACTTTCTTTCGACTGGTACCAGAAAGATATGGCATCTGGGCGACTTTTCAATTTCCGATCTAATCAAGCCAAGGACATTCGTATAAACACTGCGTCGAACTTAATAAACAAAGTTTTTGCGTTGAGTGACCGAAAATTCCATTCCGCCAACGAAGAAAAAGTTACGCAAATACTCTTAGAGGAACTTGATACTTCGTCAAAAACACCAAGTTCGTTCAGAAAATAAGTTGGAAGAGAGGAAATGTGTTTATAAAAGTGTCGTTTATGTGCCCAAGCTTTCCGAAAATTTCAAAGAAATGATCACGAAAAACAACCCGGAAGTCAACTTGGCATATAGGTCGAACCAGACTGTTGCATCCCTATTCACCAACCTGAAGACGAAACCCGACAAAAATCGCCTTTCAGACGTAGTTTATAAAATAAATTGCCAGGGGAAAACGGATGAATCCTGCAATATTTTCTTCATCGGCACCACCAAACAACTCCTTCGGCAAAGAATGTCGAACCACAAGTCAGGTATTCGCCTAAAAAGTTCTGAGAAGACGGCACTGGCTTCTCACCTCGTTGATACCGGTCACCAAACTTCGAGGGAGTGGAGATCCTTGCAACAGAAAAACATACATCTGAACGTTACAAACTAGAGACACTGCATATAATTAACAACAAAAATAATATGAACTGCAAACAAGACACACAAAATAAAGGGTCCGCCATCTAACGTTTTTTTTTCAACTAGTGCTTATTTCGTGAATGGTAACACTTAGCTCATGTCTGATTTGACAGATAATTAGTTTTATCCTTCCGCTAAACGAATATGGTTGTGTATACGCTTAAACAACGCTGGGAAATATTGCGACATTACTTTGAAAATCCTGGTAATGTTGCAGAATGTGTGCGAAAATTGCGTACTGATTTTGGAAGAAGATAACCACCGTCAGCTCTGTATGTTCGTTATCTTGTGAAAAAAGTGAAAGAAACTGGCATCCTCATCGATAAACCAAATCGTGAAAAGTCAAAAACAGTTCGTTCACCCGAGAATATTGCTGCTGTGGCAGAAAGTGTGCGTGAAGCGCCATCAACATCAATTCACCGTCGTTCTCAACAATTGAACATTTCGGAGACATCATTGAGACGAATTTTGCATAAAGACCTTGGTATGACGCCATACAAAGTCCAATTGGTTCAGGAGTTGAAGCCAACTGACCATACAATGCGTTTTCGCTTCGCTAAGTGGGCCTGCGATCGACTTAGAGAAGATGCCGATTTTGCCAAAAAAAAAATCATCTTTTCAGATGAAGCTCATTTTGATGTTGGCGGGTATGTAAAGAAGCAAAATTGTCGCATTTGGGGCACAGAAAACCCGCACGCATACATTGAAAAGCCGATACACCCAAAACGAGTCACTGTTTGGAGCGGATTTTGGTCCAGAGGCATAATTGTGCCATTTTTCTTCCAAAATGGGCATGGAGTGCCCGTTACAGTCAATGGCGATCGTTATCGGGCCATGTTGAACGAATTTTTGTTCACAAAAATTGAAGAGGCGGATATTGGCAATATTTGGTTTCAACAGGACGGCGCTACGTGCCACACAGCCGAAGCTACACTCGATGTTTTGCGCCCTGTTTTTGAAGATCGCATTATCAGCCGCAGAGCTGATGTCGTTTGGCCACCTCGGAGCTGCGATTTGACACCGTTGGACTATTATTTGTGGGGTGCCGTAAAAGATAAGTGTTACGCCGACAAGCCAGAGACAATTGACGCTTTAGAGGACAATATGAAGCCATTGGTGAATAACAGCTGCACACAATCGATAATGTGCTTAAAAATTGGACCGATCGTGTAGGCTACTGCATGGCCAGCCGAGGCAGCCATTTGAATGAAATTATTTTCCATTATTAACCGGAAGGATTGTACTTTCAAATAAAAAAAGAAATTTTAGAAAATATTCAGTAGTTTTTTTTTATAGCATTTTCAAAAAAAAAAAAGTTATTTGGCGGACCCTTTATATCTGCGGTTTACTGTTCATTAGTTTCTGACAATAAATATCATTAAACGTAGACTAATCTTCAAACGAGAAGTGTTCAAAATCTGTTTTCAATCCGTTTTTTTTTTTTTGTTATTTGTTTCAAACAAATTATTGTTATGTATATTAAAAATCTTAAACTTTAAAGTTATGTAAGTCATATTTTGTTCGTTTACTTGTATCAATATGTACAACATTAATTCTCTTTTTAATTTTGTAAATAAAGACACCCCTGAAGAAGACGGCAACCACCGTCGAAACGTTGGGAAAATAAAATGAAAATTGCTTTCATTTAATCACCATTACGACCAATAAAGCCGACGAGAAAAAAAAAATTAAAAATTCTCCAAATCCAAATGAAAATAGATTTATTATGGTGCTAGTTAAAAAGTGTTTAAAATTAGAAAAATATTAGTAAAGTGCTTTAGTAAGTATGTAAGTTATTCATTTATTTCTACTTCTCTTATCATTGTTTTACAAAAATAATGAATTTAGAAGATATGCCTTTGCCGTCAGCTCGGTTAGCAATTTGTTCGTACAAATAATTATTTTAATTTAATATTGAAAAAAATAGTAGAAAATAGTGTTACATGAATTCGTTTATTAATAACATCTTATATTTGTTAGCATCATTCAAAAATTTGCTAAGTGTTTTCCAGTCGAAACCATTCAGAATGTTGATTGTTCCTTGCAACGTTAATGTTCTCTTCCCGAGTATGCGAAGTGTTGTGGAGAAAATATTGGACAGATGCTAACAAAGTGAAAACAGTCATCTTTGGATCTTAAATTGCATAAGGAGCAAAATTGGTTGAAACTTCCATTGTACGGACTTCCGTTTAGGCCGAGAAGTTCACATCTCACTTTAAATATGAGCGATATTTCTCTGTAGTTTACCAAGTCGTTAAAGTAGTTTTTTTTTAATAATAAATTGGTGTTGAGCTGAGAATATAGAATTCTACTCTCCGATTCGAGGGCTTTTACTGTAAAACTATCTCGCACAGAGTTTGCTTGTAGCTGAATAATGCGGTATAGCTATTCTTTAAGAAGGTGACAGTTGCTTGGCTCCAAAATTACCGTGCTTATTTCCGCTAAAGAGATTTCAGAATGGAGTATCTTAATGAATTTAATATATATATCCATTTTGACAAACAATTAAACTTTGGTACGCTATAACTTAAGACCTTGAGAAAAATAAAGGTTTTGGGAGTTATTGAACGAAATACAATAAATTATTATTTTTAAGATGGCAGCATTTCCCTTTCGGTTCCAAACTTAAAACTTGTTTTTTTTTTTAATAGAACATGTTTGTCCAAACATAATTAAAAACAAAACGTTTCCCCACTCAAAAACATAAATTTACAACATTTTTTTGAAAAATGTATTACACCCCAATGTTTTCTACCATTTTTCTCCAAATCTATCAATTGTACGATAGAAAGTATGGTTATCGTTTTTATGCAGAATAACATGAACTACAATGCGTACCTACAACTTTTTTGAAAATAACCTATAATTTTCGAGTAATTTGGAAAAAAAATTAATTTTTCCCCCTTCCTAAAAATGTTTGTTCCGCTCCAAATTTAGGGTACTTTTTATGAAATGCTTAGGACATACAAATGAAGCTCTCCACCAAAATTCAGCTTTGTCGGAATTTTTTTCGAAGCGAATGTCTTATTTTCCTGGACTAAATGTAGAGGAGAACGATATAGCGGATGAGATTGCAAGCAATAGACCAATATCCCATGGCTGGCAGACATACGTCATTTTATCATAGCTGAATTTTTTTTTTGTGAATAGATACCAAAGTAGATAAGAACGAATGGACATTCTGAATTTTCAAACAGGGGCTTTTCGGAGATATGTAGTTTTAACAGTTTTAACTGATGACATCTTAAAGGTGTCTGCCAGACTAAACGCCCCACTTTAGGGGTTTGAAAAGTGTCAAACAAAGTTTGAGACACTATCCCCTTAAACATATCAATAAATCAGCTTTGATAAAATAACGCAGTTGAGTATGCACTGTTAAAACTGCATATCTCCGAAAAGACCCAGCTTTGAGAATTCGGAATGTCCATTCGTCCTTATCTACTTTGGTATCTATTCACAGGAAAAAATTCAGCTATGATAAAATGACGTATGTCTGTCGGCCATAGGATCTTGGTCTACAAGGGTATTGAACCAAATGGGGACAGCAGAAACTTATTGCGTATAGGTCCTGAAGTCGCGAATGGGGTAGTGAAAGGAAGACACAAAAATGAAAAAAACAAATAAATAACTCCTGATCATCCAGGAGCGTCTGTATCATCTCTAGAATTAACGAAAAGAAAGCCCAGTGAATATTGATGACAGGGACGAGTTGGAGAACTCGATTTTTTTTGTTTGATTTTTTTTTTTAATTTATAAATTAATTTAATATCTAAATTAAACTATAATTTGAGATTTAAAAATGAGTAGAATGGTGTGCTAATTTTCTAGCTAAAGGTGTGTGAAGGCTTGGTAAAGCCGTCCTGATGTCTTCTTTTGGGTAAAAAAACTACGGAATAAATCGTAACTGGTTGTGTCAATTGAGGGGATATTTCCGCGAACTGTGGCCAAGGAAATAGCGAAGGTTGTATCTTCACGATACCTACAAGGGTGGGTTGGCCAGACCTTCCTCAACAAAATCCGACGAGCATTTGGGATGCAGGATGACGGTATCTGAGGAAAAGAAATGTAGGTGCCTTAGATATAGTTAAGGATCTTTTTTATAGGGTGTAGTTTTATTACTTACTTTTGTGTATCTTATTCTGGTGATGGGTTTTATTGGTTATTTTTTTATTATTATTTATAGTAAGTTTAGGTAGGTTAGTTTTCTTATTTTTTTTTTTTTTAATTTCAAAATTTTTGATATTTCAATTTTTTTATTAAATACAAAGCACCGAACTTTGCTTCACTTGGGTGTCCTCAGATTTGTGTCAGATTTACAACATCCTTTAGGAAGTAATACATTTTTTTTGTTTAGTCGACCGGGAGGCACAATTAGAAGTGGCAAGAACCAATCCTAACGACGAGCTGAGCCGTCCGACCACCAGCGTGCCACAGCCACCTTCAATTGTGCCGAAAACTTCCACCGTCGAAAACCAGCTCCTAACAATGGCAATTGGCAATGGCTGAACAGTGGCAAAAATGTTTACATCGTTTTGGAGAAATTAAGATTATTGCGCTTGATATTTCAAAAGCATTTCGATGAATCTCGTCTGCGTTGGATTAGAAATTACCTTTCGGACCGATCAATACAAGTATTGGACGGTTTCAAATCTGATATTCACAAAAGAAATGCTGGGGTGCCACAGGGCTCCTTTTTGTCTTCTACTCTTTTTCATTTTCATTAATGATTTCTTACATGGAACTTATAATCCAATAAATTGTTTTGCTGACGACAATACTCTCAGCTTTTTATTTTTGTTTTTAGATTCACCTTCTTGTCCTATGATGTGGATCTGCAACGGCAGCGTATGATAATCTGATTAAATTCTGAACTTGACCGCATTGTCCAATGAGGAATAAAAACCGCGTTGAATTGACTGCTTCAAAAACAGTGATGTCTTCAGTTGTTAAATCAGAACCCACCCCCAATGCTGCAATCCACGAACGGCAATTGCATCGAAGAAACCGATCAGCATACTGTCCTTGGTAGGTGCATCAAAGACTACCTTTAGTGGAATATTCAAAAATGCAGCTAACTGTTTGGGATTTCTTCGAAGACGCAAGAAATTTGTATCCCATTCTGATCTATATAACCTTCATCTGTCCAAAACTCCAGTATAATTTTCACATTTGGGCAGGAGCTCCCAAAACTCATCTGATTCTTTTAGATCGAATTCAAAATAGAGCTCTAAGAATTATAGGCGATAGAACTATAACACAAACATTTACAGATCTCGAAAATGTCTTTCATTATTTTATCGCTATTTTTATAAGCAATGTTTTAGCGAAATAGACCATTGCGTTCCAGCTAATAAACTATTTAACAGTAATACTCGAGCTTCTGGGAATGCTCATCCATCAGTTTACCCATGCGCCTAACTCCGGATGAACTGTTAAGTACAGAGATTCTTTCTTTAGGCGTACTACGCGAATGTGTTAAATCATTTCCGAGTTTTCTAAAACTTGCAATGTACTTTATCATTCTAAGAGTAATCAAACCCCCTTTAGTGCGTATACATCATTATCATCATTAAAAAAAAAAGCTCTCCAACAAGAGTCAACTTTGGCCGATTTGTTCTTGATTGATAAATTTCAATGGGTTACAAAATTGAGTTGAATGTTTTAAATTATGTAAATTGCATTGAAAACGTACTGCAAGAATGTTTTCAAACAAAGAAAAACATTCAAGTAAGTTGAATGTGGTTAAGCTTTACATTCGAATACCAATCATCAAAGCGGAAAATTTGCTTATGAGAATTTTTTCCTAGAGTGGAACATTTTTTTTAGCAAACCAAAATCAGTAAAAAATCTAAATTTTACCAAATGGTACCTACACGGAGACATGGAGTTTTAAAGACAACGCGCCACCACGTTTTCGTGCACATAAATTTAATTTTTTTTTATTAGGCACTCACTCAAGGGGTTATGAATACCCTTAAAATGTTAAAGCACAGCGCGAGCGCTTAGGAAAATGGGAGAGGATTGAACAGGATATACCGATGAACATTAGTTTTAAATGTTTGAACATCACAATGGGAGGGAAAAATACGGTCGGGTAGATAAAGTGTTCCACATTCGTGTGGTGCGGCTAAAGAAAGAATCCCTATACTCGACAGTACGTCCGAAGTTGGGTTCAAGGGTAAACTGATGGACATTCCTAGAAGCGCGAGTATTACGGTTGAATATTTCAAGGGGAGGAATGCAACTGGCTATTTCGTTAGAGTATTGTCTATAAAAATAACGATAAAACAATGAAAGGCATGAAACATGGCGACGGTGTTCAATAGATGCAATTGTTTCGGTTAGGGTTGGTGATATATTCTCCAAGACATAATCCCCAAAGTGAAATCCCAAATTCAAAATCCCCAATATCAAAATTTCCAAAGAAAGAATCCCCAGGGCAAAAATCCCCATGCCAATATCCCCAAAATAAATATGTTCAAGTAGAGGATGATGCGATGAAATCGCGCGCGAGAATTCATCGGATGATTCACTTCACTACTTGACCATATTTGTTTTGGGGATATTTGGTTTGATTTATATTGCATGAAATGTAATCCAAAGATTAAATACAATTTTTTTTATTTTAGGAAAACAAATACATATACTCATATAAGAAATTAATAAGTTAAAATAATGCAAACAAAATAAGTTGCTCTTAAAGTCTTAAATAAAACGGAAAGTAAAAATTCACAAAAAAGTTTCACTACGCACCATGAAAACGAAAGTCAGACTAAAAAGTACATGCATTAATAGTAATTGATTGTTTAGAAACTGTTACTTGTTATCACTTAGTAGTAGGTATCACAATAAGAGAATTTCATTAGATTTTTTTTTGAAAAATGTGCACATAATGAAGATGTGCACGGACCGGACACTGGGGATTCCTTGGGGATTTTGGCAAGAAAGATTGTTTCGTTGGGGATTTTGTCCATGTGTATAATTTTATTTTTTGGGGATTTTGGTCGCTGGAGATATTTATTTAGGAAATTTTGTACGATACCATTTCGGCTATTGTTCTATCACTTATCATTTTTAAAGCTCTTTTGTTTTATTCTATCCAGAAGGCTTAAGTGAGTTATGGGAGCACCTGCCCATATATGACAGTTGTACTCAAGCTTTGCACGAATGTAGGCTTTACAAATTACAGCCAGATCAGAAGGGGAGAACATTTCTTGCATCTTCGAGGAAAGCCCAAACACTTTGCAGCGTTTTTGGCGACATGAAATATGTGGTCATTCCACAAAAGGTTGTCGGTGATGCACATACCGAGAACTGAAAGTTGTTTGGTTTCCTCGATGCAATCGCCGTTCATGGATAACGGTATTGGAGGAGGGTCCCACTTTAACGACAATAGACAGCATTGGGTTTTTGAGCCATTAAATTCTGTACAGTTTTTTATTCCAATGCTGTCGAGATCAGAATTTAAAGAGCTTATCATACGCTGCCGTTTTAGTTCTACATCCGAAGGACATGGGTTTGAATCTGAAAACGAATATGAAAAGCTGATGGTACCGTCAGCAAAACAATATATTGGATTAGATATTTCAGACAAGAGATCATTGATGAAAATGAGAAAGAGAGTCGGAGACAATACGGAACCCTGGGGCACACCAGCATTTATTTTGGAAATATCAAACTTGAAAACGTCAGCAAAACAATATATTGATTTAAATGTTTCAGACAAGAGATCATTGATGGAAATGAGAAAGAGAGTAGGAGACAATACGGAACCCTGGGGCACACCAGCATTTATTTTGGAAATATCAAACTTGAAAAGTTCAGCAAAACAATATATTGATTTAGATGTTTCAGACAAGAGATCATTGATGAAAATGAGAAAGATAGTCGGAGACAATACGGAACCCTGGGGCACACCAGCATTTATTTTGTGAATATCAGACTTAGCCGTCCAACACAACTTTCGTTGAACGGTCCGAAAGATAATTTCTAATCCAAGGAATAAGATATTCATCGATACCAAATCCACGCATTTTCGATAAGAGAGCTTGATGCCAAACTCTATCAAATGCTTTAGAAATATCAAGTGCAATAATCTTACTTTTTCCAAAATAGAACATTTTGCTGGATAACTTCTTAACGAAATTTCGAGACGAGCACCTCAAATTTCTATTTTTTCGGCGCATTTTATTCGCGTTCGCTGATACGAATCATTAATATTTAAGTTCAACTTAAAATGCTTATGGGCTACTTTAAGCCACAGAAGTTTTTAAGTAGAACTTAAATGCTTAAATTGTGTATCAGCAAACGGGCCTTAATAATGCACATTTCTAACCCTAATTTCAAGTTGCCCTTAAAGTTGAAACCATTCTCTATTCAAAACCCAATTTTGTCAAAAAAGCCAGTCCAGTAGAATTTTTGTCATAAAAAGAATAATATTTATATTTTTTTGGCAAACATTCCCCCCATCGACCAATACACCTACTTATCGTTTTTTTTTCAGTCTTTTGTCAGCTTATATACTCAAAACACTTCACCCACACAATCTCTCTTTTTTCACAACGAAAATCCCCACATTAGATTGGCTATTCGGTTATTGAAGGGTGGGGTCTTAACACGCATGTACATTATACGATATAACGTAATATACATATACACCTCGCAATTGAAGAATGTGTGTGGGAAACAAATGCGAGATACAATAACAAATTGAAATCGACCAATGCACTTCTGGCACATTGTACTACGTCAATTTTGATATAAATGTCACCACCAGACAATGAGGAGATTGAAAATTAACAAATCTTGTTGGTTACAATTGTTCTCTAAAATTCAAAGCCAAAAAAGATACTTTTTTCGATGGATACGATATTGCGATGGATGAGAGAATGAAATGTGTCCTCTTTTTAAGTGAGTGCTGATGAAACTCACAAGGGATTTACCGACAGTTTGCCATGTTGCCCTGCAACCAAGCCATAACAAATTATTCATGTATTTATGGACTTTGGTCAAGAGAGTGGTGACATGCAACCCTTTTCAAACAAACCAAGGATTTCGTTTCTCTCGTTGAGTAGGTACATTTCGGTTTATAGACTTTGGATTTCCGGTGAAATGAATTGAATAAAATCAAAAAAAAAAAAAAAAAAAATTCAAGAACTCCCTCATGAATTATCAGATTTTTTAGAACCCAAATGCATAATAATTCTTTAAAATAATTATAATTGCGCGTTGCCCACATTTTTTGTTCTTTCGTTCGTTCGTTCAAGGAATAACATAGGTATTTTTTTTTTTTTGAAAAAGGAGTCCTGATTTTGTTTTCTTTGAAAATGTTTTAATAGATTTGTGTAAACTGATATGATAGCATGAATATGTAGTCCCGTTGCCCCTATATACCTATACTCGTATAAAATTCGTGAGACTCTAAATACGCGTCAATTCATTAAATCGGCATGAAGACAAGGCGGTCTGTTGTTTATTCCAAACAATCAAGCAATCTTAAAAGTTCCTTATGCTGTCCTCCTACTTCGCAGCGTAATTATGTGTACCTATATCTTTTTCAAGACAAGAAAGGACCCTAAAAACCGAGTGGCATTATTCGAAGGCGGCTCAGCAGCTCGGCTCGACTTGGTGGTTAAACTGAACTGTACGTATCCCAAACCTTATGGAATTCCTGTACACCACACAACAATTAACATCCTCTTTTTATTAGTGATGCCATCACATATCCCATCAGAACATGCAAGCAACAATCTTCTCCTTGTTTTTTCGCAGTAGCAGCATTATTATGAAGATCATCAGGGAACAGCAATAATATTACCTATGTATGTCTAAGAAGAAAAAAGAGCTTCTCCTTATGGAACATTACACAACACAATGCCTTCACCTTATCTTGGATAAAAGATCATATTTCATATTGTATGTAGAAACGAAACAGATCTTCGCGCACACAATCTTTTTGGCTTCAATTTTTTAAACTAAAATGCTGGCTGGTAGAGGGGCTCGCATTTAGGTGATACATGGGACGACCATGATGTTATGGAACACCATAACAGGAACTGACGACATCTATCATATAGAGTAGAGGTACGTCCATCGTAATGCAAAGCGTTCGTTTTTTAAAGAAGAAAGGGGGGAGAGAAAGTGTCAATGGCCCGCAATTACATTTAATGTTTTTCGGTATAAAACCAGCCAGCACAACATTATGTATAATGAGATAACTCACACGTAACGCCCGGCTTATTACAAAATAGTTTCAAAACTTTGAAGCAAACAGCGTATCGCACAAACTTGCTCATTTGTAGTTAGAGTTTAATTTGAAAACAAGGTTGGACGCATTTCTCAACACTACTTTAAATATTTGGTAATTAAAACTTCAAGTAAGAACTTGGCGTACTTTTAGATCTCACAATACGTTTTACGGCTGTTACATAGAGGTTTTTGTGGAGAAGAACTTGGATCTTTTTTAATACTTATGTTTTAGGCCTGATCTCACTACATTTTGTAAAGATTTTAATAGTATTCGACATGTCGAAATCTCGAAAGATACTGAATGTGGAAGTGCTCCATATAAATTACAACTTTTTTTCCGAAAGTGGGGAAAAACTTCAAATTTTCTTTTTTTTTTTCTTTTTACGTACTTTAATGACTATCACTCCAATCGGAAATGGTTTTTGTCAGCCCTGCCGCTCTATCAAATTTCAAAGTTCTGCAGCACTCGAAAGTGCTCCATTCAACTAACACCAATTTTGATGAAGTGGGCGGGTACCACGCCCCTGAATGGAAGACCCAAATTATTGGTTTATTCCTTTGCTTGCATAACAAAACCTACAATTGTGCAAAATTACATGATTCTACAATGCCGGGAAGTGCTCTATAATTTTGATGATTGGTCCAGTCAGTAGGTCAATTTTGATGATCAGTCAGTGAGTCAGTTATGGTTTTCGATATTTTGAGGACTTATATGTCAGGAACCATTTAATGCAAAAAGTTCAAATTTGTTGAGGCGCCTCACAGTGCGTCGATCAATGGAAAAAAATCAAAAAATTAGTCTAACTAAACATGATTATAATACACGCAAAAGTCATGGTAAAGTCACTAATAAGTGAACTGTAACTTTTTTGTTAGATAATATTCACCCCCCTGCTGCCTGCCCACCACAAAACATGAGCTTAGTTGATTACTCAAATCGAGAACGTTTGCACTGGTTCTTGAAGCCTTGGCCTGCAGAGTAAAATAATTATCTAAGTAAACCGGTTTTCAGTCAGATCTTATTCACTAAGGTAAGTACAACTTATTTGTTTTTTTTACTGTTACTTTTCGACAGATTTTTGTACAGTTTTTACTAAGTCTAACATGCACCTCTTTAACGAGCTACTATTCAACCTTCAGTAGTGATTTTAAAACGAGTGTTGCTGGTTGTCGTGAAATTTTGTTTTTTTAAGTGAAGCTAACAGTGTGAGCTTTCCGACGGTGTAAAAATTATCTGCGCCAACTTGCGCCTTTTTTTTTAAACGCCATTTACTCCCCTGTTTATTTAAAGGATGTTTACCAATAGGGAGCTTTTTCAGCAATGGTCAACCCATTCTACCAACAGATTTGCTGCTGTTCTGGAGTTTATTAAAAAAAACGTAATTGAGGATGCAAGAAATGAAGCCAATTTAAGAAGACATGTTTTTACATTTTGTTCAAACATAAAAAAAAGGTGGCAAAAGTGCAGTAGGAAGCTTGATCGTTTTCTAGAATGGAACAGGGATTGGCTCAATCTGGTGCACTCTTTTCCGGACAGCATTTCTCACATGAAATCTAATAATCAAAATCTAAAAAATAAACGTGGAAGGCCGATTAAACCCTTTGACGAGTGTTGCAAAAAAACTAAGAAGCAGAGAGTGGAAGAGCTGGTGAAGACAAGATCTTTTGACGAACTAAGGTTTGCATCAACACAAGCAGCCACAAATTCATCATCTTCAAGGTCCTTAGTGGAAGAAAATAAGGTTTTTTCATCCGAAGAAGCTTTGACACTGTACCTTGACCTGGATTTAAATGAACGAAGCTACCAAGTTTTGAGAAACGCTGTAAACACTCTACACAAAGATTGTTTTCCAAGCATCTACGCTCTACGCCGGATAAAACAAGGTATGTTGCCAAAATCAATTGTGAATGAAACATCTGCTGAGGTGGATTTTGAAGATGTTATGGCTAAAACCGTTGAAAGCATATCAAAATCTGTTATTATCAGAAAAGACACAAAAGCCAGATTGGTCTGCAAGTGGGGCTTTGACGGTAGTGGTAGCCACAGTGTCTATAAAATTAGATTTGACAATGCAGACAATTCGGACGAATATTTATTCTTGGTCGCATTTGCTCCCTTAAAATTAATTGACATTGATTCGGGAGAATCTCTTTGGATAAATGATCGACCTGGATCTATTTTGTATTGTAGGCCCCTTAAGTTTTTGTTTCGTAAAGAGTGTCCTGAGCTGGTGAAAGAAGAGGAGGCTTACATGCAAGCTAAAATAAACCAACTTGGTGAAACTACTGTGTGTGTAGCTGGGCATAGCTTCAGAGTTTCATTCGAATTTCACTTAACCATGGTTGATGGAAGTGTATGTAATGTGCTGTCGGAAACCAACTCTTCTTCAAAATGCTACATCTGTGGTGCATTACCCAGCGAAATGAACACAGTCAAGTGTTACGAGAAAACTCCTAAGGAAGACAACTATCGGTTTGGCTTATCCACTCTTCATCTTTGGATAAAAACATTTGAATGCATGTTACACATTGCATATAGATTAAATTTTAAAAAATG
This sequence comes from Philhelius pedissequus, assembly GCA_910595825.1. Taxonomy (NCBI): domain Eukaryota; kingdom Metazoa; phylum Arthropoda; class Insecta; order Diptera; family Syrphidae; genus Philhelius; species Philhelius pedissequus. The sequence continues at coordinate 54,114,307 of OU343163.1, forward strand.
GCGAGTTCAAGGAGAAGAAAACAAAACTATGTTCAAAGAGGAAAAAAAACGAATCCAGTCAGAATTTAAGGCAAAAATGGGTTTAAATGTGGACCATCCTAGGCAAGGTTTTGGTTCATCCAATGATGGCAATACAGTAGTATAGATTGGTAGGTTCTGGCGTTCGTAAAGTGGTGCAAACACCACCCTATGGATTGGTAGGTTCTGGCGTTCGTAAAGTGGTGCAAAACACCAACCTTCTTGTGGTTTTGATTTGATTGACAGTTGGATGTTCCAATTGTGGTTAGGGTGTTCCAATTGTGGTTAGGGTGTTCCAATTGTGGTTACGATGTTCGGATTGTGATTATGATGTTCCAATTGTGATTTAGTTGTTTATAGTTTTATTTATATATTATGTTTGATGAATGATATATTTTTAGAATTTATTTTTGACTGATAATGATTACAAACGGTATAGTTCATAAATTGGTTCAAAACACGGTTTTGGTTTGATTGTCAGTTGGATGTTCCAATTGTGGTTTAGTTGTTTATACTTTTATTTTTATATTATGTTTGATGAATGATCTATTTTTAGAATTTATTTTGATTGATGATGGTTACAAACGGTATAAGTTGAATTGATTTTCAATTCAAAGGGACAGTTGATTTTTTTTTCAAAAAAGAAGCGTGTAATAAAAAACAAAAAGAAAAAAATGAAGTGTAATATCTGTAGTAAAGTGTTTTCGCGAGATTATACATTGAAGCGTCACATACAAACTATGCATGAGGAGATCTTAAATCATTGCGCGGGTTGTGGCAAGAGATTTACTAGGAAATACAAATTGAAGGAGCATATGTTGAAATGTATAGTTTTGGTTGAGCAGAGGAGAAAAAGTAATGAAAAATTACTTGTGACATCACTAGCTACATCAACATTACGAGTAATATCACCGTCGGAGTCATCATCATCATCATCATCAAAAATGATATGCAAAGTGTGTAATATTGAAATTGATAAGAAACGATGGAAACAACATCAGCGAAGCAGTGTACATAAAATAAAAGAGCAAGTGTTCTGCAGTGATAACGTGTATAAAATATTGACATCATTTAAAGATCGAATTGTGTCATATTCCATCCAAAATGAAAAAGAAGACGATTTGGACGTGAATTCATTTTTTGCAAGGAAGAGAGCAAATATTAAAAATCTTTTGCAAGAAAAAGTCGTAGAGAATGGATCAATTAAATTCAATTTGGAATTATTCGCCGAATTTGTGAAGATTGTTAATGTGGATGATATGAATTTTGATGTAAAGTCAATGATGACACGTATGCGAACTCTTCTTCCATTTGATAATATTGATCAATTAATATCAGAAATGGAGACAAATATAATGGAGAAGCTGGAAGAATTTCAGGAGCGAGACAGTGGATGGACTCTTATTAAGATAAAAGCATTGGAATTGAATATAAATAGATTTCAATGTTTGAGGGGGTCAAAGCACTTCAAATTACCAGCTTTCATTAATAACAAAAAGGCTGTTATTAATATTCAAAACAATGATATATACTGTTTCAAATGGGCTATAATATCAGCTGTGAATCCAAACGTGTCGAATGCTAATTCCCCATATGCTTATAACATATCAGATATAACTAGTGATTGTATTCCCATTGCTAATATGGTTTTAAATTTTAAAGATCTTGTTTTTCCTTTGGGAATTGATCAGATATACAAATTTGAAGCACAAAATGATATAAGCGTAAATGTTTTTGGATACTCAAATGAAGAAAATAGTATTGAGGGTCCATACTATTTGACTAAAACTGAAAAACCGATTCATATTAACTTATTATTTTGCAAGGCTAACGCAATGTCACATTACGTTTGGATAAAAAGTTTAAGTCGGCTTCTACGCGATAGGATACTTAATGCGAAAGAGAAAAAACTATACTTTTGCAATAGTTGCTTACATCATAATTACAGCGAGGAAAGTTTGCAGAACCATAAGAAAGAATGCGGGGGTGTTGTTACACATATGCCAAAGGAAGGAGAAAACTGTGTAAAGTTTTCAAAAGTTGAAAATTCTATCAATGTGCCTTTCGTGATATATGCAGACTTTGAGAGCATTTTATTACCTGTCAGTACTTGTCTTCCTGATCCAACCATATCATCAACAACAACAACTCAACAGCATGTTCCTTGTGCATTTGCGTACTACATTAATTGCTTCTTTGATAAAAGAAATAATTTAATGAGGACATTTACTGGTATGTTATATTTTTATTTTTTTATTTTTTTATTTTTTAAATATTCTTGTTTTTTATAGGGCCAGATTGTACGAAGGAATTTATTCTTAGTTTATGTGAAGATATTCAACGTCTTTATGCTGATTATTACAAATATGCTGTACCGATGAAAGATCTCACATCGCAACAAGAATGGTGTCAGGAGAACAAAGAATGCTGCATATTATGTGAGAAAAAGTTTGTAGAATTTGAATATAGAGTAAGAGATCACTGTCATATTACAGGTGAATATAGAGGACCTAGTCATAATAGTTGTAATTTAAGATCAGGTCTTCCCAAATTTATTCCAATATTCTTACACAATCTAACAGGCTATGACAGTCATTTGTTTTTCTCTTCATTGAATGCAGTGGAGGGAGAAATAAATGTCATTGCCTTGAATAAAGAAAAATATGTATCAATATCTAAAAAGATACTTGTAGATGAAAAATCACAGACCTACTTTGAAATGAGATTTCTTGATTCATATCGCTTTCTGAACGAAAGTCTTGACTCCCTTTCACAAAATTTAGGTAAAGATGATTTTAAATTAACAACATCATATTTTAATTGTGATAATCAATTCGATTTAATTAAACGAAAGGGTGTGTTTCCCTATGATTATATTAATTCATGGGATCGCTTAGAAATGAAGTCTTTACCGGAAAAATGTCATTTTTTTAACAAACTAACTGATGAGGAATGTTCCGATGAGTCATATGAAGTTGCTAATAAAATGTGGTCATATTTCAATTGTAAGAATATGAAGGAATACATGCAAATTTATTTACAAAGTGATGTTGTTTTGCTTGCCGATATCTTTGAAAATTTTCGAAAAATATGTCAAGAAATTTATAAATTAGATCCCTGCTACTATTATACAGCACCAGGTTTATCTTGGGATGCAATGCTCAAAATTACAGACATTGACTTGGAATTATTAACCGAATTAGAAATGTATAAATTTTTCCAAAAGGGTGTTAGAGGTGGTTTAACTCAATGTTGTCATAGATATTCGAAAGCAAACAACAAATTTATGAGTTCATATATGCCAAACTTACCTTCATCATATTTGATGTACCTGGATGTTAATAATCTCTATGGTTGGGCTATGAATCAAACTCTTCCCTATGGTGGTTTTCAGTGGGTGACTGATGTTGAGCAGTTTACCAAAAATTATATAACATCTTACAAAAATAAAGACATTGGTTACGTTTTGGAAGTAGACTTGGATTATCCCAGTTCCTTACATGATGTTCACAATGACTTACCATTCTGCCCAGAAAATATTTGCACTCCGGGAACCAAATCTAAAAAGTTGGTAAGCAGCTTTTATGATAAACGTAAATATGTTATTCATATAGAAAACTTGAAGCAAACCTTAAAACACGATTTGATATTAAAAAAAGTTCACAGAGTCATTCAATTTAAACAATCAAATTGGCTTCAAAAGTATATTGAATTGAATACTAACCATCGTAAGAAAGCCAGAAATACCTTCGAAAAAAAATTTTTCAAATTAATGAATAATAGTGTCTATGGTAAGACAATGGAAAACGTTGATAAAAGAACTGATGTTAAAATTCTTACATATTGGGAGAATATTGGTAAAAGAAAAGGTGCACGGGATCTAATAGCAAAACCAAATTTTCACAGTGTATCTATTTTTTCTGAAAATATGATTGCTATACAAATGAAAAGGGTAAAAGTTGTCTATGATAAACCTCTTTATTTGGGCTTCGTTGTCTTAGAACTTTCAAAATTACTTATGTATGAGTTTCATTATGAATATATGAAAGTAAAATTTGATAACAGGTTGCTTCTTAATTATATGGATACAGATTCTTTCATATATACTATAAATACAGAAGATTTTTACTCTGATATCTTGACTGATTTAGTCACATATTTTGATACTTCTGACTACAATCCCTTGAATGTGCACAACTTTCCGATTGTTAATGCAAAAAAAATAGGTATGTTTAAAGATGAGAATAGTGGAAAGAAAATGGTACAATTTGTTGGCTTACGTGCAAAAATGTACTCCTTTACAATTGATGATGGTACTTCAATTCAGAAATGTAAAGGGATCAAGACGTATGTTACAAAAAGACTAACTATAGAAAACTATAAGACCTGTTTATTTGATAAAATCTCTATTTATAAGAATATGACTACTTTTAGGAATAAGCTTCATATAATTTATACACAAAATTTAAATAAGATGACATTGAACTTTGAGGATACAAAAAGATATATATGTAAAAATAATATAAGTACTTTAGCTTGGGGACATTATAAAATTGAATATGAAAATCAATAAATGTATAAAAAAAGTGTGACTGTTTCTTTTTATTTTTAAAAAATATCTACATATAAAATCCTTGTGAGGAGGTCAATGATAATTTTTTTTTTATATAACTACGGGAATCTACACTAACAATAGGTGTCACCACGCTAACCAATGACTTTTTATCATTTTTATTATTAAAATGTGCCCTATAAAAGCAAGCCATCATTCAAATTACCACAAGAAAATTATCACTATGATAACAATATACAAATTGTATAGGTATGAAATTGTTTAAATAAAAAATTCCATGCATGATAGTAAACCATTAAGAAACTATCAAATAAAATGGACACACTAGATAAAATAAATACTACATTATTCAATTCAACCAGTTTGGATCCCTCTCAAATTGAGGAGATGTTAAGTTTTAAAGAGTGCTACGACTCATTCTATTGCGGAGAATTCTTTGATGAAAAAGAATTATTAAATGGAGATTTCTTTGGGATGGTGGAGGAAAACTTGACAGCTTTAAATGAATGCAGTTCTTCTACACAAAATGATGTGGAAATATTCCACTCACTATATTGTGATGAAATAATGCCAATTAAGACGCCTGACAGTTCCCTATACCAATGTAATGAGAACATTATCGCTGCAACACCAACGTTCGTTAAAACGGAAAAAAATACAAAAAAAGAACGTCTCCTCTCTGCATGGATACGTAAGATAAAAAGAGCATTGAAACTTGTGTTTCCAAACATAAAGTGGGTCAATCAAAGGAACAGAGATTGGCCAAAAGTAGGCAACTTTTCATTATCATCGGATAATAATAATTCTGTAAGGTATGGTTTTGTGAAATTGTATGAAGATCATACACACATAATAAATGTTCAATGAAAAAAAAAAAAAAAATTAATAACCTAAGACTAGATAAATCTGTTTAGACTGATATGATATTTAAAAAAAAAAAAAAAACTCAGCAGAACTTTCAGAAGACACTTTTTTAAGTCAATAACTAATTGCATGAATAGCATACGCATAATAAAAAAAAAACAAAGCTGATATGTGGGTTGTGGTTTATGTAATGACAACATTACTAACTAACTACAGTTTTGAAATAATATAAATAGGGTGAATTCATGTTCCTAGTGGACAGTACAATTAATAATTTGTTTTCTACAAGTACCATCATGGATATTGAAAAGGAACTTGAAACTATAGAGGAGCATAAATTTAAAACAACTATAAAGGTAAATAGCTTGGTAAAGGACTACTTATACGATATTGAACATATCAAAGTGGTGAACACCAAGTACGGGAAAAAGATGCTATGCATCTTCAAAGATTTTCAAGTAAGTAAAAAAAATAAAAAAAATAATATAATAACTTTTTTTTTTGTTTTTAATAGATTTTTCTTCCGGATCGCTATAGAAGCTTATCGGATGATGCTATTAAGACGATAAATAGTTCACCATACACCCTTACCTATTTAGGTCCTATAGGAAGATCCTCGAAAATAAAAATTGTACCAAAAAAATAAATAAAACAAATTTTTCTTTTACATATAATGTAACATAATTAAATGACTTTTTATTTAATAATTTTTTTTTTTGAATCAACAAAACTGCGGATTAAAAAACTATTTTCCAAGGCACAACAACCAGCAGCGTAATGATGTGGGCATTGTATTGATAAACAGTTGTTTTTTTGAAGAGACTTTAGATTTTCACATCCCAAGTCTTCAATGTTAACAACCTGGTACCAGTTGTCACCAAGGATATCTTCGATCCACTTTGTTTTCTCTAATCCTTTCACATAGATGACTGTGGTTATGCAAATGTTTTCTTTTAAAAACTTTTGCACACTGTTAAAGCTGACCGAACCATCACTCCAAGCCAGATGATGATAATGGTTTCTTAACCAATTTGCTTCTTTTTGTTTATTAACTGGTAGTCTCTCAAAGGGGAATGGTGGTTCGATCAGAAAATTTTGATATTCATTATAGTTAAAAGTAATCGCGAGTTCTTTAGATATAAAACTATTAGTTTCATTTTTGAAACCTTGTGCGTCTATTGTAATAAAATTTTTCGCAACCATTTTTTTTTAATTTTATATTGTTTAAAAAAAAAAACTTTTCAGACTGAACAATGCGTATGGGACGACTGCAAATTTGTAACTGATAAAAATTATACGATTCGTTTTATCACTCCAGTAAGAGGTGTATACTCAATTATACGTTCATGTATAAGTACGCAATATGCAGAAGTCTGGTCAGGGATATTCTTCGTTGTATAAAATTCCACTCTTATATCTATAGGGCCAGTTTTGATAGTTTCGTTTTGGTGTGTTACATCAACTACAATGATTGGCGCGACTTTCTTGAAATCTTCACGCGATAAAATAGGTTGAGGGTCACGCATATAATAGCTCTGTTGAAATTTGATATACATATCGTATAAGATGGCATACTGATTACGATCAAACTTTATATTGAGATCATCATACGGATATGAATCAGAGTTAAGATGCACTTTAACATTACTCAAATCACAGTGCTGAAATCCATTTGCAGACTGGAAGACAATTAAAATAAACCGAGGCCTCTCACTTTGTGGAGAAAGTTTCACATTCCAAAAATTGTGTAGTCCTTGAGATAGTACAGGATTATAATGACAATCCCAACTTCGAAATGACATTGTTAAACATCGTCCGCTGTTTATTGTTTTGAGAATTTCCAGTTTTGAAAAATCAGCCAGTTGTATATGAGGCATCTTCCATGTAATATTAATAATGTTTAATTTTATTTTCTCTTTATCATCAGTTGAAAAAAATGCATCCTTATCAGATTTTGAACGTAGTAATATGAGCTCATGCTTAGAGTTCAATACAATTTTATTGAAGTCCTCAGCAAAGCCCATGAGCATTTTGAGTGGTACGCAAAAATTGAAATACCCATTCTCTAATTTAAAATCGGTCTCTTCAAACCATCCAGCATTTTTTAACATTTTGCTTTCATTGTTATTTAATGAGACATAATTTTTAACCATCGTTGCTATGCCTAGATATCTTGTCCGATCTACTTCTATTCCATTAATTTCATATCGGATCTCATCAAAGAGAAATGCTACGCAATTGTTTTTTAATTTTATATTATGTGATATTGTTCCATTATCCAGCGTTATAAATCCCTCGATATAAATGTAACTTTCGCTAGGTAGCACATAGATATCTTGATTCTGAATCGATATTCTTACTTCATCATTATTTTTAAATGATTGCAAATATGGTGTGTAGCTATGATATTCTTTTTTTATGATGCTCTCATCATAGACGGGCTTTTGTGAAACATCCAATACTTCACTCATTATTTTTTTAGTAGGAAACCTAATGATTTTAAATATTTCTTATTGTTGGTAGTTAATTTTTTTCTTTTTCGCGACGGTTCCTTCCAAACTACTGTTGTTGGTCGTGTGACTGATAGTGAAGAAGTGATGGAGGGTTTTATTTTAGTGTTATTTTTATTGTAAATAATCATTGGTCCTTTGGTTTTAAATGAAGCCTAAGTGTGATGGTTTCTCCACGAAAATTTATTAGATTACCGTTTTGATCAATAACTTTAACAGTTATTGAACTTATCTGTCTGGTGGTTACAGGTAAATAGATGACATTTTTGGGGATTTCATCTACTTTATATCCAGGACTACCATTAAGCGAAAACTCATGAATGGTGTGTGCTGGTGCATTATTAATATATGATCCACTTACAATGTTACATTCAATACGTACTGCATTGACTTTTGTTATGTTGATAGGTAAGTCTGATTCGTACGCTTTTCCTCCTCTTAACATTCTCTTACTAAAACCCAATAATGAACCGATGGTTCTATTTGCACTAAAGTCGATATCATCACTACAATAAATTTCTGTTTTCAATGTATTATAATTAGCATCAATATAAAATTCTCCACTTTTATTTATACTCTCATAATTTTTCTCCAAGTATGTAGCTATATCTTCGAATTCATACGAGCCAACTGGAAGTTCAATGAATGTGTTTTGTACATGAAACAAATTATTTTCCAAATCAACATTGGGAACAGTGTTATATGCATGAAAATCAACAAGACCGCATTCGTAATCCCTATCCAAATTTATTGATGGAAAGTAATTTGCCTCCAGGTTTGAGATATTCCCAGTTAAAGTTAGCGTTATTGACATCTTAAGCGATAGGTGAACAATGAAATTAAAAGCATATTTTATATATATTTTATAAAAAAAAAATGTTTTATTCGTGTGTGTGTGTGTGTGAGTGTGTGTGTATGTATATATTACAATATATGTTTTTTATTAATCCATGAATTATGGTCGTTTGAAAATCCCAACCATTTTACTAGAACTTTGTTTCCATTGGTATTAAGAATCTTTTCAACTAGATAACTAGTTGGATATCTAGTTTTCAACAGCTCAAACTCATAGACTCCTCCCTTGATCACATGGCCTTTATAGTCCTCCAAAATGTATGTAGTTGGATTAGTATTTTGAATTGATTTGATTTTAAAAATTTCAGTCGTCCAATTTGGTGTGTAACCCTTTTCAAAAACATGTTTATATTTACTAATGCGTACACTGTCTCCCTTATGAAACTTTGGTTTATTAAATATTTTCAAGTTGTTGTAAACAGTTTTTAGTAACATATTTTCATTTGTAGAATTTACACTGATTGGTGACATTTTAATGGTTCTATGTTTTGTATTATTGTACCTTTCAATCAATTGTTTGTAAATATTTATCCATTGATATGACCCATGATAACTAAACTCCTTCCACATTAGACCTTTAAAGGTTCTGTTGAAACGTTCAACTATTGATGCCTTTACAATATTAAATGTTGAATAATGATTTATCCTGTACTGCTTCATTAAAAATTGAAATTGTTTGTTGAAAAATTCTTTTCCATCATCAGTTTGTAAGTTTGCTGGCGACCGACGACTCTCAATAAGTATACTTTTCATCGCTTCACTGACACTAGAAGCAGTTTTAGTTTTAAGAGGTACAACCCAGGCAAATTTCGAAAATGTATCTATGATAGTGAGAAGAAAGCGATGACCTTTATTAAATTTTGAATAGATACCCATTTCTACTAAATCTGCTTGCCAAAGATCATCGATTCCTTTCATTATTACTCGACGACGTTGGAAATTCCTGCGCGCTTGTCTATGAAGCTCATCTACTAATCCTTTTTTTATATTTAAATTCATTGCTTTGGTAAATGGCTTTGCTCAAATTTTTTCAAGATTCTTGGTTCCATCAATTGTTTAAACATATAATTTTCAAACCCTCTGAACCTATCTTCAATATAATTGTTAAGTGTTTTTATTTCATTGTTTAGGTTTTCGTTCAGCAATTTGTTTGATTTTATTTTGGATTCTAAATCTTTTATAACTTTTTCAATATCTTTAATATTGTTTCTCAAAAGTGTGATTTCTTGTTTTGATTTTAAAGACAACTGACTCAGACTTTCCGAGACAAATTGCTTTGACACTGCATCATTGTCTTCAATAGGGAAAGCTATATTCTTCAATCGTTTAAAATGAAGGTTTATATTTCGATCACGGTCCAAATTAAATCCAATGGTTTTCTTTAGTCTATCCTGTCGTATTATATTATTATTAGAAAAGTGACCAAACTTGTCGACGCTCATTTTGCTAATGATTCTATACATTTATATTTATACAATTATATTGCTTTCTTTAAGTTCTTCAATAATGGAAACAATTTCATTACTGTGACCTGTATGACCTGCCGACTGTGATGAAATTAAAAGTCGTAATCTATCGACGATTTCATTGGGATCATCCCAAAAAATATAGTTAGGTTTTTGTGGATTTACAGTCATGATACCATTTCCTTTATGGAGTGTTTTATCATTGTGTTTATCATTGAATAACTTTTTTATAATACTTCTGTACTTGTATGCTTTTGTTCCTTTAATTTGTTCGTTTTCATCATATTGACGTTTATGTGCACTTGTTATAATAAGAATTTTTTTGTAAATTTGCAAATCGGATTTATTATAGTTTTTAGATGGTGTTTTGTAAAACAAAAGCTCAAAGAGTCCGGGTGTTAAAGACCACATATGATCGTCTATAGAAATTTGATTTGATTTTAGTACGAATTCTTTATTACCAAATTTCCATTTAGCATTTGAATCTCTATGTGGACCATATAATTTATCCAATTTGTTTTTCTGTTCCAATGTTGTCAAATTCAAATTTGTATATACACCACTTTTGTTAGTGTCATCATTTTGTGAATAGAAGGTATCTTCATTACTTAAACCATTTGAATTGATTAAAATCGTATCATCATTATCATCATCTTTTTTATAAGTATGATCAACCGGTGAGTTGCTCTTTTTAAGGGGTGTACTTGTATTACCTTTTAGATGGAATTGTAAAGGTTCAAGGTTGGTTTCTTCATTTTCACCATAATCATAACTAGGCTTTGAATTTTTAATGAGGTCTTTGAGAGGTTTAGTGATTGGCTTAAAAGTGTCTTCCAAAAAGTCTGCTGCATCTAATTCTTGTAATTTAATACTATTGAACTTTTTCCGCAATACATTTCTCGTGTTTATAACATCTCTTATTATTTTCTTATTCATTTTTTTCATTGATCAGATCAGCTTTTTAAATATCAGATCAGGTTGTTAATAGATCAGCTTTAAGATATCGGATCAGGTTGTTAACAGATCAGCATGCAATTATCGGATCAGTTAATAGATTTACCTACTCTCATGCTATTGCAACAGCACATTGTATACTGATCAGAAACGGTTTAATATTGAATATTTATTGTTTTTTAGATATCAGATCAGGTTCTTAACAGATCAGATCAGGTTCTTAACAGATCGGCTTGTAGATATCAGATCAGGTTATTTACAGATGAGCTTTATCAGATCAGCTTTATCAGATCAGCTGTTTAAATATCAGATCAGGTTGTTAATAGATCAGCTTGTAATTATCAGATCAGATTAACAGATTGACCTAGTCTCATACTATTGTATACTAATCAGAAATTGATTAATTTTGAATACTTATTGTTGAATGAATATATCAAACCCTTTTCTATAACGACCCGCATCGATAGGATCGTCTTTGTTTATAACAAGAAATCCATATTTATCCTTCCAACACTCGGTGCACATATTTGAAAATTTTTCAAATTTCATATCTGCACCCACATGATCGTTGTATATATGCTTCATATTCATTTCATCTTGTTTGAACATGATAATCATATTGGCATTATCTCGTATTAAGTGTTTAGGAATTCGTGTGTATGTTTGACATAAATAAAAACAATCAATGTTTTTATGACGCCCCATACAAAAGTATGATCTAATATTGTTTTGTTTCTCACATGCAACATCATCGAAAATAATAATAGAATTATTTTTTGCTTCATCCGGTGGTAGAACATCTTCATTTGCAGAGAATGTATAAAATCCTATACCTTTTATAGGTTGTATTAATTGTTGTAGATATTGATATTTTGATTGATATAATGATTTTGAATATAAATAAATATTTTTGAACTTTACTCCATTTGGACTTTCTATTAAACCTATCATAACATTTGTTTTTCCACAATTTGATGGTCCCACTATCAAAGCTCTTATTGTGTTTGGTAAAAGTAAACTATGCCTCGGTTTCGATAAACTATTAGTATTTGAAAAATCTCTGTTGCGGACAACAAGATCGTTTTGTTGTTTAATGAAACGCATCTTAATAATGAGTGCACACATATACATTAAAACCTAAGTTTTTAATTTAAATGTTTTAGTCTTCAGTACTACGTTCATCAAACTTGATCACCACATTCAATAAAAATCAATAAGATAATAAAAATGGTAGTTTTTTATAAAAAGCCCTCCAGTATCAATCGAAACACAGTTGGAAGAGGACTAATAGATAAAGTTATTAACTCCTTACCTGTTGAACTTCACCTACCAGGCTATCAGTTTTGTGGACCCGGCACTAAACTTAAAGAACGTTTAGCTAGAGGGGAAAAAGGAATAAATTTCTTGGACGCTGCCTGCAGAGAACATGATATTGCTTATTCTCAATCAAAAGACATAAATAAACGACACGCAGCAGACCAAATATTAAGCAACAAGGCGTGGACAATAGTAAAATCCAAAGACAATAATTTTGCTGAACGTGCAAACGCTTGGTTAGTGACAAACGCTATGAATACTAAAGTAAAATTCGGTATGGGTAACAAGTTAAACAAAACGAACATGAAATCGATAAGAAAGAAAAAATGCAATACTGGAAATAAACTTTTCAAGATGGCTGTAAAAAATGCAAAAAAAATTTTGATACAAGAAAAACCGAACGATATTGAGAGCGCAATACAGATTGCTAGGAAAGTTATAGATAATTCATTTAAAAGAAAAAAATCAACGATTCAAATTCCACGCATAATACCGCTTCCTAAAGTTGGTGGATTTTTACCTCTAGTTCCTATACTAACAACCCTCGGAGCAATTGGAGGTCTAGCATCTGGTGGATCAGCTATCGTTAAAGCTATAAATGAAGCAAAATCTGCTCGAAAGCAATTCGAAGAAGCAAATCGTCATAATAAAACTATGGAAGCCATAGCAATGGGAAAAGGTCTATATCTGAAACCGTACAGGAAGGGATACGGATTATTTTATCATTCACAACCAAAAAACTATTGAAGAACCTACCCAGGCGAGCGCTTACAGACATCGATTTGCTCAGATATACAAAATATCTACCACATTTTAGAGGTGTTTTTATGCGCGATACTTTACCAAGGCAACCTTATCCAATTGAATGTGGCATCGTTAATCTGGATTCTTCTTTCGGTTCTGGAACACACTGGGTAGCATACAAAAAAAACAAAAACGATAAAGAGTATTTTGATAGCTTTGGAAACCTTCAACCACCCCAAGAAATTGTGAAATATCTAGGAAACAACATAAAATACAACTATAACCAACAGCAAAATTATAATTCTTTTAACTGCGGTCACTTGTGTCTGAAATTTCTTTATAAATAAAACAAAAAACAAAAATTTAATTTTTTTTTTTTTTTTTTTTTCAAAAATAAACCCGTTTTCTTTATTACATTTTTTTATAAGTATATTTTGATGTACAATTAGATGATGATGATGATGATGATGATGATGATTCTTTTTTATTGTCCATGTATGTTTTAAAAGGGTTCCTTATTACAAGATACTGCAGCTTCTTAAGTGTTGTATCTTTCATTCCAACCTTATCTTTATCCATCCTTCTCGATTGGATGCTGTGATCAAACTAAAAGTGATCCCAGCAAGTTCAGTTTTTCGTTCGCATTTTTATCTCAACTTTCTTATAAATGATTTCACAATCTACGAAATTGTCATATCATATATCTGTTTATACTTTTTAACATCGATCAGTTCAACATCAGATCGGAACTCTGTGTCTTGTGTTGTAAATAATTCAATTTCACCATTACTCATAATTCTTTCGGTGGAATATTCACGATATTCATAACAAGCTATTACCAAAGTACGTTTCTTATAATTACTATCGTATGAACAACGAATTGTCAGATCTAATTGATCATATTCTAACTTAAAATGTCTGTAAAAAATATTTTCACTTTCAATTATTCCTTGTATATCCTTCTCTTTTCTCAACAAATCTTGCCTGAATGCCTCTATAGCCTCTTTGACAGTAAAATATTTTACTTGGGACTTTTCTGTTGTTGTTGTAGTTGTTGTTGTTTTATTATTATCATTTTGTTGATGAATGATCTCATTGATCTTCATTAATTGAAAGGACAAATCAATTTTTAAAGTATCATTGCTAGGTAGCAGCAAAGAGAATTCCAAATTTCCTTTATTCTCAGCATTAGCTGTAATATTTAGTGGTATTGGGATAGCTTGTAATAAACCCAATGAAAAGCAAACTATCAGCAAGGAATATTTATACATTTTGTTTGATTATTCGGAAGAGATGAACACACCTTACCAGAGAAAAGTCAAATTAATACTAAATTAAAATTCTTTAAATTAAATCTTTTTATTTATTCTGTTATTATATAATGACATTATTTTCTTTGCACGTATTACTATACTCTCCATCATATAACAACCACAAGTATCGGGTCCGTCTTGACATGTATCTGATGACCAGCTGCATGTTGAATAATGGTATCCATATTTAGAAGTAATAAGAGAAGCATGAGTGTATTCACATAATTTTATGTAGCAATGTTTAATATCCTCATAATGCTCATCCAACAAAATGTCCTTGTTGCCTATTAAAAAGTTAGAAATTTGCTTCCTAAGCTGATCGAAATTTATGTCCACCATCCTTTCTATTATCAGTTTCAGCAATAATAAGTTGATCCAACAATTTTATGTCTTCTTCATCAATATCACTTAGCTTAGTATCAAAATCATTAAATACACAATGTTCATTAAAACGATTTGTTGTTCTCAGGGGATGAAAACCATCAGTTGTGACTCCTATTAATGTTATTGTACCACCGACTACTTCAATTTTAAGATGCTCATTAATATTAAATTGATATAATATTGATGATAAACTTCCAGATAGTGAATCTCCTCTACACATATTCAACAATAAACATTTATTCCCATCCTCCGGTGTTAGATAAACTGATAAATTACTATAAATTATATCTACTCTTACAATTTTAAAATATTTCCACGATGAGAGGCAAGTGCAATATCGATCACCCGATTTTATAGTTTGAATCCAAAACATCCCTTACACACAAATTCTTCTATAAACATGTATGCAGCAAGTACACCTCTTAGAAGACGAAGAGTGACAATTGCAATTTTTATTACACGTCTTGATCAGATGTATCCAATACATTTCCGACAAATAATGATTAATTCATGATACCAACTCTATTTATATAATTATAAGTGTGCACATCACAGCAAAATAAATCCTAAAAATAGATCATTCATCAAACATAATATAAAAATAAAACTATAAACAACTAAACCACAATTGGAACATCATAATCACAATCCGAACATCGTAACCACAATTAGAACACCCTAACCACAATTGGAACATCCAACTGTCAATCAAATCAAAACCACAAGAAGGTTGGTGTTTTGCACCACTTTACGAACGCCAGAACCTACCAATCCATAGGGTGGTGTTTGCACCACTTTACGAACGCCAGAACCTACCAATCTATACTACTCAATACTGCCAGAACTTTTTTTTCTGACCCTAAACAAAGTTCTGAAATAACAAAAATAAATCATACATTGATTGAAAGATTTTCAATAATCTTACGTGTTATTTCATCGGGTGCTGAAATCGACCTTGAAAAATTCGATTTGTTACTCTGTGAAACTAAGAACCTTTACTTAGAATTGTATGGTTGGTATTACATGCCCTGTACACTACACAAGCTTTTCTTTCATGGGATTGAAATTATGAAAAGTTTTCAAATACCAATTGGACAAATGTCTGAGGAAGCACTAGAGAGCTTACACAAGACTTTTCGTCGCACTAGGCTCTGTCATGCAAGAAAGTCCTCGAGGTCGAACAACATACAAGATGTTATAAATTATTTGTTGTTAATATCTGATCCCCTCGTTTCATTACAAAGAAAAATTGTGCGCAAACAAAGACATTTTGATGCAAATATAAAAAACTTCCTTATTTTTAGTGAAGAACATGATTGTTCTTGTGATGATTAAGAATATTTTATTTTAAGTTTTATTTTTTAATTTTAAATTCAAGTGTTGAAAAATCTTTTCTTTTATATTTCCTAAGCTTACAAACAAATTTGAAAACTATATTTTTACTTTATTACTTTGTGTAAACTTTATTTTTTGTTTTAATAAATCATAAACATAAAAAAAAAAACTTAATCTGAGCTTTGATTTTTTTCCTTACTTTCTATCGACTCGACGCACTGTGCGCCTGTGCTTGACTAGCTTAGCAAATATATTTGAAGTTGCTGACTTCATTGGTACTGACGATAGACGGGGGTCGAAAGTCGCCCGAGCTTGTTCCATTAAATGAAGGGTGTAGTGTCAGAACTTGGATGGGCACTAATTACCGTGTCCTTTGATAGGGAACATTCTATTTCCCCCTTTGGCGAGGAGGGGCAGTTTTCGTAAAAATTACTTATTGAACAAAATATTTTAAAAATCGACGATAGCACACAGCTAATACGAGCATTCTGTTACTTGCTTTTAAATTTTAAAATGTGATGTTTTTCCAAGTGGGTTTTTTTCAAAATATTGCGTAAGGTCATTTCTCAAAAATTAAGAAAAATATGTACATGAGGTTTTCAGTAATTAACTTAGAATTAATAAGAACATTAGAAAAAATAATGGAATATAAGTAGGTATTCAACAAAAATTATAGACAATCATTGTGTTCTTTGGTTGATTTTAAATATTGTTTGTTTCCCTTTTAAGTCAATATTTCAAAAATTGTGCTCTCCAGAATTTTTCCCACATACACAAAATATTTATTTTTATGTAGATAAAATTCCAGTCAGCACTCGAAAAATTATAAATTAAAACCCTGGAAAATACTTTAATTAAAATTTTTTGTAAAATCTGCCATTCAGTAGATTTTTTTGTTATGACAGCAGCAAAACGTTTATTTTATCAAAGTCGTTGGATCCGTTAGAAGAGTAAAAATGTACCTTGCGTTCTTCGACCTTATAATTTTCTGGAGTTACACAGATAATGTCGGACTAAGATTTTTTTGTTTATAGAAATCGTCCTGTTTAGTGTTTAAAACTATCGATTTCGAAATGATATTGAATTTTCAAAATATTTAAATATTTTTTTTTTGTGGAAAGGTGACAAATGCGTATAGGTATTTTTTTTTGTTCAAAATAGAGGGTATATTATATTCTGATGCTCTGAATTTGTTCGTAACAGTGCGAGTTCCGAACACTAATTTGTTTTTGAATTTGAACTCTAAGCTGCAATATATTTGATGACATTCGCCAATTCACTTGCGTCTTACTTTATTATTTATAAAAAATACCTTATTCCGCCATTTTAAATGTTTGTGAATTTTTTGTTTCACATTTCGCTTTTGACACGCATAACATTACGTGTACTGAGCAATTTAGGAATGCTCGTTGTCGATGCTCACTCCGAACATATTCAGAAAGAAAAAAAACAAGATTTTTGTCTGACAACAACAGACTTTCCTATGAACTGAAAAAGAAAAACTTTTGACTTTTCGATTATCCTAACAACTATTCGTGTCGAAATCGATTAGTTTCGTAGGGTCATTCGGCGCTACAACACTCGAAGGCCAGGGCCGCGCCGTTCTTATCGCAACAGTTCGCACTAGTTACACGCACTTGAATACGGGCTGTTCTCACTGGAATCGAATACGTGCCAAATGCTATTAAATCATACGGGTGATTTTTTTTGCTACTTGGTTTTTGACGTTGATATTTTTGACAGATCACACATGACAAATTCCACGAACATTTGACATTTCGATTCAGTATTGTTTGCCATTTCATCATGAATAGACTTACGCCTGAACAACGTTTGCAAATTATTGAAATTTATTATGAAATATATTATTCGTGCTCTGTGAAAAATGTGTTTCGCAAGCTACGTCCGTTTTATGACGAGGCTCATTTTTGGCTAAATGGATACGTGAATAAGCAGAATTGCCGTATTTGGAGTGAAGAGCAGCCAGAGGCAATTCAGCAGCTACCAAAGCATCCCGAAAAATGCACTGTTTGGTGCGGTTTATGGGCAGGCGGCATCATTAGGCCGTACTTCTTCAAGGACGATGAAGGCCGCAGGGTTACGGTCAATGGAGAAAGGTACCGTTCGATGATAACAGATTTTTTTTTGCCGAAAATGCAAGAATTGAACTGGGTCGACATGTGGTTCCAACAGGACGGTGCCACATGCCACACTGCACGCGAAACCATGCATCAATTGAGAGGCGAATTTGGTGAGCAGTTGATCTCACGTTTTGGCGCAGTCAATTGGCCACCAAGATCATGTGATTTGACCCCGTTAGACTATTTTATGTGGGGCTATGTTAAGTCTATTGTCTATGGGGACAAGCCAAACACGATTGCTGCCTTGGAAGCCAACATTGAACGCGTCATTGGTGAGATTCCGGCCGAAATGTGTGAAAAAGTTTGCCAAAATTGGACCTTCAGAATGGACCACCTGAAGCGTAGCCGCGGGCAACATTTAAGTGACATTATTTTTAAAAAGTAAATGGCAGAAATTGATTTATCGATCCAAATAAAAATTTCATTCACTTTTTACAAGTTTCTGTGTTTTTTTGAATTTTCAAAAACCAAGCTCTTAAAAAATCACCGTTTATATGGTGTCAAAAACTGCCAAACTAAAAAATCGACTTATTTGTTTCTTATTAAAATGGAACAACAAAAATCTTAGATATTTTGAAAAATAAAAACAATTCCAAAAACGTCTGCATACGATTAATGAAAATCGGTTTAACCGTTTTCGAAAAAGAAAGATGCATTTCAGTTGATGGTATTCGTTCTTGTTTTAACATCATTCTAGAAATGGCTGAAAAATGGAGACACTGCAAGGATTATTTTTGACTTTCATCGTTTTCGAAATAATTTGGATAAAACTCCAAGCTCCGGCATTAAATTTGTGTGTATAAAAACTAAGGAGATAATTTTAAATTAAAATAAAATGCACGACTGGATCGCACGTACTTGCTGCTATGTTCGATCACAATATATGCAAAAGATTCTTAATAGAAACGGCTGAAAGTATTTTTAAAGTCGTTTTTCACATAATTTTTTATAAATAAAAATTCTCAGTTTTTTCTAAAAAAAATAGTAAAAATAATATAAATTAAAAACAAAATTTCAGAAAAAATCGCCCACCCGTTTTCGAAACATTGAATTTTCAAAAAAAAAAAAAAAATATTTTTTTTTAAATCCAAAAAAAAACTATTTTTCGAAAATTTTGAAATGTAGTATTATTTAGAATTTGAAGATGATCTTGTATACAAATTTTGATCAAAATCCGTTGAGTAGTTTATGAGAAAGTCGAAAATCAATAAAAGCGTTGTATGGCAGGTACAATTTTTTTTTTAATTTTTCGGCCAAAATGTAGACTATACCCATGTTAGTATAAACACACATTTTTATCAAATTCGTTACAGCCGTTTTCGAGATATTCAAGATGGTAGAAAAATTTGTATGGCAAATACCGTAATTTTTGGGGCTAAAAATAAGATTCAAAAATCTATTTTGGACAATCACCCAATCATGGGTGGCAATGGCGCAGTGGATAAAGTGCTTGATTGCTAACTAGGACGTGTGGGTTCGATCCCCACGCTAGGCGCATTCTTTTCTATACCTCCAATTTTGATTGGATGTCGCCCATGGTTTAAAATGAGACAGTCAATACCTGGTTCTCAAATCCACTGTGCCAAACTAGTGCCGTGCAATTCAGGTTGCATTTAAAAGACCTTAGGTCTTACGGGCATATAGTTAAAACTAAAAAAAAATCACCTAGAACGCCTAACCATCAAGTTTGAACAAAATTGGTTCAGCCGTTTAGGCTGTAGATCGTTCTTCAGACAGACAGACAGAAGGAATTGCTGGACCCACTTTTTTGGTATTCTCTATTATCGTAACGTCAACTTTGATTAAAATCTCGAGTTCGATTTTTTTCCAAGTGCAAAACTTGCCCTAATAGCTATAGTACCTTTATTGCAAGTAAAAAAGAAAATTTCCCGGCCAGTCAGGTCATCCATGTTTCATGAATGCGGTGAAATAAAAACAATTAGCTTCAAGTGAAATTTAGTTCTGATCATTGGGTTACATGTTTGAGGTCTATTAGGATACAGAGTTATCTTTAAATGCTTTTTAAGACCAATGTTAAAAGAGGTGGATGTTATTTAAAGATTTACAAATAACCCTACATACTCATATTGAACATATTAATAGGGAATAATAATTTCTGACAAAACACATCTCACAGCTTATTTGATAAAAATCTAGTGCGCCCAGACGCTCCAAACTGTATCGCGGTTTATTTTAATTTAATTTTTTCTGTTATGTTACGTTTGTTTGCGATCAATTTTCATAATTTCTTTTTGAGATTTCGTAAGGCTAAAAATAACAATTCGCGTGTTGTTTAAATATTGGGTCGATTGGTGGAAGCTAAATATAGAACTTGTAAAAGAGAACTTAAAGCAACTGCCAAGGTTGGCGGAGGAAGCGTTTTGGTATACGCCTGTATATCTGTACTCGGGGATGGATAATTGGTATTCATGATGGGACTAAAATATGTATATCAACATATTAAAATAAAATGACGACTGGATCGTACGAACTTGTTCTTGTGGCTAATAACTTAGCTAAACATTGACGCTGTTAGTAGGTAGGTAGTCAGGTTATTATATGCAGTAAAAATCGTTTTGAAAGCTTATAAAAACTGCAAAAACCATCATTTTAATCGGTTTTTCGGAAAAAAAAACTAAGAACACCATTAGATGTCAATGATAAACGAACATTTTATAAAAAAGTGTCTCGAAAATTGTAGGACAATATGAATTCTGTTTTTTATATTTAGTTTTTTGATTTTTTTTTTTGAAATGTTGATATGCAGTTTTTAAAATATTGATTTTTCAAAAAAAAAAAAAATTTTTTTTAATTAGAAAAAAAAGTTATTCAAAATTGAATATGCAGAATTAATTTGGCTGCCTATAGGAGGCTGTACATGCATCTTCATCTTTCATCTGCACCGACATCTGCAAAAAAGAGGACACAAAATAAAAAAATCATACTTGTGCGATAGAGAGCGGTGCCCAAAATGTAGAACATCTTCAGAAGTATGAATCTGAAGATTGAAGATTATAGTGAAGATAAACATGTTCATCTTCATTATAGCATTTTCATCTGCACTATAATTTGTTCCGTTCAGGTAACGCAGTTTTTTTTTACCATTTCACTTCGGTTCGGTTTGCTTAAAAATAGCGAAAATAGCGCGAATTTTCTTCACAAATCTACATAACTGAACGCTAAGAATATGTGATTGTGAGATGTGTCAAGAAAGTTATAACAGACTTAGAGGAAGTTATTACTGTGTACCCTGTCTTACTTTAATGTTTGTTTTATATTATGGTCCAACTCTGCAGATGCAGATTCATGTAAATCCTCATTATACCTTCTCAAATATAAAATTTGACAGAAATCCAAAGAACAGGTACAGAAAAAGCCAATAATTAAAAAACCGTTATATGAAATGTTCGGTTAAAGACTTTTCCCGTAAATTTGGTTCTCATTAAAAGATATCTAGTACCAACAAAAAAACTTCTCAACATTTTTTATAAAGAGCGTTGGAGCCGTTTTCGTATGCTAAATATGCTTTACTTTAGCGGTTATATGGCAGATACCGTTATTTTTAGGCCTAATAATAAAATTTCAATTTCTCCTCTGAGGAATGCCAAGAGAGTCACAATATCCAATTTGAAGGCAATCGCTTAAGCCGTTTAGGCTGCAGCTCGTTGTACATACAGACGCATAGACTGACAGACAGTAGTTCTTAAGTAAACATTTAAAAATGATTTGATACTGAGTTTTTTAAAAAGTTTTCTTCGTTAAATAAAAATAAAATAATTAGATTTAATTAAAATAGTTTTTAGGTCGAAAGACATTAGTTCTAAGAGTTATTGTTTAGTTTAGAGCGCCCGTAAAGGGCCAGTAAATTAGTTGTAAGTTATTGATAATTAGGCTAGTTTTAAACATTTTTGTCTAGCTTTAAGATAGTTATAAGTTTATATTAAATAAAAATGAATTTACAAAAAAAAAAAAAAAAAACTGGCAGACAGTAATTTTTTAACGATCAATTTTTTAGTCTTCTCTATGATCGTAATGTCATCGTTGATTGTTAGGATTTTGTACGAAGGCATAACTTGCTTTATAGTTACTATACCTAATCGCAAGTAAAAAATAACTGGCTTCAAAGTGCCCAAAAGGTGGGTAGTCGTCCAAAATTCTGGTTCCACTTACATACTGGCTCATTTGGAATTGTCCTAATTTGCTGACACTTCTCCCGCAGTCACATGAACGACATGAATGTAATCAAAATTGCGTGGACTTTGTTGGACAACAATATTTAAAAACACAAAATATCTCAAGAAAAAAATTACCTGGAAAAGGCTCTTCTAGAAGAATAGGAGACAATTATTCCAGCAATTATTCCAGAATTCCAACAATATTAAATGTGAGACGAAAACTCATAATTTTGTATTAAATTAACTGTGAACTGAAATTTTCAGTTTTTTTTTTTAATTTTAAATTGTTATATTGTTTTTTGAAGTGCATTTGTTTTTCTTCCAATTTTTTGAAACAGGATATAAGCCGTGAGTCTCTGTAAGTTTTGAATATTACCGTCGCCGGGTATTTTCGACAAAAAAAAAAACATAATATTTGCGTTCTATAATGAATTGTTATTCGAAGAAATACAGGGAATGTTTGCGCAACGAAATGGAAATTTTCAAAAGAATAGTGCTTCATTTTGCTACATAAATGAAATGGTTGATTAAAGTAGTAAATTGTTTTGGAATCATTTAAATATACTTGGGTACCAACCGGAAAACGGCCCAAGTGTGTTATAATGGTTTTGAAAATTTTGTTTGATTATTTTGTGCGAAGCAATGTCGACCAATTTTTAAAATTTTAGTTTACATTTTACACGTAAATTACATCTACTGTAAAACTGAAGCTCGAAATTGATTTTTTGTACAAAAAAATGCCAATATTCAACATTTCTAATTAGAATAACTAATTTAAAAAAAAAAAACTAACCTACGTCCAATTTTCATAAAGACAATGCTATGCCCCTAGGGACCGAAAAGTACTGAAAAGAGCGTAAAAAAATTAGAGCGCAGCTTGTCGTTAAGTCGAATCAGTAGCAGCAACGCAACGTTGACGGAAGAAGGCAACTTGTTTCACAAAATTTTATTACAATTCCCTGTAGTGGGGATGGTAATGAAATGCGTACGATAGGATAGGTATAATCGCATATCTCCTCCATACGAGACAAGGCTGAAGCTGACCTTTTGGAGTGAACGTGCGCGGCCTCAAAGTACGACAATCTAGGCGGAGGTCGCATGGTGTTAATTTTGATATTTTTATTTTTGTGCACGAGTATATTTTGATACTTTGTGGTGTGTTGACATGTGAAAAAAAATACATAATATTTAGGCCAACATTACTGATGGAAACTTGTGCTGTCATAAATTGTATCGCAATAATGTATCGTATTATGGACATGACCAGGTTGCTGTGCAGTTATAGTCCCCAGTCGTAAAAAGAAGTGCGTAACTAAACTACATGTATCATAATTTGAGGTATAAGTTGTAACCCCACGCCCGTTGCTGCGAGGTACGTACACTTTGGCAAAATTAAGACCGGTGGTGCGCGGCGCGTGGTGCAAGTTTATATGGTACGTGCCCATGGGCACAATGTGATTTTTTGCAGCTCTTACTCGTATATACCTATAAATGACATGGGGATATTTCTATTCCGCTACGCGATGCATGGGTCTTACAAGTGCGAAATTTTATTGTTTTTTCATTAGGGTAGTTTGTTTATTTTGATATTTTTATTAACATAGATAGGTAAAGTAATTTCATAAAGATACTTTTCTACTTTATATTTTTGTTGATGACTGAATAAATAAAACAGAAAGCCTATAAGATCACACGGTCCTTCTGTGTTTTGTCGTAAAATTTTAATTTTACATAAACTGTTATTACAAAGGTCATCTCCATTACAGTATAATAATGACCTTCTTATAGACTTGAAGTTGAAAAGAAAAACATAGGTGGCTTTAAATATCTATTAATAACAGAAACCATTAATATCAAGTTGAAAAAAAATTGAGTAAGATCATACATTACTGAGAATATTATTAGCCGTGTTTTATTGGGAATATATCTATTGTACAATAATTACGAAAATATCAAAATTTTGACCTATAATTGACTTTTAAATATATAAAATAGAAAGTAGAAATAATTAATATTTGAAAACCATTTTTTTGTTTGCCTTTTTTCTCCATTTTCAATTTAAAATTCGAACATTCATTTTGCATCAATAGAAAGGAAATAATAAGTATTTAGTTAGTTTGTTCATTAACTATGGACAAATTCCATTTTTACACAGGGAAATTTTTGTATTGCTTTAAAAATCGTCTGTGCCGTTCACACGAGGAAGCAAAATTGCTAGAGATTTGTTTGTTTCCTTTTAATGTTTCTTGGTTTGACGCTCACTACACGTAGTTTAAATTGTTCACTCCACTTACATTTCCGCTTTATATTTCAGTTTCAGTTTTATTCTTCAAGTCAATTTACAGATTTATTTTCTGATTGTGTTTTATATTCAATTCAATAATCACTCATCGGACTTCACTTAACATAAGAGGAGTAAGGAACAAGAAGTTAACATTTTGCCATTTCTATATCCAGAAAAAAAAAACAATGGGATCACAAAAACGTAGGCCCAGTCCATGTAGGGAAGCGAAGTTCGTCCATGGCCAACGTCCATTAAACAGTGAACAAAAAGGAAATTTTGTGAAGTTCCGTTGCCGCTTAATGCGTTATAGCTCATAGAATTTCCTACGAATAAATATTTTGCAGCTCAGCGTCGAGCAGTTCCTCTGTAGTGCAGTTCCACCTTACCACCCCTACCTTATATCAATATTTCCACCCATCCAAACTTGTCAAATTGCTTTTTTGTAGATCGAAATAAAAAGTTGATTTTTTTTTCACCAAATTCCGTTTATTTATAACTACCAATAAAAATTTTACTCAAAATGAAAATTTGTCTTAGTTAGTCATAAATAAAAGTAAAACGGAATTCATTCAACAGCGATTGATTTTTTTTCCAAAATTCAAATCGAAATTTATTTTAAATTGATCAATTGACGTTAGGGGTATACAGAATTGATAGGTGCAATTTTAGACGTGCTCCGGAAAATAATTGAGCAAAGAATGCAAAAAACTTTTACTTACATTTTTTAATAGGAAAAGTGAGAAACTTTTCAGAAGAACAGCTTATATATTTATTAAAATATAGATTTATCTAAGGTTTTACAAATATAAGCTGGGCAACTACAAAGAAAATAGAAAAAAAAAGAATAAAAAAGATCGATTTGTATTACGAATGGAAATTAATAATTATAACTACTTTATGAACACATCCATCAATCCAAATATCAATCATACCAACAAAACTAACAAAATCAAATTCGAGAATCGAATAAACGTCAACCAGCCATCCACAGTAGCTTCTACTTTAGCTTTTTATCGACCGTAGCGAATTGTATGTAAAATACTACGACGGTCTACGAGTATACTACGAGTCGATCTCGTACTGTGGAGGTGTTAACACGTTTTCGGCTTCCCAGTTGTTTGTAAATTAAATTTCGGGTGTGAGTTTAAGTGTAACATTAAATCAACATTTCTCAAGTGGTGCAATAGCACAAAGGTAGAGTGGCCGACCGAGAATCCGAGGGTCGTCAGTTCGATTCCCATTTGAAGTGGAAAACTTTATTGGTTGAGAAAACGAGCAAAGGAGGAGGAGTTTAAGCACCGGGGCATCGAAAGGTGTCCTAGGGCCAGTGAGGCCGGCGATGGCATCAGCTGAGGGAACATCGAAAGATGTTCCACTTACAAGCAGTGATTCCGCAGCAACAACATCAACAGCAATAACAACAACGGCAACATCATCCGATGTAAATCAGAAGCGCAGAAAGAGGATCAAGTACGCACCAAATTTGGTAAAGAGGAGATCCACGGCAAATACATAAAAATAGCACTGAGATTTTGACCACCAATGAAAATGAAATAACTGGAATGCTCTGTTGGACGATCAAAACCAAAGAACTGAAGAGACTGTAGCTGAAAGTGAAGAAAACTCTACACTCCAAATTCCGAAAACCAGAGAAAGAAAAAAGCCAAGCTGGATGACAGGAGGAGAGTTTATGATGCTGGCAGAACAGACCAGAGATCAAGACCAGACAGAACCAAAATCTTACTATGATGCGCTAAAATCCAAAGAAAGTGAGGAGTGGCTATCAGCAATGAAAGATGAACTTTCATCCCTTGAAGAAAATGAAACTTGGGAGCTTGTAAAACGACCACCAAACAACGTTAAAATTGTTCAGAATCGTTGGGTTTTTCAAGTTAAGAAATCTGAAGCAAGTGAAAAGCCTCGATACAAAGCTCGACTTGTTGCGAAAGGGTACGTACAGCAAAAATATATCGACTACGATGAGACATTTAGTCCTGTTGCACGTTATGATACTGTTCGAATGCTGTTAGCTCTAGCCGCATCAAAGACTTTGGAAATTCAGCAGTTCGATGTAAAAACCGCATTTTTATATGGTACTCTTGAGGAGGAAGTGTACTTAGAGCAACCTGAAGGATTTCAAGACGGAACTGGACGCGTATGCCGACTAAAAGGAAGTTTGTATGGTCTCAAACAAGCCCCACGTTGTTGGCACAAACGATTCTTGGAATTCATGAAAAAGGCAGGAATGAAGAATAGTACAGCTGATTCATGTTTGTTCTATCGTAATAAAAATTAAACGGTATTATATGTTGCTATTTATGTCGACGATGGTCTTATTGTTGGAAATAACAAAGATGAAATTCAAACATTTATGAAAGCACTCAAGAATGAATTCAAAATAACTTTGGGATCTTTAGAAAATTTCTTGGGTATAAAGATACAAACTGAAAGCAATGGCTCAATTAAGGTCAGCCAAGAAAATTATGCAAACAGAATTTTAGAACGTTTCAACATGGCTGAATGTAATTCAGTAACGACGCCTGTTGCTCATGAAGAAAATTTAAAACAAGAAGACATTAAAGAAGAAGTTCCCTATCGTGAAGCTATTGGGAGTTTAATGTATTTGGCAACAGCAAGACGACCTGATATCGCTTATGTAGTAAGTTCTGCAGCAAGAAAAATGGAGAATCCTTCAAATGAAGATTGGAACAATGTTAAATGAATATTTCGTTATCTTCGTGGAACAACAAATTTAGGGATAACGTATCAAGGGAAGAGAAAACAAAGCCTTGCAGTCTACAGTGAAGCTGACTATTCGGGTGACTTAAAAACAAGAAGGACCACTACGGGTGTAGTTTCAATGTTTGCTGGCGGAGCTGTGTCTTGGACGAGTCAACTTCAACGGACTGTTGCTTCATCAACCACTGAAGCTGAAATTATGTCTGCTAGTGAAGGTGCTAAAGAAGCTATGTGGTTTTAACGTCTAACAGGACAGACAGAATTCACACCTACATTAGTATATGTTGATAGCGCAAGTGCTGTGAAATTAGGAAAGAATCCGGAATATCATAAAAGAACAAAGCACATTGAAGTTCGTCATTTTTATGTTCGTGAGCGTTTCCTTGAAGGTGACATAAAACTCGAGCATATTCCAGGAACTGATCAATTAGCAGATTTACTGACAAAACCACTTGATAGAGTTCGTTACCAGATGCTACGAAAGAAGTTAGGTATCGAATAATTGCCGAACCATTTACCGAATTATATAAATTCATGTCCAATATTTTGTTTGGTGTTTATGGAGGAAGTATTGAAGCAAGATAAGACACCTTACAAATTTTACATACTTGCTTGTACTTAAAACATAAATAGCTCGTTTGTTTAAGTATTAACCGAACATATTCTAAATTAAATAATACGAAAATAAAAGCTGTAAGGAACGTTTTCTTTAACTAAATTTAGTAATTGCTTATTTTAAATAAACTTTCATATAATTTTATCACTTAATCATTTCTAGATCCTTAACAGACACTTTCCTGAGATACGTTTGACCAATACTGTTATTGAGTTCGTTGATTCGGTTAAAAATCTTGGGCTTATGTTTAATAAAACACTAAGCTGGAACAACCATATTAGGCTTACGCTAGGCAAGGTATATGGGGGTCTTCTGATGCTTTGGGCCTTTAAGACCGCGTTATATATTGGCTAAGACGCTCGTAGTACCCCTTATGCTGCGCTACTGCGAGATATTTAGTAATTGCGACTTTGAACACAAACGAAAACTTAACGTTGCGTTTATGGTCTTAGAAGATATGACCACATTTCAAGTTTTTCTAAGTCAATCTATATAATTTCATTCAATAATCTAGTTGAATTCAGAACATTAACCTTGCTTCATAATAACGGGTGATTTTTTTGCTACTTGGTTCTTGACGTTTATATTTTTGACAGATCACACATGACAAATTCCACGAACATTTGACATTTCGATTCAGTACTGTTTGCCATTTCATCATGAATAGACTTACGCCTGAACAACGTTTGCAAATTATTGAAATTTATTATCAAAATTCGTGCTCTGTGAAAAATGTGTTTCGCAAGCTACGTCCGTTTTATGGTCTTCAGCGACGAGGCTCATTTTTGGCTAAATGGATACGTGAATAAGCAGAATTGCCGTATTTGGAGTGAAGAGCAGCCAGAGGCAATTCAGCAGCTACCAATGCATCCCGAAAAATGCACTGTTTGGTGCGGTTTATGGGCAGGCGGCATCATTGGGCCGTACTTCTTCAAGGACGATGAAGGCCGCAGGGTTACGGTCAATGGAGAAAGGTACCGTTCGATGATAACAGATTTTTTTTTGCCGAAAATGCAAGAATTGAACTCGGTCGACATGTGGTTCCAACAGGACGGTGCCACATGCCACACTGCACGCGAAACCATGCATCAATTGAGAGGCGAATTTGGTGAGCAGTTGATCTCACGTTTTGGCGCAGCCAATTCACCAAGATCATGTGATTTGACCCGTTAGACTATTTTTTGTGGGGCTATGTTAAGTCTATTGTATATGGGGAGAAGCCAAACACGATTGCTGCCTTGGAAACCAACATTGAACGCGTCATTGGTGAGATTCCGGCCGAAATGTGTGAAAAAGTTTGCCAAAATTGGACCTTCAGAATGGACCACCTGAAGCGTAGCCGCGGGCAACATTTAAGTGAAATTATTTTTAAAAAGTAAATGGCAGAAATTGATTTATCGATCCAAATAAAAATTTCATTCACTTTTTACAAGTTTCTGTGTTTTTTTTGAATTTTCAAAAACCAAGCTCTTAAAAAATCACCTTTTATAAAACAATCGCATCAGCGGGAATACTTGTTTAATAAATTAAATTTTACACGATCTGACAGAAGAGGCCACATTATTCCTTTGCGCTGCACTTTCTTAGCTTATGGAACTCCCTCCCCCGATCTATAAAATTAATAAGCAGTGTGACCATGTTTAGTAAAAGACTAAGAGAATTTTTCACCTAATCTATATATTTACTTAACGATTTTGATAATGATGATGACTGTGATGATGATGATTTTTTCGTTTCTTTTTCTCCCAATTTGAAATTTTTTGATTTAACTTTAACGATTTTGTGTTGATATAATGTAAATATGTTTAAAGTATATGAACTAGCTTTTCAAATTATTTTTACTTTATACTTATATCTACTTTTGACAATATAAAGCACAATTCTTGTACAAAGAGTATTATGATACTGATGCTTGCTCTATCTTAAAAGATATTGTATCTTCCTGAGTAAAACCATGCAATAAATAAATAAATGAAATAAAATGAAAAATGAAATAAATCGTATAAAGTTCCGGAAAAAAAAACAGAATTCCTAGTTTGGAATATTGCTTTCTCTTTAAACAATGAGAGGGTCAACGAGGTATGGTGTCAAAAGCGCGCACTCCAACCCTAATTGGATTAGCGGGCTTAGTTTATCGTGACCGACATTTTTAACTACTTACCTACAACCTATACCTTTTCACCAAATGATTCACATAAGTGCCACATTTCAAGGAAATCCATTCATCTGTTTAGGATCTATGTATAGCTATACACACATACAAACATACGCACACAGAAACAGTCCGATACGGATCGCCAAAAATCCTTTTTCGGACTTCTCCATCATCGTAAAGATACTTTTGATTAAAATCTAGACTTTTTTTTGTAACACAAACCAATACAAAGAACAAGAAGTAAAAAAAAAAACCAAAGACGCACGTTGTTTACTGTTCAGCTTGAATTACTATTCCAATGTTGACACCTCAAGGGTGTCACATCTCACTATAGTAGGTACCGCGACCCCAACTCCAAGGCAACAAATCTATTTGTAACACCAATCATCATTAAAAAAAATACTAAAAACGTCTTTTCCTTTTCGTCTTGGTCTTGGTCACATCGTTATGTCATCATGTCCATGATGATTACCTGCCAACAAAAGTATAACAAGTACTCTCAAATAGTTTAATCATGGCATTTTATTGTCAATGATTTACAAGAAAACCCATTTTTTCATGGTTCTTTTGTTCATAAAAAATCATTTTATTAGACTGATGCTCAGCACGGATAAGGATTTCTCCTTAAAGTGACAAGTTGTATGGCGGTAATATAAATTCAGGTGAAAAATAACAATTTTAACCACCAAGCCTATACAGCGAGTATAGCTACCATTCAGCTATGTAGCTATGTGGCGTTGGTATACCAAATAGACTACGGCGGAAGCTTTTATGTTTACTGTTTTTGATTTTTTTTTTACTCTACAGAGCTAACGTGGTGTTTTCGTTTTGCTCTTCGCAGCAAAGTCAGACACATTTAATTTGCGTGTACTTGAATTGAATTAAAATTACTAGACACGTCTCTCTGTATATAGGACCGCCATTCGTTCCTCCTCGTAGTCTACCTCCCACGTTGGGCACTCGTCAAAGCTATCCGCCATCTCTGTCAAGGTAAGTGTGCGCATTTAGTTAATTTTTTTTTTTTTTTTTTTTAATTTGGATACAATTTGTATCTTAAAAGCTCCCCCACATCAACGGGAAGTATCTTTCAGGTCGTATGTACAAAGAATGTTCAGTAATTTTCTTGCATTTAAGTCGTAAACTGCCGAAACCAGATTTTTTAACTGCCACTCGGCGGAAATGCAATAAAACTACTTTAGATAATTTCGTCTACCTAAATGAGTCGTGCTTGCCAAATCTCTATGGTATCCGTTTTGCAAGGGTTCATCAGCGTAAATTTCTCGTTGATGTAAAACATCAACCATTATAACTGTCCGCTGATGGTATAAAGCGAGAGACATTTTTGAAGTTCATTAGCCTGTTAAACGTAAAAAGGTTGAATGACAAATTTCACATACAACCTACCTACCTAATTTATTTATTTATTTTTTTTTTTTTGAAAGAAGACCTAACCTGTTGTCCAAGTTCAGTTAATCGGATAAAAATCTATTACAATATTAAACGCTAAATAAATTCTCTTTGCTTGTTGTCATATTACCTACATATTCTTTATGCCTTAAATTAATTATTAATTATTTACACAAAAAAAATGTAAACCTCATAATAAAATGTCTGTGAAAAGGCTTATTAAATATTTGTTGTTGTTTCTGAAACTCCCAATTTCATAAAGTCAGTTTTTATTATTCCTATTCATGCTTTACAAAAGATGTGTATCGTTTTTTGGCAGGTTGAAAAAGAGTATACATTTTTTATTATTCATAATTTGAGAGGAAGCCTTTCTATAACTTGAAACTATGAATATGCCCAGAACCCAGAAGTCTCGTATAAGTAAAGTGTTTAGTTTTTGGACAAAGAAAAAGAGTCTTATTGGGAAGAAACGGTGCAGCTTTTCTTAGTAATTCAGCAAAAAAAAAGTATAATCAAAGAAGTAATAAAAAAAAACTCGGATTAAATAAAATAAACAAAAAAGTTGAGGGCGAGTCTTTTAATCAGGTTAGGTGGTATCGAAAGTTAAAGGAAACAATAGAGGTGTTGCAACCTAAATGCTAAGAACATGCTATGTGAGTAGCTAGAGAATTCCACATTTTAAAATAGAAAGCCTTAAAAGCTGCAAAGTTTCTGTATGAAAATATTTTGTTAGGAGAATTAGCAATGAAAATTTAATGAAATAGTAAACACCTAATTGGTAATTTACTATGCTCCAACAACTATTAACAACCAATTCAAGTTGTATTTAAAAGACTTTATGTCTAATAGGCATTTAAAAAAAATTATTATTAATAATTTGCTAAATCAGATCTGTCAAATAGTTTTATTGTGGCAGCCATTTTATATAGATGCCTACGAGCATTTTGCGTTAAAATAAAAAATAAAATGTACGACTGGATCATACGAACTTGCTCTTGTAACTAACAACTTTATTGTAACTAACCACTGAAGCTGTTAGTAGGTAGGTAGCCTAGTTACCTATGCAGGTCTAAAGCTGATAGGTAAGATTTCCTTGATTCTTAGAATAATGAATTGTCGAATGGATGACAAATGTAAACGGTGATTTTTTAAGAGCTTGGATCGATAAATCAATTTCTGCCATTTACTTTTTAAAAATAATTTCACTTAAATGTTGCCCGCGGCTACGCTTCAGGTGGTCCATTCTGAAGGTCCAATTTTGGCAAACTTTTTCACACATTTCGGCCGGAATCTCACCAATGACGCGTTCCATGTTGGCTTCCAAGGCAGCAATCGTGTTTGGCTTGTCCCAATAGACAATAGACTTAACATAGCCCCACAAAAAATAGTCTAACGGGGTCAAATCACATGATCTTGGTGGCCAATTGACTGCGCCAAAACGTGAGATCAACTGCTCACCAAATTCGCCTCTCAATTGATGCATGGATTCGCGTGCAGTGTGGCATGTGGCACCGTCCTGTTGGAACCATATGTCGACCGAGTTCAATTCTTGCATTTTCGGCAAAAAAAAATCTGTTATCATCGAACGGTACCTTTCTCCATTGACCGTAACCCTGCGGCCTTCATCGTCCTTGAAGAAGTACGGCCCAATGATGCCGCCTGCCCATAAACCGCACCAAACAGTGCATTTTTCGGGATGCATTGGTAGCTGCTGAATTGCCTCTGGCTGCTCTTCACTCCAAATACGGCAATTCTGCTTATTCACGTATCCATTTAGCCAAAAATGAGCCTCGTCGCTGAAGACAATTTTGCGATAAAAGCTTGCGAAACACATTTTTCACAGAACACGAATTTTGATAATAAATTTCAATAATTTGCAAACGTTGTTCAGGCGTAAGTCTATTCATGATGAAATACTGAATCGAAATGTCAAATGTTCGTGGAATTTGTCATGTGTGATCTGTCAAAAATATAAACGTCAAAAACCAAGTAGCAAAAAAATCACCCGTTATATTTAAATGGATTTTAATTATGTAAATTAGGAGGGTAATTATGTACCTACCCATATAGATGGAACCTATAGGTATGTAAAAATGTACATATGTATATAATGAAAGTGAATGTTGTATAGGTAAGTAAAATCGCTTTTTAAACTTATAAAAACTGCCAAAACCATCACTTTAATCGGTTTTTCGAAAAAACCAAGCACACCATTAGATGCCACGGATCAATTAAAATTTTATAAAAAAGTATCTCGAAAATTGTATGACGGGTTTTGATAAAATCGTGTTTTTTTATTTTATTTTTGAAAACAATTTTTTTTTAATTTTGGTATGCAGTCTTTTAGTGTTTATATATAAAATATTGGCGCAAAATATTAGTCGATTTAGTAATACTAGCCAACCCAGCTCTCGAAATTCGAGTGCCAATTTATTTATTTAATTCATTATCATTCAATAAAAGACAGAGAATTCACGATTTTTTTAAATTGTTCAATGCAATGAGAAGTACCTACTAAGCACTCAATCATGGAGTACAAAGGAAAACAGTTATTGGTAAAGAAACTTTCAAACCTATACACATTTTTGACACATTAACAATGTTTGTACAACAACAAATGTTCCTGATTCTTACTCTTGCACCTTTCATTAGGTGCGTTCCCGTACTCCCTAAAACTACGAAAATCTACGAATTTCTACGAAAAACAGTCAAATCCTGTTCCCGTACTCCAAATTTTCGTAGTTTTTCACAGAAGAGAGCGCTCATAAGAGAGTAAAATATTTCCCCATGTTGTGAATTTTAGTCCAAGAAATTTTTTTGGACAAAATTATGAAGACTGTCAAATGAAGGAAAAAGAAAAAAAAACAATACATAAGGTGTCAGTTGGCATGTGTATCGTTACAAAAGTTAAAAATAATAGAATTTATAGATTGGTCTCGCTTATTCGTGCAATAAATTAAAATTGTGATATCAAATTGCTTATTTTAAGAAATAATTTCATGTAATTCCTTTAAAAAATATTTTCAAAAATACACTTTTATTTTGACGATTAAAAAATGGCTAAAATGGTTGTTCAAAGGGTTCCCGTACTTTTGCCTAATTTTGGTGCTCTCCGAGAGATTTTTACACCCACTCTTGGCAAAATGACAGTCTTCACATTTTTGAACACACTTATTATTCCCGTTCTACGCTTCCACAAAGTGTCATGACTCCTCCTGTACTTGAGAGCATAAACAGTTTCATGGGACGTATCTTCTTTCGTACTCGTGCAGTTGCTAGAGTTCTTAAAGATCTTGACATACACAAATCCGCTGGTCCTGAAGAGGTGTTCTTCTACGCTGGCAAAACCACTGCGTAAGCTTTTCCATCTGTCCTACTCTACTGGTCTCTTTCCGAGTGGGTGGAAAACAGCATTTGTCCAGCCTGTCCCTAAAAAAGGCGAATCTTCTTCACCCTCTAACTACCGTCCAATTGCACTTACGTCCCTTCTTTCCAAGGTCATGGAAACGTTGATTAATTATCAGCTTAAGAAATATCTTGAAGAACGAAAGCTCCTTAATGACCGACAGTATGGCTTTCGTAGCAATAGGTCCACTGGTGATCTGATGGTATATCTCACCGAACAGTGGCACAAATCTTTACATCGTTTTGGAGAAAGTAAGATTATTGCGCTTGATATTTCAAAAGCATTTGATAGAGTTTGGCATCAG
This sequence comes from Philhelius pedissequus, assembly GCA_910595825.1. Lineage (NCBI taxonomy): Eukaryota > Metazoa > Arthropoda > Insecta > Diptera > Syrphidae > Philhelius > Philhelius pedissequus. Next base: position 54,149,867 of record OU343163.1, read on the forward strand.
GCTCTCTTATCGAAAATGCGTGCAATTGGTATCGAAGAATCTCTTCTTCGTTGGATTATAAATTACCTTTCGGATCGCCCAATACAAGTTGTATTGGACGGTTTCAAGTCTGATATTCATAAAATAAATGCTGGTGTGCCCCAGGGCTCCGTTCTGTCTCCGACTCTCTTTCTCATTTTCATTAATGATCTCTTGTCTGAAACTTCTAATCCAATGTACTGTTTTGCTGACGACAGTACCCTCAGCTTTTCATACTCGTTTTTAGATTCTCATCCATGTCCTTCGGATGTGGAACTTGAACGGCAGCGTATGATTAGCTCATTAAATTCTGATCTAGACAGCATTGTCCAATGGGGAATAAAAAACCGCGTAGAATTTAATGCTTCAAAAACCCAATGCTGTCTTCTGTCGTTAAAGCGAGACCCTCCCCCAATGCCGTTGTCCATTAGCGGCGCTTGCATCGAGGAAACCGAACAACTTTCAGTTCTGGGTATGTGCATCACTGACCACCTTTTGTGGAATGAACACATATTCGACGTCGCCAAAAATGCTGCAACATGTTTGGGTTTTCTGAGACGATGCAAGAAATATTTCTCCCCTTCTGATCTGGCTGTAATCTATAAATCCTTTATTCGTCCAAAGCTTGAGTACAATTGTCATATTTGGGCAGGTGCTCCCATAACGCACTTAAGTCTCCTGGACAGAATCCAAAAAAGAGCTTTAAAAATGATAGGTGATGAAACAATAACTAAAACAATTGAGCCTCTCTCGCACCGTCGCAATGTTTCATGCCTTTCATTATTTTATCGGTATTATAATCAACAGTGTTCTAGTGAAATAGCCAGTTGCATTCCTCCCCTTAAACTATTCAACCGTAACACTCGCGCTTCTAGGAAAGCCCATCAATTTACCCTTGAGCCCAACTTCAGACGTACTGTCAAGTATAGAGATTCTTTCTTTAGCCGCACAACACGAATGTGGAATGCTTTACCCGACCGAATTTTTCCCTCCCATTGCGATAATCAGGCATTTAAAACCAATGTACATCGGTATCTACTGTCTAATCCTATCCCATTTTCCTAATCGTTCGCGCTGTGTATTAACATTTTAAGGGTATTCATAACCCCTTGAGTGCGCGCAGAGTTTAAAAAAAAAAATGCTAAACCAAAACACGTACATACAACAATCCTGACGTCTTAAATAAAATTCAAGAAATATCAAAATAACCCAAAACAATAGATTTAGATATGGGCACGCTTCACACACCTCTTTTTTTCACCACACTTTACCTCTTATGAAATTCAACCACATATGAAATAAATAATGGTTGTGTTAATTTGAACAAATTCAATTATATTAACTTCAAAAATGAAACTTAATTATTTTCTATTTTTTTGTGACGGTCTTTATTCAAGTTGTACATAAGTTTTCATTAGAAATTAAATATTTATTTACACTTTTCCACCACCTTCCTGTACTCAGCTATTCACCATCCTAGTATTACCTAGCACTAACACAATTCAATAAATAAGTATGCAACGAACACTCAAGAGTATGCAATTTCTAATTCCATTTATATATTTCATTAAATTGTCCAATGCACAAATCATTTTCTTTTTTCAGCAACAGATGTCGCTAGTGTAGGTGTGTATTTTTTTGCATTTTTTTTATTCTTTTAAGCAATTTCTGTGTAGTATATTTAAATAATTTTGGCATTCTGCACATCTATGCAAAAAATGCTTTCGTTTGATATATGTATAATTTATGCCCCTTCGGTTTTTGTGGGCCGCGAAAAGTGTACCACAAAAAACATATTCGCCGTTTAATTATATGATGTTAAGTCATTTTTAATATGATACTAGGATAAAAATAGGATTTTGCTAATTTTAAACCAGTTTAGTATCGTACTATTTTCTTAACATTTTATTATAGTTAAAATCACAAAATGGCTACCTTATTTTTTTAGTAGCGTACTAAATCCATATGCCACTTTGACATTTACAAACGTCAAAAAGTTATGTTTCCTTTACTTTTATGCACTATTTTAGGCGCGTTTAGTTGTAGTTTATTAAGAAAATAGATTTAGTACGGTGCTAGTTAAAGTGTTTAAAATTAGGAAAATATTAGTAAAGTACTTTATCATTAGCAAACTGTTAAGTAGTATCATGCTAAGTGCTTAACAGCAGGCTGTTTAAAATTTTGCGAAATTGATTTCTCAAAAAAAATCAAAAATTAATTTTAATTAGAAAAAAGTTATTCAAATTTTGATAGTGATGATTAGTTTGGCTATGTAGATATTCTAAGATATAAAATTTGACAGAAATCCAATGTTCCCGTTAACGAGAAAGCCAAAAATTAAAAAAAAAATAAAATGCACAAACTTGCTCTTATGTTCGATCACATCGTATGCAAAAGATTTCTATTAAAAATCTAAATATATTTTTAAAGTAATTTTTAACTCAATTTTGTATATGCATATACAAAAATTCATTAATTTTGTTCTAAAATAAATTGGTATGACAATATTAAATATTTAATAATATAAATTTAAAAACAAAAGATTAAATCTGTTTAATTAAAGAAAAAATAATTCAAAATTCTGAAATAAATAATTAAACTAATTTGAGCTCAAAAAAAAAAGTACGCCATTTTATTTCTTGGATAAATTTGAATTTATAAAAAAAAATTAAATCTGTGGAGCGGTTTTTAAGAAAAAAAGCTTTTATTTCTTTTTGAAAATATTTTTAAAAAAATTCAAAAACGCCAATTCATAGGTATTCAGAAAATACAAATAAATATAATTTTTGAAAAATAAATTTTTGAAATTTTTTTCTTAAGTGATTTTAAAAATACAAAAAAATATTAATTAAAAATATTGGTACGCGGTATAATTTGGGCAACCTAGACCTATATTTTTGTGAAATTTCGAAAGAATCGATTAAGCCATTTATGAGATAGTCGAAAGCAAAAAAAAAAACGGTCCTATGTAAAGTACCGTTTTTAGACATTTTTCTAATTTTTTTTCCAACTATATGATCGGTCGTAGCTAAAAACCCACACTAATTTTTTTTTTCAAAATCATTAGAGCCGTTTCCGAGAAAAATAGGTTTGAACGTAACGGTTATATGGCAGGTACCGTTATTTTTTGAGCTAAAAAAAATATCAATTTCCCCTCTGTACAATACCTAAAAAACTCTATATACCAAGTTTGAAGCAATTCGGCCCACCCGTTTGGGCTATAGGTGTCTATACATACATACAGACAGACTGACAGACAGACATACAGACGGACAGAATTTTTAGACCATCTTTTTTCGTATTCGCTATCATCGTAATGTCATGTTTGATTGTTATCTAACAACTTTTTTTCGACGAATGCATAACTTGCCTTATAGTACCTATAATCGCAAATAAAAATGCACATATTTAGATCAATGTAAATAGATACTACAGGCCGGCATACCTGATTACCTTAATTTACGTTTTGCCCCCTATACTCGTAATGTTCATACATATTATTTCCTTATGTAGTCTATTCAACCTATATGCGCGTTTATCTTATAATGGCTCTATTTAACGTTGCATACGTTTTTTAAATGAGATTTTTGAGTTCAGAGGTATTATAAAGAGTGTATAGCATAAGCGCTATAATGCAATTATAAATAAGGCTAATTAATTCGTTTGTAAAAATTCAAGTAACCAATAAAATGAACACACACCTTACAAAATTTTGAATTAGTTCATGTGGAACTTGGAAATTGTGTTATTCCCAGATGACGTCATATTCCACAGTGTGAAGACGGAGCGCAGAAAAACAACTTGTTTTTATCATCTACTTGTGTGCACCTATTTGTTTTGTTTTCATTTGCATTATTGTTTTCTTCTTGGAAATCGTAATCGGTATGACAATAATTAGCAAAGGTAGAAAATATCGCTTTCAAGATTATGCGCACTGCAACTATTTGTAGTTCGCTTGACAATCACTTTTTAATTTGTGATTTTGCTGCTCCTCCAATATCATCATCAGTCTACAACAGTCTGTAAAAGTGTACCACCATCAAAGCGAATAAAGAGCAAACGCCAGTCAGACAGATTCAGAAAGTGGAATTCCAAATCAGCTGCTCTGCCATTGCCAAATACAAAACATCACGTAATCGAATTAGTTTTCTTTATTTGCACCAAAAGGTCTAGCTAATAGAATCCTCCGAACAAAACCACTGGTTTGTCGTGTTCGGGAATTATAGTTTTAATCCCACACTCACACCAGATATAGGTCGAAGGAATATTTGTAAATCAGAAAAAAAGGAACCCCTACGCACTGTCCCTGGGCAACTCACGAGAATATGGACTCTTCGTATGTATTTAATGATTTGGAACCAAGTTATGCTGACCTTCCAATGGAGGTATGTGGAAAAGTATTTTTCAATGACTTTTTATTTGTTGAATTTTAATTTCTTTGTAATTTTCTTAAACATCGCGTGCATCTCATAAATATCAAACACCCCATGTGATCTGTTTGATTAACCTGAGTCATTGTGGATTTATCTGTTATATTTGTGTGCACTCAGATAACCCATAGATAATAATTACTATTCATTTTTTTTTGTCTCGGCATAGATTATTGTGAGCATATTCCGATATTTGAACTACACTGACATCCAATCGTGTTCCCTGACATGTCGCCGTTGGCTTGAAGCGTCCAAATACAGTGAATTCCAATCGAATGTAATGATAAGGATAACAAAGCTCTGCGTTTCGGATAAATTGCCACCAGGAAAGGTGTTCCTCAATAGTGATCGACCGTTCCCTCATATCTATATGGACGAAGCAACTTTTGGGACACTGGATCATTTCTTTTCACATATGGGTAAGACTGCTCAGTCAGTGACATTCGAGTCGACTGACATAACTGAAAAACAATTCTGCGCTGTTCTGGCGGATCTTTGTGGCATCAATACCCTCTCGATAGTGAGGTGTACCTCGTTGTTCATGACTGGGCAGTTCTTAGAATCGCTCTCAGATCGCAAGACAATTGCCGACACCATGGCTCGAGTACGTTTTCTATCCCTTAAATTCAACCAATATCTATCTGATGCTATCCTGCTTAGGATAACCCAACTGATATCCAGTCTTGAGATGCTGGATATGTCCGGATGCCATATAGCATATCATTGTGCTATCCAAAGGCGATTCTATCCAGAAGAATTGGCCAATCATCCAAGTGAATCGATTTTAACATTTAAATTTATTTTGCATGTCATCCGGGCACATCAAAATTCATTGAAGGAACTGAACTTTAGTAATACATTGATTGGAGGTGGTGCTATGTCAGCACTTTGTGAAATACCATTTTTGAAGCTGGAAAAACTATTGCTACATTCCTGCCGTCAGCTTAATACCTCGGGTATTCGTGGTTTCATAACAGCACAAACACATCTTCGTACTTTGGACTTATCCGATACACTTTGTGTCACAGATGAATGTCTAGAGACGATTGTGAATAATCTGAAATTCATTGAAGTACTTAATATCAAAGGTTGTACAAAAGTCACAAAGGAAGGCGCACTATTACTGGCCAAACTTTGTGGTAGTCTGAAGTCGTTGAATATATCACATTGTGATGGTATATCTGGAGATGCAATTGGCGAGGGCATTGCTAGGAATCCGAATCCGATGTTGGAAAAATTATACATGTCGCATTTAAATATTTGTGAAGATTGTGTCATGAAGTGTGGAGTAAATTTGTATAATTTACGAGTACTGGATATTAGTAATTGCATCAACGGTGTCACTGATCAATCCGTCCAGGTGCTGCTAAAGAATTTAATTCTATTGAGGGAGTTGAATATGGAGGAGTGCTTTCGGGTAAGTATAATTTGAGTAAGACATAATTTAAATACTACTTTGCTTTGTGAAAAAAAAAAAACATTTTCGTCAATTCTTGAATCATAGGCCAAATTCCTAAACGCAATATTTGCAAAGCAAGTCTCATGCTAAACAAATGCACGAACCCGATAAAAATTACAAAGCAAGTGAAGTGCGCAACACAAGTTTAAAATTTGCACAATTGCAATAAAGAATTAACTGCGTTTTGGGACAGTGTGCTTAGCAGAGATTTTTCTGTTTAGGTTTAGCGGATTTTGACAAAATAGAGGCGGAAGTTAACTTAAGCTTTAGTGACTAAACATTACACAGAGGATGTTTGTCTCCTTTGAACATAAAGGGAACTCATAAGCTTAAAGATACTCGAGATAATGGGGTTTCTCGTGACTTATAAAAATTCCCTGGACATTTTTTTTTTCTTAATTCGAACGTAGGGAACGTGAATTATGCTCAAAAGTTTCCGTCGGAATTTATTGGTATCATGAATAAACTTTCCCAGGATTTTTTTTCTGTCATTCCGTAGGATTTTTTTTTCGAGGTAATTTATCGTGGGGAAGTTCGCGACAGCACACAAAATGGCCATGGAATAAAATATCTCGCGGGAAAACAAAATTTCCCTCAAGATTATACGATTATGAAAAATAAAGACGATTATTTAGCGAAACTATATATTTAAACACAGTAGAGTAAAATCGTTATGGCAACAAACGTGGAATTACTGGATTAGTTCTAATGTTATCATTGGCACGTTCAGAAGGACCTAATCAGCTAGATAGTCAAGTTTCTGGTTTCTAATTGGCCAAGCAACAAGGAATTTTTTTTCAGCTGGTCAATTAGAAATTATTGTCATGTCGGTTGCTACACAAGATCACCCTGGGAGTCATCTCAGCCAAGACGGGCTTTACCGTTTGCACAAAGACGAGCAATTTGCAAACCACCTATCGAAGAACGCCGTTGTTTTAACAATGGAAAACGGACCCAAGAAGTTGAGGAACCTCCTCAGGAAGCTCTATGCAAAGCTTCTGCGATTTAGAGGCCACAAAAGCCAGCTCAAGTTAAGAAGTCACAGAAAGCCGAATAAGTTATAGAGATAGTTTTACAATAAAGAGAAATATGCAGAAATGAATAAGAATTGTGGGAACTTCGAAATTTAAATAGGGTAAATGAGGGAAAATTTGCAGTAAGGTCAAAGACGTAGTTTTTAAATGTGAGACCACATCACATCAGTTGCCAACACTACGCTAGCTCTCAGGGGATCTACTATGTAATTTCATTCTACTTTCGCATCTATTCGAAAGTTGTTTCAAGTGGTACTGTATAGGAAAGTAGCATCCACTGTTCGCGTATTCGACTCTTCGCCACATAATCATGTGAATGAATGAATCATTTCGGGCTTTTAATTGCATTACGACCTTAAGATCTATTGTGCCCCCATTTAGAGACAAAAATGGCATTGCTCATTTATAGCTCTTCCTCCAATTTTATTGCCTTGATGAACTTTAGTAGTTGGAGTATTTTCAGAGAGGATAATTCACACTCTTCCATCTGGGGTAGTCCGAGATATCTATGTCTTTGGTGCGTAAGTGTAATGCAACTACCTAAAATGTTGAGTAGTAGTTTAGCCTGTCTTAGGTTTGGGAGTACTTTCCATTTTTTTTTTACTTTTGGATCCACCACTGTTTTGATTTAAATTTTAATCATATTCTCCCCCAGACCTCAATAGGGATCTGGTCCTACTAGGGGTGTTGATGCCCCAATTTTTTGCGAAGGAGTCTGTCTATACATTGCCTTGGACACCATCGTGACCTGTTACCCAATAGAGTGTGACATTGTTGTTTTTACCCAAGTCGTTTAGTCTCTTCACACACTCCCATACCAATTTCGAGCTAATGGTGTAAGAGCTTAGTGCTTTGAGTGTAGCTTGGCTGTCCGACAAAATGGCAATGTTTTGCTTGCGGTAGTTTGTTTCGAGATTTCTTTCTGCGCATTTTCCAGTTGCATTAACTTCTGCCTGGAAAATGCTAGTAGATTGTCTCTCCGGTAAGGAAAGTTTGGTTCGTGGCCAACAAATTCCTGCCCCAGTCCCTTCGATTGTTCATGATCCATCGGTGTACCACTTGATGGCATTTGATTTAAGGGTGTAGTTCACTGCTACCTTCTCGAAGTTATACTTTTTGATCATGCTATCTCTTGGGATGATTAAAAAGTAAGTCTGTTACCGTGGACTTGCAGATCGAATTTCTTTCCCTAAGACCAATGCACGTCCCAATACCTTCCTTCCCAAATCTCATGATGACTCCCAGAGCAGCACTTTCTATAACTACATGCAATGGTGTCAAGTGAAGAATTACCTCCATTGCTGCTGTAGGGTATGTTTTCATTGTTCCGGTAATGCACAAGCATGCCAGCCTTTGTACTTTTCCTAGGAATTTCCTAGTTGTGATTAGGTCGGTTTTTTTATGCCATGCAACCACCCCATAAGTGATAATGGGACCGAATTGCTAACCTATCTATATCAATTATTCGAGCATTTAAAGAAAATTAAAAGACTTGAGAAATGATGAATTTGTTCTGCAATTTTAAAAGAAACAGAATGACATTTTGGGATACGAATAATGGAAACTAGTGTTTCCCCATTATGCATATCGGTTATTAGGTATTCGTTTAGCGAAAGTTATTTCGCCAATGAAGTTATGTGCTTTTCGATTGGTAATCCGGAAGAACTCTCCGATCCGGGATTCCCATCGAGCAAGTAACCACTAGATTCTAGATTCTGAAAATTTATTTGAGTGTATGTATGTTTAAGACGGGAAATGTCAAACACACATTTGTGATTATTTTTTTGTAAACATGGCTGACACAAATGTAGAAGATTTCGAAGTTATTCCTGATGAAAATGCGAAATTACAGTTATTAAAGGAAAATTTGTCTTCGGAACAGATATCCATAATTTCAATTCTCTAAAGAGAACAAATTGGAACTACGAAACTTCAGACAAACCAAAACAAAACAATGACGTGAATAAATTAATTTGAATTTGAAATTTAGTGGGTGTGTGCGTGCCTCTGGTTTTGATTCTGACTTCAAATCCAGAAGGAAATTTCTCTTCTATACAGGAGAAGAACTGTCATTTGATACCAATCGGACAGTTTCAGAAGCATTCGGAAGACTTCGGAATCCTCCCGGACGACCAACCAAAAAGGCCATTAATTCATTCATTTTTTTTTAAATAGTTGACTCTATTCGTTTTCGGAAATTAATGTTTAAAAAAAAAAAAAGGTTTTTCAGTTAAATGAGCTTTAGTTAAACAGACTGTACAGTTCGTTTACTTTAATTGGTCATTCACACTAAAAGATTCTGTAAGTCAAAAGACAAACAAAAAATATCAATAAATTGCAATGTATACGTAATGTATGTACACAGTGATATATTGGGTATCAATGTTGTTTTCAACATTTGGTGTCAATCCAATCATCATGTCTACATTTACCCAGAATGTTTACTCTTGCTCTCGATTATAGGTATTTATTTTAATTTCTATTTTAGATAACAGATGCTGCTCTGACTGGAATCAGTGTAGAAACACAACCTTCTGAACGTCCACGATCACTATCGATGGAATTCTTTCATCATCTACCACCAGATAACGTCTCAGAGGGTGGTTCGTTAAAAATTTCACTACGGAGCAAAGCCGAAGAAGAAATAGTTCGTGATGCCGAACGCAAAAAAGCACTCCTAGCTGTCTATGAGCTTAACCTGGACGAATCGAAAATCAATGGCGTACCAATAAAAAACCTCAGAGGTCTACGTAAACTAAACCTTCGAGGTTGCAATAAAATATCAGATGTATCCCTCAAGTATGGCTTCATATTTTTAGAACTGCGTAATCTATTACTTTCGAACTGCCAACAAATTTCTGTAGTCGGCATGGAGGCTTTAGTCAAAAATTGTCCATCCATAGAAGAGCTAGACCTCTCCGACTGTTATAATATCAACGATAAGACTATTGAAGTTGTCACAAAAAATTTAAAACGACTCAGATCTTTACACATTAGCGGTTGTACTCAATTAACAGATCATAGTTTGGATTCTATTGTTGTCAATTGTAAAGTTTTACATGTGAGTTTTTTTAAACAATTTTCAATCTATACATAATTAATATGTACATTCTTTTTGTTTATAGACCCTATCAGTATTTAGATGTCGACGCATGTATTCTGACATTGAGGAACGTCTGATTAATATGTCTTCAGTGCGTATCCTTAATATGGACCACTCAGCCACAATGGATAATGGCGACATATTTCGCCTGAAAAAGCGACTAGATTACTGATATTTCGCCGCAATTTTCGTTGTATTTATTTTATATTATTTTCAATTGTATAATTTTCGTTAAATATTTTAAGAATCATCAGAGCTAATGCTGTTTTAACATTTTACATATGATTTTTTTTTTAAATTAAAATTAAAATTAAACAATCATTTTTTTTATCCCTCAATTTCGGAGGAACAAACATTAAAAATATTATTGTTAATGTTAAAGAGATTATATATCACAAGAAACATCTATTTTATTTTTACAAAACAACAACACAAACTTCACCCGTTATTTACACACACAAAAAGAAACACATTTATATTTTTTAAATTAGAACAGAAAAATTAGAAAACATTAGCAACTAGCAACGAATGTAATTTGAGATAAAAGAGCCGGGAGGTTTATATTCTAGCCAAAAATTGTTACATTAAATGTTTGAAGAAAATCATCTATTTAGTATATAAGACGCATGTTTGTATATAGATTGGTCAATCGACTCTAGTCGAGAGATTTTTTAGACAGACGACGACGCCGAGAACAGAAGTGATATATATTATGAAAAAAGTCAAAATTGTAGAACAATTCTAAATTAAATTTAAAAACAAAAAAAAAATCTAAATTAAATATACATTAAATAAATATATTATAATTATATGTATGTACGAAAAAAATCTGTGAAAAGAAACATGACATCGTCGGTGTATATGTATATACTGCAGAAAAAAATATTAGCATTTTATTATGATATATATATTATAATATATTATTTTAAATAAGTTACATGTAAAAGTGTATCAGTACGTTGTTAATATTGTATAAACATTAAAATTAAGAACGAAAATTTTATGCATCGCTGTTCGCCACTATTCAGGTGGAGCCTTATGTGTACCCCACCCATGGAAACATTTCGTAAAACGTTTTGATTCCTTGTTCTTTAGGGTGAGGAAGAGTTTGCGCGGTCTTTCTGGTTGTTTGATTCTCATATGTTGAATGTATACCTGGAGTAAATGTCAATAATAAATAAAATCATTAATGTATAAAATTGTTTTTTGTTGTTTGTTGTGTTGTTTTTTTTATTTTACTTGTGCGGATTTGTAAGCCAGTTTTATTTCCACTTCACTACATCTGGAGCCGGGCCATAAGAATACTTGTTCTCCGTTATCTAAAATCATTATGTCATCATCGGCTAGATCATCCTGGCAGAAGTCAGAACACTTTTCGGCAACAGTGAAGTAACCTTTCTCGTTGGAACAGCGGAAGAGTCGTGTGAAGTTCATGTAATCGGCATTTTTGTCGTAGGGCTTACGTCCCCCCAGAGCCACCCAGAAGAAGTTCTCTGGTTCCTCGCCTTCATTTAAAATCTGCAAAAATAAAGCGGCCACATTTTATGTTTGTGTGACATATTGCACAGCTTCTCTTGTGCAGTAACTTATTTTAACTTAAATGAGAGCCGGATGAATGATGAATAAAATGATATTAATCTTGAAAGGGGAACAACTTGTTTTAATTATTTTCTTCTCTAATCTTGAATTATAGAAAGCTGCATAATCTTGACTATCTTCCGATTCTACCGCGACTTCTTCTTGAGTTTCTTGAAATTCGACCATAATTTTCTTGAGTCTTGAGGAAGATGGGATCTAGTTGATGGTTTGATTGTGTTTATCATGTGAGAATTTCTATGTGGCTAATGCAAGACCACAAATCTTGTATCCATGTATCTTTTTTAATAACCTTTATTAAAATTACACTTTCACAACTTTTTCCTATTTAATTAATATTTGAAAGAAAATTTCTCATTGTACAGGTTTTTATTTAGTGGTGAACGTACCTTAGGTACCTCAGGTAGCGCGAAGTATTTTAATACGGTCATAGTTCGAATAGAGATCAGATCAACAAGGGACCCTATCGGGAATCTCCCAGGAAATTTCGTTTCTCACAGAATATTTTTTTCCCTCAAAATTTTTGCTGCGATCGTGAATAAATTTTCCTCGAACAAGAAATCGTATGAAATGACAGCAAAATTCCCTGGGAAAGGTTATTTCCGAAACCAATAAATTGCGATGGAAACTTTTGAGCATTATTCACGTTCCCAAGATTTGAATTGGAGAAAAATTTCCAAGGAAATTTTAAGTGTGTTCCCGTACTTTGTGGACAAAAATGTGAAGACTGTCATTTTTGCAAGAGTGGGGGTAAAAATCTCAGAGCGCAACAAAGTACGGGAACGCTTTGAACAACAATTTTTGTCATTTTTTTTAAACGTCAACGTAAAAGTGTATTTTTGAAAATGTTTATTAAAGATTTACGTGAAATAATTTCTTAAAATAACAAATTTCAATTTATTGCTCGGATAAGTCCGACCAGACTACAAATTTCATTATTTTCAACTTTTGTAACGATACACTTGGCAACTGACTGTTTTCTTTTTTTTTCTTTTTTCATTTATTTGACAGTCTTCATAATTTTGTCCAAAGAAATTTCTTGGACTAAAATTTGCAGCCTGGGGAAATATTTTGCTCTCTTATGAGCGCTCTCTTCTGTGAAAAACTACGAAAATTTGGAGAACGGGAACAGGATTTGACTGTTTTTCGTAGAAATTCGTAGATTTTCGCAGTTTTAGGGAGGACGGGAACGGAACTTTTTTCTCACGATAACCCCCAAGATTTATTTTATGCCGGTCGTCCACTAGGCGTTCAACTCACAAATTTCGAGTTCAACACACTGAATGTACGATGTCCTCAATTCCATCCAACCAACGACTTTATTGCGATTGGAGATTGTTGCTCAACGAATTGTTCAACTAGTGTACGGCTAGTGTACGAGCTCGTGTTGCTCGTTGAAAATGGTGGTTCAACGCGTTGAGCAACGTTTTCAAGATAATGTGTTGCACATTATTTGTTCAACTCCTTGATCATTTTTTTAAATTTTGTTTGGTGATGGTTGCCGTTGACGTTAAATTATTTGTTGTGCGCTGCGTTGGACGAGACAAAATATGTGTGCGTACGTGAGTTGAAGTATTGTATTGACATCAACTTGAAAATTGGTGCAGTGATTTTAATTGTGTTTTGATTTTTCGTCATCGTCTTTTATCTTTCTTTTTGTAGTTAATTTTCCAATATTGTTAATATGGCAGCCACTTTTTTTTGCTTTGAGAGCAAATCATGCTTAATATAGATACAATTTAATTTCAATATTTTTCAACAAAGATGTGTGTGACACCGACATTAAAAATGTTTGCAAGTGAAAATTATGTCATCAATATCTGAGACTTATAGTGCGTGCGTTGAACGCGTTCCTCAACGAGTGCGCCTTGGTTAGGTGTACGAAGGTATCAACAAGTCCATCAACTTGTTGAGCAACCATATCAAAAACGCAGTTGATCAACTTGAAAATCTATTTTTTTTTTCAAAATCGAGCAAGTTTATCAACTAGTCTACGAGGTTCTTCAACTTTTGAGTAAGTTTGTTAACTATATGTACGAAGCTATTCAACAATTGAATACGTTGATCAACTAGGTGTACGGAGTTCTCTAACAATTGAACGAGTTGATCAACTAGGTGTACGAGGTTAATCAACATTTCACTAAGTTTGTCAACTATGTGTACGAGGCTCCCAACACGTTTTGTTCAATTTTTCTTCTGGCTTCGTTGCTCAACGTGAAGAACGCAAGATTGCGAACTAGTGTAAGAGGTTGTAAGTTTTGACATCCAACGATGGAGTTGAATGAAAAGTTGAACGAAGTGGGTTGAGCTTGTTGCGCACTTAGTGGACGACCGGCATTAGGAAAAATATAAAATTGACATTAAAATTTTATATTTTCAAACAAAATTGTTATACTTGTTTCTTAATAGAGTTTACAGTTATAAAAACAAACATATAAGCCCCTTGTACAATTTTTGTATTACATTGCAGAAGAAAGAGCTATTGTTAAAACAATATTGTGTCAAATACCCTAATCATGATACTGAACTTATATCAAAAACCACAACACCATAAAAATACTGTGTGTACCAGACAGTCATAACGGTATTATCGAGAATGAAGAAACTGATAAAGCTGCTGCCGAAACATATCGCACACCTACCTATACTTTTTAGGCTGATACTCGTATTGATTTGCTCTCTAATAGACCAAGATCCTATGGCCGGCAGACATGCGTCATTTTATCATAGCTGATTTTATGATATGTTTAAGGGGACAGTGTCTCAAACTTTGTTTGACACTTGTCAAACACCTACAGTGGGGCGTTTCGTCTAGCAGACACCTTTAAGATAACATCTTATAACAATAACGTAGTTGGGTATGCACTGTTAAAACTGCATATCTCCGAAAAGCCCCAGCTTTGAATCTACTTTGGTACTCGTATCTATTCACAGAAAAAAATTCAGCTATGATAAAATGACGTATGTCTGACGGCCATGGGATCTTGGTCTATAATATCAAACAAAAACTTAAGTCCAAAAGTAGATCAGAATAAAACAACTATCTACACTACTACGCTAACATCAAGGGAATAATCAAAACCCATATTTCCATACTACATTGGGAAACACAAAACAAATTCAATGAATTCTTGGGCCACACAATTACTTCACATGCTCGCGATCAGAAAAGGGGCGAGGTACAGCGGCTTCTCAGAGATAGAGAAGGAGATAGAGGGATGCCGTGGCAGGAATAAGGTTCTGAAATTTTACTAACAAGAAAAGACATCATCTTCCGGTTGCAAACCCCCAGTCGAAGCCTCAATTAATGCTGAGGATATGGGAATACCACTTCTCGAAACTGTACAACGGCGATGACAAAACGCCACTGCTAGAGAGATAGTACCATTTGATTTAGGCGATGTAGAGTAGATCAACAATTTCGCCCAATCGAACTGAATGAAAGGAAGATTGCTATATCTCAGCTTAAGTCCAACAAAGCTGCTAAGCCTAATGGACTCACTGCCGAACTGCCCATCTACTTGCAAAATATGTTCCGCAGTAACCTCAGTATTGTTATCCAGGTCCTAAAGAAAGTTCCCTATGAACTGAACCAACAAGAGAGTTATCAGGCTCCTTAAAAACGCATTGAAGTATTATGTGAACTTCTGAAGCTGTCCGCTAATAGCATGATAGGTCCATATCAGTGTGGCTTTAGACCAGGAATGTACACAATAGAACACATTTTCACATTACGGCAGATCTTGGAATAAATCCAGTTGCTTCAAGCCTACCATTTTATCGATTTGCTATGCACTGTCATAAGATTTCTTCTAAATCTTTCTGGAAAGAATGGTGCATAACAATCTTTCCGAGATCCGTCCAATTACTCGGATACGCCGACGATATTGGCATAATTGAGATAATATAGATTGATGAAAATGGCGCATTTATGAGCATCGTATTAGCAGTAAATGAGGGCAAGACAAAGTAAATGTTGTCATGAAAAAAGGGCACAAAACTCCGAAATCTTATTCAGAATGTCAAAACGTTCTGAACCTCTATTAATTCAAGCAATGACACCAGCGCTGAACTCAACCGGAGCATTACTCTTGCTAATCGTTGCTTCTTTTAACTAAGAAGGCAATTGAATAGTAAAGTCCTCTCTCAAGAAACTAAAGTGTCCCTTTATAACGGAGTGGTTCTTATGTATGGCACCTAGGCGTGAGACTGGTCAAAGGTGGATGAGAACCAATAGAATGACCTCTGGGTGATTTTTGGTGAGAGTGGAGGAGAACTGTTCCAACGACTTAGCTTAGTCATGTAGAGCTAATGGATCCCAAAGTTTTCGAATACAATCCCGAGAGAAGGCGCATTAGGGTAAGATCGCGCCTCAGCTGGTACAAACAGGTGGGGGAGGACCTCAAACAACTTGGTGTGTAAAACTAAAGAAAAAGGTTGTTGCGCGTAGGCTCGTTTGCTAATACGAATCATAAATATTTATGGTTAACTTAATACGCTTATGTGCAACTTCTTCCTCTGTGTAAAGTGTTACTTACATACATAAGTGCTTATGTTGAACCTAAATGCTTAATATCTGTATCAGTAAACCGGGCTAACAGTTTGATTAGACCTAAAAGATAAAATATGGTTTTCTGTTTTTTAAGCTGAGTATAAGTCTTAAGGGATACTAGGGTGTATGAACCCATTAAGATATAAATTTAACGAAGTATCCATTTCACATATTAATTTTATGTATGTATTTATAAGCTCAGCTGTAATTTTTCCTTTACCGAAATTTTACATTTTTTTACATTTTTACATTCAAGTAGCGCCTTGAAATTCTTTTATCAGTTATAAATTCGAATGTGATATTCTTTGTTTAAAAAAACTAAACTTAAATAGAAAAAACATAAAAAGACTCACCTGTAAGCTAACCCATGGGTTATTAAACATATTATCAGCAATGTCTTGTATGAGTTTAGCTTCTTCGGGAGCTGCTTTGGAGCCAATCCAAACATACACAATTCCCGATTGGGATTCATCTTCTGTTTCAAACGGCACATAAAGAATATAACTGAAAAACAATTAAAAAAATAAGCACATCGCAACAACATTGTAATTAAATAAACTTACCAAAAAGCCGAATTCAAATTAACTGCATCAGGTTGGATTTGTATCAAACGTGTACATAATGCACCACCATTCGAACGAAGATGAAAGAATTCCACAGCAGCTTTGCCATCTGGGGTCTTTTGTTTATCCTTCCGCTTACCCGTATGTATAATAAAGGTTCTTTTAAAGTGCGCCATGAATTTCAGATTCTCTTGCTGTTGATGAATGCGAATCACCTCGAGTTCTTCGCCAAACATCGCCTTGAATTTCTTTTGCAAGGTAAATGTAAATGTCAACCATCCCATGTTGCCCGCATTTCTCCCTTGCCAAAAGTAAACAACACACTGAATTTCTTCATCAGGCGGCGCCCTGTTATCGTCTTCAGGAGCATCGTCTCCCTCGTCCTCCAACGGAATACAATATCGACATAAAAATACATAACACTCGCCTGTGTAAAAGTGACCGAGCTCCTCCTCTGGCAAACGGACAAACTTCTTGCCTTCCAAAACGAAAGCTTCCATTGCCTCCAAGTCATAGTTCCACTCCTCCTCTAATTGCTCGGCTTCACTTAGTGCCATTGGATTCTGTCGGGGCATAAAGAGAGCCGCCAAGTCTGACTTTGTTTCTTGCTTTCTTGCCCAAATGGTCAAATCAGCTCCGGTTTTTGCGACCGAGGTTGCTGTTCGAGTGAAATCTACTGCCATCACCTCATCCCATCCAATGAATTTAGACTTGAAGATTTGAATTTCAGTTCCTTCCTGTACTCTAGTGACCAAAGCATACTCGGGTCGGTTGATCATATTGAAGAGCTCTCTGGATAGTTTTACTGCTGCAGCGCGGACCAAACGAGTTGATTTCTTGCCAAACCAGACAAACAAATCTGCATAGCAATCGAGGATATAAACATTCTTGCTGCTGAGCAGGGTGTGAACTAGTTTCTGTTCGGGAATTTCTACCTGAGGTAGTTCCAAATAGCCCATTCCAAGTTGAACTTGATATAAACGCGGAATTGATGGAACAAAATTCTCAGACACATGTTGAGGAATCTTTGATGCAGCTGCAATTTCCGGATCAGCAACTAGCTGCTCCCAGAATTCAGTACTCTCGTCGCCTATACAAAAAAAAACTCAGTAAAATAATTGTTTTTCTTTTTAATAAATTATATGTACTAACCTTGCATTTCAACTATAATATCACACTTGTTTTTGCGTTCGGTTTTGTTAATTTTTTCCGCCAATAGACGTGACTTTGAGTTCAGAGTGTTCTTTGAACAACGACCATACCAAAGGTACATTTTTTGTCCACAATCCAATACAAAGGCGTATCGTGGATCTAGAGAATTGAAATCAACGGCCACTGGTTCTAGATGTATCGATGCACCTGCTGCGTGAACACGATATAATCGAATGGTGTACAGCATGTCCTCAATTGTATAGAAACCAGTTGCAGTGCGTCCACCTTCGATATAAGTTACATCGGTATCAAAGAGAGCCAGGAATTCTTCAGATTCGTCGTCTAAAAAGTGAAGAGATATAAATTAAATTTATATATGGAACAGTGCTGTATTGGCATTGGCTTAAGGTCTCCCAAAAGTCAGTGAACTAAATGAGAACAATACAAAAGAAAGACTGATCCATTTTTAATTTTTTACGGAATTCTTCTCCGATCCGGGATCCCAACCGAACACTTGTGTGATTCTGACGATTCTGAATTTTAATGAGATTGTATGTGTGAACATAATTCACAAGTGAGAATATTCAAATTCAAAAAAACATGTTTGTTGCACAATTATGATACAAAAAATGACAATAGTCGAGTTTGACGTTCAAGTAAATGAAGGTGTGAGTGCTTCTGGTTCTGATTCTGATTTCAAACCAGAAGCAAAATTCTCTTCTTTTCAGAATTAGAACTGTCATTTTTTCCCAAGTGAACGCTTTCAGAAGAGTCCGGAAGGCTTCCGGATTGCCAAATAAAAACGACATTAGACACATTAGTCCTTGTAATGTGTCATTGCCGTGACAGTCTGACGTCACAACAAAATAGGTCCTTTCATCGTCATTGCCGTGATAAAGTTAATCGTGTCATGGCTAGCTACAATCAGCTACAATTGGCGTTTTTCTTTTTTAGCTTCGAGTAAAGAACGCAGCTGTCAAGAAAAGATCTGTGTTTCTTTTTTAGCTCAGACACATTTGTGGCCTTTTCGAGGGGCCGTCCGGAGCAAGTTCCCCCAATAAAACAGCCGGAAACAATTTGACTGATTCTGAATTGTATGTAACACTGTATTTGTGAAAATTAAATTAAAAGAAAATCACATCGGCTAAAAGGAATTTCCAAAACACTTGATTTCAATTTAGATACACATTTTCTTGTATCAATAATAATTATAACTTGCTTCTTTGTATGTTATTTTACCAGAAAAGGAGTTTAAATTCAATAAACACAACAAAATTACACAACAAATCAAGCCGATTTTTTTCGTGAAATGAAATCCAGAATCGTTTTCTGTTCTGTTAAGAGTAACAAATGTCACTTTGTGGGGGTCAGAACAGTTCCGGACGGCCAATCGAAAAGGCCATTAATCTCTCAACTCGTGTTTCTTTTTTAAATCAAAGTTAAATCGCGGCGTGAACCATTAGCTCAGAATAAAATGACCGATCAAACGGAGCAAAGTGCTGGGCGCGGATAAATTTACTCATAATTTTAACAATATTCACTAAAGTAAAGCCAAATAAAAACAAAAATGAGTTTGGAAAACGAAAGCTTTGGATTTGCTGGTAAATAAATTTTAATAAAAACTATTACAATAATATATGACAGTTCTGAGCTTAAGTTTATTTCAAAATTTAATCGGAGATATCTGACCCTGCTCTACTCAGATCTAATTCGGTTTTCTGAGGCTCTGCTCAGAGATCTAATCGGATATAAAAAAGAAAAACGCCAAATGACTAGGTCTGACCCAGACTTTTTTTGGGCAGAAATTGGCAGCTTATAACATTTTAAAGAGTGGGGATGAAATTCTCTCATTGAGAAATAAATTCCGAAAAAAACTCTGGAACAGCTTGAGTACAATTTTCTGCCAATTTTTAAACGTCAACACATTTGTTTTTTATAAATTTCTTTATTTGTTGTAAATTCACATTTTTGCTCTTCAAACTAATTATTTTGTATTTTAGTGTTTCTAAATTAATTTATATGTTCAACAACAACAACGAAACGTTTTTTTTTCGCTTATGACAAACGTCAGCCTGACAATTGTAAATTTTCTGCCCACAAATTGCTGCCATAAACTAATAACATATGTCGATTTCGTTTCAATAAATAGGATTCGCTACTAAAACCAATACTTTTTTTGCCTTGAAACGAACGATTACGGACCGAATCTCTTTTTGGGACTGTGTGTGTTGCTTGGCAGCTCTAAAAAAAAACAAATCTTCAATTCGTTAATACATCATTATTTCGTTTTAATTTCCCGATTCCGACGCGGGGGAGTTCCTAAACCCACTTGCACTTTTTTAATATTTGTTGCCAAGAAGTTTTTAACATTTTTTTTTATTTTTTAATATATTAATTTACTTTTTCTGTACACTGCCACAAAATAAAAATTAATTCACAACACAACAATTGAGAAACTTCAAAACAACTATTGTAGTGTGTGTAAGAATCTGTGCACAAATCCGTTTTGAATCCGAATCCAAAAAGAGATTCAATACGGATCTGTTTTTCCAGAAAAAAAATTGGTTTTAATTTGAAACGAATTTGATTTTCAGAAAAAAATTGACGGCGGATCGACGGCAGATCGATGTTTTTGTTGAAACGGAATCGACATTAAGGACCCGAAACCTCTGCTCTCTTTTGACATTTGCCTACAAGCTGAAACACGCACACAAGTAACTTTTCGGTCCAATTGACTCATTGATAAAAACGCAAACAATAGGGGTATTCACGATCCGGTGTATCTGGTCTTGTATCATTGTAAAAGTGTAAAAGTGTAGCATTTTTTTGCACTACAACAACAAAAAATACTGAATGTCAAAATCTTACACTTTTACACTACCCGAACCCTATTGTAACAGAAACATGCAAGGGTGTAAGATTTTTTTTTAACACAAACTAAGCCTTCTTCAGAACAAATGTGAAACAGATTTTGACATTTGCTTCAGTGTTGCTACAGATTAGTAAAGGTGTGTTTGAAGTCTGTTGTAAAAAAATAAAATTTTACACTTTTACAAGGCTTGGTACACCAGATCGTGAATACCCCTAATAATCTTTTCTGTTCCTCTTCCTATAGACGCATAGATAACATAGCACTAGTAATTTGTTTTTGTTTTGTTTTTCGCTTTCACATCTATTCATGGATAGAGTGCCAAATGTACAAATACAACAATGTAAACAAATGGGTTTTGGGGGGTGAAACGTACGAAGGTTTCCGATCTTAGTATGGCTAATTTGTGATTGCTGCCTACAAAAATTTATTGGGCAGGAATTGGCAAGAAATTGTTAGGAAGGGGAAATATTTTACTCTCTTAAGAGCGCTCTCTTCTGCTCAAAACTACCAAATTTGTAATTGGGTTTTCGTTTGGTAAATTTATATTTTGATCTATAAATTGATTTTTTTTCGTAACGATTCGAATACGTTTTTAGATTGATTTTTATTTGCTATAGCATTGGTGTATATTTGTGTCTTTGAACCAGCTAGCGATAACAGCTGCCTTGTCAAACTGATGGCTGTCATTTGTAATGCATAGTGGTGCTATAGCGAGTTTCATTCAATAAAAGATCTGCTCTTTCTGACAAAAGATTTCATTTTTTTGAATTTTGAGTTTCATTATAACAAAAAGAGCAAATCTAGATCAGATCTCAACACGAAAGATCTGATCTTTGGTGGGTAGCAAGATTTGATCGAATGCACGCATACACGTAAGACGTTTTTTCTGTCAAACATCAAATGAAAACTATTTTGTTATTAATTTATTGTGAAATTGTGCCAGTCCCTGCTAAAAAATTAAACTAAAAAATAATCTGAAGTTTTGAATCAGCTGTTCCTGAAATTAATAATAATTTTCGAGTAGCTTGAGATTTGTGTTTGACAACATAATGTTTAGTTCATCATCTGGTTTTTCCTTAGGCGTTACAACAACACAAAGCAATCCGGATTGCTTAAGGTATGCCAAAATTTTTGGACACAAAGTTTCAGTGAAAAGATCAAATCTCCATTTAGAGAGGTGATCTTTGAAATTTGAATGAAACTCGCTATTAGTAAAAGTGGGGTAGATCTGCCGAAAAATCTAGATCTTCAAAATTGATTTAAAATCAAAAAATAAATAAAATTTTTGGCCAATCGAAGGCAAAAATTGTCAAAATCAGTTTTTTGACAGATCTAAATCAAAAATAAATTGATTTTTGTTAACAAGCGAAAACCCCATAAGTCATGTTTTTGACTCTCACGGGTTTCCACCTTGACATGGTGGGGGGGCTTCATGCTTGATATCTAGCCGGCCAATCAATGACTGGATTAGAACTCTAGCTAACTAAGAGAAACCCAAACCAATGATATATGGAAAGATCAATAAAAAGTAAAATCTTAGCGGGGATATACGCTAACCTGTCGGTAATGGCTTGGACTTTCTTGAAACTCGAAAGGTCAAGTCGCCAGTGACATCATTTTCCGAAATTATATTTATCTTTGAAAATTTTGCGTTTATAATACTGACATTTAATATTTTTACAGATCACACTACCAACAGCACCAAGCTACAAACCAACAACAGCATAAACGAAACCGTAATAATAGTAAAAGAGCTAAAAATTAAAATGGATAGCGTAAATGCAAACCTGAATTTGGCAATGACGGAGGATGAAGTGAACCTTCTTCTCAACCCATTCGAAAGGCTCGGAAGGAAAGATGGTGCTAGTGGCGGAAAAATAGAAGTTGACAGTGTCAGCGACTGCTGCTCCGTTGCTGACTCAAATATTTCGGGTGTATCGCCCTCTTCAAGATGGAGTACAATCTCCAACTACAAGAGGACGTTGAAGCGACTGGGGAAAAAGCATTGGACGAGATGACAGACCTAGAACGAAAACGACTTCATAAGGCTCGTGCCTATTTGCTAGAGTACGCGATGGAAGGAGGGCCTAATGCCAATCCGACGCCGAGGCCCTGGACTGCAAGAGGCATCGACGACAAGACGCTGATGGGACCGCCACTTTCATACGTTGGTAACGAACTGAGGAGGGGCGTCCTCATCAAATACACAGCAAAACCCCACAAACGCAGACGTGAACAATACTAACAAACCGGACATTGGACCGTCAAATTCACCCACCGGATCAAGCTTGGGGCCTCACGCAACTTCTGACCGGAGGGTGGATGAGGCGGTCAATACAATGGTGGTAAGGAGGGGGATGTTTTTGGAAAGCGGTCAAGGCCTCAGCCATGCTCGTAGACCGGAAGCATATACTTCCTCCAAACCCGGTAGACGGACGAAACCGATGCGGAAGCACACTTGCGATTCAACAAACACGCCTACTGGACCCTCCTTAGGACCTACTCCAAAGGGATCGAGAGTGGGGGAGTGCTTAAGAGTGGGGCAAGGAGAGAAGAGGTATGTGTGGTTAGTGCGGAGGGCCGTAGCTATCCTTCTAAACTCAATACGTCGAAGAACTCCAAGCCCAGCAAACTCATCGGAGAAACAACGAAAGAC